>OV702282.1:177915527-179122027 GCA_916181665.1 Avena sativa
TTTAGCCCCATTTGCATCTTGTCCGTAGTCGGACGTGGTATCGTTTTCAAGGTGATTTGGATCTTTGTATTATATATCTGTATTCTTGACTCTTTGAGTCGCTGTTATATATATCTGTGCTGTGGGTTCCATCGTGGACTATTGTGTAATGGTATTACTTAGTTTCCACCCGCACGAAAGTGCCTGGTGGGCACCTTCGAATCGTTTCTATGCGGGTTTGGCGGGAATCGCTGAAACTTGCATAGGGCCGATTCTGAGGGTGTTACAACACACGAGCCTCCATCTCATACAGAAGGAAGAAAGAAGAGATCCGGAGAGAAGGGGAAGACGTTCTTCATCTTGCTCCATGATCTTCGATCTCCTAGCCACCACACCTCCATAGCCATTACTTGTACTTGAGATATATATATATATATATATATATATATATATATAGAGAGAGAGAGAGAGAGAGAGAGAGAGAGAGAGAGATCCACCTTGCAAGACTAGGGTTTGAGATTGTTCATCCCATCTTGAATTGTGTCAAAATTATTTCTATTTCTTATTGTGGATCTCCACGGTAATATCAAGAAGCACTTCCTTTATTTAATTATATCGATGATGCTTTATTCTCTCATGTGTGAGTAAGTTCCCTCGGGCGTGGGAAATGTAGGGGATTGGTGATATGTGAAGTGCCTATATAATTTCCATTAAGTTTGTGGTTGATTTTAATTACTATATTATGTGTACTTGACTATCTATGGGATGCTTAATTCATGTTGTCCAATTAAGGGCCCAAACAACATGATGCTTTGTTCTACATAGATAGAATCTTGTTCGCTAGCAAACCGACGACTTCTGAGTGACACGTGGATATCAATGGGAAACTAGTTTGACTCAAGGATCACGAGGAACCACCGGGCTTATTGCATTAGTCTGATCCAAGGAGCTTAATTGCTAAGCAACCTGAAGGATCTTAATCGTCTAGTGACTGAACATGGTTGTGGTAAACAGGATAGTAGGATTATTGAAGTTGGGATGAAATCTACCAAGAGGACTTTCGGCTAATTATGAGTTGCTCGCCTACACACATACTTATAAGATTATAATTGTTACACTTATCACTCATCCACCTGGCACATTCACTATCACCATGAACTGAATCTCCCCGCGCCTACCTTGTCATCTGTAGAAAACAATAAACACATCGTTCTTTACTTTTATGCTTTTTATTTCTGAATTTTCCATTTTAGTTTTATTTAAATACTTTCATTTAATCCAAACTATATTCTTATTTCAACGCTTGCATTCAATTCATTCAAAGACCTGTGACAACTTCGGGTGTGACAGAGACTTCACCCATAAACACTTACCTTTAGGCTCCCTGTGGGATTGACATCTTAACTTCGAAACTAGCTACAAATGATCTGTGCATTTGTAGTCATCAAGCTATTTTCTGGCGCCGTTTCGTAAATACTCGTTAGTTAACGAGCTTGCTCAACTCGACTCGTTAACATAACGATCTTGTAACCTCAACTTGGCTCGACTCGATAAATACTCAAGTTGGCTCGATAAGCTTGATAAGCTCATTAAGAAACTTAACAACGTAATAAATTCATCACGGAGTAAGAATACTAGAACAATAATTCATCATTTATGCATCTTCGTGTATACTTTGGTGACTTTAACATGACTACTCATCTTTCTTTGGTATATTAGTATTGATTTTTCTTTTATGATGACTAATCTATGAGTTAGCATACAAGTGTAAGGATATTAACGATTTTACCGAGTACTCATAGCTTGACTCATTAAACTCATTCTCTTAACAAGCTAAAAGTGCCAACTCAGCTCGGCTCATTTGTATCCGAGTTCAAGCCGAGTCGAGCCGAGTTTTCGAGTACTCATTAAACTCGTGAGCTTTGAGTTTTATTTCCACCCCTAATTACAAGACGGTCTCCCTAGGAGACAAAGGGTCTACATGCTCTGGTAGGGCTTATCTACCAGATTATCTTGATCGCGTACCTACTCAAAGGCGCGAGGAAATTATTGAAAAAAATTTGAGGTCGAATAAAGTTGAAGTTGAAAACCTAAGTGACTTTATGGAAACCATGTCCATGCATAGAATAACTTCCAAGAAACCTAAGAAGACTCTTAGAGAATACAGTCCTCCCAATTATGCTTTCCTTAAACAACCAATAGAATTTCCTAATCCTGGAGTTAGAGAATATCGATTTGATGGTGAGATTATTAAAATTTTGCAGGAAAAAGCTTTCAGTGAAAGGGAAGATGAAGACCCAAGAAGACATCTTAGAGATTTCAACAATGTGATAACATCACTTGGACCAAAAGGTTTGCCTAGAGAATTCTCTCGTCTAAAACTATTTTGTTGGTCTCTCAAAGATAAAGCTCTAGACTAGTTATATTCTCTCCCTAATCATTATATTAACCATTGGGAAAACTGTATTGTTAAATTTATAAAAAGGTTCAATCCTTTTGCAAAGGTAACAAAAATTAGAAAGAATATAGTCAACTTTAGTCAGAATATGGGAGAAAACTACCCACAAGCCCGGGAAAGATTCTTTGGAATGATCAATAGTATTTCTAATCATGGCTACTTTGAGTCAACTCTTTGCCACTTATTTTACCACGGTCTTAATACCCAATGCAGAGAGTTGCTAGATTCGTCAGCAGGAGGATCGATAAATACTTTAACTATTAAAGCTTGTTTGGAATTGATGTCTACTAGGGCTAAGAATGATTCTTTATATAATCCTGATTTTGGCACTAAGCCGGAAAAGGGAATACTTCGTCTAAATCCTGATCTTATGCCTGAAGTATGCAAAACCATAAAACAAAAAGGTATACCTTCTGAACATGTCAATGAAAACAAAATAGATTTGTTACAAGTTTTTACTAAAGAGGATGAAACTAGAAAAGTTTTTCAAAAATTGAAACGTCGACAGGCCAAATCTTACAATAGCTTGCATAGGCAATTTCAAAGACAAAAAAAGATTTTGGCCGAACTTACAGAAAATTATGAAGAAATTGACCAAGAAATAAAATTAATTCATAAGTACCTTAGTATGATTCAAACCCAATGTGAACAAATAGCATCTAGTTATCAAATTTTTCTTTAAGATGATATAAATATTCCTGTTTCTACTAATGTTGTTACAATAAGAGGTGCGGTTGCTAAAGGACCATTAGGACCACCAGAATATGAAGCTAAAAAAGATCGAAGGAAAAAAGCCTTACTCAAAGCAAGCTAAGAAGATGATACATTGGTGGATCGTCAAGATAAGACTGCTCAAGACACACAAGATAAAACCTTGGAGGAGCAGAATGATGCACAAGATGACAGTTATAACTTTGATGCAGAGAATGTTGGTCCAAGATAAGAAGAAGACACTAGCAAATAAGACGAAGTTGTTGCAATAGAAAAGAAGAAAAATGATAAGCAATAACAAAAGAAAGCAACTAAAGAGCCTGATCCTCCACAAAAGGTAACATATAAGAGTAAGAAACTTCCATATCCAGATCTCAAAAAGAAAGCAATGGATGAGGTAATCTATGACTCTTTTAAAAAGGCATTAAGTGATCTTTGTCTAGAAATTCCATTTGTGGAGGCAAAAAAAGTACCTTCCTATTCTAAATTTCTCCGTGATATTCTTAATAGAAAGAAAAAGATAACTGAAACCGTCGCCATGGTAACTAGTTACCCTGCTAATGGGAGGCTATTGTCTAAGTCAGGAGATCCTGGGATACCAACTATTTCATGTCCAATAGGCAAAACTGATATTCATAATTCCTTATATGATTTAGGTGCAAGAGTTAGTGTAATGCCATACTCCCTCTATAAAAGGTTAGGATTAGAGGAATATTCCCCCACTTCTATCACTTTACAGATGGCTGACAAATCCACTAAAAACTTGTTGGTATTATTGAGGATGTTCTACTTAGAATAGATGAGCATGTTATTCCCACTGACTTTATTATTCTTGAAATGCCGGAGGATGAAAAATTATCTATAATACTTGAAAGACCTTTTCTTAGCACTGCAGGATTGTAAGTTGACTGTGCTGAAGGGAAAATAATTTTAAATATTTATGATGCTAAAATAATCCGGTATTTTCTAAAGAAACTAGAAGCAGGAGAAAGGTATATTTCACCAGCAAAATGAGTTCATGTGGTAAATGCCTTTGATAAAGGGCAACCAAAGGTAAGAATTCGAGAACAGAAAAAAGGTTGAAATATTCAACCATTCTTAATAAAATGCTTAATGGGAGTCAACCCATCATATAAATAAAGTAGAGTTAAATAATAAGATGTTCATCGCATTCCTACAACTTTTTCACAGACATTTTTGCGGAAGCGCGCCCGTAAAAATGCAGCTGCCAAAAATCAGTAAAAATATCGATTGAATAAGCAGAGATTTAGTGTAGAAAATAAAGTTTGAATTTATATGTAGAAACTAACTTAATAATATTGTTCAAATAAAAAATGCATCTCTAAAAATTTAGGTGAAAAAGCATATTCCAGGAGTTGTAACGACCAACTATACATCGGAAATATTTATTCCAGTCGTAGTTGTGGCCGTATAGTTATCGATAAAATTCTCAAAACTTGGGGCTTAGATATAGAATGTTTGACAACCAACTATACGGTGGGACCATTTGGTCCGGCCGTATAGTTGTGGCCATATTAGTTGTGATCTAGCGTTGGAAAACCCTAACCATCGCCACCGCCACAACTATACGGCGGGAGATACTTAACCCGGTCGTATAGATCCTGCCGTATAGTTTGCCACGACCACGTAAACGGCCCGTGGCAGGCTAGGGTTCTTCCTCCCACCATTATTTCTCTCAAACGCTCTCTACAAACATCTCAAAACCACCTTAGAACTCTTGATTCTTCACGGATTGCGTTCGTTTGAGTGGGAGAATCAACAGATCGGTATGTTTCTCTCCCTATCCATGCTTTATTTTCAGAATTCTATGGTTGAAGTCCACACATTGAATTAGTGGATGAACTCAAGCTTGATTGATTTTCTCTTTTAACTTCTCACGTTAGGATCAAATTTCTCCACGAATCGTTCATATATCATATAGAAACTATATGCCTAAGGTTTTATGTTGAAATTTCTCAGTGCATCAATATGAACAAGCTCGGTAGTATCTTTCGCAAGAGCAAGCACCAACATGGTGAAGGCTCGGGGATCTAGGCTGAGCTCGACAACAATTATGTCGTTGTTTTGGCAAGGAAGGTGCCGCCTACACGATGGGCCGATGATGGCTTTCTCAACTCACCAGTGTTGAGGGCGGACTTCGACCACTTGTGTCCAAATGCAGGACTATCCAACCTCGCCAATGCAAGCCACTACACCTACGCTGATCTCACCCATGAGTTCCTCGCCTCTTTCTACGACGACTACAAGGAGAAAGGTAATGCATGCACGGTAAATTTCACCGTTAACCAACGGCCATATCAAATTACTTTTCAACAATTTTGTGATACTTATGGATTCCCTCAAGAAGGGGAATTAACTGTTACAAACTTGTATAGCGTCTCAAGTCGAGCAACTTGGGAGTTTATTTCTGTTAATGGTGGCAGTGACTTCTACCAGAAGAAGATGTCCACCATTCAAAACCCAACCATCCGTTACTTCGCTTTGTTGCTTGCTAACACTTTGTTAGGAAGAGGAGATACCGGCTCTATGGCCAATGCTGACATGGCTATGATCACCAAGGCACTCTTCCCTAATGCACCGCAGAGTCCCACTCCTACAGATCTATTCCTCCAGCACCTCCGCCACCAAAGCAACAAAAAGAAAGGTGACATTCGCATCGGTGGACTGGTAACCCACCTAGTCCAAGCTCTTGGAATTGCAATTGATATTGTGCAACATGTTGATGGTTCCATTCTTATGGATGTCAAGTATATAACTTCTTGCGCCTTCCTTGGTGTTTACCGAGCTAACAGGAGGCTCCGAGCCTATCAATTTGGTTACCTTGATGTTGCGTAGGATGATCAGGTGCCATTGCCTTGCCCGCAAGCCTTCGAGGTTCAGGGGAGGGACAACTGGATCCTCACCAAGGATCAAGTGATTGAGATCATGGCGGAACTCTATCCTGACTCCGAGGAAGAGGAAGAAGGAGAGAAGAAGGATGAACAGAAGCAGGAGCAGGAGTACAACCCTTCTTGGGAAGGACAACATCAGCAGGAAGAGCAACCTTGGGACCAATGGCCCAATCAATAGCAACAGCAGTAGGGGTTCAACAATGTCCTCTATGAGGATTTTCTGCAGCTCAACCAACGCGTTGGGGAGATCGACCAGACTCTGCATGGAATGAGTGAAGATGTGAGTGCCTTAACTCGCAACTTTAGTCACTTCATGGCCCACTTCCCCGACTACTATCAACAGCATCCGTACCCACCGCCAAACGACGGCAACAACTAAGCTTGGCAACATCCTAAACTTGGGGGAGGTTTGAAAGCCTCAAAACTTGCATTCATTATTTTCTTCTTCTTTTGATTTCTTTTCTTTTCCAAGAATAGAATGTTTACTTTCAGTTTGCATTCTTAAACCAAAAACACACAAAAAATAGTTGTAACCTTTATTGCAAATTTGTTTCTTTGTTTTTCTTGAAGATTGCTCAATTTCAGGTGACTTGGAAATAGGGAAATATAGATGGGATTCGACTCAAGTATGAGAACGAAGCAAGCAAGAGGAGGTATCACATTTCTTTCATCACCCCTTCTGCGACTTTAAATTGACCGTACAATTATTTACTCGCTTGCACTTGAGTCACTCCCTACCTAGCTTGTTATCCTATAAATTATATTCCCTTGCCAGTGTCCTCTTTTAGCTTTGAAACAATGAGCAATGAACTTGGTTAAAATATTTCCAACATTTTTACAAAAAAAATGCATCCAAGAGATGACTTTAATCCATGTTTAGCCCAAAGAATTTGATTTCAGAAACTACTCAACCCCATTGAGCTTAATATAAATGGACTCGATAGCACCCTTGAATGAAATTGTCTGATCAAATGGATGCTTCGAAGTAGTAGAGATTATGCCACTTCTTTTTCTAATAATTACAGTAGGATATTTCTTTATGCGTGTCACTACAACACTATCGTACTTCATGGGGAACTATTAACTCTGTTGTCCAACGAACGATCTAAATGTGGGAAACCACTTTATTTCGGCTATTGAGTTATGTAAAAGTCAGTGGCAACAATGCTATGACGGGTAAAATTTTAGTATCCTCATGGTTTCACGTTCCAAGTGAATTTGTAGTACTCCTCTGACCCAGTATTGCTCAACGGATATCTATTGGCATGGTCACAAGTACGCAATACAATCCCAATTAATATGTTAAAAATAGTGGCATGATTTCTCTATGAAAGAGCTAAAGTTTTTTAAAAACAAAGAAAGGAAAAAGGTGCTTTGAGAGTCTTAAAATTTTGACGTGGGAGCGGATGAGATGTTATTAAATCAAATGTTCTTGGTGCCAACTTGAGTACTCTTAATTGACTAAAGAAACAAGAGCAAAAAAATTTCATCTCTCAATAAGAGAGAAACCAAAAAGATTTGTTTCACTGTCCTACCTAAATTTTTGACACTCGCTTGGGCATATGATTTTTTTGCTAGCAAGATATATATGATTAGAAAGTGAACTCAGTGCAATCTTGTGAATATTTGTATGATCATGTTTAATGTTGCAAGAATTATGAAGAAAAGATTTTGACACCAACTCGAGCTTGTAAGTTCTTTTATTTAAGTCTCGAATCTCCACTATCCTTTCTTATTTCCTTGTCACTTGAGGGCGAGCAACATCTAATCTTGGGGACTTGATAGCTGTGAGATTCGACATATTTTAATGGTTTCTATTGATGGTTTTCGTTTGGATTTGATGGTTTTCTATCTTTAACTAACGCTAATACTTCGGTAGCAAAGAAAAATTGGTTTTTAATGTGTGTTTAAGGTTCTAAACATCAACAGAAGGATTTAACAGCAAAAACACAATATTTAGAAAAAAACAAGCAAGTCTCTTTTTTTAAGCAATGGAGGGGAGTATACTGAAGCTTTAATGAGCAACTATACAACGGGAATATTTTTCCGGCCATATAGTTGTCATTTCCTTAGTCTTATTAAAAGGGACAACTTTCGTGAATAGGCAGAGGACAAAAACAGAACACACGATCCGCCATCCCATCCAGAAGGGGGAAATAAGAGATCCGGAGAAGAAGGGAAAGATGTTCTTCATATTGCTCCACGATCTTCGATCTCCTATCCACCATACCTTCATAGCCATTACTTGTACTTGAGAGAGAGAGAGAGAGAGAGAGAGAGAGAGATCTCCACCTTGCAAGACTAGGGTTTGAGATTGTTCTTCCCATCTTGAATTGTGTCGGAATTATTTCTATTTCTTATTGTGGATATCCACGGTAATATCAAGAAGAACTTCCTTTATTTAATGATATCGATGATGCTTTCTCCTCTCATGTATGAGTAAGTTCCCTCGGGCGTGGGAGATGTAGGGGATTGGTGATATGTGATGTGCCTATATAATTTCCATTAAGTTTGTGGTTGATTTTAATTACTATATTATGTGTGCTTGATTATCTGTGGGATGCTTAATGTCCATTATCCAATTAAGGGTCTAGACAACATGATGCTTTGTTCTAGTAGATAGAATCTTGTTTGCTAGCAGATTGGCGACCCCCCAAGTGACACGGGGATATTAGTGGGAAACTAGTTTGACTCGAGGATCACGAGGAACCACCACTTATTGCATTAGTCCGATCCAAGGAGCTTAGTTGCTAAGCAACCTGAAGTATCTTAATCGTCTAGTGACTAATCATGGTTGTGGTAAACAGGCTAGTAGAATTATTGAATTTGGGATGAAATCTATCAAGATGAGTTCTGGCTAATTATGGGTTGCTCGCCTACACACATACTTATAAGATTATAATTATTACACTTATCACTCATCCACCTGGCACATTTACTATCACTATGAACTGAATCTCCCCGCGCTTACCTTGTCATCTGCAGAAAAAAAACAAATCGTTTTTTATTTTTATGCTTTTTATTTCTGAAGTTTATATTTTAGTTCTTTCCTTTAATACAAACTATATTCTTATTTCAATGCTTGCAGTCAATTTACTCGAAGACCTGTGACAACTTCGGATGTGACAAAGACTTCACCCATAAACACTTACCTTGGGCTCCCTGTGAGATCGACATCTTAATTTCGAAACTAGCTACAAACGATCTGCATACTTGTAGCCATCAGCCACCCAAATCTTGGGAACGGGACTGTCAAACCGTACATGCATGTTTTCGAGCAAGTCTCAGCGTCAGCGGTGTCCATGCGTGTCCGTTTCATCTCAACAGCAAGGCTGCGTCCCGTACAACAGGTTGTTGTTTCGAGGTTTAGTCTCACCTCCACATTTTAGTAAAGTACCAGTTTAAATTGCCGCATTGTTCATAGTTGAACAAGCCAATTTATCGAACCAAATCTATACATATACCACATAATAATAATAAGAATAATAATAATAATCTATATCTAATAATAAATTACAGAGCGTTTCATCGTTTGTCCATTTTGACAATTTTACCTCTCCAGTCTAGAGATATTACATGGTTTGGCACCTCCAAGTGAAACTAAACGGTTCAATGTGGATAAGGAAATACCGACCAACGATAGCAAACCTCGTGTTCTTGAAGATAAGGGCATCTCTACCGTGCCGATCCATCCGGTCCGAGCATGTCCGAACTTGTCCGCACGGATATGTGGGGCATACGCGGAGCCCCTGCGGACCGATCTATCCGGAGAAACGCATCCGGCTCGACCCATCCATGCATCTAATCTGGATCTCGGTTGCGTCGGCCCGGACGTGCGTGGACAGCGTGGGTGTCCTGCCTATTGGCGATGCTGGCCCACCCGTCAGCCACCGTGGCGCTGATTCAGACGCACGCGCAGTGGCACCGATTCAGACGCAACCGTGGCGGCGATTCAGAGGCGCTGCGCGGAAGGCTAACCGGCGGCAGCCTGCGCCATCAATGGCGACGAGACGACACACTGACTGGCTGGACACTTTAATGTCGTCTCTTTAGCCTCCGCACCGGCATCCGATGTCGGCCTTTTTAACTTGTCGTCCGCGGCCATCTTCTGCCCACAGAACACCATCCTCTCCTCCTACTCCTTTTCCTTCTCCACTACCTGTAGCTAGCCATTGCCGGTGGCGCTGGATCAAGGGGAAGGCGCGGCGCCCGTGGACGTTGAGGGAGGCGTGGAGGACGCGGGAAAATCACCGCTCCACCACGCTCTCCCTCACCGTCATCATCGCCCTAAGATTTCGACCCAGACACCCAGTTCGCCGTGGCCATCCACCTCGGCATGCCGCACGAGAGGCTGCTCTTCCCCCGCAGGTTGGTGACGCTGATCGGCGACGAGCCGCCGCCGCTCGTCATGCTATGGGCAAACGGCTTCAGGACCACCATGTACCCGGTCAATCTGCAGTCCGACCACCTCGGACAGATGTACCTTTGCAACGGCTAGGAGTGCTTTGCCCGCTCGCACCAGATCGAGACGGGCAACATCCTCGTCTTCAAGAACGACGGCGAAGGAAAATTCGGCGTCAGCGTCTTCGACCACACCATATGCCGCCGCTTCTACCACTTTGACTCTAACTTCTCCTCCGACTCCAACGAGTAGGCTAGGCTTTGCGCGCGCCATTTATGATCTATCAATGTAGGCATTGACCATTTGCAATGTAAAACTTTATTAAACCGGCAAATATATTACAAACATGATAACAATGGGTCGCCTATGGGTCTACCTGCATTGGCCATTCTAGCTAGGCGCCGCCTACAGGTCAGTAAGGCCCCATTCTACGTTGAGAGAGCGGTAGATCGCTTCATGCATCTACAACTCTTCTTCGGCTTGGGGAAGGCGGGCACACAGGTACGCGTCGTTGGGATTGGCCCGCAATGCTTCACGGAGCTCGTCACACACTCCCATGAGCGCTACACGCCGCCGGTGCTCCGTCAGAAAGACGCGCTCCATCACCTCCCACAAAAAACGCTCGTCGATGGTCCTGTTGTAGTTTTAGTGAGAGCATCATGGCAACGGCGGGTACTGCAACCACCACGGCCGCTCGGGCCCCTCTTCTCTGTCGCTGTCAGGGTTTCCATAGACCTCGTCGGGTCGACGCCGACGGCCAGGCATGCTGTTTTTTGTGCTGTGGGTGGTGCGGGTCTGGGCCAAGATATCTCGGCGGCCTCCCCTTTTTATGGTTGCGCCTGGACGCGGCGGAAAACGCCCAGAACTCGCGGGAAGCGGCTAGAAAGAAAGGCGGGAGATGGCGTGGCGGCGGGAAGACACTGGTAATACGCCGGCGTTGGCGATGGCCAGGCGCGAATAAATAAGTCGCACCGCTGGGCGCGGTCGTCCAAACAGGCCGGACCACGACCCCAAATCAACCGCGGCCCGACCCAAACGGACAGAAACAAACCGTTTAAAACGACCGAATGAATTGCCCTGGTGACGATGCCCTAAGAAAAGGAAAACCATCACCTGGACTACGGGACGCTAGCGTTCCTCCGACTCCTAGGCACGACGTGTGTCCCACGTGGCCATGGAAAAAGGAGCCCATCTCCACCCTGTCCCACCACACTTCATCTTTCTTTTAGGACATCTCCACCGGGCCGACCCATACAGTCACCCCAAATGGTCCGTTTGTGTCCATTTGGGTCGGGCCGCGGTCTATATGGGTAGGAGGTCTGGCATGTCCGGCCAGCCGCGCCCAGCGGCGCGACCATTTGTCCGCGCTGGGCGAGGCAACTTTTTTCAGATTCAAACACAAACAATTCGCGCTAAAAATAGGCAAGATTCAAACTTAATTTACATTCAAAATATATAAAAGAGAATTTAAACTACTACTAGCCCTAGGTACTGAACTACGCGCGCCAGCGCCGTCTCGACCACCTACGGGTCAAGGTCGATGTACTCCGGCGGTGTCCAGAGGTTTGGCGGCAGCAGGGCCAGAGCGGGAGCGAGAGCGGGTGAGTTGACCACCTGCCTAGGCCATGACTTCCATCCGTGCTGGAGCTGCACCAGCTCCATCCCCACCTGCAGCGTGATCGTAGGCGCCCAACCCGGCAACGGTGGCGGTGGAGGCAGCTGCGCGTTTGTCTCCGCCACCATGCGGGTGAGATGGAGGGCCTCCTCGTAGCCGCGCCACTGGGCCTCCTCCTTGCGCGCGCTGGACGCAATGGCATGCTCGGGGAAGACGTCCTCGTCGTAGCCCCGAGCCAGCACCTCGCGGTACTCCGGGGACAGGTTCGCGGTGACCTTGTCCGGCGCCTCCTGTTTGACGACGACGTCGTCGTCATCATCGTCGTCGCCATCCTTGCTTCCGAGGTCGGCGTCAGAGTGGTTGTGGGCGCCCTCGTCGTCTGAGTCGATCTTGGGGACATTGTAGACCTCCCACGGCTGCATGTCGCGGTGGACGGTGGTTGCAAGTCGCGCCTTGTGCATCCACTCGAGTAATTTGATCTAGTAAGCCTTGGAGTGGTAGCCCCTCTCCCACCGATGGGGCCGAGGGGGTTGCTGATCCGCCGGCGGATCTCCTCCGCCAGCCCTCTGCCCGCCTTGGGTGGTGGCGGCACCGGGATATGGTCCCGTTTGAGGTGCCGGCCGGTGGGGAGGGAGACAACCCTGCGCTGGATGTCGCGACCCTCCCTCCAGCGACACTCGTACTCTTGATTTCTACGGATAGTAAATCAAAAAATTTCTACGGATGCGAACAAGAAAGCCAAGATCTAATCTAGGAGATGCAATCAACGAGAGAGATAGATGAGATCTTCATACCCTTGAAGAAATCGCACAGCGGAAACGTTCAACAGAACGTGGTTGATGTAGTCATACTCGCCGTCTCCTCCTCATGATCCGATCCGATCCTACGCCGCAAGTGGCGGCGCCTCCGAGAGATGCACACGTACGATGCCGCGACATCTCCTCCTTCCTTGGTCCAGCAAGTGGGGTGGAGAGATAGATTGGATCTGCAACATGATGGCGTGGTGCTTATGGTGGAGAATTTCTGTAGCAGGGCTTCGCCTACGCGCAGTCGGGAGAGAGAGAGAGGAAGGGCAGCAGTTGGCGGCTACGGTTGGAGAAGTGGGAGGGGGGAGGCTGCGCCCCTGCCATCCTTATATGGGGGGCTGGCCGCACCCTTGGCCCCTCCTCCAAGCCCTAGGGCGGCGGCCCCAAGGGTGGAGTGGGGGGCAAGTCTTCCTCCCTCTTCTAGAAGCTCCGCCTAGGGTTTCCCCTAGGGCTGGCCGGTTGGGCCTCTGGGGCCTTGTGCCCCTGGCCCAAAGCGTCCAGGGCACTCCCCCTTAGGCCCACGCAGGCCTCCGACAAGTGGGCCCACGTTGGTCCCACTCCGGAACCTTCTAGAACCTTCCGGTACAATACCGATAAACTCCAAAACAATTCCAAAATCCAAAATCTGCTTTCCTTTATATGAATCTTATTCTCCGGACCATTCCGGAACCTCTCGTTATGTCCTGGATCTCATCCAAGACTTCGAACAAAAACTCATAAACAAATTATCCATTCTATCCTAGCATCGATGCACGTTAAGTGTGTAACCCTACGGGTTCGAGAATATGCAGACATGATCTTCTATCAATAATCAACAGCGGGATCTGGAAACCCATATTGAATCCCACATATTCATCGATGATCATATCAGATGAACCACGATGCCAGGATTCAATTAATCCCATATATGTATTCCCTTCGTAACGCGATATTTTACTTACCCGAGATTCGATCGTTGGTATCGGCATACCTAGTTCAATCTCGTTCACATGAAGTACTTTACTCATTCCGTAATCTGATATCACTTTGTCATTAACTCCTTAACCACGTGCTTGCAAGCGGTGTTGATATCGATTACCGAGTGGGCCCGAAGTATATCTCTCTGACTCGGGAGGGACAAATTCCATCTCGATACATACAACCCAACAAGTACTTTCCGATCACCTGAGAGACACCTTTATGATCACCCTCACATAGGATGACGTTTGATGACCTCAAAGCTTTCTTCCGATACCAGGGAGTTGTATTATCTCATGGTCTAAGGAATACAATACTTGACATAGGAAAAAGCTTCGCAAATATGAACACGATGACACGATCTAATTGCTCTGCTTAATTTGGGTCTGTCCATCATATCATTCTCCTAATGACATGATCTCATTATTAATCGACAACTCATGTGTATGGTTAGGAAACCTTAACCATCATTAATCAATGAGCTAGTCCATAGAGACGTACTAGGGACACGGTGTTGTTCATAAACCATCCAAGTATCAAAGTTTCCGCTTAATACAATTCTAGGATGGAATATAAACTTTATCATGAACAAGAATTATAATAATAACATCTTTATTAATGCCTATAGGGCATAATTCCAACAGGTGCTGGTGGCAATGGATAGATGTGGTGGCAATAACAACACCAATAGGCGCATGGTTAAATAGCCCAGCCGCCCATGAACGCGCGCAGCTTCCCGCTCTTTCGCCATCAATACTGGCGCAGGAACACAGTCGGCGTCTGCATCAATTTTGGTAGTTCATGTTTATAGAAGCAAAAGTGAGAGTTAGACTAAAAAAAGACACGTGTCAGCGTCTCAACCCCTAGGATGGGGGATTTGATCCGTGAAGTTGATCCCGAGGACGCTCAGCTCTACCCATAAGAAAAGGCGGACAACCGAACGTCCCAAACCTCCCAGCCACACCATAACAGCTCACGTCCCCAACCTGCAACTCCGACGCCGAGCGCCCAGCCCGGCCTTCGCCCCGTGGCCCTTCTCCATGCTCGCAGCCTGACCCTCCCCACACTCGACCTTCGGCCTGTGTCACGCGCGCAGATTGGCTTCCGCCTTGTTCCTATCTCCCGATGACATGGGTATACCCTGCGGGTACATGATCTCAGCATACCTGGTCCATCCCAAGGAAGGCCCACGACAAATATACGTCGGACCATGAAGACTTTCGGGTGGCCTAGGCCCATGACGCCTTCGGATCCTTGGAGAGTAAGACTAGAGTAGATAGGAAATTCAAAGGGGTAAAACCCTAGAACCTGTAACCGACTAGGTCTATGCCCGGGACCTGCCTGAGACTATATAAAGGCTAGGAGGGCACGACCTAGATCTCTCTCTCATACTTTCGCATACACACCTCCACGCCAGATCGCATCTGCGCATCCCTGTAACTTTCGGTTCCGCCGTAATCAAGAACAGACAAGCAGGAGTAGGGTTTTCCCTCCGGGGGCCTGAACCTGGGTAAACTTTGTGTCCCCGTGTTGCTTGTTTGCTAACCGTTCCACGATCTCCAGCATCCCCATCTTCTCCAAAACCCAAGTCCATAACAATGGGCATTGATGAGATCAAACCTCGTCAATTGGCGCCGTCCGTGGGAACTGGGGACGCTGATTGTGCGGTCGTGACGGTCCCAACCCGATCGATCTACAACTCTGCGGCGACGGAGAGTCACCTCCTCTTCGGCGCTTTCGACTTCACCGCCCACTCACCGGCCACCATGAAGGACTTTGAGCCCACAGGCAACGGACTCGAAATCTTGTTCGGGAGCTTCTGCTTCCAGGTGGGACAAACTGGCACTCTCCGCCTCCCTGAGCGGGTGCCCCTACCATCAATCAGGCCCGCTTCATGGACCCCACACCCCGTGCTACGCACAACATCATCAACAGATGATTCCTACAACAGCAGCTGCTGCAACTCCGATCTGTGCGATCCGCCATCGGATGCAGGGACCTACGGTTCCGAATCTGAAAGTTGCGGCAGCAGCGGACTAATCTACGAGCGCTACCAATGCGCCGTAGTCATCCAGAGCGATGTGGATCAGCAAACACCCAACCCGCCGCCCAATCCGCCACCTAACCCGCCAGAACAAAACGGCGGGAATAGAAGAAGCCAGTCCCCTCCACCCGAAGGGGAAAACAACGGCCACGTCATCTGCCTTAGCAAAGAAGGATGGGCCCAAGCCCGCAACGCCGTGGCAGGCAACATAGTCCTGCCTGCAGACTCCTCCCTGGATCTGCTGATGGCCTACCACCTGCTCCTGATTGAGGAGCACAAGAAGCAGGTCAAGATGCAGGAGGTGCTTGACAAACGCAAGCAAGCAGCCTCAGAGTCCAGCGCGCGACGAGCTGCGCTCTCCGCCATGGGCATCGGCTCTAGCTCGAACGCCAACCAAGGCAACAAGCACCGCTCTCGGGTGGAGAACATGGACCCCAAGGAGCGCCGGGAGGTGACCCGAACCCTCCACACATCCTTCATGGAGATGGATGCCGACGGCAACGTCATCCCGAAAACGCCGCAGGCTACGATCATGGCAGCCACTGCGTACCTCGCGGCCCACCCACCGCAGGAGGGGGACCCGAAGAGGGCCATGCACAAGTCCGTACTTACCGGACTCGGACTCGTCAGAGCCGCGCTCCAACAGGAAGCTCCCACGGAGCCGAAGAAGAAAGCTCCGATCAGATTCGACCGCAGCCCCACCCCTTCATCCGAATAAGAGGAACATGACCTTCCTCGAAGGAAGAAGAGTTCGCGCCGCCGCGACCGCGACTACGACGCCAAAGATGCGCTCACACAGCGCAAAATCGACAAAGCGCGAGCCAAGCGCGCATGCTCGTCTGAATCCGAGATGGACGAAGACGAAGGAGAACTCTGCAGAGCCCGATGCTTCAGCAGATCCATCCGGCGGACGCGGATGCCGCGAAATTTCAAACTTCCTTCGGATACTCCGAAGTTCGACGGCACTCAAGACCCAAAGACTTGGCTCAGCGACCACTTATCATCCGTCAAACTGCACAGTGGAGACAAAGAGACTGCCATGCAATGCCTTCAGCTGCAGCTAACAGGCGCAGCCCGGATCTGGCTCAGCAGCCTATCTTCAGGGTCCATCTGAAGCTAGGATGAGCTAGCTTACAGCTTCATCCGAAACTTCAAAGGCACCAGCAAGAGGCCCGCCTCAATCGAAGAGTTGCGAGCCTGCACTCAACGAACGGGCGAATCCATTCGCTCGTACATACTACGCTGGTCCAACACAAAGAACTCCGCAGCGCACATCTCCGAAGAGAGGGCCATCGACGCCTTCAGGGACGGCGTCAAACACCAAGACTTCAAGGAGGAACTTGGGCGCGTCAAGCCCAAAACACTCGACCACCTCATGGACATCGCCAACAGGTGGGCTGACGGAGAAGATTCCATTCACCGAGCACAATCGGAAGAAGAAGACGACTACGATCGACGGCGAGAGCGCCGTAGCAAGAGAAGATCGCGCGTCTACGACGATCACGACGGACCCGACATGGTCGCGGCTGGCTACGCCGATCGCCGCAACGACGCCAACCGTAACATTGGAGGATACCGCGGAGGAAACTTTCGCGACGGGGGACGCCCAGCGCAGTCGTGGCAACGTCGCGACCGCGATAACGGACCCTCAGCATACGAAAAGCTTTCGGGTCCATGCACCATCCACTTCTACATCGACAAGCAGGATGGCAAAAATAAGGCGAGCCACATGCTCAAGGACTGCCGCGAGTTCCAGAAGCTCAGCGAAAGCATGGTGCAGATGAGGCAGCAAGCCCCAATCCCTACGTTCGGAAACGCACCCACGCCAGGTGAAATAGCGCATGGAGCTCCTCCACCGCCACTTGTAGGAGGCCCGAACCAACCAGTCGCACCAGCACAGAACAACGCTGGGAACGGGTATCCCCAGCCGAAAGGAGCACTGATGATCCAGAAGGGGCACCCCACGAACAGGGTGCAGAAGAAAATCACCCGATAGATCAACCTGGCCGTGGCAACTCCACCCGCCATCCCTGAGTACCTCAGCGGATCGGAGTCCTGCATCACGTTCAGTCGTTCGGATCACCCTTGCCAGATCCCTCGCCCAGGTCATGCTGCCCTGGTGCTGGAGGCGCAGATCAGAGGTTTCGAGATGAGTCGCGTCTTCATGGACGGCGGCAGCGACATCAACCTGATGTTCGCAAGCACACTAGCAGCAATGCGGATCCCGCAGTGCAGCCTAGAACAGTCAGACACAACGTTCCACGGCATCGTTCCAGGGAAGGGCATATTCCCCCTGGGCAAAATATGGCTCGACGTCATCTTCGGCAAGCCGGACAACTTCCGACTGGAACGGCTCGAATTCGAAGTGGTGGACTGGCCATCACAGTACCACGCCATCCTCGAGCGTGTAGCATTCGCAAGGTTCTTGGCTGTCCCACACTATGCATACCTGCTACTCAAGATGCCAGGACCAAAAGGCGTCATCACAATCCACGGGACCTTCACCCGATCGGACCAATGCGACAGAGATTTCAACAGAATCTCCCAGTCATTCAGCATGCAGGAGGAGCTCCTAAGGCTCCGCGAGGTAACGGATAATGGGGCACCCCCAGTCGCACGACAAAATGCACCCGACATGTCTTTTTACTCCATCGTCAACACAAAGAAGGTGCAAGTCCATCCGACGGATGCCTCCAAGACGGCGCTGATCGCCAACGACCTCAGCCCCGCATAGGAAGGCGCGCTCATCGAATTCCTCCATGAGCGCTGGGAAATCTTCGCCTGGTGTCCTGCGGACTGGCCAGGAGTTCCCAGGGAATTCGCCGAGCACACACTCAATGTCTTTCCAGACACCAAGCCCGTTAAGCAGTCCATCCGGAGACTGTCCGAGCCACGGGCCGAAGCTATCGGCAAAGAAATCAACATACTACTCGCTGCAGACTTCATCAGGGAAATCAAAGAAAGCGAGTGGCTTTCAAATACAGTGATGGTCCCAAAGAAGGACACGGACATCCTGCGGATGTGCGTGGATTTCACATCGCTAAACAAGTACTGCCCAAAGGACCACTTCCCCCTTCCTCGGATCGATCAGATCATCGATTCGACTGCAGGTTGTGAAAAACTCTCCTTCCTCAACGCCTACTCAGGCTACAACCAGATTCGACTCAAGGTCGAAGATCAGGAGAAAACGGCGTTTATCACACCGTTCGGAGTGTTCTGCTACAACACAATGTCCTTCGGGCTAAAGAACGCAGGTGCCACATACCAGCGATGCATGCAGGCATGCCTCAAGGACAAGATCGGTCGCAACGTTCAAGTCTATGTCGACGACATAGTCATCAAAACCAGGGAGGCAAGGACACTTATCGACGATCTCCACGAGACGTTCGACAACCTCGATCGCTACAGGATCAAACTCAACCCCGAAAAGTGTGCCTTCGGCGTCCCATCGGGTCAGCTGCTTGGGTACTTCATCTCTCAGCGTGGGATCGAGGCGAACCCGAAGAAAATCAGAGCCATCATGGCGATGGAGAAGCCGAAAAATCTCAAGGGTGTCCAGCAGCTCGCAGGACGAATAGCGGTGTTGAGCAGATTCATCAGCCGCATGGGCGAGAAGGCCCTGCCATTGTACTAGCTGCTACGCAAGGCAGATAAATTCGAGTGGACGCCCGAAGCCGACGATGCGTTCGAAAGCCTCAAACGGCTACTCTCCACCTCGCCCGTCCTGGTCACGCCAAAGGAGCGCGAGCCTCTGCTGCTGTACATAGCAGCCACACACCAGGTGGTCAGCACCGTGCTAGTGGTAGAACGACCCGAAGAAGGCAAGACCCACGGGGTCCAACGCCCAATCTACTACCTCAGCGAGGTACTGACGCCAACAAAACAGAGGTACCCTCACTACCAGAAACTCGCCTACGGCGTGTTCATGATGGCTCGATGGCTGAGCCATTACTTCCAGGAGCACCAGGTGATGGTCGTCAATGAGGCACCCCTGAATAGCATCCTGAATAACCCAGAGGCCACAGGACGCGTGGCCCTGTGGGGCATCGAGCTGTCACCCCTGGACATCGTCTACAAGAAGCGACCCGCAATCAAATCTCAAGTCCTCCTGGACTTCCTTGTACACTGGATGGAACTGCAGCTGCCAGACACCCTAGACATGTCGCAGTCATGGACGATGCACTTCGACGGCTCCAAGCATGAAGCTGGAGAAGGAGCCGGGGTCATACTGAACTCCCCGCAGGGCGACCAGATGAAGTACGTCCTCCGGATGAAATTCCGAGCCTCCAACAACGAGGCTGAATACGAAGCCCTCATCCACGGCTTGAGGATGGCAAAGATCTGCGGCGCAACGCGCCTGGTCATCTACGGTGACTCCAACCTCGTCGTCCAGCAGACGATGAACGAGTGCGACGAACACGCTGAAAACATGATCGCGTACCACGCGCTCTACAATGCACGCGAAGGAGAATTCGATGGCTGCGAGCTTCGGCACGTAGGAAGAGAAAGCAGCGAGGAAGCTGACAGACTCGCCAACATCGGCTCCACCTGCGCAAAGGTACCACCGGGTGTGTTTCTCGAATAGATCTGCGTGCCATCCATCAAGCAGAAATTCCCCAAGGGATCACCCGAAGAAGCAGAACACTCGGGGGCTACTCTGCCCGAAGGACACGAAGGACCCGAGAAACTGGACACAGATGTCGCTATGGTCAACCTGATGCAGGTCATGGCAGTCGAAGAAAATTGGACGCAACCATACCTCCATTTCTTGATAAACGGAGAACTGCTTGACAGCTCGACAGACGCCCGACGCATATCTCGTCGGTCAAAAGCCTTCACCATCATCAATGGCGAGCTGTACAAGCGCAGTATTACGAGTGTACTACAAAGGTGCGTCACCATCGGTGACGGGAAAGCCATCCTCCAAGACATCCACGAGGGCATCTGCGGCCATCATGTAGGCAGCCGCTCCCTTGTCGCCAAAGCTCTACGAGCTGGATTCTACTGGCCAACGGCCATGAGCGACGCAAAGGACATCGTCCGAAGATGTAATGGGTGCCAAAGGTTCGCCAACAAACCGCACGCACTCGGGTCAGAGCTCAGACCCATACCTATAGCCTGGCCCTTTGCCCAATGGGGCCTCGACATGATCGGCAAACTGCCAAAGTCCTCGAAAGAGGGGCATGTTTACCTCTTGGTCATAGTCGATAAATTCACCAAGTGGGTCGAGGCTATGCCGGTTACCAACCAAGACCGCCGTCAAGTTCTTCGAGTCCATTGTCTACAGGTTCGGCGTACCTCACAGCATCATCACCGACAATGGATCAAACTTCATCTCCAAAGAATTCCAAGACTTCTGCGAAGGCCTCGGGATCAACATCACATACGCCTTAGTGGCTCACCCGCAAATGAACGGGCGGGTCGAAAAGGCCAACGGCCTAATCGGCGCTGGCATCAAGAAGCGCCTCATGAGCCCACTCGAACGAAAGGCCGGAGCCTGGACGAAAGAGCTGCCACCAATCCTATGGAGTTTGCGTACTACGCCAAACAGCTCCACCAGCTACACACCGTTCTTCATGGTGCATGGAGCCGAAGCCATGCTACCAGCCGAAATACGCCACCAGGCCCCTCGGGTCGTCGCTTACAGCGAAGCCAAATACAGGGCTGCACTCGAAGACGCCGTCGACACACTCAACGAAGCAAGAGACGTAGCAGCAGCTCGATCAGCGGTGTACCAGCAGAGTCTCCGCAACTACCATAGCCGTCGGCTGCGCCCAAGGTCCTTCGTCGAAGGAGAGCTCGTCTTGCGACTCAAGCAAGAGCGACCGAAGAAATTCGAGTCACCATAGGAAGGACCCTACATCATCACCGAGGTCATCCCAGGTGGCGCCTACCGCCTCAAGCACGTGGAGTCTGGAGTCGCATACTCCAACCCATGGAACATCGCGCACTTGCGACGATTCTACCCCTAGATACCTACCCCTTTACTTTCAATAAGGCTTTTCAGCCAAGGCTATTCAGCCGAACAATGTACTTCCTCCATTGCGATATAAATAAAGCTAAGTGTCTCTCCCCAAATTTTCGTTTCGCTATTTGCAACTTTACTTTATGCTGCAAACGCACTCGGGGACTCCCCCCACCTCACGATTCCATCGACCGAGGATCACGCGTGTACACCTGAGTAGCTGACAACGTCAGGCAAACGAAAAGGACACATACTCAACCAAAGTACTGCGTGCTTACAACAAACAAACCTTTATAAAGGGCGCACCACGCCCAGTCGAAATATACAAATTTTACATCTACCTCTTTTACAGGTACTACCTATTCTAAAGAATAACTTGAGCACGCTGCTCAAACAAATCTACGACATGTTCGGCATACTGCCTTACAGCCGCATAATGTGGACGCATGTCCCACTCATCACCATCCGGCCGAGGAGGTGGCCCAGCCGCCACAGCAGACAAATCTACATCAGGCCGGTGCAGCCTCACAAGGGACAAAGCAGCCTTCACTCCTGCGACGAGCCGTTGTTGCACCAGCTCCTTGACGTTATTCACGCTCCAAAACTTCGACAGCAGACCCGCAAGGCTTGTTGGCACGGAATCCAATGGAAAAATGACATGCAACACCGACGCAAGCGACCTCTACACTTGACGAAGCACCCGCGAAACCTGGTGCACACGATCCTGCACCGTTGCCAGAGCCATGACACGGTCACGATCCATCCAGAAGAAGCCGCCAGCCTCCATGTCTTGTTGAGTCAAGCAATTGACCCGAACAGCGACACGCCCTTTCTCCTCCATCGGAGCAAGGTTGGCACCTGCGACACTCGCACAAAATAAGACGCAAGGCCAGCAGGCGCATCCGAAAATCTGAGCTGCAGCTCGAAACAAAGAACAACTTACATTGAAGCTGCTCAGACAGCCGAAGCAGTTCCGCCATTAAGTACTCCTCCCTGGCCGCACAGCGATCTTCCTTGGACTTCCAAACATCGGCGTGACCACGCACCCCAAGCAACTCCCTCTCAAGACTATGAACACGGTCCCGAAGAAAAGCGAGTTGTGAGGAATTATCCAAAGATGGCCGCAGTTGCGCTGCAGGCGAGGTGTCAACGGGGTCAGCACCCGAAGTACATAAACATTCAGACAGAGAAGAGCACAACTCAGCAGAATTCATTAAGCATATAAAGGCCACTACGTGGCACAATGATTTCGTTCCTCAACATAGTTACAACAAAAGAAGACTACAAACTATCCTACAGCTACAACGCCTATGATGCGGCACCCTGAGTAGCCTCAGAGCCGGACTGCCTCGCTTTGGCTTCCCCCTGTTGCCGCAGCGCAAACTCGGACAGCAGATCAATGAGCTTCGGCCCATATCGCATGCAGCGAGCAGAATAGGCAGCAAAGGCTACCTCGGATCCATCCGCGGTCGTCGGCATCCGGGAGGTGATCTGGGGAAGGTCCAGCTCCGCTCCAGCCGCCAAGGCCATCGCCAGCCCGACGGACGCGCTGATGCCCTTCTGCTTGCGCTTGTACGCTGCAGGCGCTTCGGCTGACAAAGCCTCCGCCAGGGCGTCAACATCATCAAGGGTCGCGCCCTTGGGGACAAGCTCCTTGTAGAAGCGGCCAAGGACCTCCTTCGCCTTGGCAAGGGAGTTGACGACGGTGCTGCAGCGATCTTCGACCGCTGCAGTAGCATCATCTAGAGAACTCCCGTGCTCCAGAGCGCCGCGGTCAAACTCGATGCCTGCGGCATCTAAGACAAAAAAAAGAGAAGGAATGAAGAAAGTAACACAGAAGAAGACAAGAAAACAAACAGAAAGGAGCAAAAATAAGGTACTCACCTGAAACAGCCTTGGCAGCAGCCATGAGCTTGCCCGCCACCTCTCTTTCACGCGCAGTCGCAGCCATGGCAAGCTGCTCCTCGCGGTCCGTAGCCTCCTGCTGCAGATGCTCCTTAGCTTCGGCTGCCTTGGCCAGCTCCAGCACAAGGCGCTCCTTCGCACCAGCGGCGTCCTCGGCCTTCTTCTCCACTTGACCAAGGCTCTTCTTGAGATCATCAATCTCATGGAGGGAAGTGTTATGCTCCTCTGCATTCAAAACATACAAGCGTCAGAAAGCAAGACAATAATGCAAAAAGAAAGAAGCACCAAAGCATACAGGGACCTTGAAGCTGTCGGAGGTTGACCTCCAGCACCAGGTGCTCCTGCACCAGTCGCTTGGCATCCTGTACAAAAGGCCGCAGGTAGAAGAACTACCAGTAAGGAAAAGGACTTGGGGGCTACGCCCAACATGAAGGAACAAAAGCAAAACTCGCACACGAAAACGCTCGGGGGCTCCCCCCGAAGACTCGAAGAAAGAACAAGACAAGAAAATTTTTCAGACGCTCAGCCCCCCCCCCCCCCCCCCCCCCCGCGGCAGGAAACAGAAGTACTTACATGCTCTGATGGCAACTCCGAAGGCCCGCTCGCATCCTTCTGAGGCACAACCACCTGAGCCTCCTGCGGAGAAGGGACCAGCGCAGCACCCTTAGAGGTAGCCACCATCTGAGGAGGAGGAGACGCAACCTTCGACTCTCCCATCATCTCCCGAGCACCATCGCTGGAGGAGTCGTGGGAGGAATGCCTGCACACGAAATAATTAGCACAAGCACAAAAGTCAACAGCAAAAAGACAGCAGTATAAAAGAAACTTACGAGTCCAGCGAGCTCAGGTCGAAGACAGGAGGAGTCCTTCGGACTCTCTTCTCCCCCTTCTTCTCTTCTTTCTTCTCTTCCTTCTTTTCTTCCTTCTTCCGCTTTGCTGGCGGGTGCGGCGCTACAGCCCGCACAGGAATGGCAGGAAAAGGGCAAGAAGAGCATCCATGCCCGTCACTGTGACGCTCAAGGCATAGAGGATTCCTAGGAGTCGGAGGAGTCGATGCATCCGAAGATTTGCTGGAGCTCCGCGATCGTTTGCGATTATGGTCCTCGCTCGACTCGTTGGCCTCTTTAGTCGGCGATCGTGCCGAAGGCAGCTCGGACACGGAATCCACCACGTCTTTATCCGGAGCATCCGGAAATAATTCGGGCAGTGGTGGCACCATGCCCGGCACCTTGAAGCTCTGCAAAAAAGAAGAGACTTTGTTAGCAAAGAAAGGAAAATAAATACGCAGTCGACGAAAAGCGCTACGCGCATGAATCTACACCTGTGGAACAGCCAGTGTCGAAGAAAATGGCAGAGTCAGCGACTTCCCCGGGATATCCTCTCCAGCCTTGTACTTCAACAGCGTACGAAGGGCCTTGTCGAGATCACCCTGGGAAAGTTTCTCGGCCGAAACTCTCGTCGGATCACGGCGCCCAGCATAAAGAAACATCGGGTGCGCCCTAGCCTGGAGAGGCTGCACCCGACGCTCGAGAAACGTGCGGATAATATCCACGCCGTTCACTTCCTTCTCAGGAGTCAACTGGAGGTCCTCCACCCGACGGTAAAGGGCCTCTATCTCTGCTGACTCGCCATCCAAGATCTGGTTTTTCCAGGACCTCTTCGGCTCGATTATCTGGGAGGGGTCGAAAGGAGCAAGACCAAAATGCTGCCCATCCACTGTGGAGTCGCGAATGTAAAACCATTGCCTCCGCCAGTACTGGACAGATTCAGACATATAGAAAGAAAAGAAAAGAATATTGGCCTTGAGGGAGATGATGCAACCCCCAACGGGATACACACCATCCGAACCGGATTGCCTTTTCACGGAATAGAGTTTCCGGAAGAGGCCAAAGTGCGGCTCGATGCCGAGCCAGCACTCGCAAAAAGTGATGAAACAAGCAATGTGGAGAAGAGAATTGGGCGAAAGATGATGCATCTAGATGCCATAGAGAAAGAGCAGCCCACGAAGGAAGTCATGGACTGGGAAAGAAAACCCACGAATAACGAAGGCGAGAAACATAACCCGATACCCAGCGGGGGGACGGGGGATTACCTCGTTGCCGGGGAGTCTGACGGCCTCCCTATCCTGCGGGATCAAGCCCCGCTTGCGAAGCCCGCGGAGATCACTCTCCCGCATCTCCGATCGCCGCCAACCACCATCGGTGACACGAGTGGTGGTAGCGCCTTTCTTCCCTCCGGCGGCGCTGGTACCAACTGCACATGACGACTTCTTCATTTTCCCCATCGCGCTACGGCGGCACCGGCGGTGAGAGCGCAGAAGGGAAGACGGAAATGTGGAAGGATATTCCAGCGCGCAGCAAGAACTGCTAGAGCACAAGGAGGCAGTGAAACAAGAGTAGATGCGGTGAAAACAAACTGCAGCTTTCCCCAATGATTATAACGGCAAAGACGATACACGGCAACCGTCCATCAAGAAGACCTAACGCCAACGGCAGATCTGGCCATACACGTGTCAGCATCACAACGAACCGTCGTTACCACGCCGTCCACTACGCGCGGAAATCGAGGAGACGCCGTAATTATCTCCACGCCGCGCGTGACCGGTCAATTCAAGGTCAGCAAGTGGGACCCACGTTCGTCCAGTCAAGTCATCTCTGGCGCAGCAGACGCTTGAGGTCATTGATCGTCAGCACTGATGTCATCAAAAGCTATACTAGCAACAACTACAATTTCTTCGGCTTCAAAGCTAAGAGTACTCACTCGAATCTACGATTCGACTAAATACTGGGGGGCTACTACTATTAGGAGCACTGGCCGCGCACCCAAAAGATGAATAAAAACGAACTATTTCCTTCGAGTCCTACGTCGAGTCTATGACTCCACTACGGACTCGGGGGCTACTCCCATAGGGAGGATGGATTTAAGCATCCGAATTTTTTTGTGTCCTATAGACTTAACAACTGAACAATGTTTGAACTAAAGTCTCCGCTCGAGTCTACGACTCGAACAGACACTCGGGGGCTACTCCCATAGGGAGCGCTGGTCGCGCACCCTATGAAATCTTCGACTCGATCTTTCGGATGAGCATGCAAAAACTTTTTGGCAACTCTGCCCCAACAAAACGCTGAGTGAGCAAAGATCTCCTGGGCCACCCGAAACACCTCCACGGTGATAAGCATTCGGATGCTGTGTCTGCGACACAAAGATAAAGACCTACAGATATCATCTGATGGCCTGGCAATGCACACGACTGCGCTCTGCTAGTATGAACCCGTGCCAGCAGGCGCGATGAAAAATCCCGACGGACGTGTTGGGTACATCAATTAAAATCACTGGAATTCCACTCCTGTAAGTCCTCCGCGGCCTGAGTCGAATTACACCAGCATATGTTCCAGGTCTGAGTTGAGGGACTCAGACCTGAAGAAAATCGTATTGTTTTGTCCTAAGACAGTTAACTGACCCTGATCCGTCGGGTGAGTCAGGCACACGCATCAACAATCCCTACACATGAACTATTGAAATACATAGTTGCACCCGAAAGATTGAAGAGTCCTCAGCCAAATCTACGATTCGACTGATCACTCGGGGGCTACTGACATGGTTATACCCCGCGGGTACATGATCTCAGCATACCTGGTCCATCCCAAGGAAGGCCCACGGCAAATATACGCCGTCCCATGAAGACTTTCGGGTGGCCTAGGCCCATGATGCCTTCGGATCCTTGGAGAGCAAGACTAGAGTAGATAGGAAATTCAAAGGGGTAAAACCCTTGAACCTGTAACCGACTAGGTCTATGCCCGGGACCTGCCTGAGACTATATAAAGGCTAGAAGGGCACGACCTAGATCTCTCTCTCATACTTTCTCATACACACCTCCACGCCAGATCGCATCTGCGCACCCCTGTAACTTTCGGTTCCGCTGTAATCAAGAGCAGACAAGCAGGAGTAGGGTTTTTCCCTCGGGGGCCTGAACCTGGGTAAACTTTGTGTCCCCGTGTTGCTTGTTTGCTAACCGTTCCACGATCTCCAGCATCCCCATCTTCTCCAAAACCCAAGCCCATAACAATGGGCATTGATGAGATCAAACCTCATCACCCGAGGGGCACCACGCATTGTAGCACCCCGAGTTCCGAGAGTTGGTTGCATAATTTCACCCTTCATGTGCAGAGTAATGCTTTGGGTGCGCGATGGAGTGATCACCATCCGACTACTCTTATCATTCGCTCTTGTGCATTGAATCGGTGGATCAAGCAATTTTACTCCTTCCACCGAAGTTAGAGGTGGCTTTAACTTTTGATACCTCTTCCTTCGTCCATTGTTTCTCCGGAGTGTTATCTCGACGAGCATGAGCAACAACCCTTGTTGGTGGTGTCGCCTATTTCAAGACAGAGAAGGACCCTTGTTAGTGGTGTCGCGAGGATCTACATGAAGCGAGAAGATTCCGGCCGTCGACCTTATTCCCTGTATGATGAGGCGGATCTCGAGGGCGAGATCTATTGTTAGTGGTGTCGAATTGTAGCACCCCGGGTAAAACCACTACTAGAAATTGCTTGTTATTTGATTATCTGCACGGTCATCACATCATCGCATCATCATCATAACGATCATCATGCCACATTGCATTTCAACATAATAGTAAATCTTGCGTTTATGCTTATCATTGCATTTGGTTCTTACTAAATTGTATTTGGCTTTTGATATATGTTAAATGCCCAAGATAAGTTGAGGGCATATCTTTTATTTCTCCTTCCATCTACTAAGTTGCCATATACCTCTCCTTTGATATCATCTATTTTCCCACCATATACATGTATGTGGCCTTTTGTTTATTAGTATTTTAAAACCAAGCCACATACATTTGTATGGATCCAAATCTACCTATCGCATTCATATGTGATATGGGTTCACCATCTTAATACATCATGCATGCATGGTTTAGATGTCCACATGTAAATATAGATGTTTTCACAACTATAGAAGTGGCATCAAATACATGTGCATGGCCCATGCATAAGAAGAGCCCTCCTTGTTTTTCTCTTTGATGTGTTTCATTCGAATCTTGGAAGCTATGTTTCAAAATTCTAAACAAACAATTCAGTCATCATGGCCTAGTTCTCTCACAATCTGTCGCCATCTTCGTCCGAAGATCCCGCAAGCTGGCTATTTTCGCGATCCGGAGTTCAGATCAGTCAGTTACAACTCTGTACTTTTGCAGCTTAGCCCCTGGAAAATTTCCCACCTCATCCCGCAGTTCCCTAAGCTGCGCACGTGTCACCACCCCTATTTTCCTCACGCGCGTGGCCCCACAAGCCATGGGCCCTCTTGCCAGCCTCTGTGAGTAGATGCAGCCGAGTGAGAAAAGTCCCAGGAAATTACTAAATCAAATAAAATTTCAGAAAATGAATATAATTCAAACAATTCATATCTTCGGAAATCTTTTGAATTTGAATAAACTTCCAAAAAGAAATATGAGTCTTTTGCAAATATGAATTCAACCATGTTTTCAAATTTGACCAGGGTTGACTCTATCTAGTCAAACCTTTGACTTTGACCCCCTTTGACTAATTTTGACTTTGATTTTGATTTAAATTCATAAATCCAAATAATATGAATAATACATGTTTTTTAATCAGAAAAACATGAGGATTGTGAATATGACCTTTATAATATCATTTGAGCATTTTAAAATTTCGAATTATTAAATGTCAATTAATGCCCGTTTCTTAAATATTGCATAACTTTAAAACCGCAACTCCGAATTCGATAAATGATATGTCTAAATCGATCAGCGCGACAAGACCTCTCTAACCATTATATCCATGTTATAATTTGCATCATGCATTAAGAGTAGTTTTATAATCAGTACTGTTTATGCAAGGAAAACATGATAAATAAAATTGGAAACTAATTGTTTCTTATTAATAATGCCTCACAAATGCTTATCATCAATGTGCGATGCCCCTATTACATTTTCAACATAGTTTGCATCATTAACTTGCCATGCCACGCATCATATCATGATCATGCCGATTCTTCCACATTAGTTGTAATTGCTGCATCGCTTGTTCCTTTTAGTGTTTGCTTCTTCTCGGATAGGACGATGAGATGTTGTGAGCTTCGACAAGTTTTTCGGTTATGAACCTTCGGCAATGTTTTTAGGCGAGCATTCTCCCCCTTTCTACCTATTTTACTTTATAGTCTTTATTTCTTCTTGTTGATCTATTTCTATTTGTGTTGTGATGCTCTAGTTTTCGTACTCGTGATATCCCTTGCAGCCTTATATTGCCTTGGACACATCCTATTACATGTTGTTTGGTAGATAGTTGGACTTGCGTGTCGTAGTTGCTTGCTCAAGTGCTGTTGCGTGTCGTCAAGTACAACAGTTGTGGGAGTAATGCCGCATGTTTAATGTTGGAGATGATCATGACTTTAATTATCGTTTAATAACTAAAATTGAAGTAGGTAAATAATGCAGAGGCACAGGTGGGAAAAAGATGTTATTTGGTTTTTAACCGTCCACTTGTGTCCCGTAGGACCCCGAGTACTTGATACTTGTTTTTTTGAATATTTGCACTATCCGCATGTGGGACCATGAATCCCCCTAGTAAGAGCTTGAGTCATATATTATTTCTTGGGGCCACAATTTGTTTGGGGCTTTATTATTATCCTGCACTTATGCCATGTTTTACTGCTTTATTTATGATTGCGCGTGGAGCGCCTGTACTGTTTTGAAACCCCGTGCCACGTTTTCGCGGTATCGACAAGCCCAGTCACACTTTTGGTTTCCCTGTCGTTTACAGCCGTCGTCATAAACCTCTGGGTCCGTCTCGGAGCCGACCAACTTCGTAGCGGGTAGCTTGGTGGGGTGGCCCCCTGAAATATTATAAGAATCTTGTAATTGCTCTGTCGTGATGCCTCGTTGGGTTTTATTTGGTTTTTCTCGAGGTTGATCATGCGTGTGTTGCTATTTGTGCCCCCTGCAGGGTAAAACTTTCTGAAAGTCGTGTCCGCGGTTATGGACGACTTGGAGCACAGTATCTCGATCATAGACAACTATAACTAAAGTATTGCTATAAATTTGATTTTATAATGACTAGTAATCAGCTTCACTATAATGGAATGGCTAAATAAAAGTGCCAGCAATTGCTGGTTTGAGTTGTCACCTGTTACCATTGTATGCTTGGTGATAGTTTCAAGTTGGATCCGAATAGGTCTTTCTTATCCCTATCTGATAGCCGTCAGTTGTATTGAGTCTCTATAGGTTGTTTAGTGCATGTTGCGCTGCCGCTTCAGTCCACCATACCTATGTAGGCGAGAACCACCGAATTCTAGTCTCGCCGTGTACTGGCCTCGGTACTGACCGCTCTCTTTTTCCTTTGCCCTTTGTCTGCACCCCTTTTGTTTAAGCAGGTTTTAAGATCTACGTCGTTAGCAGGGTTACCCTTCCGGCTTGGCCTGGGCAGGGTTATGGACGCCATTGGTTATTCTTCAGGGCTCTTAGCTCCATTTGCATCTTGTCCGTAGTCGTACGTTGTATTGTTTTCAAGGTGATTTGGACCTTTGTATTGTATATCTGTATTCTTGACTCTTTGTGTCATTGTTGTATATATCTGTTCTGTGGGTTTCATCATGGACTATTGTGTAATGTTATTACTTCGTTTTTCATCCGCACAAAAGTGCTTGGTGGGCACCTTTGAATCGTTTCTATGCGGGTTTGGCGGCAGTCGCTGAAATTTGCATAGGGCCGATTCTGAGGGTGTTACACGCGTCCAGACCAGCCTCCACCCCGCCCGCTACCTTCGGAAGGCGCCGCACGCCCAGCAAGACCTCCACCCACTCCCTTACCCCTGTAGGAACGCGTAACTCGGTCTCCCATATTTGAGAAAGAATGGCAGAGAAAGGCGTGTGTGGATGTGGGAGGTCAATCCTTTTTTTCTTTTGAGGAATTCACGAGCTTTATTAAACCATTAACACGGTATTACAATCAGCCATAAGGCCATGAATTAAAAACTGGGGGCTCTCACCCACCCAAGTCTATGACGCCACATTATTGCAAGCGAATTTTGCATAATTGTGAATCGTATTGTTGGCTGTGCGACGAATCAGACTAATACTAAATGTCTCAAACGAAGAAACTAGCTCACGAACATCATCCAGGATTGGCGAGATGATTGAACGATCCTTCCACCCTTCCTTCCAGAGACGGACCAACTCAGCACAGTCCACTTCACAAACTACCCTACCGTACTTTCTTTCCACTGCAAAGAGCCAAAGACAATAGCATCTCGCAACGGCAGCACCTCAATAGTGAGTGGATCCGAAATACCTACCTTTAAAACCGGCGCTATCGCGGGCAACACCCCCGCTCAATCCTTTTCTTCAGGAGCAGCCTGTCGCGATCTATTTCAATCGCCCTTTCTTTTGGGCCTCTCGTGGGCGTTTCTTTTGGTACTATTGGCCTATTAAGTCTCCGATTGGTAGTTTGTTACAGAAATTCAGTCAACAATCGACGGAATCCATCCAAAAAAGGGTTCACTAGTCCCACATCGTTCCCTTACAAGGAGTCCGACCAGTTCATATACGTTCCAAGTTCCTCGGGGATCAACCACTGATTGTTTTGATTGAAATCTGCTGCCTACATACATGAATTAAAGGAGAGGGCATTGCCTGCAGTGAATTAGAAAGGAAAGGGTGTCTGGTGTGGTACAGAAGGATGTTTCTCTCAGCGGATATTAGTGGAGCTATTCTGTCAACCTCTTGCACAAGCCTTCTTCCTCCTGAACTATTCTGTCTAAAACGGGTCTACTGTGATCTGGCTGGTTTCGATCTATTATTTATTTGGTCATGGATTTTAGCTGAGATTTTTCTGTTTGTGTTTTCTTCGATGGGATATTTTCAGGCTGGCCACTCAATCCTGCAGAGCAACGCACTGATCAGACGTCCACCGCCACGTCCTCTGCTCCACGTCGCACTCCCTTTCGGATCCACACATATGCGCTTCAAGATGAAAGGATGTTAAGAAGAGGAGATACAACTGATTTGATTCTCTGAGATTTTTATTTGTTTGTTGTGCTAAAGCATCTCCACTAGCATTTCCAGAACGCCGATCTGTACGCCGAATTTAGGTCCGAACGGTCCAATCACGTTTCCAAAAACCTCTTTTTGTCCGGATTCGAGCAAACTTTGGTCCGGGCTTCCCAGGCCATTCCCAGGATCCCGGGAACGTCCTGAAAAACGAAGCGAAAACGGGCGTGGACCAGATCTGTCGGCAAGACAGTCCCATTTTCCACCCACTTCACTCACCCAGACTACAGCGAAGAGCTCCCAGCGCCTCTATCGCCATAACTTCGCCGGCGGAACTCCTCCACGCCGAGACATGCCCACGCCTCTAGATTTGCTCGCCGTAGTCGCCGCCCATTCAGCCGCCGCTTCCACCGCCCGAACTTCGCTGTAGCTCAGCTTCGTTGTGAGCTCCCACCACCACGCCGCCAAGTGTTGGACATTTGTCCGGTTCAGTCATGGACTCCGACGACGAGCAGACACTTGCCGTATTGCTGGAGGAGGAGAACGCCGAGGTCGTCGAAGATGCAGAGCACATGGAGATCCTCGCCTCCCCCGCCCAGCTGTACCTGCAGATGGCGAAGCCGAAGCGCGGTGATTCTGAGCCGGGTCATCGGAAGTGCAAGGCGAGGCAAAGGTTAGATGGCTATTGCTTGTTGTACCCCGACTACTTCGCCGACGATCCGAGATCCGGCGGTGCATCAACAGCTGCAGAATGATCTTGTTGAGCATCTATGGATACGCAAGAGCAACATGTAGATGCCGAGCATGAACTGGCTGAACTAGGCCAAAATATGTTGTATTTTCGCTGCAGGCCGAACTATGTTTAAATTTACGCCGAACAATGTTTAAAAATTCGCCGAACTATCGTCGAATGTATGCCGAACTAGGCCGAACAATGTTTTGTATTTATATTATGCCGAACTAGACCAAACAATGTTCTGGATTCATATTATGCCGAACTATGCGGAAATCTAACGCTTCGTTTGGATGTTCATATTGGCAGGCTAGACATTATATTTGGTTGAATATCCAATATCCAGTATATTGATATTGAGCCGGAATGCCAATATTTATGTTTGGATGTTTTAAATATTCAGAAGAGAAGTAGATATTGAGATTGAATGACAAATTCTGTTCGGATAGCCAAACTGATGAATTCTAGCTCAAGATGACTGACATCAGTATACTGAAATATATACGTGTAAAAAATATATGCAACAATCACAACATTGTAGCACTCGCAACACGGAAAAAACAACAAAACAGTCTCGAAATAGTTTGACAATAACATAACATCGAGTTTCATGCATAATCCATTGCCACGTCCAGATAATATAAGTCACCAACACACACTAACATGGTGTCATACACAATATTATAAGTTCTTATAATAAAAAGCACAAGAAGAAACGAGTATTTCAAAACACAGTACAGAAATGCGATATGGATCAAGGCAACATCAGCAGCCATTCCTTCCTAAACTCCATGGGAAGCTCCATAAGTGCAAGAAATGAACGCTCACTATGGATTAGCTTCCCATAAGCTCGCAACTTGTCGGTATGAGAGAACTCGGGTATGGCATTCAGTGCTGCAAGTATCACGGAAGGAGGAGTAACCTGGGGTATTTGCAATGGCTCAGTTGACTTCATTGCATCATTGAGAGACGTCTTTACCTCTCCAAGCATGTATAAATTGCTTCACTAGTACGTGGATTTTTTGGCGGTGGACCAACAGAATGAGGAGAGTTGTTATTGGCTTCCGGTCCTGGTTGTAAATTCTCAGTCACAGTCTCAGCACCTGTCCTAGCACCTTGACCGGTGGCATGGTCTTTTGAGTAAATGGTACAGATCTCGTTCCAATTGTGGATTACCTTGTTCTTGTAGATAGCTGATTTTTCATTAGCCTACAAACACATACAAAGTAAATTTACATTGGTGAATTACAAAACATAGAATGAGCAAATGGCATGCACGTACCTCCACATATCTGTCCCACACTTCATCACTCTCAAGCAGTAAGACATTCTTTTCCCAATCCCAGCCAAATCCACTTTGTGCAAGAATTTTGCTAACAATCTCGTAGTGCTTGTCAAAAGTTTTGCACCTTGATACGATTTTTTCCTTTGTGACATCCACCCCACGAACATTTTGTATAGCATTACGGTACACATGTGACTTCCATCCATTTTGGGAACGATCACCATTGTTGTGATGCTCGATAAGCACATCTAACAAGGCACGGTCCATCTCTGGAGTCCATTGCACGTAATTTCTGCTGTACTTCTTTCCGTTTGCTTCCTCCATGGACCTACACAATTAAACAGAAACCATAGACAGACAAAATGCATTAACAACAATAGTAAGACCCATAGAAAAATAAGAACGATCGTATCTTATATATGTATTATAATTTTTTTGTCGGTATGATGTTTGTACAAACGTAATATCTAGCTAAATTACACATCCTACTCCACATCTAGGTCTGCGTGGGCAAGCACGTATTCAGCAAACATGTCAGCGGCAAATTAATTTCTGAAGTTCTTCCACGCATTAGTGACTCTAACAGTTGTAATGTAACTAGCGCCATCTTCAGCCTCAATTGGCTGAGCTGCTATTTCGGCATCCACCTCCTCCAACAATAGGTCGTACATAATGTACTGCCTATCTCTTGTATAGTTGTGCAACACGCAACAAGCACTAATAATTCGAATCTGCAAACATATTAGTTCATAGTTAGCATATGTGTTATTTCCTCTTTGTTCAAATACAATATGGACATGGGTTACCTAGTCCTCTATGTTAAAAAAACTCGGAGAACGTAAGATAGCCCACTTTTTCTTCCACAACCCAAAAGTTCTCTCTACCACATTTCTAGCACGAGCGTGACGTAAGTTATATAACTCTTTGTCTGTTTTGGACCATTGTGCACTAGTTACCCACTCTTTCAAGTGATACCGAGTGGATCGGAATGGAGTAAGAAATCCAGGTCCATTGGTGTAACCGGCATCGGCTAAGTAATATTTTCCTATGGTCAAGGAAGCAATTAAGTTAGCTAAGATCAAAAGCAAATACAAACAAAATGTCAAGAGAAAGAGTAGTACCAACAGGTACAGCAAATGCATCTTGGCGACTTGTTCTCATTGCATCACGTAGGACTCTTGAGTCAGAAGCTGAACCTTCCTAGCCAGTCAATACATAAAGAAATTTCATGTTCCAGTCAACAACACTCAACACGTTAGTGGTGATGGCTTGTTTTATATTTCTATACCGTCCTTGGTCAGCCACATTAACACAAACATCAATATGACAACCATCTAATGCTCCAAGGGCATCTCCGAACCACTTCCATTTGTGATCATTGGGAGGCTGAACCGAAGGATCAGGCAACTTAATGAACTCCCCATGAAGAGATAAAATTTCCTTTAACACCTCCCCAAAGTGTGTGCTGATAGTCGATAATGATCTCTTGTACTGCCCTCGCAACAACCTCATTTTTAGACCATGACCAACTACAAGCAAGAACATGGCAACCTTCTCTTCAACCGCAACATAGACACTATCACGTAAACCACACTTCTCACGCAACATAGCGCACAAATCATGGAAATTTCTTTTTGTTAGACGGAGTTGATCATAGCATGCAACTTCAGCGCCATCATACATATCTTTCAGCAAGTACTTTCTAAGAGAGTGGTTATGCTCACCATCAGTAAAGCTCCCTAAGTCCCTCGGTCGCCTCTGCATATTAACATATGCCATTGCAAGAAGAGTAGATTCAAAGTATTGTTTCATCAACACAATCCTTCTCCGCTTTCTTCTTTTGTTTTTTCCGGTGATGTAAAAAACCAATTTTAATTCTTCGGACATGTTGCAACTACAATGTACATCAATTTTATTAGCAAGGAATGCAATTTGTAGTGTAATAGTATTTCAGAAATTTTTACAGCTAGCACTATCACACATCAATTAATTCTGCAAACCACCGCATTAACCAGTAAACCAGGAGCACATTAGGTACAGGGACGAAGCTAGAGCAGAATTTTATTGGGTTCAACTATGTTACTCCCTCCTACCCATATTAATTGACTCAACTTTGTCTAAATACAGATACATCTAGACTAGATACTTAACTAGATTCATATAAATTTAGACAAACTTGAGTTAATTAATATGGGCCAAGGGAGTACTTATTGTGTACTCTTCCACTAATAAGCAACTTGAAAGACTAATTCAATGATGAGTGGATGAATTTTCTTGGGTTCAGCTGAACAACCCAACGCTTCTATGCCAGCTCCGCCGTTGATTACGTACAACATCAAGAGAGCGCCTAATCAAAATAATACGGAGATAGGATTGGGGCAGACGTCCTAGCTCAGGTGAGGGGTCGGGTTCCAGCGAAACAAACCTGGATGGAAGACGAAGCTTGGATGATTAGTTCTCTGGACGTCGGAGCTCCAATCGCCGCCGCCCTGCAGAGAATAGAGAGCTCAATCAGGTGGAAGAGATATAACGAACAAGAGAAGGATTGATTCCTGTAGGAGGGAGGGAGGGCAGCAGCGTCGTTCCCAGCCAGAGGAGGATGACGGGAGGGCAGTGGCGTCGTTCCCAGCCAGAGAAAGATCACGGAAGGATGAGATGGTGGAGTACCTGCCGCCGCCGCCTAGGTATCTGTCGTGATGGGAGGACGAGACGCGTGTTCGCGAGGGCAGACGGTTCTGGGAGGGCGCGGGCCGAATATGTAGATGATGTCGAGCCTAACCCCTCGACATCGGTCCTCTAGATTTTTGCCGTCCATGGCGTCAGGTAGATATCGAGGCCCAATATCCTCCAATCAATACAGAGCACATCCGAACAGCAGGAAATCGTGTATTCGGGGCTGAGCCCTCCCGAATATCCAATACACAGGCTCAATGTCAACATCCGAACGAAGCGTAAATGAATTTGAGCCGAATTTGAACGAAAAAGACCGTCCCGAAAACTCGACCTAAGAACGAGCGAAGATGCTCTTAGCGAGATGGCATAATCGATTGTCAACTTACCAAATCTGCTACTGGCCCGTAGAGTTAAGGCGTGAAGATCATACATATGGATAAGTTTCAGTTAATTATTTGCTATTGTCCACTTTGGGAGCACTTGTTACATTATTGACCTATTTACATATCCACACAACACATCCAGCCAATACTTTATGACATTTTGACGAGGAGAAAGAACTCCTTATTTTAAGGGTGGGACTGTAGCTGCTAAAAAACATGCCATTTAGCACAAGCTAAAATAATGCGAATAAAATTCTCGACCGTAGCTACACGTCTCGGTCAAAAAAGGCTAATCCATTAACAAAAAAACTAATTCACAGTAATAAAATTCTCTATTGTCCAAAAAATTCAACGTGTATCAACAAATGGGCAGCTACATAACTTAGCGAACGGAGATCCCATGCGCTGGCAAACTCGCCTCCCCCTCCTCTCTTGCTATCGTAGTCTTCTCCATTGACAGTCGCCCGTGCTCTCCTGGCGCCTCCCTCCTCCTCTTCCGTCGGCGTTGCTGGTAGGAGAGGAGATGGGGGAGGTTGTCGGGCTCTTCTGTGTAGAGTAGGTGTAGGGCTTCTCGCGGTAGGTTTACGATTAGGGTCAGTCGTTGTTGCCTCCGTGGAGTTTGGCGAGATGCCGATGGGCTTGTCCCCTCTGTCGTTGCCGCTCGGCAACAGACGGGCTGTCCTCCTCGTGCTCCGGCAAGTCCCTAAGATGGGGGAACGCTGATAGTGCGTCTGAGGGTGGGAGCCTCTTTAATAACGGCGGCGGCTGCTTCATCGAGATCTGGAGGCCGGCGTTTGTGCCTCTCCCCCTGACCGGCTGGTGGCGAGGGGTGCGAGATGGTCGACGTGGTGCAGACCAGATCTGCCGAAGAGCCAGGATGCGATCCGCTGGATCTTTGTGGCCAGATCCAGCGCCTGTTGGGAGTTGTCCTTGGTGTGGTGCTTCCATGGAGGAAGCCAGATACAGCGGCGACGACTCCCATCGGTGGATCCTCTCATCAGGTCAGTGGCCTCAGTACCTCCTGTCTTCGTATGAGGCCTCTTCAATCTTCTCTGGCCGGCCTTGGTGGCGAGGAGAGAAGTAGAGAAGCTGCCGCTTTCGTCGTTCAGAATGTGCCGAGGAAGCCGAGAACGGGCATCGGTGGCCTCGTTTTCTTCTTGTGCTATGACGACCTCTGCTGCTGCTGGATCTCTGAAGATCTCAAGGAATCCCCTCCAGCTTGCAGCCAGGGTGGCTCGGGTGGTTTGCCGGCATCAGTGGTTTTGCTGGCTAGTTTCCGACGCCCCCTCCTTCAACCTCTGGCGGGAGGCCCTTCTACCTTGCTTGTCAATGGCGAGGACGTGACTGGTGATGGTGGCAATTTCATCGCCGGCGAGGTCGGGATTTACACAAGGACTTGATGGCTTTTGGAAATATTTTCTAGGGTCCTCTGTGTAAATTGGAAGGACATAGTTGTAATTTATTCTCTTTCAGGTCCTTTTTGCAGCATTGTAACAATTTTGATATTTTAATGCCAGTTTTGGGACCTTCGGGTCCCTTCCCCTGTTAAAAAAACATAACTTAGCGAAGTTTGCTGGAATAATGCTTAGTGATTACTCTGATTTTGTTATTTCTTAATTGTTTGATGTGGAATATTATTTTCTTTGGAATTGCTAGCGATGTGGTATATCTCCGAGAAAAAAGAAGGAATGTACTCATCCGTTTCAAAATATAAGATGTTTTAGCTTTGTGAAGAAAATGTTTCGAGACTTCTTTTAGTATATAGGTTCGCTCCGGTTTAGAATAAATCTAGACAATAAAAGAAGTCTAGATACATTTTTTCATAAATCTAAAACATTATATATTCTAAAACAGAAGGAGTCCCTAATAATGATAAAAAAAATGATGCGAACCGGCTATGTGGTGATGGAGAGATGCAGATGAAGATTAAAGGATATATCTCGAGTTGTGCTATCATAGTACTGTGATATAATCTGTAGCAACACACGGGTATGTGTGCTAGTATTCTAAAATAGACAAACTGCTTAGGAAAGATCTGAAAAAAACTCGGATAGAATCAACTACGCTTGCTGGGCCGGCCCAATGTGAGCGGCAGCACACTCACAACGCTGTAAAACCCCACCCGTAGCAAATCCATCGGGCCCCGGCCAACTTAAACGGTCTTTTTCTATCTGTATAAGTTGGTCTGCGCTTTTTTTGGATCTTGGTCCGGCCTATGCAGCTGAGTGTGTCTAGCGGAGTGACCCATTTGTCTCAACTGGGCGATGCAATTGTTTTAGATTCAAACTTAAACCTTTCATGCTAAAAACTGGCAAAGTTCATACATTTCATACTTAATTTACATTCAAAATATAAAAAAAGAAATTTAAACTACTCCTAACCCTAGCTACCGATCTTCGCGCGCCGGCGCCGCCTCGTCCATCTACTGGTCGAGGTTGATGTACTCCGGCGGCGTCTAGAGGTTGCGCGGTGGCAGGTCCGGAGCGGGCAAATGAGCGGGTGGACTGATCACCTGCCCAGGGCATGGCGCCCAACCGTGATGGAGGTGCTCCAGCTCCATCCCCACCTCTAGAGCGATCGCCCGCGCCCATCCCAACAAAGGAGGCAGCATGGCATTCGCCTGCGCCACCAGGCCAGTGAGCTGGATGGCTTCTTTGTAGCCGGCCCACTGGGCGTCCTCGTCCCGCACGCTGGACGCAATGGCCTTCTCGGTGAAGGTGTCCTCGTTGTACCCCCGCGCCAACACCTCGCAGTACTCCAGGGGAAGGTTCGTGGCGACGTCGTCCACCGCCTCCTGCTTGACGACGATGTCGTCGTCCTCCTTGCTGTCGAGGTCGGCGTCGGAGTAGTTGAAGGTGCCCTTGTTGTCCGAGTCTATGTTGGGGATCGGGTATACCTCCCCCGGCTACAGGTCGTGGCAGATGGTGGTGGTGCGCCGAGCCTTGTACTCCTACTGGAGGAACTCCACACAGAAGTCCTTGATCTAGAAGTGATGCGTCTCAGATCACTGTAGAGCTTCGTTGGGAAATCCCAAGATAAATGTATGATGAGCACAACAACAAGTCTTCCCTTAGTTATGAAACCAAGGTTATCGAACCAGTAGGAGGAAGGAAACGACTCTAAGGTGTTGCTAACAACTTGAAACCCGCACAACACAAACTCAAGACTTTGCCCCAACGTACAGTGAGGTTGTCAATCTCACCAGTTTGCTGAAACAAAGGATTAAACGTATGGTGTAAAAGGTAATGATTGCTTGCATAAAGTAAACAGTAACAATAGAGGATATATCAATGGTAAAGATTGGACCAAGATCCACAATTCACTAGAGGTGTTCTCCTTAAGATGAATAACATAACATGATGGGTAAACAAATTACAGCGAGGCAATTGACTGGACTGAGCAAGGCATAACAATGCAATACTAGATAATCATGATCCTATGAGATTTGATTGGACATTACAATAATATACATAGACCGCCATCCAATTGCATCTATGACTAGTAATCCACCTTCGGGTTATCACCCGAACCACCTCCAGTATTAAGTTGCAAGCAATGGATAACTGCTTTAAGCAATGTGTGTAAAGTAAACAATACAATTGTTCCATGAACAATAAATTATTGTTTTCTCCCTAGTGGCAACAGCACATCTACAACCTTATATATTTCTGTCACTTCTCCAGATTCAATAGAGGCATGAACCCATTATCGAGCATAAATACTCCCTTTTGGAGTTACTAGCATCTACTTGGCCAAGATAGCTACTGAAAATGGAGAGAATGCAAGATCTCAAACAACATAGACATGATAAAATCAATAATCATAAGACATGATAGAATCAATAATCAATCTGACATAGTAATCTCAATATCCACCGAATCCCTGCAAACACAACATGCATGATTACAAATATATGATCTTAATCATGAATGGAGCGCACAAGATCTAAACATGATAGCACAAAGGAGGAGAAAAAACCATCTAGCTACTGTATGGACCCATAGTTTAAGTTGGAACTACTCACACATCATACCGGAGGTTGGCATGGTGCTGAATAAAGCCTTCGGGATGATCTCTCCCCTCCGGCAGGGTGCCGGGAAGGGCTTCAGATCCCCCAATCTAGGGACGATGGTGGCTGCGACTAAGGACTGTTTTGTGGAGATCTGATCGGGTACTTAGGGTTTTGACATCGGGAGGATTATATAAGCGAAGAGGCGAGGCAGGAGGGCGGGCAGGGGGCACACACCCTGCCCAAGCGCGGCCCAGGGTGGGCCCACGCATGGGGGTGAGGGGGTGTGGCCACCCTATGGCTCCCCTCTGGTCGCCCTTTGGTCTCCGTGTTCTCCTCGGTGAAATATTGACTTTGGCTTTTATCCAGTCCAATTCCGAGAATATTTCCTTACTAGATTTTCTGAAACAAAAAACAGCAGAAAACAGGCAACTGGCACTGTGGCATCTTGTTAATAGGTTAGTCCCAGAAAATGTATAAAAATACCTCAAAGTGTATACAAAGCATAACAAAGTGGATACTAAATAAGCATGGAACATCAAAAATTATAGATACATTTACGACGTATCAAGCATCCCCAAGCTTAACTCCTGCTCGTCCTCGAGTAGGTAAGTGATAAAAAGAATAATTTTTGAGGTGACATGCTGACGAGGGTTGATTTCGTCAACGCCCATTGTTATGGACTTGGATTTTGGAGAAGATGGGGATGCTGGAAGTCACGGAACGATTAACAGACAAGCAAAACAGGACACAAGATTTACCCAGGTTCAGGCCCCCGGAGGGAAAACCCTACTCCTGCTTGTCTTCTCTTAATTATGGTGGAACCGAAAGTTATGGGGTGCGTAGATGAAATCTAGCGTGAGGTGCGTATGCGATGGTGGAAGAGAATCCTTCTTGCCGTACCCTCCTGGCCTTTATATAGATAGGCAGGTCCCGGGCATAGGTTGAGTCGGTTACAAATTAGGGTCGATACCCTTTGAAATTCTATCTAATCTAGACTTGTCCTCCAAGGAGTTGAAAACGTCATGGGCTTGGACCACCCGAAGTCTTTATGGGCCGCATGCCTTGACATGGGCCTTCCTTGGACTGGACCAAGTATACCAATGTCGTGTACCCGTGGGGTATATCCATGTCAGTATCCCCCGAGTGTTTAGTCGAATCGTAGATTTGGCTGGAGACTCTTCAATTTTTTGGATGCTATGTAGTTGAACCTATTTTGCAAGGAGAAATGTTTAGTTCATAGGGATTGTCGATGCGTGTGCCTGGCTCACCCGACGGATCAGGGCCAGTTAACTGTCATAGGACAAAACAACACGATCTTCATCAAACTCGAGTCCCCGGACTCAAATTCGGAACGATTGCTAGTGTGATTCGACTCAGGACGTTTGTGGACTTACATGAGTCGAATCCTAGTGATTTTCAAGTGATATACCCAACGCGTCCGTCAGGATTTTCATCGTGCATGTTGACACGGAAGTTTACTGGCAGAGCGCAGTTAGGTGTGTTACCAGGCCATTAGATGATATCTTTAGGGCTCATCTTTGCATCGCAGACACAACATCCGAATTTTTATCACCGCAGAGGTGTTTCAGGTGGCCAAGGAGACTGCTTCTCACTTAGCGTTTGTTTGGGAAAAGTTGCCAAAAAGATTTTGTAGTTTTTTATCCGAAGGATCGCAGTCGAAGAATTCATAGGGTGCGCAGCCAGCGCTCCCTATGGGAGTAGCCCTCGAGTGTTTGTTCGAGTTGTAGATTCGAGTAGAGACTTTAGTTCAGTCGTTTTCATCATAGGTCCTATGGACACAATTTTTTTCGGATGCTTCAACCAATCCTCCATATGGGAGTAGCCCCCGAGTCCGTAGTGGAGTCGCAGAATCGACGTAGGACTCGAAGATATTGCGAGCTGTAGTTACCTTAGTCATTTCTCAAATGCGTGGCCAGCGCTCCTGATAGGAGTATCCCCCGAGTAGTTTCTCGAATCATAGATTCTAGTAAGTACTTGATTGATCATCCGAAAACTTTGAGACGTTGCTTGGCCTTGCCTTGATGACGTTAGTGCTGACGATTGGTAATCTCAACCGTCTGCGGCAGCAGAGATGATACGAAGAGACGATCATGGGTCCCACCGCCTGACTTGAAGTTGACTAGTCAAGCGTAGACGTGGTGAAAATTACGGCGTTTCCTCGGTTTTCGTGCTTAGTGCACGGCGTGCTGGCGACGGTTCGGTGTAGTGCTGACACGTATATGGTTAGATATGAGGTGCGCGCTAGGGCTTCTGAATCAATGGCTCGTGGGCATCGCCTTCTTCCTTTTATACCATAGGTAAATAGTGATTGTCTTTTACCCTTCATCATTTGCTCATCTCCATTGCCTCCATTTTCACGAGCTTCGCTGCCCTTCGCTGCGCTCTGGACATTCTTCGCACTTTTCCCTCTTCCTTCTTGCGCTCGCACCATCGCCATCGCTGCTGCAAGATGGGCAAGCCAAAGAATATCGTTGCCGGGACTGGTTCGAGTGCCGCCGCCGGCGGCAAGAAGGTTGCCGCTACCGCCCACGCCACTGACGAAGGGTGGAAGCGCATGGACATGCGCGATGGGGATCTGCGCAAGCTGCGCGATGCTGGGTTGATCCCCAGAACAAGGAGGATGCCATCCTCCCCGGTGACGAGGTAATCTCGCGTCCACCCGAAGGGTTTCGGGTGATATTTTATGACTTTGTCATCCCTGGTCTTTCTCTTCTTGTCCACGAATTCCTTCATGGACTTCTCTTTTTCTATGGGATTCAGTTAAATCATCTGTCTCCCAACTCTCTCCTCCATATTGCTTGCTTCATCACTCTTTGCAAGTGCTGGCTCGATATCGAGCCGCACTTTGGCCTCTTACGGAAGCTTTATTCCGTTAAGAGGCAGTCCGGCACCAGCGGAGTCTATCCGCTCGGCGGCTGCATCATCTCCATTTGATCTTCTATTCTTTTCTTCTCCTTTTTCATGTGCGAGTACGTCCAGTATTGGTGGAAGAAGTGGTTCTACATCCGCGACGCCAAATTGGACAGACAAGAATATGGTCTCGCCCCTTTTGACTCCACTCAGAAAATCATCCAGAAGAGGTCGTGGAAGAACCACATCTTGGAGGATGAAACGGCAGAGGTGGAGGAGCTCTACGGTCGCGTGGAGGCGCTCTAGCTGGTGGTCGAGAAGGATGCCCATGGTGTCGATATTATTCGCACCTTCCTCAAGCGTCGGGTGCAGCCGCTCTAGGCGAGGGTGCATCCGATGTTTCTTTATACTGGCCGTAGTGATCCAACGAGGGTCTCACCTGAGGAGTTGTCCAAGGGTGACCTTGATAGAGCCCTTCGGAAGTTGTTGAAGTGCAAGGCCGACGAGGACCTCCTGGGTAAATCGTTGACCTCCCCCTGCAGCGCCAAAAATGCAGCTCCACAGGTGGAAAATTATAGCTTGCATGTTCCTCTGATACGTCGGAAACGTATCAATAATTTTTGATGTTCCATGCTTGTTTAGTATCTACTTTGCTTTGCTTTGTCTACACTTTGAGGTGTTTTTATATGTTTTCTGGTACTAACCTATTAACAAGATGCCACAGTGCCAGTTGCCTGTTTTCTTCTGTTTTTGGTTCCACAAAGGCAGAAAATCAATATTCTTGGAATTGGACGGGACAAAAGCCAAAGTCAATATTTCACCGTGGGGAACACAGAGTCCAGAGGAGAGACGGAGGGGAGCCATAGGGCAGACGCATCCCAATCACGGGCCCACCCAAGGCGGCGCCTGGGCAGGGTGTGCCCCCCCCCCCCTGGCCGCCCTCCTGCCTTGCCTCTTCGCCTATAAGAAGCCCCCGATGCCTAAACCCTAAGTGCCCGATCAATATTCCATGAAATCGTCTATAGCCACCGCCACCATCGTCCCTAGATTGGGGGGGGGGGTCTGAAGCTCTTCCCGGCACCCTGCCGGAGGGGAGATCATCCCAGAGGCCTTCTTCTTCATCATGCCAGCCTCCGGTATGAAGCGTGAGTAGTTCCACCTTAGACTACAGGTCCATGTAGTAGCTAGATGGTTGTATCTCCTCCTTTGTGCTTTCATTTCTAGATCTTGTGAGCTCTGTTCATGATCAAGATCTCATCTATTTGTAATCATGCATGTTGTGTTTGCGGGGATCCGATGGATAATTAGATTACTATGTCAGATTGATTAATGGTTTTGTCTATTTGATTCTATCATGTCTGTGTTGTTTGTGATCTTGCATGCTCTCCGTTGTTAGTGGCTATCTTGGCCAAGTAGTTGCTAGTGACTCCAAGAGGGGGTATTTATGCTCGATAGTGGGTTCATGCCTCTATTTAATCTAAGGGAAGTGACCGAAATCTCTAAGGTTGTAGATGTGTTGTTGCCACTAGAGAGAAAACAACGGTCCCATGTTCATGGAACAAGTGGATTGTTTACCTTACACACTTTGCTTAAAGAAGTTGTCTATTGCTTGCAACTTAATACTGGAGGGGGTTTGGATGATAACCCAAAGGTGGACTTCTAGTCATAGATGCAGTTGGATGGCGGTCTATGTATCTTGTTGTATTGCCCAATCGAATCTCATAGGATCATAATGTCTAGTATTATATTGTTATGCCTTGCTCAGTCCTATCAACTGCTCTGCTGTAATTTGTTTACCCATCAATGCTATTTTTGTTTATCTAAGGAGAACACCTCTAGTGAACTATGGACCCTGGTCCAATCTTTAACATTGATACATCTTCCACTATTACTGTTTACTTTCTGCAAACCACTATTACCTTCCACACCATACAGTCAATCCTTTGTTACAACAACCGGTGAGATTGACAACCTCACTGTTCGTTGGGGCAAAGTCTTGAGTTTGTGTTGTGCAGGTTTCCAAGTTGCTTGTAACACTTTTGAGACATTTCCTTCCTTCTACTGGTTCGATAACCTCGGTTTCTTACTAAGGGAAGACTTGCTGTTGTGCTCTTCACACCTTGCTCTTGGGGTTTCCCAACGAAGCGCTCCCACGTTGATAGAGCGCCAACAAGCTTTCTGGCTCCATTGCCGGGATGGCTAAGGACGTCTTCACAAGGGGAGTCCTCCTCAACCTTTCTCTTTACTTTGTTTTTGTTTTGCTTGGTTTTGTTTGCCTCTTCTTATCAAAAACTCCAAAAAAATAGTTTAGTTTGGTTTGCTTTCCCTTATCAAAAACACAAATAAATTAGTTCCTGCTCTAGTCGCTGCTGCTATTTTGGCTTGCTCCACTTTTGCCAAAATGAACTCTGCTGAGAACACCAAGTTGTGTGACTTCAATAGGACAAACAATAATGATTTCTTAAGCACTCCTATTTCTCCACCTGCTCCAGATGCTACCTTTTATGAAATTAAGCCTGCTTTGTTGAATATTTTGATGAGAGAGCAATTTTCTGGTGCTAGTTCTGATGATGCTACTGCTCATCTCAATAACTTTGTTGAACTTTGTGAGATGCAAAAGTATAAGAATGTAGATGGATATATTATTAAGCTCAAGTTGTTTCCTTTCTCCTTGAGAGGAAATGCTAAAGAATGGTTGCTATCCTTGCCTAGAAATAGTATTGATTCTTGGATTAAGTGGAAAGATGCGTTTATTGGAAAGTACTACCCTCCTGCTAAGATTATATCTATGAGAAGTGATATTATGAAATTTAAAAAACTTGATAATGAACATGTTGCTCAGGCATGGGAAGGAATGAAATATTTGGTTAAGAATTGTCCCACTCATGGACTTACTGCTTGGATGATTATCCAGACTTTTATGCATGTTTGAACTTCTCCTCAAGAAACCTGTTGGATTCAGCTGCTGGAGGTACCTTTATGACCATCACTTTGGGTGCTGCAACAAAACTCCTTGATAATATGATGGTTAATTATTCTGAATGGCACACTGAGAGAGATCCACATGGTAAGAAGGTAAATTCTGTTGAAGAAACCTCATCTTTGAGTGATAAGATTGATGTTATCATGGCTATGCTTGTTAATGGAAAAGCTCCTTTAGATCCAAATAATGTTCCCTTAGCCTCTTTGGTTGCTCAACAAGAGCAAGTTGATGTGAACTTCATTAGGAATAATAATTTTGGCAACAATGCTTATGGTAATAACTATAGGCCTTATCCTCCTAATAATGGCAACACATATGGAAACTCCTACAACAATACTAGAAGTTCCCCCTCTGAACTTGAAGTCATGCTCAAAGAATTTATTAGTAAACAAACCACTTTTAACAAGACTGTGGAGGAAAAGCTTTTGAATGTAGAGAAAAACATTTCCTCTTTATCAGAAGCACAGTCCTCTTTGATTAATTAAATGGTTGCTAAACCTGAAACCATGGAAAGTAACTTTGATGCTACTCATGCCATACAAGTTACTATTGATGAAAATGTTAGACTGTTAGCCCAACTTCATGCTAAGTGGGAAAGGGAAGCTGAAATTGCTAGAAACAATAGTGTGTGTATTATCATCGCCACCAATATGGATGCCACTAAACCACAAGAAGTCCCTATATTCCTCCTCCTACAATGCCTAAGCCCAACGAATCTACTACTAGCGATGCTAAGTTTTTATTTTGATCTTGATGGTTGCTATATTTTTTAAGTGATTATGTTCCTACAAAAGCTTGCTAGAAGTCCTGATGCTAGTGATATGCATGTAGCTTTCACCAAACACATTACAGATGCTCTTGTTAAAATTAAGGAAGAGAAGTTGAAACACAAAGCTTATATTCCTAGGAATGTAGAAGATAGTTGGGAACCCATTATTAATATGCAAGTGAATGACTTTGATCTCAAAGCTTCATGTGACCTTGGTTCTAGTGTCTCTATTATGCCTAGGAAGATTTATGAAATGCTTGATTTTCCACCTTTGGAAGATTGTTATTTGGATGTCCCACTTAATGATAATGCTAAGAAGAAACTCATGGGGAGTGTTAATGATGTTGTCATTTATGGTTAAAAATGCTTATGTACCTATTGATTTCTATGTTTTGGATGTTGAATACAATGCTTCATGTCCTATTACTTTGGGAAGACCTTTTCTTAGAACTGTTGGTGACATCATTGATATGAAAGAAGGTTGTTGGGGATATGCTATATGGGTATCCTCATAGCATGTCTCCTATCCGGATAACCCGGGTGGCCCACAGTTGGTAGCATGGCCCATGGCCTGCTGGGCAGCCCAGTTAGATGGATACAGAAGGGAGGCCCATGCCGGATAAAGGAAGGCTACGGAGGAGTTACCGACGTACCCAGAGCCTTGGAGTGCAAGACACGTTAGACTGATTGTATATTGTGTAGGACTCTGTAACCTGTCCGGCTAGGACTTTCCCTGTAACCCTAGGCCCTAGAAACTATATAATCCGGACCTATGAGAGCCTTTAGGTCACCAATTAACTCATACCTCGCACAGCGAACCAATCCCTGTAACTCGGCGTATTGCCATTATAGTGATTTATAGAAGGAGTAGGATTTCGCCACCATCGTGGGATCTGAACCTGGGTAAGCTGTGTTACCTCGTACCCGTCAACCATCCGCCTTACCCCACATCTCTAAACACGCACTGTGAGGAACCCTCCATGGAGTACTCGTCGGCAATACCACCACATTGGCACCCACCGTGGGGCAAGAGGCGCTTCAGGCTCTACAGCGGGCGAGGTCCAAAATCTTCACGGGAATCAGCGAAACCGTAGCCATCGGCCATGTTCTCTTCTCCGGTAACGTTTCGATCGTCCCTCCCGACGAGTTCTGGATCCTGATACGCCCAATTTGCATCACCCTTCTATATCATAATCTACCTCTATTCATTGATATTTGTCTTATTATGAGGTATTACTTATGGCTTTTCATCTGTTTATGCATGTTGGATGATTCTTGGAGGATGGACTGCCGGAGTCTGGATTCTGATGAAAAAGAGGGCGTTTCGATGCAATTTCGCTAAGATCAGAAAATACCAAAAAATATGGGAAAATATTATTTTTCTAGAAGATTGAGGAACCCAGAAGGAGGGACGAAGAAGGGCCGCAGGGGGCCCACACCCCCTAGGCGCGGGGCCACCTGACCCCGCGCCTAGGGCAGGTGTGGCCCACCTGCCCGGCTCCCGACTCCGCCCCTTCGCATATATCTTCCCTACGGAAAACTAGGCCTCGGGGAGCAACCAGAGAAAGATTTCTGCCGCATCTAGGGGGCAGAAAACACCGAGATAGAAACATCTCTCCGGCAGACAGATTTCTACCATGGAAATTCCTTCTCGGAGAGGGGAGATCGTCGCCATCAACACCGTCAGCAAGCTAGGCTTCATCGGGATCATCATCATCATTATCCACACCATCATCTCCACCAGCACCATCATCACCACTCTGTACCGCTGTAACAATTGTGTTGGATATTGCTTTAGTTCTTAGGGGAAACTTTCCCGGTGTTAATTACTATTGTAGTTGATCCTTGTGAGTGGAACCATTGGATTATTGTTTATGTTCAGAATGTTATCCATTATCATATCATCTTTGATCTTGATCCATATGATGTCTTGTGAGTAGTTCGTTTAGTTCTTAAGGATATGGGAGAAGTCATGTTGTTATTAGTGGATTTGTGTTGAGTTATTATTCAATGGTTTAGTATTTAAGTTGTGGTGCTATTCTTCTAGTGGTGTCATATGAACGTCGACTACATGATACTTCACCATTTATGGGCCTAGGGGAATGCATTGTGTATTTGGCTACTAATTGTGGGGTTGCCGGAGTGACAGAAACCTGAACCCCCGTTAGGACACCTTTGCACAAGGGAGCATAGGATCTCAGAGTTTAAGGCTATGGTTAGATTTATATCTCAATTACTTGCCTGTAGTTATGGATGTTTGCAGGGGGTTTAATCACAAGTATGTATTAGTCCAAGTATGGTCGATACATTAGCACAGGTTCACCCACACAACAGTTACAACACCAGAGAAGAGTACTCAGCTATATGATGCGAAAGCACTTGACAAAATTCCCATGTGTCTTCGAGAATGTTTGGTCTTTATAAGTATTTCCACCGGCTTGTCCTTTGCTAAGAAAGGATTGGGACACTTGCTGCATTTGTTCTTTATTACTTGCACTTTGTTTTTTTGCCTTATTAGAAAACCACTAAAAATCCGTTTGCTAAGTATTCACAGGGATTTCCTACTCCACACCACTGTTTAGCACCTTCTGCTCCTCGTTGGTATCGACACTCCTATTTATTGAAAGTACTACGATACACCCGCTATACTTGTGGGTCATCAAGACTATTTTCTGGCACTGTTGCCGGGGAGTGAAGCGCTATTGAAGAGTGGAACTGGTAAAGGAAACTTCTACTGTGAGTATTTATTTTGTTACTGCTTGTTACTTTGTTTCCAATATGGATAACCCACTTAGTTTTCTATTTGGGAAAACTACTACCACTGGTAGGGTAGTGGATGAACCACCACATGTTGAGATAGATCCTTTTAAGATACCTACGAGTATTGTTGATCGTGTTATGGATAATTATTTTTTTGGGGATGGAACTGTCCATCCTGGTGATCATTTTCTCTTTATCCATGAATTATGCAGGTTGTTTAAGTGTGCAGGTATCACAACTGAACATGTGAAGAAGAAGTTACTCTCTATATCCTTGAAAGGGAGAGTTGAAGAATGGTATAAGCTGCTGAAGAATAGACGATCAATGGAATGGGAGGAATGGCATCTCTCTTTTATTCTAAATTTTATCCTCCCAGTGAGATTCATAAGGATAGAAATCTGATATATAACATTTGGCCTCATGATGGAGAGAGTACAACTCAATCTTGGGGGAGATTGAAGTTACTAATGCTTAAATGTCCTATTCATGAACTCCCTAACAATATTATCATCAATAACTTTTATGTTAGGCTTTCTATTCATGATAAAGATTTACTAGATGCTTATTGTGATGGATCATTCACATGTATGAAGGAAGAAGCTAAATGGGATCTACTGGACCGTATTCAAGATAACACTAAAGCTTGGGAGAATGACAAAGGGAGAAAGTCAGGTATAAACCATGATTATGAATGCATTAAATATTTTATGGGAACTAATGACTTCCGTGATATTAGCAATGAGTTTGGTCTTGATTCCCAAAGTATTGCCAACTATTTTAAGGCCTTTTCCTCTTACATAGAAATTCCCAAAAAGAAGTGGAATAAGTACCATCCTCCTTATAAAGATGTTGTTAGTCATGTTCCTTTTAGAAGTACTCAAGTTTGTACTACTAATCATATTGTGCATGAACCTCATGTTGAGAAAATTCCTTTCCCCGATAAGGTAAAGGAGTATTCTATGATTATTAGTGCAAATAAAAAAAGTACAAATAAAACTGTGGAGCCTGTTGAGCAATTGAATGTTGAACCTGTGGTAGCTATTGTGAAAGATCTTGACGCTAGAAATATAGAGGATGAGCACATTGTCTTCTGTGAAGACGCTTCTAATATTATCTCTCATCCTAGTAAGGCTACAAAAGCAGTGTTCCTGTGCTTTTTGTTAAAATTGGTGATCATTGCTACTATGGTTTATGTGATATTGGTGCTAGTTCTAGTGCCATTCCTTATGAGATTTACAGGGAAATTATGCATGAAATTGTTCCTTGTGAGCTTGAGGAAATTGATGTGGTTATTCACCTTCCTAACAAGGAGACCATTTGCCCTATTGGCATTGTAAGAGATGTGGAGGTTCTTTGTGGTAAGATTAAGTATCCTGCTGATTTTCTAGTGCTTAATTCTGCAGCTAGCAAAACTTGTCCTATCATTTTTGGTAGACCTTTCTTGAACACTTGTGGAGCTATTATTGATTGTAAGAAGGATAAAGTTTTAACTAAGTTTGATGGAGATTCTTATGAGTTTAAATTTTCCAAATTTGCTAAAGACCCTTGTGAAAACAGTTTGCCTAATGAAGATTTCAGGATGGAACAACTTGTTTTTATTGATCCGGATTATGACCTTGGATCTCTTTTTGGTGACTGTAAGTATGCTCATTCTTATGATAAAGTTGTTGCCAGTGACAGTTATATTGTCAACTTTATTCAAAGTGCTACTGAAAGTTATTATGAGAGAGGGAAACATGGTTTTATGCATCTCAATAATGTTAAGTTTCCTCGTTTTATGTTGAAGGCTTTGAAGTTGCATCTATTTTGTCTTCCTATGCTTGTTGTTTATTGTTTCAACAATTTGTTTTCTCATGATACCCCCATGCATAGGAAGTGGGTTAGACTCAAGTGTGTTGGCTATTTGCTTCTTGATGCTCTTTTTCACTCCAGATTTATATCTCCTTTGTGAGCATCGTTGAAAGTTTCAAGCCTAACTTAAAGGCATTAAAGGAAAGTACTTGTTGGGAGATAACCCAAGAGTTTTGTCGAGCCTTTGAAGTTATTACCTCTGTAATAACAACTACTTATCCTTTTTGTTTTGGTTTTTGTGTCTAGTCCAACTACTTTTGTGAAGTAAAGGAGTTGTGAAAAGTGGCTGTCCTGGGACAGATTTTTGTGTTGTACCATAAAAATTCGTGAGGGAGCTCAGTACGTCGGATGGAGCTGCATTTTTCTGATCTTGTTTTCCAAGTTGTTACCGAACTTTCATTATTTCTGCACTTTTTTATTTGATCAACAGAAGGTTTTCGAAAAAATCAATCTTTACCTACTGGTCTATTTTGACAGATTTCTATTATCATTTGCATGTGGCTCTTATAGAAGCCTTTGTTTTGATAGATTTCAGTTGAAGTGTGAACCTAAAGGTTTGTTTTTTCTTACACTAATGTTGTCATTGAGTTTGTGCAAGGGTTGTGTATGGAGGAAATTTTCAAGAGAAGGAGAAAAGGAATCTGCAGAATTCGTCTTTGAATAAGTAAAAGTGGTGAAAACAGAAGGTTCGTGAAAATCCAATATTTTTATATTTTTGATGTTTTAATACATAAGGAATACTACGAGACGGAATAGAAGAGGAACCAGAGTGCGGGGTGGACACACCCACCCCAAGCGTGGGCCCAGCCTGGCCGCTCCTGGAGGGGGTTTGACTCCCCCGACCTCCGTATACGTCTCGTTTCCGTGTCAAAACCTTCCTTATGCATTGAAACTTCGTGATATATAACCCCTCGGATCCCCCGAGGTTCGTGCATTGTGTTCTCGTCGGGTTTTTGTTTTGATCTGTTTCTGTCAGGAAATCTTCTCAAGTTTAGAGCACCATGGTCTCTGCCAACGACAAAGGCAAGAAGCCCGAGGAAGAAGATCCTCACAAACCAAAGGATGAGGAGATTTTCGTAGGTTATGAAGGAGACATGGAGGAGGACAAGCAACCAGACACCCGTGCTACCGTCGCAAGCATTGGATTGGTGGCAATACCTACCAAGCTTAAGAGGACATCACAAGTGTCTACAAGAGGGAAAACTCCACGACATATCCTCTCTCCACGGTAACCTCCTCCTCGTACCACTCACTCTAACCATGCAGGGAAGAACACTCTAAGTGGTAAGAAGGGAGAAAGAATAATAAGGACTGGGATCCTCGACCCGAATTGATCATGAGCTGCATTGAACATAATTCAGAATTGATCCGTACTCTGACCTTCGATTTGGAAGATTTGAAGAAACTTATTGAGGAGCTTATCAAGAGAACATGACCACCACCGAAGGAGTAATTCGTCATCAGGTTTGGCATCCCCTTGGCTTGTTCCAAGCTTGGGGGAGTGTCGCGGTATAAACACCATTATCTTTTATCTTTTACCTTTTTAGTGGATTCGTATCTTTGGTAGAGAGGTTATCTTATAGTTTGGTTTGCATGTGGAAGTATCTCTCCTTTAGTTGATTATCTATGTATCCCTTGGTGTGAGTGCCTTTATTGAATATTAATGAGAAGTCTCATCTTTTACTTTTTGAACTTCTTATTTTTAGTTTGCAATCTATATTATATGATGGATCTTGTTGATCAGTATTGGCATCACTTTGGGATCATCAAGTGGATCTAAATTGGTTTTGGAAAAACGAGTTCTGGTCAGTAGCATTACTTTGAAAGAGAAAAGGAGGAAAAAGTTTATAGGTATTTTGTATCATTTGTTTTCTTTCTTGTTGGCTCATCAGCTTAGTATTCTTTATTTAAGATCTTTTGTGTCTTCGAGGAAGATTGCATGTTTGGCTTTATTACTTGTGTGTTTGCTTGTTTCTTTCAACTCTCTTGCTTGCTACCCAGCCTTGCTAGCCAAAAACCTGTTTTGAGAAGGCGTACTTCTCATGTTTCCAATCCCTTTGAAACCAAAACCTTTGCCACTTGTGTCCACCATATCTACCTAGTAGCATTATTGCTATTCCAAGCAAATTCTCAAGCTTCATTTACCTTTCGAATTAAAAAGTATTTTGTTATGTGAAAACTAATTAGTAAAGCTCTCATGAACTTTATGGAACACTTTATTTTCTTGCCCCTAATAGACTTGAACCATTGTGAAATCGAAGTTGTATATGATTGCATCTATACGTTGGAATTAGCAGAACCGTGCTGTCATGGGGAACGTTTTCAACATTGCACATGTACTTTGTACTCAGTTGATATCATGCTCTTTTGTCTATGGATGTCAACGGTGTGAAAAAATAGGGAACTTGTAAGTCCATGGATTTTGTATTTTGTGTTAGAGAAACACCTAGGCCGCTAGCCTAAGCCATGCCTAATCACGGCGGAAACTTGCAGCATCACCATAGTGAGCTATCTATGAAGCATCCTCAATAAAAATCTATGCACATAGTAAATAAAAAGATCGCTGAGATGCTCAATGTCTGCTTGCCTTGTCATTTTGGTTATGGGAAATCTCCTGTACCATGTGCAAGGGGTACCCTCTAGCGGTTCTCTATGATACGCAAATACTTACAATGACAAGAACTTACTGATGACCAAAGTTGAGTAGCATGAGGAGTGGCCCTCATATTCAAGGGCATGAGATTGCCAACTTATATTTCGTCAAGCATATACTCCATCTTTGTGCACTTTAACCTTAATCATATCAAGATGCCTATGATAGGGGCAATTAGGGCTCAAAGCTAGTAAGTACCATAATCTTTTGGAAGCTCTTTATGACTTGTAATCCCTGCTACCCTCTATGAAGGGACCTATCTCCTAGTTACCAGTTTGAGTCAGTAAACCTACTTCCTCTCTATCTCCAGCAAGCATTTGAGTTGTTGTGTTTCAAGCATTCATATGGTGATTTATTCAATCATGTTATTTAGCTTCCTTGTTTGCACAAGACTCTTATCTATTGAGTATTACTTTGAAAGCCTTCACTTGTGAAAAACCTTTTTGAGCAAAGAGTGCTCCTGTTGTAAAACTTCTACAAAAAGATTTTGAGAACCTGTTTGCCAGGTGTTCTCTGACCAAGAAAAAGTTTGCCAATTCCAATTATGATTTATCTTTATGCAACTCTATTGTGACTGCTGTACTTGGTTGCAAGCTAAGTTATATAATGTTGAGTTGCTTTATTATATGAGTTGTGTAATGGTAAGTGTGATGCTTCTTGTTCGTATTTCTTTTATCGACACTTCACTCCATAAACCTGTGGACATGTTTTGTTAGAATTATGCCCTAGAGGCAATAATAAAGATGTTATTATTATAATTCTTGTTCATGATAATGTTTATATTCCATGCTAGAATTGTATTAAGCGGAAACTTTAATACTTGTGTGGTTTGTGAACAACACCCACTACTAGGAAAATGGCCTTTAGTGGCGCACCTGGAAACATCATCCGTGGCGCACTAGCAGTGCGCCACGGGCCTTGCGCTACGGCTATCTCTCAGCCGTGGCGTACTGCCTAGTGCACCACGGTTGTGTAGAGACAGGCGTAGCGCACCTGCTAGTGCGCCACAGAAGTTTGGGCAGGTGCGCTACCCCTGGGATCTTCTGTGGCGCACTACCTAGTGCGCCACTAAGCTTCCATAGTGCGCTTTAGGTGTAGTGCACCACAGAAGGTAGACCATGTGCGCCACAGATGTATTTTTTGTTTTTTTTTTCATTTTCCGAGCCAGATTATATACAATACAAATTATATACAATATTACAGCAGATATACACACACAGATACAAGATATACAATTATATATATAAATACACAATATGAAAAACAAGATTGAAACAAATACATATAGATAAGTCTCATACATGAATACATAGTATAAGTTACATTGTTTCGATCAAGTTACAAAGTAGTAGTTGGTGACATGCGAATACATGTGTCGATCGAACAAGTTAGAGCTCGGAAGCTCGCCTAGACATCTAAACTAGCTAGACACAAACGCGGGATAAACAACCAAAGAAGATAAGCATGATCACTGCCGCGACGAAGGTGTAGGTCTTCATCCGGTTCCTTGTCGTCCTAACTCCCGCTAGATAGCGCGTGTATCTAGCTTCCACCTCCGCCATAGTGTTGTACCCTTTGTAGCTATTGCCGCTGAAACGGTGCACCTGTCTCCGGCAGTCTTCCCAATCATCGTAGACTCCGGGAACCCGTCCCTTGTACACGACGTACCACGTCATCTACAAGTTGACAATAATAACTCGGTGATTGAAAAAACATGTATAATTAAAGTCGCATATGAAGATACACTTATAGAAAGTACTCTTAAATCAAAAAGAGCAAACTCAAAAAGCATGCCTCATATATAACTAGGTTGTTGGACACAGGAATATGCTACGATGGAACTGTACGCCAAGTAGGATGCACAACTCCTGGACTTGTGCATAGCACAAGGCGTACAATCCCATCGTAGCACATTCACATATATAGTGTGCCACGACATTTCAATCATCGGCATTATTCTCGAAAAAGACCAAAGTATCTCAAAAAAAATGCCTCATATATATACATAGGTCGTTGGACACAGGAATATGCTACGATGGAACCGTACGCCAAGTAGGATGCACAACACCTGGACTTGTGCATAGCACAAGGCGTACAATCCCATCGTAGCACATTCACATATATAGTGTGCCACGACATTTCAATCATCAGCATTATTCTCGAAAAAGACCAAAGTAGCTCGAAAAGAATGCCTCATATATAACTAGCTAGGTCGTTGGACACAGGAATATGCTATGACGGAACGGTTAGCCAAGTAGGATGCACAATTCCTGGACTTGTGCATATCACAAGGCTAACTATCCCGTCATAGCACATTCACATATATATTGTGCCACGACATTTCAATCATCGGCATTATTTTCGAAAAAGACCAAAGTAGCTCGAAAAGAATGCCTCATATATAACTAGCTAGGTCGTTGGACACAGGAATATGCTATGACGGAACAGTTAGCCAAGTAGGATGCACAATTCCTGGACTTGTGCATATCACAAGGCTAACTATCCCGTCATAGCACATTCACATATATATTGTGCCACAACATTTCAATCATCGGCATATTCTCGAAAAAGACAAAAATAACTCGAAAAGAATGCCTCATATATATACATAGGTCGTTGGACATAGGAATATGCTACGATGGAACAGTGAGCCAAGTAGGATGCACAAGACCTGGACTTGTGCATATCACAAGGCTCACAATCCCATCGTAGCACATTCACATATATAGTGTGCCATGACATTTCAATCATCGGCATTATTCTCGAAAAAAGAGTAAGGAAAAAAAGAAGGACCAAATTGAGCAAAGGACCAAAGAGTAAGCAAAAAAACCAAGCATTGATTGATATATAATAATAATAAGCAAAATAAGTAAGCGATGATTCATAAACCTAATAAGATAAGTACACTTGTCCACACACACACACAAAGGTCATCTATAGTTTGTAACTACAACTAGGCCAACATCAAGCCTTCTGGCTCGGCTTAGGGAACGGGAGGACGCCTTGTCTCGTCATGAACTTCCTATAGTCACCCTGCATCTCTAGGCGATCTTCTATGTCACGGTTATTCGGGATATTTCCTCCGTAGAAGATCCCCCCCGAAGTCATGACATCACGAAAGATGATTGCGTCAAACTGCTGCTGGATGCGATACATCTCTTGTCTAATATCCGAATCATTGATCTTGGCCTTTGCTTTGGCCCACTGTTTGAGATGATCTGGCAGCGTAGAATTCTGCTGGTCAAGTAGGAACGCCCTCATGTGATGGAGTGCGTAGTAGGCTTCCTTCTTACTGTTTTCCGGCTGCTTCACATTGGGGAACTCCGTTACGTGGTTGAAGACGTGCCTTCCAAACTTGACCTTCTTACGCATGAAGCTGGTGCCTTCCGTCGAGGCAAAGCTAGTGAGAGCATCATCCAGAACTTCCTTGATCTTGTCGTAGTTTTTATTCTTTTCTAGACTCCCCGAGTCGAAATACGTGGCGTGGGAATGCTTCGGCGATAAGGAGATGAGAGTGCAGTGTTCATCTCTGCGCAAAAAATTCAAATGGAATGTGTTGGAAAAAGAATGATGATGATCTAATAAAGCCAATCGACGGTGGCGAGTGAATAACGACTTACTCGGGAAAGTAAGGCACGAGAATGTATTCCTTTGTCTTGTTCGCCACGAGGTTTCTTTTTAGGTACGAGGCCACGATACGTCGTTCGGCGGGGGAACCCAAGCAGCCGTCACGCATGTAGTAGGGGTCCACTATAGCGATGCCCGGTGTGTTCTCTCTAATGATCTGCGTGGCCAGGCTGAGAGAAAAGAGACGGACCATGGTATAGTGCAATGGGTTTAGGTGGAACATATTGAAGATGTCCTCGAACCGCAGGAAGAACAGATCCGCAGGGGCAGTGTCGACGAAGCCCAAGCCTGGTGGCACCTTAACCACGAATACCGGGTGCGAGGGATCTTTCTCCGATAGAAGGCGTCTCTCTATCGTCAGCACGCCGTCATGCACACTCTGCAGTTCCGAACTGGCGACCTTCCGCAAATTCTTAGGTAGCATGGGCTCACCCGCCACATGAATCCTCCACATAATACCCTCGGGTCTTGGTGGCCCGTCATGAAACCTGATCGGATTCGCAGTTGTTGACGCCACCGGCTGGCTCGAGCTGCTAGATTTTATTTTACTGCCCTTTTTTCCTTTTGGAGGGCGGGCAGGCACCGCAATCTGAGCACCGGCCGCCCTATGTAGTGTGTCAGGGCTTAGAATAAAGGGCCGGTTGGTTGTATCAGCTGGCTCTGTAAAGGCGCAAGCTGGAGGCGTCTCCTGAGAACCAAACAGACACTTGGTGATAGTGGCTTTCTCTATGGGGCTACCAGCTAGGTCTTCTTCGTTGCCAAACTGAGTGCTGAAGAAGTGATCATTCCAGTCTTCGTCGTCCTCGGCCGGATCCTGCGCCATGTGCATATCATCCGACCCACCGCGTGGAGGTGACGGCGACGAGGGCGGTAATAAGGGGTCCTTGCCACCGCTTGTCGTTGGCACGACAGGCGGTGCTGTTGTCTGTGGTGTGATGGCCCCCGCCGTCCCCAAACGGATCATGCTCTTTGGCCATAGCAAGAATAAGCCGAAGCAAGTTCTGAGGACAGACGGCTCTTCTTTATCCGCTCCTAGGGGTTGAATGGGAGGTTCCAGGTCGTCGCAGCCCCTTAGCACCCGACTAATTTTAACCATGTGCACGCTATCTAGCATCGGCTTTGAGTGGAACGTGCGCTGCAAGGGTTGAACGATGGTACCCTTGGCAACATCCCTCAGCTCGTTGTTCACGTAGCATAAGAGAGTGCAAGGAACATCCGTCTGCGGAAAACATGTACGGCGTCGTCAGAGCGAGATGCCATAAGAGTAATAGATGGCATGAAAGGTGGTAATTAAAGCAATTGGTTTACCGTGATGGCGTCGAGATCGGCTAATGTCGACGCACCGCATACGGCGACGGGCGTGCAAGAGACGGAAGGGCTGCTTGATGGTATTCTCCCTACCGACGGGTGCTTGGAGCTCCGGTGCCGCCACGACGATGGCAGGGGGGGCACCAACATGTACTCCGGCGCCGCGGTGATGGCACGGGGAGTCACCAACACTTGCGGCGCCGCGGTGCTAGAGGGCGGAGTCACGAACACGTAGTTCGCCTGATTCGTCGGCGCCGCGTTGTTCGAGTGGCTGCTGACCATGCTTGGAATCGGGCACAGCCCTACTCGACCACCCGCACTCCAGTTCGCTATTGACTCCACCAAGGTAGGCAGGAAGGACGTGAGGGTGATTGCCAGGTTGTTTTGGACGATCTGCGGGATCCGCGCCACTTGTGCCTTAAGTTCTTGAACCTCGCGGTTTTCCTCCTCGCTCCTTCCCGACGGCGCCACATGCGTCCTCGGCGGTGGACCAAAATGATCCACCCAATTCTTACCCCCGAGGCCAGCCAGACGACAGCCGACGACGGCTTCTTCGTAACCAGCTCTATTTTCTTGGCCCGGTTCATCGCCCTGTTAAAAGGGTTATCCCACCGCGTGGCCGCCGTCGACCCCTGGGATGAGGAACCCTGGGATCCATGACTAGCAACAATTTCCTCCTCCTGCAGAAGAAGTAACAGTGAATCATTTAGATCATCGATTAGATTGCAACCGAGTTGATCCGCGGTAATTAGATTATACTTACCACAATTTCCTCGAATTCCTTCACCGCAGGATCCGCGGTGAGTTGTTTGGTTTTTGGGTCCACATGGTAACGGGCCCTGATGAAGTTTCGAACCTGCCCGGGTTCGAATTTAGCAAAGGGGTTTTCTATCCCCTTGGATATATACTCTTCGTCCTCCTTATTCCATTTGGCCTCCGTAGTTCTGTATCCACCAGATCCGAGATGGTGATGACCTATATTCATCGCCTGCAGCACCTTTCCCCGATTACTATTGGCCAGGGCTCTTTCGGATTCACACCTCTGCTTGAACTCCCGGAACTGATCTTCGGTGATCTGCGGGTCAATCTTCTGGATCTCCTCGAGACTTTTTCCTTCTTTATCCGGGTTCTCTAGCTGGCCAGGGCGGTGCTCATCTTTGTGAGGGAGGATTTGTTTACTTCGTTCCCATGATAATTTGTGTTCTGATACTTAGCGGGGAACTTGTATCTTGCGTGCAGCTTCTCGAAGAGGAGTGTGCGCAAGTGGCCATTATCTTTATGCCAGAGATTCTCGGTGTTGATCGAGATGGTTGTCCGGGTGATCACCGCCACTTGCCCACCGTACCCTTTGACGACAAGGGCGGGCTCCAAAGGAACCCCTGAGGGGCTTACTTCGGCAATTTCCTCCCTGACCGTGCCGACCGTGTTCGGGCGCCGGTCCTTCGGCTTCTTCTTCTTCTTAGCAGGGTTGCTACCACTCCCTGTGCCCTCGCCGCCATCAGTGGTTTCATCATCCGCTGTTCCTTCGGCTTCTTCCTCCACGTCTTCCATCTCATCATCCTCGCTCTCCGAAGGATGGTATTCTTCATCGTCTTCTAGCCGCTGGGCCGCCTCCCAGAATGTCAATTGTTTATTCGGAGGTCTGAGTTCTCCTTCAGCGCTGATGCGCTTAGAACATCCAGCCTCGTCGTTGTCACACATCTTTGCACTAATAAAAACAAATAATTGGTTAAATGCACGGAAAAATCCGGCATGACCTTTGCTAATTTTCTTAAACTAGGAGTGCCCGATTTCTGCCAAAATGGAAGTTAATCAACATTCCGGCAAAAATCGTGACTTGTTTCATACAAGAACCTGCATACACGACATAATAAAGTTCTTCATACAAGCACAAGCACAATTTCAAGGTGCTGTTGTCCCATCATAGATAGTAGTAGAAGCACAGTAGCACCACAGATAGTAGTAGCCAGAGCAACACTAGGATGGATATAAGGAACAGATAGTAGTAGCAGCACAGATAATAGAAGTAGTAGCAGCTCAAGTAGCATAGAAGTAGTAGTAGCACAAGTAGGGTGGACATATAAAATGTGGATGTTCCAGACTAAGAAGAAGAGCAAGCACAACAATGACAACAGCAAGCAGAGCAAACACAACACAGCAAGCATATTGCTGTCATTTGTACTATTTCAGTGGGAGAAAACAGTGGATTCACCAGGCTATTATTTGGATGAAATATGCAAAGATCATATTTCTATCAGTATTAGCTCAGTAATCTCAAAACATTATATACCAAACTTATGTTTTCTGAAAGAAAGAAATTGTAGAGCAACTGAATGTGTACATCAAACATATCTTAAGTACTGACTGCCCAATATGCTTTTTTTCTGGAAGCTGGTTTAGAAGTACTAACTTCCCAATATGCTTTTTTTACAAAACACCAACTTTCGACAGAGTGCACAACATTAGTATGATTGATAAGCAGCTAGCATATGAGCCTGCTTGACCACACCATGACACTTCCTCTGCCTCCAGTGTTGTGTGATTATTTACAGCAATGTTGATCCATGAAATTTAACAGAAAGATGGGCATTTAAGAAACAACCCAGCACAAACATTGTAATAGCCATTGATGCTAGTTGAGATCTAATGTTAGGATGCTAGTTAAGAAACAACCCAGCACAAACTCTTGCTTGAACTTTTTCTATGAATACATACAGAAACCAGCTAAGCTAGTAATTAAGGCAAGATTTTCACAAGAGTTTAGTACTCAGATTTTTTACAACTTGAATCTTGCTACTTGCTTAAGTATAAAAGTACTGAAGCAGCAGCAGCACCTAACACTACTTTCTAAACCTACTACTACCAATAACACACCATCCATTTCTAGCAAAGCTACTACTACCTGGACACTGGTAACAGAAGCAGCAGCAGCACCAGCAGGACCTCCTTTTTTACTGTTTTTCATTAACTAACATGCTACCAGTTGGTGTATGCCACATAGGCATAATGTCCATCTTAGAAGCATCCACACAGGCAAGCATACAATCATGCAGAAATAAAAATTCAGAATAATGTTCATCTCAGAATAATTTATCCAGGGGATAAGACAACTAGGAAAGGAAGTTGCTTGCAGTGCTAATCCATGCAACCATGAACCATGAAGACAAAACCACCGTTATGATTTCATACTACCTAAGAACATTTCCTAACTCTGAATCCTAACTCTGAACCACTACTCTGAACGACCATAATGTCCATCTTAGAAGCATCCACACAGGCAAGCATACAATCATACTACCTAAGAACATTTCCTAACTCTGAATCCTAACTCTGAACCACTACTCTGAACAACCATAAACCATGCAACCATTTCCTAACTGAATTTCCAAATCTGAATTTCCTACTCTAAATTTCCTAATCTGAATTTCCTAACTGATTAACATTTCCTAATCTGAATTTCCTAATCTGAACATTTCCTAACTGAATTTCCTAAGAACATTTCCTACTCTGAGCATTTCCTAACTGAACCCTACTCTGAATCCTAAGAAAATCTGAATGGATGCAACGAGAGGGGAGAGAGGGGGAGAGGGGAGAGGGTGATTCTCACCTCCGAGACAAGGAGGACAACGAGCACGCGGACGATGAGGGCCTTCTCCTTCACGGACTGCGCGGCGACTGCGACCTCCTCCTCCACGGAACGAGCGCGGCCCCCTCCTCTTGGCGTGGCGACTGCGACCTCCTCCTCCTGGGATGCGGTGGTGGCGGATTGGCAGCGGCACGGGCCTGCTCCTCCACGGTCTCCTCCTCGAGTGGCGGCGGCTGGCAGGGCTGGCGAGGCGGCGGATCGACAGTGTCGGCGGCGGCTGGCAGGAGATGGGTGGGCGCGGTTGAATGGGGATGAGGGACGTGTGTGCCTGCGTGCACGTGGATAAGACAAAGATAGGCGTAGCGCACTCTGGCATAGTGCGCTACGGATATGAGTACGCTACGCCTATCTCCTCTAGCAACTCTATAAGAAAAGAGCCGTCCCACTATCTAACAGATTCACTACCCTATCCCACTGGTTCTGCCCACTACTCTATTCTAAACTTCTAAGCACCTAGGTTCGAATCCTGGTGCACCCTTTTTTTATTTTTATTTTAAAAATACTTTTAAATGTTCCAAAAATGCCCAAAAGTGGTAATATATGCCATATTTGTTTTTTTTTATTTTATAAATACTTTTAAATGTTCCAAAAATTCCCAAAAGTGATAATATATGTCATAAAAGTGGTACAAATAATATGATTCAAAGTATAACTAAATTTCATAATAATTTGTACATAATTATATGAATCGGGCACGACCCTACTCGACCACCCGCACTTTACAATTTTTTTCGACCACGCGTTTTACAATATTTTTTGAGCTAGCATTTTACAATCTTTTTTCCCTTCTTTGTCGCGGTTGAATAATTTAGCCCCGACACTTTAATGTTTCTTCTTTCGAACGGGCTACCTTTTTTGGGTAGGGTTGTCCTTTTTCTTCTTGTGATGTATGTTGCTGCATCGTAGTCGTCGTCATCTTCAATCTTTGGATCGCCGTACTAGTCGAAGTCTTGCTCGTTGGCGACTCCATCCATTCCGATGATGTTTCTTTTTCCTCTCCTCACGACAACACGACTAGGCTTTGTCGGGTCGGTAATGAAAAAACATTGGTCCACTTTGGTAGCCAGTACCCACGGTTCATTTTTCGCGGCCACGTTTGCACCGGCGGCCTTGGATTTGGCTGCTTCGGGTATAACCATGGTTGTGAAATACCGGTCTTCTCTTTCGACGCTCTTTGCCCATCTGACACGGAACATCGGCACCTTTTCTCCATAGTAGTCGAGCTCCCAGATCTCCTCGATTCTTCCGTAGAATCTTTCCTTCATGTTGTCATCGGTGTAGAATTCCGACGTTACGCCTGAGTTCTGATAATCACACTTGTTGTCCTTTTCTTCCGTGTAGAATGTGTAGCCGTTGATATCATATGCCTGATAGGTCACCAGGTTTTGCATCGGTCCCTGCGACAAGGTGAATATGATCTTTTCCGTGTCAGAAGAATACGATCGCGGGGGATTATCAAGGAGCGTCTACCTAAACCAACGCGTGAAATCTGAGTTGTGCTCTTTGATTATTTCTCCCTGCGTCCTCTGTATGCCCCGGTCACTGTACTTCTTCTCGATTAACCTTTTGTGCTTCTGTACCCAAGGATCGACCAGTTCTAAATGCTGTAGCGCGACGAGGTTTGCTCGATCAAAGTCTGCGCGTCGAAAATCGAAGTCTGCATGCAGTATGCGACGACCCTCTCGGTGACCAGATCCGTCGAGCTTGCCAAGGTACCTGTTGACGGGAAGACCGACAGGGTTCTCGATGTCTAGATAATTCGTGCAGAAAGAGATGCACTCTTCGGCCAGAAAGCCCTTGGCTATGCTTCCATCTGGACGGGACCTGTTGCGAACGTATCCTTTGATGTGTCCGTTCATCCTTTCGAACGCCATCATGCTGCAGAGGAACATCGGCCCGAGTTGTACGATGTCCTCCACGACATGGACCAGCAGATGCACCATAATGTCGAAGAATGCGGGTGGGAAGTAGACCTCAAGCTCACATAGTATCACCACGATCTCCTCCTGTAGCCTTCCGAGCTGATTCACGCCAATCGACTTCCTAGAGATGACGTCGAAAAACTTGCATAGGCCAAATAACGTTTCACGGACGTGCTCGTCCATTATCCCTCTTAGTGTGACCGAAAGTACCTGCGTCATTAGCACGGCACAGTCGTGAGACTTCATGCCACTGAACCTCTGCTTCGCCTCGTCTAGGTATCTGCTTATCTTGCCCTCGTAGCCGTAAGGAAATTTGACTCCTAGAAGGCACTTGAAAAACTGTTTGATCTCATCCTGGCTTAGAGTGAAGCAAAAAGGAGGGCAGTAATATTCGTTCTTCTTGAACTTTTTACCCTTCCAACGACCTTGTGTCGTCTCCGACTCATGATCATCGTCATCTTCCTGATCATCAGGAGTAGTGCGTCCTCCGTGAAGCTCCTTCCGGATACCCAAGCATAGCAGGTCGTGCCTTGCTTTCGGACCATCTTTCGTCCTATCTGGCATGTTGATTATGGTGGCGACCAGACTCTCGCACACGTTTTTCGTGATATGCATGATGTCGAGGCTATGAGGCGTGCGGAGAAACTTCCAGTATGGCAACTCCCAGAAAACAGACCTTGTTTTCCATACCTTCATCAGCGGCTTGTCTTGTTGCTGCCTCTTTCGCTTCTTTCCAGGCGTAGGACAATCTTTCCAGTTTTTCAGCAACTCTTCCACTTCTTTGCTGCTCCTACACTCTGGGATTCCTCGGGTCTCTGATTTGCCATCGAACAGGTCTCCACGTTTTCTCCATGGATCATTCTTGCCGAGCCACCTCCTAGTTGGAGATAGCTCCACATTTTCATCAGCGCCATGAACACAGTTTTCGATGACCCTGGATCTTTCTCTAGTTGGAGATAGCTTGTGTTATCCATGCACCTAACGCATGCGCAGAATCCTTGGATAACCTGCCCCGAGATATACCTGCAACCTGCATAGTATTGCACCGTAGTGACCAACGCGGATCTCATAGTGAAATAATCTTGTGCGACGGCGTCGTAAGTATTGGCTCCAGATTCCCATAACGTGGCTAGCTCCTCTTTCAACAGCCCGAGATACAAATTGATGTCGGTACCAGGTTGTTTCGGCCCTTGAATTAGCATACTCATTTGTATGTACTTCTTCATGCACAACCATGGAGGGAGGTTGTACATCCATACAAACACGGGCCAAGTGCTGTGCGTGCTGCTCTGGCTACCTAACGGATTGAGTCCATCGGTGCTCGCACCAAGCCTGATGTTCCTCGAATCTCCACCGAATTCTGGGAATTCGAGGTCCAATGCTTTCCACTGGCTAGCATCTGAAGGGTGCGTCAGCATCTCAACCTTTTCGGGGTCATCATCATCTCCTGGCTTCTTCCTTTCCGCATGCCATCGCATGAGCTTCGCTTCCTTAGGGTCCACGAAATAGCGCTGCAGACAAGGAGTGATAGAAAAGTACCATACCACTTTTCTTGTATCGACTCACGCCGCACACCGGACATGTGGTTTTAACCGCGTCCTCGCCCCGATAAATGATGCAATCGTTGATGCATATGTGATATCTAACGTGCGGTAGATCAAGAGGACAGACGATTTTCTTGGCATCCTCGATACTAGTTGGACATGTGTTCCCCTCCGGGAGACGATCGTGCCAGAATGCCATCATATCGTCAAAGCTTGCGTCGCTCAATTTGTGTTTTGCCTTCATCTCCATAGCCTTGAGCGTTACATTCAACCGGGTATCATCGGGCCTGCATCCTTCATACAATGGAGTAACCGCGTCTTTCTCAAGTTTCGCAAGCTTGGCTTTCTCTCTAGCGGCAGCCCTGGCATTACTCGTCTTCTTGAGAAGCAGCTCTTGCACATAAGGGTCCCGCACCTAGCCTGACGTTGTTCCATCGTCGTCTGCTCCTCCGGCATCTAGATCATCATCGTCCCGGTCTGCTTCCGCACCTTCACCATCTCTAGGAGACTCTTCATCATCTCGCCCGTTCTCGCCGTGATGATGATCATCGTCATGTTGGCCACCTTCACCGTCTCCATCGTCTACGTCATCGCTTATCCAACGAGTGTATCCATCCATGAAACCATGGCGGAGCAGGTGCGCCTGCAGATTCCCGGAATCTGGGTCGATCACCCAGTTGAGTTTGCATCTTCTGCACGGACATCTTATATCTGTCTTGTTATTTCGTATCATGTCGGCTGTCGCACATTTCAAAAATCTAGCCACAATGCCTTCGCTCATTATGCGGACCATTTTTGCCTGCACGGTACAATTTTGAAGTCTATTAGAACCACATAATGAATGCATGCATGCAATGGTCGATAGAAAATTTCGGCATGACCTATCCTAAAATTAGGACCTTTGCGAAATGCCAAAGTCTTGCCAAAATGGAAATGAATCAACATTTTGGCAAAACAAATGGCAACTTGTTCACATACAAACACAAGAGAGAGAGAGAGAGAGACCGATCCATACACACATGAACATATCATTATCCTCTCCATACACACATGCATGAGCATCATCGATACTCTCCATATACACACACATATGACCATCGATCCTCTCCACATACACACATCATGAGCATCGATCATCTACATACATATGAGCACATCATCAATATACACATGAACACATCCTTACATGGACAACTTACCGAGATGAGAGACCGATCGCGAGAAAGATGGAAAGGAGAGGTGCGCGCATCGACCGGAGAAGGAGATGAGAGACCGGAGACCTCCTATATTACTTATGTAACATCCAACGCAAGTTTTACATGCTAAAAATGGTGAATGGGTGGAGAAATTGAGGTGGGAAGGAGAAGATCCCGACTATATCTAAGGAGGAAGAAGAAGGGGAAAATGAAGTGTGGGGTGGTAGATGTGGTCACACATGTGCACATAAAGTGCTGTCCTAAAAAAATCGACACATCCGTGGCGCACACGGCCCTAGTGCGCCACAGGGAGTACAAACATCTGTGGCGCACTATGACATGTGCGCCACGGATGCTCCTACTCCCTGTGGCGCACTAGGCCGAGTGCGCCACAGATGTTTGTGGCCGTTTCACAGCAGAGGGGGGCATGCGCTTAGGCGTAGCACACCCTCCCCCCCCCATGTGCGCCACAGATGACACTAACAACCGTGGCGCACATGACTATAGTGCGCTACAGATGTTTGGCGTGAGGCCAACAGGGCCCTGGCCCACACACATCTGTGGCGCACTATAGTCATGTCCGCCATGGTTGTTCTAGTTATTAGTAGGGCACTGCCCACAGGTGAGCCACGCCTGTTTTAGCCGTGGGGCACTTCAACCATGTGAGCCACGGATGTGCTGATTACCTATAGCCGTTTTCCTAGTAGTGACCGTGTCCCTAGTATGCCTCTATGGACTAGCTCATTGATTAATGATGGTTAAGGTTTCCTAACCATGGACATGAGTTGTCGATTAATAATGAGATCATATCATTGGGAGAATGATGTGATGGACAGACCCAAACTAAGCGGAGCAATTAGATCGTGTCATCGTGTTCATCTTTGCGAAGCTTTTCTTATGTCAAATATTGTATTCCTTAGACCATGAGATAATACAACTACCTGGTATCGGAAGAAAGCTTTGAGGTCATCAAACGTCATCCTATGAGAGGGTGATCATAAAGGTGTCTCTCAGGTGATCGGAAAGTACCTGTTGGGTTGTATGTATCGAGATGGGATTTGTCCCTCCCAAGTCGGAGAGATATACTTCGGGCCCACTCGGTAATCGATATCAACACCGCTTGCAAGCATGTGGTTAAGGAGTTAATCACAAAGTGATATCGGATTACGGAACGAGTAAAGTACTTGCTGTGAACGAGATTGAACTAGGTGTGACGGTACCGACGATCGAATCTCGGGCAAGTAAAATATCGCGTGACGAAGGGAATATATATATGGGATTGATTGAATCCTGGCATCGTGGTTCATCCGATATGATCATCGATGAATGTGTGGGAGTCAATATGGGTTTCCAGACCCCGCTGTTGATTATTGATATAAGATCATGTCTGCACATTCTCGAACCCGAAGGGTCACACACTTAACGTGTCTCGACGCTAGGATAGATTGGATAATTGGTTTATGAGTTTTTTGTTCGGAGTCTCGGATGGGATCCGGGATATCACGAGAGGTTCCGGAATGGTTTGGAGAATAAGATTCATATAAGGCAGTGTAGTTTTTGGAGTTCGGAATTGTTTCGGGTTAATCGGTATTGTACCAGAAGCTTCTAGAACCTTCCGGAGGGGGACCAACGTGGCCCCACCTGCCGGGAGGGGGCATGGGCCTACGAGAGAGTGTCCTGGTTGCATTGGGCCAGGGGCACAAGGCCCCATAGGCCCAGCCGGCCAAACCCTAGGGGAAACCCTAGGGAAACCTTCTAGAAGGAGGGGAAAACTTGCTCCCCACTCCAACCCTTGGGGCCGCCGCCCTAGGGCTTGGAGGAGGGGTCAAGGGGGCCGGCCAGGCCCCTATATATAGAGGGCAGGGGCGCAGCCCTCCCCCACACCTCCTCCTCAAACCCTATCCGCCCTTCTGCCCTCCTCTCTCTCTCCCTCCCGACTGCGCGTAGGCGAAGCCCTGCTGCAGAAACTCTCCACCAATTGCACCACGCCGTCGCATTGTAGATCCAATCCGTCTTTCCACCGTACTTGCTAGACCAAGGAAGGAGGAGACGTCGAGGTGCCGCATGTGTGCATCTCTCGGAGGCATCGCCACTTGTGGTGCTAGATCGGATCGAATCGCGGGGAGGAGAAGCGAGTACGACTACATCACCCACGTTCCGACGAACGTTCCGCTATGTGAATCTTCAAGGGTATGAAGATCTAATCCAATCTCTCTTGTTGTTTGCATCTCCTAGATTAGATCTTGGCTTCCCTCTGTTCGCATCCGTAGAAAATTTTGATTTACTATGCCGCGAAACCCTTCAGTGGTATCAGAGCTAGATCTATGCGTAGATGTGTTTCACGAGTAGAACGCAACATGGTTGTTACGGGCGTTGATGTTTTCTGTTGCAAGCCTCTTTTTTGTGTTCTTCTTATGACGCGGGATAGTGAGATTGTAGCGGTCCAGGCCAACCTTACACGACGTCGTTCGCGAGACCGGCTCCGCACTTGACGTGTGGCTTGTTCCACACATGCGGCTGGTGGATGTCAGTTTCTCTCACTATAGTTGTCATGGGATTAACACCGGAGTTTGGCAACCATAATATCACCGTTGTGGCTTTCCGTAGGTAAGAATCGTTCTTAGCATGCTACTCCCATAAGCCACATAAAACATGCAACAACAAAGTAGAGGCGTCTAACTTGTTTTTGCAGGGAGTGTTTTCTGTGATATGGTATGGCCCAAGATGTGATGTGTATATTGTATGCGATGATCATGTTTTGTAATGTTTCACGACTTGCATGTCGATGAGTACACAACCGGTAGGAGCCATATGGTTGCCTTTATAATTGTGTATGACCTGTGTGTCAACTTCTTATACGCCATGTAATAGTTTCACTTTATCGCTAAGTAGTTAGCAATAGTTGTAGTTGCTATTCGTGGTGGAGGCAATCATGGTGGAGTGATGGAGATCATGCCGGCACACACAAGATGGAGATCATTGCGCGAAGATTGGCTATACCATGTCACATAAAGTTATATGCATGTGATGTTTATCCTTTTATGTATCTTATTATGCTTAGATCGCGACGGTAGCATTATAAGATGATTCCTCACTTAAAGATCAAGATAAAACTGTGTTCTCCCCATGTATGCACCGTTGCGAAAGTTCGTCGTGTCCAAGCATCACGTGATGATCGGGTGCTATAGACTCTACGTTCACACACAACGGGTGCAAGCCAGTTTTGCACACGCGGAAATACTTGGGTTTTACTTGACGAGCCTAGCATGTACAGACATGGCCTCGGAACACATGAACCGAAAGGTTAAGCATGAGTCATATGAATGATATGATCGACACTTCGTTGTCCACCATTGAAGCCACAACTCTTCTCGTGAAGATCGGATTAGGTGTGGTGAATTTGGATCATGTTCACTAAACAACTTGAGGGATGTTGAATTTAGTGGGAGTTCATCTAGTAATTTGATTAAAAGTTGAACTAGTTATCATGAACATAGTCTAATTTGTTCTTGCAAATATTGTAGATCAAATGGCTAAGTCCAACTTCAACTTCAACGTTTTTGCTGAGAAAGAAAAGCTTAAGAACAATGGGTATAACTTCACCAACTGGTTCCGCAATCTGAGAATCATTCTCTCTGGCGGTCAAAAGGACTATGTCCTTGAGAAAGCGTTAGGTGACGCCCCTGCTGCAACTGCGCCGGCTGATGAGAAAGCTGTCTATCAGTCGCGCAAAGATGATTATGGTGTGATTAAGAGCACCATGTTGTTTGCTATGGAATCGGACCTTCAAAATCGTTTTGAAGACTATCCCGGGCCCTTTGAGATTCTTGAGGAGCTGAAAACCATGTTTCAGACTCAGGCCCGTTCTGAGAGATATGAGATCTCTGAGAAGTTCTTTAACTGCAAGATGGAGGAAGGGAGTTCCGTTAGTGAGCACGCCATTAAGATGTCGGGCTACACTCAACGCCTTGAGCAACTGGAATGCACGATTCCAGAGGAGCTCAAGATTGACAGGGTTCTGCAATCACTCCCTCCTAGCTACAAAAGTTTTGTAGTGACTCATAATCAGATTGGTTCCACTGATACGATCACCGAGCTCTTTGCAAAGCTGAAGGCTGCGGAGGTGGACATCAAAAAGGATAATCATGTGTTGATGGTCAACAAGCCCACCTTCAAGAAAGGTAAGGGTGCAAAGAAGCCCTTCAAGAAAGGAGGCGGCAAGCGCGTTGCCCCTGCTGAGAAGAAGCTCAAGTCTGTACCTAAGCCGGACACTGAGTGCTTCTATTGCAAGGACAAGGGTCACTGGAAGCGCAACTGTCCGAAGTACTTAGCGGACAAGAAGGCTGGCACCATCAAAGGTATATTTGATATACATGTTATTGATGTTTTCCTTACTATCCCTTGTTGTAGTGCCTGGGTATTTGATACTGGTTCAGTTGCTAATATTTGTAACTCGAAACAGGAGCTACGGAATAGACGGCGGCTTGCGAGGGATGAGGTGACGATGCGCGTTGGCAACGGATCAAGAGTTTATGTGATGGCCGTCGGCACGCTCTCCTTAGTTTTACCTTCGGGATTAGTTTTAAACCTTAATAAGTGTTATTATGTGCCTGCGTTGAGCATGAACATTATTTCTGGATCTTGTTTATTGCAAGACGGTTATTCATTTAAATCGGAGAATAATGGTTGTTCTATTTATATGAGTAACATCTTTTATGGTCATGCACCTATTGTGAATGGTTTATTTCTTCTAAATCTCGAAAGGGACAAAACACACATCCATAACATTGAGGTTAAGAGATGCAAAGTAGATAGTGATAATACTACTTATTTGTGGCACTGTCGTCTAGGTCATATTGGTGTAAAGCGCATGAAGAAACTCCATTATGATGGACTTTTGGAGTCTCTTGATTTTGAATCATTTGACACATGTGAACCATGCCTCATGGGCAAGATGATCAAAACCCCGTCCTCCGGTATGATGGAGCGAGCAACGGACTTGTTGGAAATCATACATACCGATGTATGCAGACCGATGAGTGTTTCGACGCGCGGTGGATATCGCTATTTTCTCACTTTTACCGATGACTTAAGTAGATATGGGTATATGTATTTAATGAAACATAAATCTGAAACATTTGAAAAGTTCAAAGAATTCCAGAATGAAGTAGAGAACCATCGTAACAGAAAGATTAAGTTTCTACGATCCGATCGTGGAGGTGAATATTTGAGTTATGATTTTCTCGCGCATCTTAAAGCAAGCGGAATTGTTTCGCAACTCACGCCACCAGGAACACCATAGCGCAATGGTGTGTCTGAACGCCAGAATCGAACCCTATTAGATATGGTCCGATCAATGATGTCTCTTACTGATTTGCCGTTATCATTTTGGGGTTATGCATTAGAAACCGCTGCATTCACTTTAAATAGGGCACCATCTAAATCCGTTGAGACGACACCGTATGAACTGTGGTTTGGTGCTAAACCTAAGTTGTCGTTTCTTAAAGTTTGGGGATGCGAAGCCTACATCAAGAAGTTGATGCCGGACAAGCTCGAACCCAAAGCGGAGAAATGCGTCTTCATAGGATACCCTAAGAAAACTATTGGGTATACCTTCTATCACAGAACCGAAGGCAAAGTGTTTGTCGCAAAGAACGGTTCCTTTCTTGAGAAGTAGTTTCTCTCGAAATAAGTGAGTGGGAGGAAAGTAGAGATAGACGAGGTTGTTGAACATTCTCTTGAGTTGGAGAGTAGCGCAGCACCTGAAATTGTTCCAGTGCCGCCTGCACCAATAATAGAGGAAGCTAATGATAAGGATCATGACGCTTCGGACGATGCTACTACTGAACGTCGCAGGTCGACAAGGTCGCGTGCCCCTCCTGAGTGGTACGGCAACCCTGTCTTAACTGTCTTGTTAGTAGATGACAGTGAGCCTACGAACTATGAGGAAGCGATGATGAGCCCAGACTCTGAGAAATGGATAGAAGCCATGAAATCCGAATTGGGATCCATGAGCAAAAACCAAGTATGGACTTTGGTGGACCCTCCTAGCGACCGAAAGGCCGTTGAGTGCAAATGGATCTTCAAGAAGAAAACGGACGCGGATGGTAATGTTACCGTCTATAAAGCACGGCTTGTCGCGAAAGGTTTTCGACAAGTTCAAGGTGTTGACTATGATGAGACTTTCTCTCCCATAGCGATGTTTAAGTCCATTCGGATTTTATTAGCAATTGCTGCGTTTCATGATTATGAAATATGGCAGATGGATGTCAAGACTGCGTTCCTCAATGGCAACGTTGATGAAGAGTTGTATATGATGCAACCCGAAGGTTTTGTCGATCCTAAGGATGCTGATAAGGTATGCAGGCTTGAGCGTTCCATTTATGGACTGAAGCAAGCATCTCGGAGTTGGAACCTTCGTTTTGATCAAGTGATCAAGAGCTTTGGATTTGTTCCAAATTGCTACGAAGCTTGTATCTACAAGAAAGTGAGTGGGAGCTCGGTGAAATTTCTGGTACTATATGTGGATGACATATTAATTATTGGAAATGACATTAACATGCTTAACGATGTGAAGAGTTATTTGAACAAATGTTTTTCAATGAAAGACCTAGGGGAAGCTGCTTATATATTGGGCATCAAAATCTATAGAGATAGACAAAGACGCGTGATAGCTTTAAGCCAGAGTACATACCTAGACAAAAGTTCTGAAAAGGTTCAGAATGGATAAGGCAAAGAAAGGTTCAGTGCCTATGTTGTCAGGTAAGACATTGAGCAAGGCTCAGTGTCCAGCAACGGTAAATGACAGAGAAGCTATGATCAAAGTGCCTTATGCCTCGGCCATAGGTTCTATCATGTATGCTATGCTATGTACTAGACTGGATGTGTCCAATGCTCTTAGTTTGACGAGCATGTATCAATGTGGTCCAGGAGTGGAACACTGGACAGCCGTGAAGAACATCCTAAAGTACCTAAATAGGACTAAAGAAATGTTCTTAGTATATGGGGGTGATGAACAGATCGTCGTAAAAGGTTACGTCGACGCTAGTTTCGACACCGACAAGGATGATTCTAAATCTCAGACAGGATACGTTTATATTTTGAATGGAGGAGCTGTGAGCTGGAGAAGCTGCAAGCAAAGCGTGATCGCAGGATCTACAGTAGAAGCGGAATAGCACTCGCTAAGGAACCAAGATATCATCCAAAGACCAAGCATATCAACCGCAAGTTTCATATAATCCAAGATTATATAGCAGATGGAGATCTGAAGATTAGCAAAGTACATACAGATCTGAATGTCGAAGATCCATTGACTAAACCTCTTCCACGCGCAAAACATGATCAGCACCTTAGTGCCATGCGTGTGAGATTGTTGCCAAATGTAAACTAGATTATTGACTCTAGTGCAAGTGGGAGACTGTTGGAATTATGCCCTAGAGGCAATAATAAAGATGTTATTATTATAATTCTTGTTCATGATAATGTTTATATTCCATGCTAGAATTGTATTAAGCGGAAACTTTAATACTTGTGTGGTTTGTGAACAACACCGTGTCCCTAGTATGCCTCTATGGACTAGCTCATTGATTAATGATGGTTAAGGTTTCCTAACCATGGACATGAGTTGTCGATTAATAATGAGATCATATCATTGGGAGAATGATGTGATGGACAGACCCAAACTAAGCGGAGCAATTAGATCGTGTCATCGTGTTCATCTTTGCGAAGCTTTTCTTATGTCAAATATTGTATTCCTTAGAACATGAGATAATACAACTCCCTAGTATCGGAAGAAAGCTTTGAGGTCATCAAACATCATCCTATGAGAGGGTGATCATAAAGGTGTCTCTCAGGTGATTGGAAAGTACCTGTTGGGTTGTATGTATCGAGATGGAATTTGTCCCTACCAAGTCGGAGAGATATACTTCGGGCCCACTCGGTAATCGATATCAACACCGCTTGCAAGCATGTGGTTAAGGAGTTAATCACAAAGTGATATCGGATTACGGAACGAGTAAAGTACTTGCTGTGAACGAGATTGAACTAGGTATGATGGTACCGACGATCGAATCTCGGGCAAGTAAAATATCTCGCGACGAAGGGAATATATATATGGGATTGATTGAATCCTGACATCGTGGTTCATCCGATATGATCATCGATGAATGTGTGGGAGTCAATATGGGTTTCCAGACCCCGCTGTTGATTATTGATATAAGATCATGTCTGCACATTCTCGAACCCAAAGGGTCACACACTTAACGTGTCTCGACGCTAGGATAGATTGGATAATTGGTTTATGAGTTTTTTGTTCGGAGTCTCGGATGGGATCCGGGATATCACGAGAGGTTCCAGAATGGTCTGGAGAATAAGATTCATATAAGGCAGTGCAGTTTTTGGAGTTCGGAATTGTTTCAGGTTAATCGGTATTGTACCGGAAGCTTCTAGAACCTTCCGGAGGGGGACCAACGTGGCCCCACCTGCTGGGATGGGGCATGGGCCTACGAGGGAGTGTCCTGGTCGCATTGGTCCAGGGGCACAAGGCCCCATAGGCCCAGCCGGCCAAACCCTAAGGGAAACCCTAGGGAAACCTTCTAGAAGGAGGGGAAAACTTGCCCCCCACTCCAACCCTTGGGGCCGCCGCCCTAGGGATTGGAGGAGGGGTCAAGGGGGCCGGCCAGCCCCCTATATATAGAGGGAAGGGGCGCAGCCCTCCCCCACACCTCCTCCTCAAACCCTAGCCGCCCTGCTGCCCTCCTCTCTCTCTCCCTCCCGACTGCGCGTAGGCGAAGCCCTGCTGCAGAAAATCTCCACCAATTGCACCGCGCCGTCGCGTTGTAGATCCAATCCGTCTTTCCACCATACTTGCTGGACCAAGGAAGGATGAGACGTCGAGGTGCCGCACGTGTGCATCTCTCGGAGGCATCGCCACTTGTGGTGTTAGATCGGATCGGATCGTGAGGAGGAGAAGCGAGTACGACTACATCACCCTCGTTCCGACGAACGTTCCGCTGTGCGAATCTTCAAGGGTATGAAGATCTAATCCAATCTCTCTCGTTGTTTTCATCTCCTAGATTAGATCTTGGCTTCCCTCTGTTCGCATCCGTAGAAAATTTTGATTTACTATGCCGCGAAACCCTTCATGTTTACTGAGCTCAGTTTTCGCTTGGGGACAAGCGAAGGTCTAAGCTTGGGGGAGTTGATACGCCCAATTTGCATCACCCTTATATATCATAAGGTACCTCTATTCATTGATATTTGTCTTATTATGAGGTATTACTTATGGCTTTTCATCTGTTTATGCATGTTGGATAATTCTTGGAGGATGGACTGTCGGAGTCTGGATTCTGATGGAAAAGAGGGTGTTTCGATGCAATTTCGCGAAGATCAGAAAAATACCAGAAAAATATGGGAAAATAGTATTTTTCTAGAAGATTGAGGAAGCCAGAAGGAGGGACGAAGAAGGGCCGCATGGGGCCCACACCCCCCTAGGCGCGGGCCCACCTGACCCTGCGCCTAGGGCAGGTGTGGCCCACCTTCCCGGCTCCCGACTCCACCCCTTCGCCTATATCTTCCCTATAGAACCCAAAGCCTCGGGGAGCGACCACAAAAAGATTTCTGCCGCCTTTGGCGGGCGGAAAACACCGAGAGAGAAAGATCTCTCCGGCAGACAGATTTCTACCAGGGGAATTCCTTCCTGGAGAGGGGAGATCGTTGCCATCAAACATCGTCATCAAGCTAGGCTTCATCGGGATCATCATCATCATCCACACCATCATCTCCACCAGCACCATCATCACCACTCCGTCCCACTGTAATAATTGTGTTGGATATTGCTTTAGTTCTTAGGGGAAACTTTCCCGGTGTTAATTACTATTGTTGTTGATGCTTGTGAGTGGAACCATTGGATTATTGTTTATGTTCAGATTGTTGTCCATTATCATATCATCTTTGATCTCGATCCATATGATGTCTTGTGAGTAGTTCGTTTAGTTCTTGAGGACATGGGAGAAGCCATGTTGTTATTAGTGGATTTGTGTTGAGTTATTATTCAATGGTTTATTATTTAAGTTGTGGTGCTATTATTCTAGTGGTGTCATGTGAACGTCGACTACATGATACTTCACCATTTATGGGCCTAGGGGAATGCATTGTGTATTTGGCTACTGATTGTGCGGTTGCTGGAGTGACAGAAACCTGAACCCCCGTTAGGACACCTTTGCACAAGGGAGCGTAGGATCTCAGAGTTTAAGGCTGTGGATAGAGTTATATCTCAATTACTTTCCTGTAGTTATGGATGTTTGTAGGGGGTTTAATCACAAGTATGTATTAGTCCAAGTACGGTCGGTACATTAGCTCAGGTTTACCCACACAACACTTACAACACCAGAGAAGAGTACTCAGCTATATGAAGCGAAAGCACTTGACAGAATTCCCATGTGTCCTCGAGAACGTTTGGTCTTTATAAGTATTTCCACCGGCTTGTCCTTTGCTAAGAAAGGATTGGGACACTTGTTGCGTTTGTTCTTTATTACTTGCACTTTGTTTTGTTGCCTTATCAGAAAACCACTAAAAATCTGTTTGCTAAGTATTCACAGGGATTTCCTGCTCCACACCACTGTTCAGCACCTTCTGATCCTCGTTGGGATCGACACTCCTATTTATCAAAAGTACCGACGAAGAAGAACCCTACCCGCTGCTCGATCGTACCCATCAGAGACATCCACCTCTTCATCGGCGAAACCGACTCGGGCAATAGTTCCCTGGAAGTCGGAGGAGCGTCAAGACCCGCACGGACCGCCTACGGGCAGGATACGTTTGTGGAAGGATCGATGTCGGATCTCTCTTCGGAGTTTGCCGACAAATATCGGAAAAATTCAAGGCCCACTCAAACCACCCCGGTGCAGGATATAATGGTGGAAGATCACTGCAAGTCTCTCGGCTTCGTCCGTGCGTCTGGACAGTAGAGATCCAAGTTTGTCGGAGTGGTAACCATCTTCGATTTGGCGCGTTGCATGCAGAGAGAGGGTGAAAACCCCCGCGATTACCTTGCCAGGTGGCTCCGTATACGTGACGATCTGGCACATTACCCCAATGATGATGTCATGCATCACTTTGTGGAAGGAATGGACCAAGGTACGCTTCTCCGACACATTCTAAGGCGGAAGCAGGCTTCGGGAAGCCTCACTTTTGAAAGCATGGTGAACACCGTCAACAACTACGTGGAAGCTGAGAAGGCTGCCTAGACAGCGCTTGCGCTCTTAGACGGCGCCCCTCTGCCTCAGCCACCACCACCGCCGCCTCCGGTCATCGTCACAGCAGCTGCACCACCACCTCCAGTCATCGGCGTTGCTGATGCACCTCCACCGCCCGTAATCGAGGAAGCCCCGGCACCCTCCGACTCCGTGCTCGATGCGCTCTACGCCGACATCAGCGCTGACTCAGAGGAGAAAGACTTCAGCCCGGAGGAGCTAGACTCTACCATGCAGGAGATGGAGGAGGATTACAAACGCGACGAGAAGGCCAACAACGCCATCACGTCCCGAGAGGTGTTCATCGCCATTGGGACGGCGATGGATGAAGATCAACCCAGACAAGCTCTGCCTACAGCGTTGGACAAGGGGAAGGGACCACCTATTGCTGCCGACAACAATCGCGCAAAGGTCATGCCCCTCTGCCTAACCCAGTGCAGTAGCCGCAGGAACTCGGAACCGGTCCGAGTAACAACAACACCGCAAACCTGCCTCTGGCATCTACGTCTACTACTGCCCAAATCACTCCAGCTGATAGAGTGATGTACGACAACCTACTGTCGAGCCCATGACCGTGGCCCATATACGGAACGTATTCCAGCTTGACGAGAAGCGCCAACAGCTGCTGGAGGAAGCACAGGCCATCGCGAAGCAAGGCGCATAGCTAGATCGAGATCTGCCCAACGCGCAGAAGTCATTAGAGAAAGCTAGAGCAATGGAGGCCGATTACAAGACTCTGCTTAAGCAGCAGAATGCTAAGAAAGCTCCAACTCGCGTCATCAATGATCCTGGTGTACGGCGAAACCTAGGATGGGCTCCCTCAAAGCCGGCACAGGCCAAGACATAAATTGACAGTGATGGCAGGCAGGTGATGCCCACTCCTATTCTCAACCTCGCCATCGCCAAGACTCTTTTGGAGCAGGATAGATCACCCACAGCGGTGGAGCAGGTTTATGACCTCGTGGCGAAGGCGGTGAAGCAGCAGGAAAAGGCCACCTCTCAGAGGCACGAGTCTGACCCAGCGTGTTGCCAGTCTAGCCAGCACAAGCCTCCAAGGGACCAATCTCCTCATGATGTCGGGTCCGAGACGGGTTCATCAGAACAAAGACGGAGGGATGCACGCAACAGGAAGGACGCTATCCCCATATCCTCCGACCATGGAGGTAAGGCTCATCCTCGTCGCCCATCTCCATCGCCCCGATCCGCCCGACATCATGAAGACCCCAAGGCTCACCACCACACAGATATGCCTCCACCAAGGAAAAGCGGTATCGTCATCCGCGACAACTTGGAGCAGACCTGTCATGATGGGGAGCGCAACCAAGGACACAAGAACAGGTCACGCCATAATCCTCCACGTCCATCAAGCAACCGCGACAAGCGTGAGGCATCAGAGGAGGGTAACAGCAAGAAGGCTAACCCACCGCCACCTCCGCCTCCGTCGCCCTAGCAGCCACCATGGCAGACGAGGCCCGCGTCATTCATGCAGCCCATCCCCTGGCGGCAAGAAGAAAAGAGCAAGCCCAGAGCCATACGACGCACGTTCACGTTTGGACAAGGTTCACGAGGCCGGGAAGGACAATACTTGGGACCATGTTGCTTTGGACCTATAATACGGACCGCAACTTACCCCAAAGGTTTCCGTATTGACAAGACCATCAAGCCCTATGACGGCACCACAAAACCAGCTACATGGTTGCATGATTACGGCAATGCGGTAGAGATCGCCGGGGGTAACCCCAACATCGCCGTCAAGTACCTCCCCCTAATGCTGGTGGGCACCGCCCGATAATGGATTGATGACTTGCTGGAGAAATCCATCTGCAACTGGTTGGACATGCAAGAAGCGTTCACCAAGAACTTCGAGGGTACGTATAAACGTCCTTGTACTGTTGGCGATTTACATCAATGCGTGCAGGAGAAAGACGAGTCATCTCGCGCCTACCTCTCTCTCTGGCTAGATATGAAGAATTCCTGCGTAGGAGTGCACGCTTAGGACGCTATGGCCGCCTTCATCGATGGGTTGGAGAAAGGTACGTTGCTCTGACATAAGTTGAAGCGCTTGCAGGACAATCAACGGCTAGATCTCAATTAGATGATCCAGCTAGCTAGTGAGTTCGCGGCTACCGACGACGATGCTCGCGGCTCCCTGCCGGCAACGGCCGTTCCAACTAAAGCTAGGAGGAACAACAGCACCAAGCGGAAGAGCCCGCCAGAAGAAAATAAAACATCCGACATGGTCGCCATGACATTTGTAGGATGAGGTGATGGCGGATAACGTGGCCAAGGATGGGGGCTGGTCGTGGGCAGCGGCGAGGTAGTGAAACTACCTCGGCAACGCTCTGTGTTCCCCAAACGCATGAGGAGTACCGTGATATGCCATGCCTGGTACACCTCGACGCCAACGGCAAAGCCACTCACACCAATCGCCATTGCAAGTTCATCAATAATCTCAAGGAGGACCCAGAGTCCGGCTATAAGCAAAGTCGGAAGAACAGACCGCGAGGCAAGGGCAAAGGGAAGAAGAAGGACGAGGAGTCCAAGGATTCAAGTGACATGGATGATGATGTTGACCCCAAGCACACTGCCAAGGGCGATGGCAAGGGTAAGAACCCATTTGAGAAGAAGGCGGCTGTTTTCCACACTTTCCTTGGGACCCCCACTGTCCGACAACAAAAAGACCTCTATGAGGATATTGATGGCCACTCTACCCCCAGTTCCCCAGTACCTGCGCTGGTTGGAGATTCCAATTACTTGGGATAGGAAGGATCACCCAGACCTCATCCCTACGGAGAACCAGTACGCCATGGTAATCAATCCCCTAATTGACGGCAACGAGTTCACCAAGTGTATGGTGGATAGTAGAAGCAGCATCAACATTATGTACCTGGATACGCTGCACAAGATGAACTTGACGGAGGCCAACCTAAGGCGGACCAGCACCATCTTCCACGACGTAGTTCCTGGTCAGGAGGCTTTGTCCCTTGGGTGCATCACACTTCAGGTTGCTTTTGGCGATGTTAATAATTACCGCCAAGAACGCATGACCTTTGAGGTGGCCCCCTTCAAAAGCATGTACCACGTCATATTCGTACGCGACATATTCCACGCCTTCATGGCCAAGCCATGCTTTGTCTACAACAAGCTCAAGATACCCGGACCAAACGATGTCATCACCGTATCCGGAAGTTTTACTAAGGCAAGGGACTACGAGATTGGAGAAGCAGCCTTTGCAGAAGTTGTGTCCTCTATAGCGAAGAATTCAAGGAGATCCAGAGCAAGGTCGATGCTGGTGTCGGAGAAGCAGATTTCTGACTCCGTCCCAGCATTCAAGGCCGCCATCGAAACCAAGCCGGTGGAACTCGTGGTAGGCGATGCCTCCAAGATCACTGCCATTGGGACGAACCTGGATCCCAAATAGGAAAACGCGCTCGTCGAGTTCCTCCGTGAGAATAGGGACATCTTGACCTGGAAACCTGCCGACATGAAGGGTGTACCTAGGGAACTTGCCGAGAACAGCTTGAATATTGACCCAAAATGCAAACCGGTGAAACAACCTCTACGACGCTTCGGAGACGAGAAGAGACGCGCCATAGGCAAGGAGATAGCTAGGTTACTTAAGGCTAGTTTTATCCGAGAAGTCCTTCACACCCGATGGGTGGCCAATCCTGTACTTGTCCCCAAAAAGGGAACCAAAGAATTAAGAATGTGCGTTGATTACACCGGCTTGAACAAAGCATGTCCCAAAGATCCGTTTGCTTTGCATCGCATTGACCAAGTCATTGACTCAATGGTTGGCTCGGAGCTTTTGTGTTTTCTCGATGCATACTCAGGATACCACCAAATTAAGATGAGGAAGTCGGACCAATTGGCCACTTTGTTCACCACACCTTACGACACGTTTTGCTATGCCATGATGCCCTTTGGGCTGAAAAACGCAGGTGCTACGTACCAGTGGACAATGCAGCGTTGCCTACATGATCAAATTGGTCGGAACGTTCACGCCTATGTGGACGACATAGCGGTGATGTCTAAAAAGTCAAACGACTTAATCTCTGACTTAAAAGAAACCTTTGATAATCTCCGGAAATACAACATGATGCTTAACCCTAAGAAGTGTGTCTTCGGGGTTCTAGCCGGCAAATTGTTGGGCTTCATCATTTCCCAGTGGGGAATCAAGGTGAACCCGGAGAAGATCAAAGCCATCCTAAAAAAATGTCCGACATTCCTGAAGGACATACAGCGGCTAATAGGCTGCGTCGCAGCGGTTAGTCGGTTCGTCAGCTGACTTGGAGAGAAGGCTCTGCCGCTATACAAGTTGCTGAAGAAGGCGGACAAATTTATGTGGACAAACGAAGCAGATGCAGCATTGAAGCAGCTAAAGGAGATACTATCCTTGGCGCCTATCCTAGCAGCACCCGAGCCTATGGAGCCTATGTTAATTTACATGGCGACCACTAACGGGGTAATCAGCATCGTCTTCGTGGTAGAGAGGAAAGAACCAGGCTATGAGTACGGAGTTCAACAACCAGTTTACTATGTAAGAGAGGTCTTGACGGAGTCTAAGCAGCATTATCCGCACTTCCGGAAGATAGCTTATGGAGTGTTCCTTGCTTCTCGGAAACTAAGGAACTACTTCCAAGAGCACCCTATCATAGTTGTGAGCAAAGCTCCACTGTCCGACATCATCAACAACAGCGACACTATAGGAAGGGTCACAAAGTGGGGCATTGAACTTGACGCCTTCGAGATCACCTACAAGAGACGTGACGCTATCAAGTCACATGCCTTGGCGGATTTCGTTGCAGATTGAACAGAGATGCGAGATGCTACCCCTATGCCAGAGCCAGAATACTGGGTGATGCACTTTGACGGATCAAAGCTACCCAATGGCTCGGGGGCTGGTATACTTCTACAGTCACCAACTGGGGAGAAGCTACACTATGTTATGCAGATCCACTTCAAGGCTACAAACAACATGGAGGAATATGAAGCACTTATTCATGGACTACGTGTAGCCAAGGATATTGGCATCAAGCGCATAGTTTGCTGTGGAGATTCTGACTTGGTTGCCCAGCAGGTGGTTGGCACCTGGAACGCGCAGAACCCTATGATGGCGGCATATCGAGACGAAGTGGACGAGATAGCCAAGAGCTTCTTGGGCTACGAAGTCAAGTATGTACCTAGGGAGCAAAACGAGGCGGCTGATCTACTGTCTAAGCTTGGATCAGGGTGCAAATGAATTTTGCCTGGCATTTTTCTGGAGCATCTACGGACACCATCCATGAAGGGAGCGTACATCGACAACCCGGATAGAGTCGACTCTTTCGTTCACACAGTGACAAAGGTCCCTCCGTCTTGGACACAACCGTTTAGGGAATATCTCGTACACGGAACTTTGCCCGACGACGAGGTCGAAAGACGGCAAATAGTACGTCGAGCAAAGGGCTATACCATAATCAGTGGACAGCTCTACAAAAGAAGTACCACTGGTGTATACCTTAAGTGTGTTTCCCAGCAAGAAGGTATTGAAATCCTTTGTGAGATCCATCTCGGAGATTGCGGGCATCACGCCGCTCCTCGATCGTTGGTATCCAAAGCCTTTCAGCAAGGATTCTACTGGCTTACTGCGAAGGTGGACGCCGACAAGCTGGTTGAGGATGTGCATGGGATGCCAGTATTATGCCCGACAACCACATGTTCCAGCTGAAGAATTGCGAACAATACCAATAACTTGGCCGTTTGCGGTCTAGGGGCTAGACATGGTTGGTCCATTACAGATGGCACCATGTGGGTTTACGCATCTGCTAGTAGCAGTTGATAAATTCACCAAATGGATAGAAGCTAAACCCATTAGAAAGATCGATGGGGAAACTGCCCTTAGGTTTGTCCGGGATCTAGTGGAGAGATTTGGTCTCCCATAGCATTATCACCGACAACGGCAGCAACTTGTCACTCGGAGAAGTGGAAGCTTATTGTTGGGAGAAGGGCATCCGACTTGACCTAGCTTCTGTGGCACATCCAGAGTCCAATGTCCAAGTTGAGCAAGCCAATGGATTAATTCTGCAGGGAATCAAGCCACGTCTCGAGGCACCGCTACATAGAGTAGCTGGAGCCTGGGCGGAGGAACTACCATCTGTGTTGTGGAGTTTACGAACTACACCCAACAGATCCACTGGCTACACCCCTTACTTCATGGTCTATGGAGCAGAAGCCATCCTGCCTTCCAAAATCCTTCACGATTCACCAAGAGTTGCCGCCTACGACAAAGATGACGCTGAAGAATCTAGACGCCTAGATGTGGACCTTCTCGAGGAATTGTGCGTGTTGGCATGCCAAAGATCCTCCATCTACCAGCAGAAGCTATGCAGCTACCATAGTCGCCGCATTCGGCATCGCTCGTTTAAAGAGGGGGATCTGGTGCTCCGACTTAAGCAGAAGAAGTCACACAAATTATCCCCGCCATGGGAAGGACCATTCATCATAAGAAAGGCGCTGCTCAATGGGTCTTACTACCTCGTTGACAATCGTGAACTTGAGGATAGACCCAGCGAAGATCATAAGTGTAAGCGACGTGACCCGGATGATGACTACCCGAAGCTTGATCGGCCATGGAACATAGCACAGCTACGTCCTTTTTACACTTAGCATATTTTTTCTACTGTGTACCTCTTATATGATCAATGAAATAAAGCTCTCTGGTTCACTCATATTTCTGAGTCTTTTACCTCCTTTAGTGTTCATTTTTGGATTGTATAAAACCTTTATGCACAAGCTTTGCATTTGCACTTGTGAAAATTCCGCCTACGGGCGTTAGCTTAAGTTTTCTGGTCTACACATTCTTTGTTGTTTTTATGTGGATTCTGGAGTAGTGACTTTTGGCACTTGTTGTCGGCGATTTTGTGTTTAGGTTTTTGACGGTGCCATTGGGCATCATTACCTGAGTGCATGGTTCCGACTAACGAGTCTTCCGACTCACGAAAGGTCAAGCATAAACACCAGAGTAATGGATAAAGCCAGCACTTGCTTAAAAAATAATTACAGGCTAGAACCAGTACTTAAGTAGCAGGAAATTACAACTATTGTTTTTCTGCCTTAAGTTAACATAGTAGTTTTTCTGCATACACCAAACCAGAGGAAACAATTATTACAAAGTGTTTTTTATTCCTCTGGCGTAGGAGACTTCGAGGCAGCGTCGTCAGCAGTAGGAGAGCCATCATCTTCGAAGTCGGTAGTCCTAAGGGACTCGGAGGAGCTCTGGTGGTCGATGTCAATTATTTCCAGCGGCACAAAGACGTTGGGATCGAACAGCTCGGCAACCCTGGTATCAAGACCCGCGAGCGATTCCCAGATAGCCTTGTGGTCAATCTTCTGGCCTTCATCGTCTACGTCGGGAAGACCCGAGGTCATCGTGTCGAGGTAGGCATTTTCATAGTGCGCCTTGACCATCGCCGGAGACATCCTTGCGCCAGCCCAGATAAATGAAGGTTTCCAGCTTACAATATGCTCGAGGGCTTGACGCAGGATCTCCGAGTACTTCATCACGGAGTCCACTGCCTTAATATTGATGTTGAGGGGCTTAGCAATCTCCTTGGACTGCTTGACGGCGGTTCTGATGAAGTTGCCAGCAAGGACCATGCATTCCTTTGGCGGAGGAGGCGACTTGGTCAAACCAATAGGAGCTGCAATTCCGACAAGGGAGCACATGAGTTTAGTAACATAAAATTCAAAGTACATGGCTTACAGAAGCACAAGACGGAGAATCACTTACCAAATATGCTCACCTCGGCTTGCTGGAGCGTCTCCGCCATAGAGTCCCGTTCTTGTCGGAGGATCTTGTATGCTTCAAGATTGCGCTGATTTTGCTCATCAGCAGCTTTCTTCTTCTCTTTCAGCATCGCAATCTCCTCCTTCAAGCGGTTGATCTCCGTGTTGGCAGACTCCTGCATGGCCGCCATGGACTCCTCGTGCATCTTCAAGGTATCAGTCCTCTCTTGTTTAAGGATCTTGTTTTCGCTATCCAGCAACTCAATGTGCTTGGATTGTTCAACAATTTCCTTGGCCTTGGCGATGGTATCTGCAACTCGGAGAAATTACAACACACGATGCGTAGTCAGAGAGTGATGGCACAAGATCAAGTTTGAGTGCGAAAATGAAAGGAAAAAACAGATTCTCGCTCTTGATGAGTTGTTCCTTCAAGAAGGCAGTTTTACCCTTTTCGGCTTCTAGCTCTGCGCACATCTTATGGAACTTCTCGTTGGCGACGCCTCTCCGAGCATTCTCATTCTGTGGAAAGAAGATTAAAGTCACTTCGTCTACTTGGAGCATCTAGCCGGATAAATATCCACCTAGAGGCTTGGGGGCTATAGTGAGTGTCGTCGGATTATCGACAAAGTATGCCATAGGGGGTCCTAGTTGCGTTGGAAGGATGGGGTGTGAGACGTCAGATGTTATAGGAGCAGTGAGCACAAGTTTACCCAGGTTCAGATTCGACTACGGTGATCGGATCCTACTCCTGCTAGCAACCCAGTAATATATCGACGTAAGCTGGATGTTACAATGGATTACAAGTGAGGTTCGCCTGTGCGAGTTGATTGTGGTGTACGATTGATTGGTTTCCCTAAAGGCTCCCATAGGGCTGGTTTATATAGTCAGCCGGGCCTACGGTTACAGGGAGACACCTATCCAGCTATGTTACAGAGTCGGTAACTATGTACAACTTGGACTACAAGTAATACTATAGGCCTAAGTCGGTAACTCTTCTGGGCCTTATCGTAGCCGGAACTGGCTCCTCCTCTTTCTCTGACTGGGCCGCCCGTGAAGCAAATCTGTAACCCGTTAGTGGGCCACCCTGGTCAGCGAGTCCTATGGGTATACCCGGAAAGTATATCCCCAACAGTAGCCCCCGGAAGTCTCCAAGATCTGAAGTCGGATAAATCGTCTAGCTTGATGGTTTGTTCGTCTTGAGAATCTTGAAGGGTTCCCGAAAACTTTTTTTTGAAGCTTATCTACTGTAGGGGAGACCCCCCACAGCCCTTTATTCAAAATTAACTAGAGGTTCAAATTTATGTACAAACTGAGAAAAGGAAAAAGGATAAACTACAGAACTACTAAGAAAAAAGCAAAATTACAACAGATTGTCAATCCAATTTGACAGAACTACAACTTTAGAAATTTTAACTCTATGTTTAAGCAAGGAGACATCTTGAATAAATCCAACCTTGCATGCTTTGAATGTTGGCTTCATCCCTTTAAAAATCTTATTGTTTCTTTTCCTCCAAATATTCCAGCAGGCTAAGATGACTATCTCAACAAAACATGGGCCTGAGAACCTTTTCTTTGTAGCTTCTAACATTTATTCACCTGAACCCATACCACAATTGATCTGTAAATATGTCCAAACTATGACACTATAATTACATTAAAAGAATAAATGAGACCAATCCTCCAGATCTGACATGGACATAACACACAATTTGAATAAGTAGTCACATTCCAATGTCTTCTTATTAACATATCCTTTGTGTTAATTCTATCATGTAAGATTAACCAAGCAAAGACCTTGTGCTTTGACATACATTTACTCTTCCATAGCCACTTAGAAGGGAAATGATCTGGGATCAGGTCGAAATGAGATTTGTGCACCACATTTATAGAGTAATCCCCAGATTTTGATAACTTATTATCCCATTTATCCCTTACATGTGGGTTAATGCTGACATGTTGCAGTTGGATTTGTAACATTGAAAGTTCTGCATTGGCTTCATCCGATAAAGGCAGTTGAAAAGCCTCCTCCAGCTGTACTAGTGCAATGGCTTGTTGAACTGAGCAATTCTTATCAAGAGCAAAAGAGAAAAGCCTTGGGTAAGACTGGGCTAAAGGTAGATTATTCCAAGAATCTAACCAGAATAAAGATGAATCACCTTTACCAATTTTACAAACTGACAGAGATCGAAAGTCTTCTTCAAATTTCATAATACTTTTCCACCAAAAGGAGCCACAAATAGTAACATTGTGAGGCACCTCATTGTAATAATAAGTATTTTTGACTAACTTTACCCATGGAAGGTCATCATTATTGTATAATTTGTGCAGATGCTTCATGAGTAGACATTTGTTTTGAATTTCCAGATTTATTATGCCTAAACCACCTTTCACTTTTAGCTTGCAAATCATGTCCCATGAGGCAAGGGAATTTATCCTCCCATCTTCTTTCTTATTCCTCCATAAACAATGTATTCTTGCTCTATTTATTACTTCAATGACTCCTTTTGGAATTTCAAGAGAACAAAGGTAGTGTAGAGGCATTGAGGAAATCATAGAGTTTACAAGGACCAATCTATCTCCATAAGAAAGGAAGGAAGCAGTGGCAGAGAGTCTTCTTTCCACTCTATCAATTAAAGGTGACATATCTTTAATAGTTGGCTTTGTAATCCCCATAGGCAAACCAAGGTATGGAAATGGTAGTGTAGCAGTAATACAGCCAATTTCCAAAGCAAGCAAACCAGCATCAACTTCATTCATATTGATTGGAATCAGAGCAGATTTATGAAAGTTGACTTTTAGTCCTGTGAAGGAGTAATACTCATCCAATATTTTGTTTAGTATAATTAACTGATCAGGATCTGCTTGCATGACAATGATGGTGTCATCGGCATATTGGACAATAGGGAAGTCATAAATTCCTCTGTTTGGGATAGGAGTTCTCAGTCTTCCATCTCTATAGGCCTTATTTATGAAACTTTGTAATAGGTCCCCTCCTAGTACATAAAGTAAAGGAGAGAGAGGATCACCATGTCTAACCCCACGCTTACAGTAAAAGTTTCTTCCTGGAACTCCATTCAGTAATATAGAGGACGTACCAGAAGAGAGAATTTATTTTACCCAGCCAATAAATACTTCATCAAATCCTTTACACCTCAAAATCCTGATAATTGCTTCATGTTCAATAGTGTTAAAAGCCTTTTCAAAATCTAGCTTGATAATTACTATTCTCCTCTTAGAAACATGGCATTGATGCAAGTATTCAAAAGTACAACCAAGACAATCTTGTATTGTTCTGCACTTAATAAATCCATATTGGTTGTTATGAATACATCTTTTTATCTCCTTCTGAAGTCTATTGGCAGCTAGCTTAGTGAGAAATTTTAAACAGGTCTTTGTGAGAGAAATGGGTCTAAAATCATTAACTGTCTCAGGGCTATTTTTCTTTTGGAACGAGGGTGGTATAGGAACCATTTATGCTCTCAAGTGGTGTGAGGCCCTTATGGAAATCATGACACAGCTTGATAAAATCATCTTTAATAATATGCCAACATTTTTTAACAAAAGCTCCATTGAATCCATCAGGGCCTGGTGCCTTATCAGTTTTCATATATTTTACTACATCCTCAATTTCTGAATTGCTGAATTCTGCTGACAAACAATGTAAATTATCCACTTCTTGAATCAAGTCTGATAGATCTGCTCTATTATCAACACCAGTAGAAACCCCCATTCGGTTCTTATAACATCTCCATAAAGCATCAGCTTTGTCACTGTGATTGATTAATGTATTGCCATGTTCATCTTTGATCTTGTTGATCACATTGCACCTGTACCTTTTAGTGGCCTTAGCATGAATTTTTTTTGAATTTTATCGACCAAACTTTACCCATCTTATGGTGCATCTATTCTTCCAGTAGGTTGACTGAATGTTTAATAATCTTTTTAGGTGTAACTTTACAATATTTCTGAAATTAAATTTCGGTCTGCTGAGAACTCTCTTGTCTTCAATATCATCAAGCATTAGAATGACCTTGTTACATTTTTCTATCAGAGCTTTGATATGAGACAGCCTTTTCCCCCCACTTTTTCAGAGCATATCTTGTATTTTTGAACTTTGTTGTAATCATGTTGGCAATAGGACCTTCCTTAACTGGCTTCCCCCAAGCTTGTTTAACCACATCAATAAAACCAGGTTGCTGAATATTTTTGCTTTTCAAATCTGAATATTTTTGCTTTTGGAATGTTTGTGGAAATGTTTACCACATAAGGAATGTGATCTGAAGTAGTTTTTGATAATGGATTGACCATAGTGTTGGGATATTGAAGTGTCCAATTGCAAGAAGTGAAGAACCAGTCAAGCTGTTCTAATAGTGGGTTGACCTGCATATTGGACCAAGTGTAGTTTCTGCCTTTTAAAGGCAACTCAATAAGGCCAAGGTGACTAATAATACTGTTAAATAGGAAGATATCATTCATGTTAGCCCCATCTTTATTCCTGTTCTCAATTGATCTAATAAAGTTGAAATCCCCTACCAACAACCAATGGTCATGGACAGGTATTTGCAAATCATAAAGCCATTGTACAAAATTGTCTCTCTCCTAACCTTTGCAAGGCCCATATACATTCACTAAAGTCCAAATTTGAGAGTTGTGTGAGGAGGTGAACTTTACTTGGATAGCAGCTCTGTTTATTTCAATTAGTTCTCCTCTGAAAATAGAACTGTTCCATAAGCAATAATACCTCCAGATGCCCCAACCGATGGTGAGAAAATGAACTGGTCAAAACGTTTAGGACAAAAAGATCTTATGAATGAGTGGTCAAAACTTTCACACTTAGTTTCTTATAGACAAATAACTGCACAATTGCTTTCATCAATTTTTTTATACACTGCCAATTGTTTGTCCTTGTCATTAAGTCCCCTAACATTCTAGCACAAAACTTTCCAGTCCAGATTTATGTTTGAGTAACTATTCATTGATAACCAAAGTAATTGTGGTAAAATAATGACAAGCATAGCAAGCCAACATATCAGAAAACAAAATTCCCCAGGAAATCATGAACTGCTCCATCATACTAGACAAAATAACATAACTAGCAACTAACTGTGCTATACAGAGTGGATAAAAAGTTTGATAGGACCAAATTTATAAGAGCCTGACTGCAAAATACAAGTTCACAATTCTGAACCCAACCTTTCCAGCACCACCCAAAAACAAAAGCTTCACTTATCATTGGAGTCCTTCTTTGTGGTTGGAGAAGGTGGAGCAGCCATAAGCTTCTCCACAGTTGTGTCTTCAGGTGGGATCTCCAAGTCTTGACCTGTTAATTGCAGAGTTGTAATGGGAATGACAGGCAAGATATCTTCCTCTGCATTTTCCAAAGGCTTAGCTGACTTAGCCTTCTTCCTGGTTTTGGGTTTGTCGGACATCAAAGAAATCTTATAACCTGCAGTCTTGTTTGCTATTCTTGTGCTCCTTCTACCAGGGGTCTTTTCATTTGACTCCTGTCCTTTGCCAATGAAAATTGAGCTACTGACCCCATCAGAAATTTTCTGTCTTTTCTTATCTGCACTAAGAGGCTTGGACTGACTACGTGTGAATCTGATAGGCAGTACAGTGTTGCACAAGGAGTTCTTCTTTTTAGTCTTTGGAGAAGAGATTGGTGAAGCTGTAAAAACTGGTGATGGACCACTCTTCAAAATATCTGACTCATCATAATTGAGCATCCTGTCAACTGTCTTGCGCCTCCCAACCAAGGATCCCATGGCTTCAGATTTCTTCCATGAGACAGTAAAATTCAGACAACCTTCAAAAGCACAAAACCAATCCCTTTTTGCCAAAAGTGTGCTGAGAATTGGACTAGGAAGACCAACAGGGATAGAGTCCATGCAGTGCTTAGACAACATTGAATTTAAGAGCTGGTCAATTAGCAGACTGGGAGGGGGACTAGGTCCATATTTCACAGGCAACAGCATGCTTTCAACTGGGGCAATTCTGACCTGATTAATAATTATATTTTGATGATGCACCATGTTGTCATTATGATGAGAACCCCCAGAGTCATCAGTATCTTCTATCAATGCAGAATTATCAGCTTGATCCATGTTCAGATCATCTTGTTGTTGAAAACCATCTGCATTGTTATCTTGGTGTTGGAAAAAATTATTAGCATTGTGCTGATCAAAATGTTGTTGAATATCCTCTTGATGATTCCAACCAATTTCAGGAAAAGGTGGGTTAGCAAAAATATTATTGTCTCCAAATTGTTGGTTACCAGGCATTGTATGAGGATTCCCATTGAGTGGCATCTGATCTTCATCATGTGGCAGTTGATCAGCAAATTCAGAAGTAAGGATATAACATAATGTAGTCCATGACTCTCTTACTCCACCCACAGATGCATAATTTCCAAAAACAATATCTCTAGGGACTCTTGCTATAGATGGGAATGAAGCATAAACTAGTGTCCTTTCAATCACATCCTGATCTTGATGCCAGTGCAAACATTTACCAAAAGTAGCAATAGCATTGTTTATATCATAGTCATTCCTATAATCTAATGGCAGTCCCAGGAACATCAACCATCCAGTAGAGAAACCCAATTCTGCTCTATGATTTTCTCTATCATCATGCCGCACAAAACGTACAAAGATACCGTTCTGTAACTGAAAAGGAATGTGATTCACAAGAGCAGCTGTAGCTACAGCACTATGCAGGAAGAAAAATCCGATACCAAAGAGACAGGGCTGAATAGAATCCACCTCACGATGCAGCTAGTGCACAATAAAGTTCCTGACCTGTTGCCTCCAGTAAGGTTCAAGATGAGGTGGCGGGGGTGGCATGAGCTCGGCAGTAACAACGTGGTCATGGTCTCATCGTGGCAACACAGACTGCGGGTCCACCATCGATGATTTGATGGCCTTTAGGGATCCACCTCGTTGGATCAAGCGGAAAGTTATCCATTGTCGGCGAGGTAGGCATATGCGGCGATTTTGCGGTAGGGTTCGGAGTTGTGTAGGAGGGGGAGGAGGCAGACGAATTGACAAAGAACTGTTTGCTCTTGTCCAAAACCTGGTTGGTGTTGTCTTTATGACACGTATTGTCCAACTTGGCTACTCCAGAAACAATGCTAACTCTGTTTCCCTTAGGAATCCACCGCATCCTAGCTTGGCTCTTCAGCTTCAGACACTCTTTCTTGATATGACCATAATGAAAGCAGGCCCGACATCTAATTTGATTTGAGCATTGATTAGTAACATGTCCCATACTTAAACATTTACCACACTTAAAGACCCTGTAGACCATATCATCAATCATTTTCCCAAAATCAGGGTCCTCCTCATCTTGCACTTTGCTATTTAAATCCTTCCCGTGAGAAGGTTGAGTTTCATCAGTAAACATGCCAAACTGAATATTTTGTGTAGCAGCAGAGACAGATGGAGGCATAATTACTCTATCCTTTCTCCTAAGTTGAGGACAATCATATCCGGCTTCGAGGTAAACTTTTGCCTGATCTTTTGAAACTGGGCATTCGTAACCTTCATAAGCATCATACTTTTCAAAAGCAGCAACAGATAATTTCTTAGAAACAGATCAATCCTTTCTAAAGCATGAACTTGCGGGCCTCTTTCTTAGAGCATTCAAAGCACGATCAGTTCTTTTTTTGTTGGGGCTAATAAGTGTCCACTCTTCATTACACTCTTTCTGCCAAGCATTAAATTCTTTATTCCAAAGGGGACCTCCATTACTCCAAAGATGAAAGAAACATTTAAAATCCGTGCATGAATATTGTTGAAGCCCATAGACCAAAAATCCAACATATTTTGAAGAAACTAAAAACCTGAAAACCCTGTCTGCAAGTTTGATAACCGAGAGATCCTGTGTAGTACCTCCAATGCAGGATTCCAATGCCAAAGCAGCAGATTTATCATCAAGTTTAAATTTGGATCGGCCAAAGGAAACTACCATCAGAAAATGACGTGCTTTGCCCAATGGATGAACAATTGATCTGAATTTCCTCTTGACATCATTTTTGAAAGCAAGCCCCGAAAAAAGATCCAGATTTAAAGAATGAGCCGAAATTATCGGATCTATGATCGGATCGATCAAATTAACAACAGGACTGTGGTCACATACCTCGGGTGAAAGAATGCAAGAAAGAACAGTGACCTTAAACCCAGAAAAAGATACAATGGATCCGATCCTAGGTAGATCATTAGCGGATATCTTCTTACCAATGAGGCCACCTCCTTTTGCATTGATCAGGGCCAGCCAATTGTGCCTAGGCCAAAGGTGAATCTCACCATTGTATTGCTTCTGATGACCCCGATCCAAATCCTTGAAGAGGGAAGAACGCCAGAGAGAAAGGGTGGGAGGGGAGGGTTGATTGCCGGCAATCAGAGGAAGATCACCGACGGTGAAGGTGGCTAGGGTTTAGGGTGGGATGGGTGAGGGAGTCGCCATTTTCATATGAGAAGACTAAGCATATTGTTAAGTTAAAAAACTCTTGTTGTAGCCCCCCGGTTCCCAAAAACTCCGTTCATTAATGTAGGATTCCGAGTCACTCGAGTCGGATATATTTTGCTCTGACCTTAGTCTTTTCCCTGCTTGATTTGAAACATAAGCCGGATTTTTCAGCAGCGTGCGGACTGACAACTTTTCATACCAGGTCCTGTCACTGACAGGATTTCCATCAACACGACCGTCGGTGGGTCTGTTTCCTACGGAACAGAACACCGTTTTAATGTCTGCACAAAAATCGAGGCGGCGGAAGAGTCGCGAGGAAGCTAACTCCCCCTCTCCTATACATGTGGCGCTAATCGCGCGTGTCACCGCACGAATCTTGATGTAGAGGTAAATAAGAGGGGAGAAAACCCTTTCTCTCAGATTCACCTTTCCATCGATTCATTCATTACTTCCTCGTATTCCTTGAGAGCTCCGCACCAGTTCCCATCTACACACCGCTGAGAAAAAACTCTCTTGCTCCCCCACTAGTCCTTCTTTCTCCAAGATTCATGGCTTTTGACTCGTCTTCAGGAGCGGCGGCGGCGGGTTCGTCGGAGGCAGAGGAGAAGAAGATGCGGGGACTTTGGATCCTAGCACCATGGACAATGCGGAGCTCCAAGTCATGGAGGATGAAGGGTTCATCATTGTTGGTGCGTGGCGGAATGCCTCGGGACACGCCATCCCCGCGCCGCTCGATGGCGAGAGGTAGCTATTCGGCACTCACGTCGACCGTGGCCTCAGCCTGCCACCGTCGGACTTCCTCGTCGAGGTCCTCAATCACTATGGTGTGCAACTCCATAACCTTCCTCCCAACTCCCTGCTTGAGCTCAGTACTCATGCAGCTTTGTGCGTGGGGTTTCTCGGCATTAGGCCGAGTCTCAATCGTTTTCGGTACTACTATGGTACTCGGAAGAATTCCATTAGTGCTGGTGTGCCTTATGTCACCGACACTCTTAGCTTAGTCCTTAGGAGGAACCGGATCTATCCTAGGATTAACGCTAGTGAGTCCGTCAAATGCTGGGCCGGAACCTTCTTTTATCATAAGGATATTTCGGCTCCTGGAAAGGCATTCTTAGCTGACTTTCGGCGAAGGACTACAAGACCGTCATGCAATATTTGATCAAGGAAAGAGTGGAACGGAAAGTTCCGGAAGTTTCCATGAAGATGTATACGTCCAACTGTCCTCTGACTCCGGTAAATATTTCGAGTCTGCATTTTGCGTTTCGTCGTTCTTTTCTGTTCTTTCTCCTACTCTATTTTCATCGACGCTTTTCGACTTTGTCAACTCGAGAAACTCCCCGAGTTTGAGCTAGCTCCACTAGAGGGCTATGCTTCAGACGACCCGGATGCGACGGAGGATGATGAGGTGCAAGAAGTTGCCGCCCCCGCCTCCAAGAAGCATAAGGCGAAGGAAATTGTTGCTGCTGGTAGCCAAGTGCTGCTAGTAGTTAAAAAGTAAGCACCCTATATTTTATTTTCAGTACTCCTGTACCTTTGTTTTCTTTCCAGAGCACACCTAATATTTAGGATTTTCGTGTTCTAGATTTAAATCAGCATTGAAGAGCAAGATAAAGCCGGACAGCAAGCCGGGCAAGCAGATGCGCCAGAAAAAGCTTTTCATGTCCCCTGGTGTGCCGCCATCGACTCCATCCACTACTCCATTAGCATAGGAAGGTTCTTCCTCTCCTGATGCTGAAGGGTTTCGCAGCATAGTAAATCAAAAAAGTTCTACGGATGCAAACGGGAAAGCCAAGATCTAATCTAGGAGATGCAAACAACGAGGGGGGATAGATAAGATCTTCATACCCTTGAAGATTCGCACAGCGGAACGTTCGACGGAACGTGGGTGATGTAGGCGTACTCGCTTCTCCTCCTCGCGATCCGATCCGATCTAACACCGCAAGTGGCGATGCCTCCGAGAGATGCACACGTGCGGCACCTCGACGTCTCCTCCTTCCTCGGTCCAGCAAGTATGGTGGAGAGACGGATTGGATCTACAACGCGACGGCGCGGTGCAAGTGGTGGAGAGTTTCTGCAGCAGGGCTTCGCCTACACGCAGTCGGGAGGGAGAGAGAGAGAGAGAGAGAGAGAGAGAGGAGGGCAGCAGGGCGACTAGGGCTTGAGGAGGAGGTGTAGGAGGGGGTGTGCCCCCAGCCCTCTTTATATAGAGGTGTGGGCGGCCAGCCCTTGCCCCTCCCCCAAGCCCTAGGGCCGGCGGCCAAGGAGGGAGGAGTGGGGGGCAAGTTCCCCCCCCCCCTTCTAGAACCTCCCCTAGGGTTTAAGCTAGGTTTGGCCGGCTGGGCCCTATGGGGCCTTGTGCCTATGGCCCAATGCGGCCAGGGCACTCCCTCATAGACCCCTGCCCCCTCCCGGCAGGTGGGGCCACGTTGGTCCCCCTCCGGAAGGTTCTAGAAGCTTCTGGTACAATACCGATTAACCCGAAACAATTCCGAACTCCAAAAACTGCATTGCCTTATATGAATCTTATTCTCCGGACCATTCCGGAACCTCTCGTGATGTCCCGGATCCCATCCGAGACTCCAAAAAAAACTCATAAACCAATTATCCAATCTATCCTAGCGTCGAGACATGTTAAGTGTGTGACCCTTCGGGTTCGAGAATATGTAGACATGATCTTCTATCAATAATCAACAGCGGGGTCTGGAAACCCATATTGACTCCCACACATTCATTGATGATCATATCGGATGAACCACGATGCCAGGATTCAATCAATCCCATATATATATATATTCCCTTCGTCTCGCGATATTTTACTTGCCCGAGATTTGATCGTCGGTACCGTCATACCTAGTTCAATCTCGTTCACAGCAAGTACTTTACTCGTTCCGTAATCCGATATAACTTTGTGATTAAATCCTTAACCACATGCTTGCAAGCGGTGTTGATATCGATTACCGAGTGGGCCCGAAGTATATCTCTCCGACTTGGGAGGGACAAATCCCATCTCGATACCACTACAAGAAATGCGTCAAACTATGACCTTTCGGTAGTGACAGTGTCGAAAATCGTCATAAATTTATGATGACTCCGGACCAGATGGTCATGAGCTGTTTGGAAGGGTCGAAACTTAGCAAAATTATGACGATATTTCTCCAAAACTTCGTAATTTCATAAGATAAAATTGTCAGTGTTAACAAAGATAAGATATAAGAGGAAGGCAATACCAGCCGTTGGATGTAAACATGATAGACGATTGAGATTGTGATATGTGGAACACCAGCAGTGGATCGATGACCTGGCACACCACCGATCGAATGACCTGGCAACATGGGCGACAAGAACCCAAATCCAGCGAACCCCACCCTCTCCTGGACACCCATCACCACATTCGCACCTCCCCCGCCGCCCCTCCCCAACCTCCGGCCGCCGGCCGTCGGCCTAGATCCTGGCCAGTTCTGGCCACTCACTGCCCCGCCGACCACCTCCCCCGAATCCTCTCCTCCACCTCCCTCCATTCCACTGCGTGGAACCACCAAACCCCTAGTCCGACAGAAACCCTAGCCCAGGCCCCAGATCTACAGATAGGAGAAGGAGGTTCCCGGCGCTCGATGCTACCGTCGACGGTGATGCCGCCTCCATCGAGGAGGACCTACGACTCGCCTTTAGGGACTCCAACCGGTGGCTGGGCCCCTGGATCCTCTGCAGCACCATTCTCCCTTCGCCCTCATGCCCCTCCTCTGTTTCGCCCTCATGCCCCTCCTCTGTTTCCCCGCCACTTTCCAGGGAGCCACCGTCCATCAAGGGAACCTGTACCTTCCAGATGCGCCGCCACCACCCCAACCCGCCGCCTCCCCTCCCCCACCTCCCTCCCTACATCGACGGACTAGCCATGTGGGATGGAACTAGTAGCAGCGGCCGGCGCTGGACGATGGAGACATGGGTGGGCGTGGGTGGCCTGCGATGTAGACGGAGGCGTGGGTGTGCGGCATGGTTGTGGATGGTGGCCGGGCCTCCGTGGCTCTGCGCCACACGGAGCAGCAGTAGCGGCACGACGCACCTGGCCGCCGACGGGCTTGCGGGCGTCATCAGCAAGACCTACACTGTGTTGCTCGCCCGCCTCACCATCCTCTTCCAGGTATAGAGCCTCTCGATTTTTCACAAGATTCCTTTGATTGTATCTGACCGGAGTAGCAATGGCCACAAAAAGCATCAGGTCATACCCTCATGGAAAATTCCCTTTGCAACAGTCAAAGAGAATTCATGTTATAGGATTCAGTTAGACATGACATCTCAATTATATGTCTTTTTTATTCCTATGTTTTTTCTATCCTATGAATCAAAGGAGCCCAATGGGGTATTGTTCTGCTCTTTTATTTTTAGAGATGCTTGGGGTAGTTTTCTGTGTTGTATGATCTCTAGTTAAATGGTGGTTACATGTTAAATCATTTACAGCTGAGCCTATGCTGTTGCAAAGAGATTTTACTTAGATGCTACATCATTGAAGTATCTTAAACAAAATTTCTAAAGTATTTTAAATAGAACTTCACAATCATGATTGGTTAATTACCCTTTTGAGAACTCTTGACTAATGGAATATAATTATCCTTGAACTCTCGGAAGCAGCAGCGCCTCTCTGGCTTGATCTCCAGCGACGGCCGCCCCTTCCTAGCAGCAGCGCCGGCAGGCTACCTCCGTCTCGATCTGCACCGCCACCGATCCTCCTCAACTCCACTCCGGCGTGTTAGCACTGCCACCGGCAGGACCTCTTCCCCAAGAGCAGAACCCGTTCCCCTTCTCCCAACCGACACCAGATTTTGACCAACAGAGGCACGTGAGGTACCCTCCTCTCCCCTAGATTAATTTCTTGCAATCACTTTCTTTTGTAGCATGGTCTGTATGGTAGCTTTATGAACCAGTCCCCTCCCTCGTTGAATTCTTGAATGCTTTGTGTCTGTATCATACTTGTGTTCCATAGTGCTGGCTTATTTATTTCCTTGACTACAGAATCAAAGCTGATTTCAATTATTGACTTCTTGCCACTGTTATTTGTGTTAGAGCTTGCAGAACCACGTCTATGGGCAATAGCAGTTGTGCCACCACACATCACTTGCAGTTGCTTTTGTCTCCCTCAAAAATGACATCAACGGTGTGCCTGACTAATACCACAAAAGGTGTTCTCTCTCTGGCGACTTTAGAATCTGTCAATTTAATTACTTCGAAGATGCTTGTTAATAGTCTGGACGGATTCATATGCTGACATATTCTCCCAACAGACTTTAGAATCGGTCTATTAGTTAGAGTCTGCCAACAAACTTTAGAATCAGTCTATTAGTCAGAATATTCAAGATGCTTGTTAATATTTTTCACCATGATGCAAGTTTTGTGTACATTAGGTTGGGATAGTTAAGCTTAGCTGGTTAAAAGCGAACTCCAACAAAATGGTGGATTTATCTGTACAACTTGTAACAATGTGCCAGTATGATTTCTGTTCTTGTGGTTTATTTTATACTAGTGTCATTTTGTGAATTTATGTTTTGCTCCTATTGTAGTGTGTGCCAGGCTTACTGAAATAATCTGTTAACTACTTGCTTAATATTTGTGTAACTGTGACACAATCTTGCTTAATAGACGATAAATACCAGATCCGATGATTGCTATGGTATCATATTGTGTCGAATTGTGTATGTAACACGTTTATGTTTTCTTGACAATGTACATATGTTCTATGCATAATAGAGTGTGTTTGACTGAATTTTGTGCAATTTAGCGCCATAACCAATGTTGTTGATACTACCGCATCCTCATTTAATATGTTTTGATCATGCATGATTATTTTGCTTCAATATAGGGTTCACAAGCATTACTGTTATTCATTTGCTTTATGTAGCTTTGATATTCATACATATGTTCAGTTTTAATATTAGTAGTACAACATCCTGACATTAATTGATGTAGTTTCATTCCTGTTCTTTCTGTGTATAAGCATAAATCATACAACTACTTTTTCTTTCCTTAATTGAATATCTTTATTGTGTATATATGGGGGATGTTTGTGCGGAGCAAGTAACCTTGGGAGGAGCTCACAGCAGCTGGCAGTGCGGAACGACCCTACCATGATGTTTTGTTCTGATATCTAGGTTTCCTTTTGATTCGGGACTACTTCTGTGTATGTTTGCTAGCCCGGTGAGTCTCATAGGCATGCTTAACTATGTACTTGAGATGTTTAATACATTGTTCTTCTGTAACTTGAGATATCTTCTACTTGGAGGTCCTCTGGAACTTCTACTTGGAGTACAGCTTTTTGTTGATTGTACTTTACTGCATTGCCTTGATATAGTCTGGAGATGTTTAATATTACCTTTTATGAGTTCAAAACTATCTGATACCTACCTGTTAGATTGTAAATCTATCTTCCTGCTACAATTAATGGAAGCATGTCCTTATGTGTGTTAAACTTGATTAGAATTGTATCTATTTAGATCTGAGAGTATTCATTGTAAATCTGAGTTCACTTATTACATGTCAGTGCTTGTACTGTTTATTTCCATTGGTTATGCATGATTATATTTATACATGTACGTGGAATGCTTTCTTACTAGCTGGTTTAGTGATTGGCATGCCTGATCCTGCTTATTTGTGGGACAAATTAGTTTCTTTGAGTTTCATTGGATTTCCTTAGTATTTGTTGGTGTTGCTCTAAGAGGGAATGCTGGATTGATTTTTATTATGACCTGGTTCTTGGATTTTTTTCACGAGGTGATATGCCGGATGCTGTCGCGGGTGCAGAGCGAGCGCTGAGGCGGGCTGAACATGTTTGTCAACAGCTCAGCGATGGCGGATGACCGGTCACTATCCTGCCTGTGCCCGGTGATCCTCCATGCCGAATCTTGCATTGTGTGTGTTTATATTACTTGCATGGTTTGTTTATATTACTTGCATTGCCTATCTTGTCATGTCCATGCCACTGGCAACATTTGTGAAATGAGTCATGACTCCCTTTTGTATTAGTAATGTATAATATATTTGTGAGATTTTCCTTTTAACAAATAATTTTAGCTACATGCTTCATCTATATTAAATGTAAATGGCAGTGGCATCTGAATGCATACAACTATAAGTGGCAGTAGCGTTTACCTTTGTTTAATGTGGCATCTTCTTATATTTGCTATTGTATTTTGAACAGCCTGGACACATGCTCTTATGGTTCCCTGAATGTTTCTTATACAGGTTTACCCTATCATGTTTAATTTGGTGTGATCTTTCATGCAAACTGTGCCCTAAGATGTGATGTGGCTTGGCATACATCAAGCTATAGTTGTTTTTTACATTGATGCATAGTTGCTGATACTAGCCTGCGTGTTTTGGCATACAGGTAATTGCATTGGTAGATGGGGATGTGAGATGAGAAGAGGCAGCGGAGTGCACCAGTAGCATTGACTTAGAGTGGTCGACGAAACAAGATCCTCTGGCTAGGTCTTTAGATCTTACTGACCTCACCCCCTACTGCTCCTCTTCTTCACGATCTTGGTGTATGTAAGTTCCCTGGTTCATCCCTTTTCTCCTCCACTTGTTATATGATACATGGTTGTGATAGAAAAAGTGTTTATCTACTCTTGTGTCATCGGAATAACGGTGATGCTCGTGAGCTTGCGGTCATAGTTTAGTCCTGTTCGATTTACTATTGATTGTTAGAGCTACAATATTTATTCCTGGGATCATCATCCAATTCAATAGTTTAGTCCTATTCGATTTACTATTGATTGTTCGGCTTCTTATCGCCTTTCACTATTAAAGTCATGTTACCAACCTGGTAATAGCTTCATTGCACAATACTATTGTTCCTTCTGCTCATTTTGTTAGCAGAAGCTGCGCAATCTTGTTTCACCAAGTCTAATTTTGCATGTTCTTCCTTTTTACGATAGTCATCAGTATACATTGTTTCTAGAATGTTTCTAAAGTTTTGTAAGGAGGTTTGGTTTAGTTTATCTTTTCCTAATTTTAGTATGAAAAGTGAGTTTTTTCTTCCAATTACAGTGTGTTTATCTAAATATCTCATCGAGGCCTCATTGACTTTTTGTTGGACTACAGGTACACGCTGAATAAGTTAGAGAAAGAGGAAGCATGAAGCTCTGAAATATCAAAAAAATGCCATCTTGTATACTTTCTGAATGTTTTATTGTATTTTGGTACTCCACCTGATGTAAACTGTGTGTGATTGTAATGTGCTGATGTTATCCGAAATATTATTTGTGAATGTGACCTATTTGAATCAAAGTAATTCGTTTATTCAGTTGTTCTTGATTAAATTATTAGCTGTTTAGTTATTGTGAAAATGTGAGAAAATGGACACTAACAAGTGGAACCATATAAATTGTATGAACTGACAACTGGGACCCTGTTACTAGTGGGTCCAGCCCAAAATAAGAAGACTGAAAGTAAGATCTGTCCATATAAAAGGCCAATGCAAAGAAAATAAAAATTCCAGGATGCTGGGCTTGGCCCATGTAGCTGACCAGATTTAATATGAAAAACAATCCAGAATAGTTGGGCCGAGCCCATGTGAAACCTAGAAATGGACTGGGCTGATTTCAATTTAAGACGATTTAATTTCGTCACAATTTTCCACGTAGGACCTGACATGGCATGGCTAGATGGCCCGTGACGATATTGAATCGTCATAGACGTTATGATGATCCAATATCGTCATAGACGGTTATGACGATTTTACCAAAAACATCGTTATAGTTCATTTGCGACGCCCAGCTTTTGACGATCTTAAAATCGTCATAGAATCGTCATAAACAGACTACTAGGACGATTCTGTGACAAAAATGGAGGGTCATATATTGCCAGATTCCTTGTAGTGTACATACAACCCAACAGGTACTTTCCGATCACGTGAGAGACACCTTTATGACCACCCTCTCATAGGATGACGTTTGATGACCTCAAAGCTTTCCTCTGATACCAGGGAGTTGTATTATCTCATGGTCTAAGGAATACAATATTTGACATAAGAAAAGCTTCGCAAAGATGAACACGATGACACGATCTAATTGCTCCGCTTAGTTTGGGTCTGTCCATTATATCATTCTCCCAATGATATGATCTCATTATTAATCGACAACTCATGTCTATGGTTAGGAAACCTTAACCATCATTAATCAATGAGCTAGTCCATAGAGGCATACTAGGGACACGGTGTTGTTCACAAACCACACAAGTATTAAAGTTTCCGCTTAATACAATTCTAGCATGGAATATAAACGTTATCATGAACAAGAATTATAATAATAACATATTTATTATTGCCTCTAGGGCATAATTCCAACAGTCTCCCAATTGCACTAGAGTCAATAAACTAGTTTACATTTGGCAACGATCTCACACCCATGGCACTAAGGTGTTGATCATGTTTTGCACATGGAAGAGGTTTAGTCAATGGATCTGCGACATTCAGATCTGTATGTACTTTGCTAATCTTCAGATCTCCATCTGCTATATAATCTCAGATTATATGAAACTTGCGGTTGATATGCTTGGTCTTTGGATGATATCTTGGTTCCTTAGCGAGTGCTATGGCGCCAGTGTTTTCACACAATATCTCCAGTGGGTCCAATGCACTTGGAACCACGCCAAGCTCAGTGATGAAGTTCCTGATCCAAACTCCTTCACTTGATGCTTCTGCAGCAGCCATGTATTCCGCTTCTACTGTAGATCCCGCGATCACGCTTTGCTTGCAGCTTCTCCAGCTCACAGCTCCTCCATTCAAAATATAAACGTATCCTGTCTGAGATTTAGAATCATCCTTGTCGGTGTCGAAACTAGCATCGACGTAACCCTTTACGACGATCTGTTCATCACCTCCATAGACTAAGAACATTTGTTTAGTCCTATTTAGGTACTTTAAGATGTTCTTAACGGCTGTCCAGTGTTCCACTACTGGATCACTTTGGTATCTGCTCGTCAAACTACGAGCATTGGACACATCCGGTCTAGTACACAGCATGGCATACATGATAGAACCTATGGCCGAGGCATAAGGCACTTTGCTCATAGCTTCTCTATCATTTACTGTAGCTGGACACTGAGCCATTCTCAATATCTTACCTGACAACATAGGCACTGAACCTTTCTTTGCCTTATCCATTCTGAACCTTTTCAGAACTTTGTCTAGGTATGTACTCTGGCTTAAAGCTATCAGGCGTCTTTGTCTATCTCTATAGATTTTGATGCCCAATATATAAGCAGCTTCACCTAGGTCTTTCATTGAAAAACACTTGTTCAAATAACTCTTCACATCGTTAAGCATGTTAATGTCATTTCCAATAATCAATATGTCATCCACATATAGTACCAGAAATGTCACTGAGTTACCACTCACTTTCTTGTAGATACAAGCTTCGTAGCAATTTGGAACAAATCCAAAGCTCTTGATCACTTGATCAAAACGAAGGTTCCAACTTCGAGATGCTTGCTTCAGTCCATAAATGGAACGCTGAAGTTTGCACACTTTATCAGCATCCTTAGGATCGACAAAACCTTCGGGTTGCATCATATACAACTCTTCATCAATGTTTCCATTGAGGAAAGCAGTCTTGACATCCATCTTCCATATTTCATAGTCATGAAATGCAGCAATTGCTAATAAAATCCGAATGGACTTAAACATCGCTACGGGAGAGAAAGTCTCATCGTAGTCAACACCTTGAACTTGTCGAAAACCTTTCGCGACAAGTCGTGCTTTATAGACGGTAACATTACCATCCGCGTCCGTTCTCTTCTTGAAAATCCATTTGCACTCAACGGCCTTTCGGTCGCTAGGAGGGTCCACGAAAGTCCATACTTGGCTTTCGCTCATGGATCCCAATTCGGATTTCATGGCCTCTAGCCATTTCTCAGAGTCTGGGCTCATCATCGCTTCCTCATAGTTTGTAGGTTCACTGTCTTCTACCAACAAGACAGTCAAGACAGGGTTGCCGTACCACTCAGGAGGGACACGCGACCTTGTCGACCTGCGACGTTCAGTAGCAGCATCGTCTGAAGCTTCATGATCCTTGTCATTAGCTTCCTCTATTGTTGGTGCAGGCGGCACTGGAACAATTTCAGGTGCTGCGCTACTCTCCAATTCAAGAGAAGGTTCAACAACCTCGTCTAGCTCTACTTTCCTCCCACTCACTTCTTTCGAGAGAAACTCCTTCTCAAGAAAGGATCCGTTCTTTGCGATAAACACTTTGCCTTCGATTCTGTGATAGAAGGTATACCCAATAGTTTCCTTAGGGTATCCTATGAAGACGCATTTCTCCGTTTTGGGTTCAAGCTTGTCCGGCATCAACTTCTTGACGTAAGCTTCGCATCCCCAAACTTTAAGAAATGACAACTTAGGTTTAGCACCAAACCACAGTTCATATGGTGTCGTCTCAACGGATTTAGATGGTGCCCTATTTAAAGTGAATGCAGCGGTTTCTAATGCGTAACCCCAAAATGATAACGGCAAATCAGTAAGAGACATCATCGATCGAACCATATCTAATAGAGTTCAATTCCGGCATTCAGACACACCATTGCGTTGTGGTGTTCCGGGTGGCGTGAGTTGCGAAACGATTCCGCTTGCTTTAAGAAGCGTGAGAAAATCATAACTCAAATATTCACCTCCACGATCGGATTGTAGAAACTTAATCTTTCTGTTACGATGGTTCTCCACTTCATTCTGAAATTCTTTGAACTTTTCAAATGTTTCAGATTTATGTTTCATTAAATATATATACCCATATCTACTTAAGTCATCGGTAAAAGTGAGAAAATAACGATATCCACCGCGCGTCGAAACACTCATCGGTCCGCATACATCGGTATGTATGATTTCCAACAAGTCCGTTGCTCGCTCCATCATACCGGAGAACGGGGTTTTGATCATGTTGCCCATGAGGCATGGTTCGCATGTGCCAAATGATTCAAAATCAAGAGACTCCAAAAGTCCATCAGAATGGAGTTTCTTCATGCGCTTTACACCAATATGAACTAGACGATAGTGCCACAAATAAGTAGTATTATCACTATCTACTTTGCATCTCTTAGCCTCAATGTTATGGATGTGTGTTTCATCCCTTTTGAGATTCAGAAGAAATAAACCATTCACAGCAGGTGCATGACCATAAAAGATGTTACTCATATAAATGGAACAATTATTCTCAGATTTAAATGAATAACCGTCTTGCAATAAACACGATCCAGATATGATGTTCATGCTCAACGCAGGCACATAATAACACTTATTAAGGTTTAAAACTAATCCCGAAGGTAAAACTAAGGAGAGCATGCCGACGGCCATCACATCAAATCTTGATCCGTTGCCAACGCGCATCGTCACCTCATCCCTCGCAAGCCGCCGCCTATTCCGTAGCTCCTGTTTCGAGTTACAAATATTAGCAACTGAACCAGTATCAAATACCCAGGCACTACAATGAGGGCTAGTAAGGAAAACATCAATAACATGTATATCAAATATACCTTTGATGGTGCCAGCCTTCTTGTCCGCTAAGTACTTTGGACAGTTGCGCTTCCAGTGACCCTTGTCCTTGCAATAGAAGCACTCAGTGTCCTGCTTAGGTCCAGACTTGAGCTTCTTCTCAGTAGGGGCAACGCGCTTGCCGCCGCCTTTCTTGAAGGGCTTCTTTGCACCCTTACCTTTCTTGAAGGCGGGGGGCTTGTTGACCATCAACACATGATTATCCTTTTTGATGTCCACCTCCGCAGCCTTCAGCTTTGCGAAGAGCTCGGTGATCGTATCAGTGGAACCAATCTGATTATGAGTCACTACAAAACTTTTGTAGCTAGGATAGAGTGATTGCAGAACCCTGACAATCTTGAGCTCCTCTGGAATCTCGCAATCCAGTTGCTCAAGGCGTTGAGTGTAGCCCGACATCTTTATGGCGTGCTCACTAACAGAACTCCCTTCCTCCATCTTGCAGTTAAAGAATTTCTCAGAGATCTCATATCTCTCAGAACGGGCCTGAGTCTGAAACATAGTTTTCAGCTCCTCAAGAATCTCAACGGGCCCGGGATAGTCTTCAAAACGATTTTGAAGGTCCGATTCCATAGCAAACAACATGGTGCTCTTAATCACACCATAATCATCTTTGCGCGACTGATAGACAACTTTCTCATCAGCCGGCACATCTACAGCAGGGGCGTCACCTAGCGCATTCTCAAGGACATAGTCCTTTTGACCGCCAGAGAGAATGATTCTCAGATTGCGGAACCAGTTGGTTAAGTTAGACCCATTGTTTCTAAGCTTTTCCTTCTCAGCAAAAACGTTGAAGTTGAAGTTGGACTTAGCCATTTGATCTACAATATTTGCAAGTACAAATTAGACTATGTTCATGATAACTAGTTCAACTTAATTGAATTACTAGATGAACTCCCACTAAATTCAACATCCCTCAAGTTGTTTAGTGAACACGATCCAAATTCACCACACCTAATCCGATCTTCACGAGAAGAGATGTGGTTTCAATGGTGGACAATGAAGTGTCGATCATATCATTCATATGGCTCATGCTTAACCTTTCGGTTCTTGTGTTCTGAGGCCATGTCTGTACATGTTAGGCTCGTCAAGTCAAACCCAAGTATTTCCGCGTGTGCAAAACTGGCTTGCACCCGTTGTATGTGAACGTAGAGTCTATAGCACCCGATCATCACGTGATGCTTGGACACGACGAAGTTTCGCAATGGTGCATACATGGGGAGAACACAGTTTTATCTTGATCTTTAAGTGAGGAATCATCTTATAATGCTACCGTCGCGATCTAAGCATAATAAGATACATAAAAGGATAAACATCACATGCATATAACTTTATGTGACATGGTATAGCCAATCTTCGCGCAATGATCTCCATCTTGTGCGTGTCGGCATGATCTCCATCACTCCACCATGATTGACTCCACCACGAATAGCAACTACAACTATTGATAAATACTTAGCGATAAAGTGAAACTATTACATGGCGTATAAGAAGTTGACACATAGGTCATACACAATTATAAAGACAACCATATGGCTCCTGCCGGTTGTGTACTCATCGACATGCAAGTCGTGAAACATTACAAAACATGATCATCGCATACAATATACACATCACATCTTGGGCCATACGATATCACAGAAAACACTCCCTACAAAAACAAGTTAGACGCCTCTACTTTTTTGTTGCATGTTTTACGTGGCTTATGGGAGTAGCAAGCTAAGAACGATTCTTACCTACGGAAAGCCACAATGGTGATATTATGGTTGCCAAACTCCGGTGTAAATCCCATGACAACTATAGTGAGAGAAACTGGCATCCACCAGCCGCATGTGTGGAACAAGCCACACGTCAAGTGCGGAGCGGTCTCGCGAACGACGTCGCGTAAAGTTGGCCTGGATCGCTTTGATCTCACTATCCCGCATCATAAGAAGAACACAAACAAGAGGCTTGCAACATAAAACATCAACGCCCGCAACAACCATGTTGCGTTCTACTCGTGAAACACATCTACGCATAGATCTAGCTTTGATACCACTGAAGGGTTTCGCAGCATAGTAAATCAAAAAAATTCTACGGATGCGAACGGGAAAGCCAAGATCTAATCTAGGAGATACAAACAACGAGGGGGTATAGATGAGATCTTCATACCCTTGAATATTCGCACAGCGAAACGTTCGACGGAACGTGGGTGATGTAGTCGTACTCGCTTCTCCTCCTCGCGATCCGATCCGATCTAACACCGCAAGTGGCAATGCCTCCGAGAGATGCACACGTGCGGCACCTCGACGTCTCCTCCTTCCTCGGTCCAGCAAGTATGGTGGAGAGACGGATTGGATCTACAACGCGATGGCGCGGTGCAAGTGGTGGAGAGTTTCTGCAGCAGGGATTCGCCTACACGCAGTCGGGAGGGAGAGAGAGAGGAGGGCAGCAGGGCGGCTAGGGCTTGAGGAGGAGGTGTAGGAGGGGGTGCGCCCCCATCCCTCTTTATATAGAGGGGTGGGAGGCCAGCCCTTTCCCCTCCCCCAAGACCTAGGGCCGGCAGCCAAGGAGGGAGGAGTGGGGGGCAAGTCCCCCCCCTTCTAGAAGCTCCCCTAGGGTTTCCCCTAGGTTTGGCCGGCTGGGCCCTATGGGGCCTTGTTCCCCTGGCCCAATGTGTCCAGGGCACTCCCTCATAGGCCCATGCCCCCTCCCGGCAGGTGGGGCCACGTTGGTCCCCCTCCGGAAGGTTCTAGAAGCTTCCGGTACAATACCGATTAACCCAAAACAATTCCGAACTCCAAAAACTGCATTGCCTTATATGAATCTTATTCTCCGGACCATTCCGGAACCTCTCGTGATGTCCCGGATCCCATCCGAGACTCCAAAAAAAACTCATAAACCAATTATCCAATCTATCCTAGCGTCGAGACATGTTAAGTGTGTGACCCTTCGGGTTCGAGAATATGTAGACATGATCTTCTATCAATAATCAACAGCGGGGTCTGGAAACCCATATTGACTCCCACACATTCATTGATGATCATATCGGATGAACCACGATGCCAGGATTCAATCAATCCCATATATATATATTCCCTTCGTCTCGCGATATTTTACTTGCCCGAGATTTGATCGTCGGTACCGTCATACCTAGTTCAATCTCGTTCACAGCAAGTACTTTACTCGTTCCGTAATCCGATATAACTTTGTGATTAAATCCTTAACCACATGCTTGCAAGCGGTGTTGATATCGATTACCGAGTGGGCCCGAAGTATATCTCTCCGACTTGGGAGGGACAAATCCCATCTCGATACATACAACCCAACAGGTACTTTCCTATCACCTGAGAGACACCTTTATGACCACCCTCTCATAGGATGACGTTTGATGACCTCAAAGCTTTCTTCCGATACCAGGGAGTTGTATTATCTCATGGTCTAAGGAATACAATATTTGACATAAGAAAAGCCTCGCAAAGATGAACACGATGACACGATCTAATTGCTCCGCTTAGTTTGGGTCTGTCCATTATATCATTCTCCCAATGATATGATCTCATTATTAATTGACAACTCATGTCTATGGTTAGGAAACCTTAACCATCATTAATCAATGAGCTAGTCCATAGAGGCATACTAGGGACACGGTGTTGTTCACAAACCACACAAGTATTAAAGTTTCCGCTTAATACAATTCTAGCATGGAATATAAACGTTATCATGAACAAGAATTATAATAATAACATCTTTATTATTGCCTCTAGGGCATAATTCCAATAGATGCTGGTAAAACCTCGAAAGCCCTGGTCACCTTTGATGACCAGGCAACTAACAAGGGTGAACCTGTCAAGGGTAATGATCCCATGGTGGTATCCATAGGAACAATGGATAAAGCTGTCAGCTCTGCTATTTATGGCCTAAAGAGGAAAGAAAAGGATGAGATCCTCAGACTAGCTCAGTCCAGTCTTGAGAATCAAACCTTGACTCCAGAGGTAGCAAGCCAAGAGGAGGACGATGTCAAGATGGTCAGCCTCCTGGACCAAATTTTGGTCCGGGATGCTAAAATCGCATCTGGCAAACTTCCAGCGACGGATGTTCCTTCCCTCACCCTTATCGAGAAGGTGTTTCATAGCACCAAACTCGGATTTGAAAAGATGCACCTGGAACACATTGTAAGTTTCCGGGTCTTATTTACATATATTATCATATCCTCTAGCCCCCAAGCATAAAGTCAGATAAACATCCTTGGATCCGAGTTGATGCTTTTAGGTTGCAAAAGAACGATGTAGTGTATCCCCCAAGGCTCGTGCTATAATTTTACTTAGTTAAATTTGTAGCCCGAGTCTTAGTAGGCGTCTGGCGGTATTCCGTTTCTAAACTTACAGAAAATTGCATCTTCCAACCAGGAATTGCTCAAGAATATTAGCAATAAGCGCAAAGATATCAAGGCTTTGCGCTTTGAGAATTCCAAGTTGAAAGTTGAGAAAGATGAAGCATAAGGTAAACTTTTCCGACTTATTCTTTGTCAGTTATCTTTTTGTGTCGTAGTCAAACTTTTGTTTTGTCCGACTGATATTTTGTCTTTGCAAAACTGTTGTGTCAGTAGATCAAGATGGTGGAGCAAGCCGAAAACTTCAAGGTCTTGCAGGCAGAAAATGCTGAACTCTGGGAAAAGCTTGAGAACCTAACTTTGGAATCGGAGAAATCCGTAGCCGTTGTCCTAGGGTCAAGCAACCACGAGACCGTGACTCTCGAGAAGCTCATAGCCCTCTGAGATAAAGAATTATCTGATCTCAAGAAGTACTTCGACATTTAGAGGGATCTTGCCTAGGCCACAGCTAGTGAACTGAACAGTCTTCGCAAGGAGCATGCGCAATGGAATCACTCTGTGCTAGGTAAGATTTCTGAATCTTTCTTTTGTTGTTGATTTTTTTCGACTTTCTTTTTAGCCTAATTTTGACTTTTTGATTCTTTCCCAGCCCCCATGAATCTTTCTAATTCTCCTACCTCCGAACCTCGCCTCGAGCGCATTAAGCTCGTTGGAGATGTCTTGTATGACTTCCGCCAGACTTTAGAAGAGGTTGGCAAATCCGTCAAGCTTTCTGACTTGCACACAATGTCAGTGCATGAGGTGAGGGACAAGGTCAAGGAGATTCCGAAATTGATCGAAGACTGGAAGATCTCCTATGCTCGGACTGCCGTGCAAATAGCTCTGACCATGGTGATGAGCCACCATAGAGAGATGGAAATCTGGCACGTCAACAAGGGCCTTGCCGAGGATGATGATGAGGGTAACCCGCAGGACATCAAGGCCATCCAAGAGTCTTGTGCAGGTTATGCTTGTCGGGTGGCGGAGATGACCAACTACACGACGCCATTCTTCGAATCCGTCATCGCGCCTCCTTCGCTTCATGAGCCAAAAATTAGCAATGCTTCCGAGTCTAAGATTGAGGCAACACTGCTATTGACTCCAATGTTCCACCTTCTTCATCACCACCACCTGCAGCATAAACAATTTCTATGCATTATCTTGAACTTATGGAAATGTAATGATGAATACAATTTTTATTTTGTGTTGGTATGTAAAAACCGATGCCTTTACTATCTTAGCACATTTTTTTATATATTTTATGCATGTGATCTAAAAAACCTTCTAAAGCACTTTGTGTTTTTATGCCTCTACTTGTTGTTTTATCTGTTTCTCTGCCTCGTCCCTTTCATGGGTCGGCCAACTTTCAGCACGAAAACTTTTCCGAGCAACAGAGCGCAATTGCTAAACCAGTTTAAACTCAGAAACAAAGCCGGCTTCCAGTACCAACAACTCATTACTCGGAAAATGCCCACGTCTAAGCAATCAGATAAAAAACCTAAGTATAGACAATAATTTAAATTTTGTACCCTAAGGTAACACTTTTTAGATATTCAAAAAGCCTAACCAGAACGAACATGAGCATACAGTACTTTCAAGCATTCTGGGATTTTTGAAAAATTACATGCTCTTTTTGGAAATAAGATGGCAAAAACATCTCAAAGATAACAATATGAGGAAACCAACACTTTATTTCACTTTGAACACATACATATCTGATTACAAGGAAATATAACTAAGAATAGAAGGGACGTTGCTGTGCAATATTCCATGGGCAGTCTATTTCATCCGGGTCTGTGCTGCCACCAGCTCTCTTCCTTTTCCGAGTATCAGGTCTTTTCTTGACTAGTCTCATGTCGATTAGATAATATGACACATTATGCATAACTCTGCTAACTATAAAAGGTCCTTCCCAACTTGGGGAAAGTTTGTGCTTTCCCTTTTGCACAAGCCAGAGAACCAAATCGCCTTTTCTGAAAGAATAGTTTTGTACTCTCTGACTATGATACTTGCGCAACTTCTGTTGATAGGCTGTAGATCTCTTCTCAGCAACAACGTGTACTTCTTCAATTATATCGAGATCATCTTGTCGATAAACTTCTTCATCTTCTTCGATATACGCTTTGACTCGTGGAGCCTGATGAATCAGATCACTTGGAAGAACTGCTTCTGCACCATAGACCAAGAAGAAAGGAGTATAGCCGGTTGACCTGTTAGGAGTTGTACGTAAGGTCCATATCACAGACGGTAATTCTTCCGCCAAAGCCACCGCAGCCCGACGAAGCGGTGCCTCGAGACGAGGTCGTATTCCTTGGAGAATAAGTCCATTAGTTCTTTCGACTTGTCCATTGGCTTATGGATGTGCGACTGATGCAATATCGAGTCGGATCCCTTGTTCTTCGCATAATTCGGCAAGTTCTACCATGTAAAAGTTGCTCCCATTGTTAGTAATTATACTATACGGATATCTGAATCTGATGATTACGTCCTCAACGAATCTTCTGGATATGGCTTCATCGCAACTTGTTACAGGTTTAGCCTCAATCCATTTTATAAATTTATCCACCATCATTAATAGGTGAGTAAATCCACATTTTGCGGTACGAAACGGTCCTACCATATCAAGCCCCCAGACCGTGAACGGCCATGTAATAGGGATTGTTCGCAACTGTTCAGCCGGAACATGTGCCTGATGAGCGTACTTTTGGCAACCTTTGCACGTTTTGACCAGTTTATCGGCATCCGCCTTAGCTGTAAGCCAAAAGAATCCGTGTCAAAAAGATTTTGCCACTAAGGATCTGGCTGCAGCGTGATGACCACACTTGCCTTCGTGGATTTCTCTTAAGATTTCCACTCCTTTCGAAGAAATACATCTCTGAAACACGCCAGAAACACTCCATTTCTAGAGCTCACAATTTGTTATAATGTAGGGTTTTGCTCATCGGACAATCTGCCGGCTCAAGACTTCTTCTTCGGGTAGTTTTCCGTCTATCAGGAAATCCAGATAGGGTTTTGTCCAGCTGGGAATTACAGCCAGAACTGCTATTAAAGGTGAGTCGGATTTCGTCGGATAGTCCTCATCAACTCCGACTATGGATGGGACCCTTAAATTCTCTAGAAAAGCTCCATCTGGTACTTGTTTCCGCGCAGAGCCTATCCTTGATAGTGCATCTGCATCCTCATTTTCTGCTCGAGGGATGTGTTGAACCTCAAATCCCTCGAACGATTTAGATAATTCATCCACGACAGCTTTGTATGTTGCCATGTGCATGTTTGGATGTCGCTTGAAATCTAACTAATATCTCGCAGGATCACTATCTAATTGCTGCCTCATCTCGATGATGCGCGCGGCCTCTTTGAGTAGAAACAAGCAGTGCTTTTCCAGGTCCTCAGCCCTTTTCTCCAGCGGTTCTCGGCATAAGATCCGAAGCAGTTGGGATTGTAATTGTGAGGGAATCTCCGTAAATTTCACGTGCACCTTTGGTGACAACGTGTCCATCCACAAGAGGGTTGATCGGGGTGGTATTAATCGGATCTCCGTCCTGATTCTCCATCTCGATCTTCATCAACGTTTTCTTCATTGGTTTCATCGACGTCCGGCTCTGCCGTTGTCGGATTCTTATTCTTCTTCTTCTTCTTTGACATCCCAGTAGCCTTAACGTGCGTACCAGTGGCAAAGATGGCTTTTGGTCCGGTACCGGGGTATAAACTTCTGTCGGTACTTTCCGTCATGGTTGGCTTGTGGACCTCGGAGGAATCTCCGGTGTCCATGTCATCCTGTGAGGTGTAGCTTTCATCCATGCTATCATATGGACTAGGAGGATTTTACGGATCACCTTGCGTTTCCTTGGAGATGTTCTCTTGTTCGTATTCCTCCATCTCTTTGTCGAAGTCTCGAAGTTCCTGTGACGTGATTGACTCCGCTGGGGAGCCAGGTAAGTCGGTGTTTTCTTCGATTGCGCCTAGGACCGAGTCGCTACCAGCTCCAGCATCGACAGATTCGGATCCAGTTCTTATGTGGTACACGAAACAATGCTTCTTCTTGTTCATGTTCATCTTCTTGAAGTAGTGGCACAGTTGGGTTTCAGCCTCCTCCATCTCAAAATTCTTTTTGATGTCGGAGATTGCTTCGTAATCTATGTAGGGGCACTTCATCATCTTCTTTATCCTGTGCTTCAAGGGTAGTTTTTCTGCTACGACGTCCGGTATAGTGGAGTCATAGCGAATATATTCTTCATCCATGTATCTAATCTCATCAGGGAGATCGGATCCAGATTTTTCTTCCACCTCTTCTTCCATTATAGGAGTGGGCTAGGTGGGTTCGATTTTCTCCTGGATCTTGAACTCTTTCGCCTCTACGGACAAAGTAGATACGGATTTTTCTTCCGCCATGGTCATTACCTCAAGGGTGGGTTGGGTGGTTTCAGCGAAACCGAGATAAATATCGATCTCATCGATAGACATGATCATGTAGGTCATCACAGGTTTTGAAGCCGGAATCCAAGTCTCGTCGAGAAGGACGAGAGGGACATCACTAGCATAGTCCACGCGACCCATGGCGATTGTTTCGCCGACTCCTGCACGCGCAGATTTCGCCTGGAACAATGTTCCAAAGGTCACCTGCCCCACGGTGGGCGCCAACTGTCGTCGGATTGTCGACAAGTATGCCACAGGGGGTCCTAGTGGCGTTGGAAGGATGGGGTGTGAGATGTCGGATGTTCCAGGAGCGGTGAGCACAAGTTTACCTAGGTTCAGATCGGACTGGGGTGATCGGATCCTACTCCTGCTAGCAACCTGGTAATATATCGGTGTAAGCCAGATGTTACAATGGATTACAAGAGAGGTTCGCCTGTGCGATTTGATTGTGGTGTACGATTGATTGGTTGCCCTAAAGTCTCCCATAGGGACGGTTTATATAGTCACCCGAGCCTAGGATTACAAGGAGAGACCTATCCGGCTACGTTACAGAGTCGGTAACTATGTACAGCTTGGACTACAAGTAATACTAGAGGCCTAAGTCGGTAACTCTTCTGGGCCTTGTCGTAGCCGGAACTGGCTCCTCCTCTTTCTCTGACTGGGCCTCCCGTCAAGCAAAGCTCTGACCCGTTGGTGGGCCACCCTGGTTAGCGAGTCTTGTGGGTATACCCGGAAAGTATATCCCCAACAGTGAGAGTTTTTAACTCGGGAAATATGCTTAGTCTTTCTTTAAGCATCTAGTTGGAACTAATTCTGTTTCAACTAGAAGCTTGGGGGCTATAGTAAGAGTTTTTAACTCAGCAACATGCTTAGTCTTTCTTTAAGCATCTAGTCGGAACTAATTCAGTTTCAACTAGAGGCTTGGGGGCTACAGTATTGAAATTTACAAACACTACGTATGCTACTCTAAAAGTATTTAGTCGGAATAATTGATTCAAACTAAATACTTGGGGGGCTACAGTGCGAAGTTTTCTAGCTTAGTCACTCTTAGAGCATTCAGATGCAAATACCTATGGTTTTCCATCTAAATCCTCGGGGGCTACAGTGGGATACTCATAATAAAAGCAAAAGGTAATAAAAACTTACAAGAGCGATGATCTTGAGGTTGGTAGCGCTCTCGGAAAACAACTTGCTGAAGGAAAGGCTATTTCCTCGCAAGATATCTTCTTGTCGGAGAACCTTTTCAAGACCACAGGTCGGAGATGTTGGAGCCGCACCAGGAGCCAGAGTTGAGCTACTCAGCCTAAGCGCCGGGTAGACTATCTTCGGAAGCTCTGTGGTTATCCTGGGTGCAGAGGCGCCGCCTTCGACAGATGTTCTGCCTACCACCATTGCCTTACCGCTACCAATGGCATCCTTAGCCGGAGCTTCAACCATTTTGGTTGCGGTGCTTTCTTGCGTCGCCTATTCGCCGGCAACGACGAGATCCACGGAGGCAGCTGAGTCTACTTCCATGGCGGAAGGACCCGATGCATCCTTAGCTGGAGAGCTTGCCGGAGCGGTAGCAGGCTAGGCGCTCAGAGTGACAGGGGCGATGGCGGGAGATGATTGGTGAGACACATCACGGTGCAGCATATCTATAATGTTTTTAGAAGCCCCCGATGTTTTGGAGGTCTTCTTCAAACTAATACTGGCCTTCTTCCTGGAACATGCAAAAGTATAAGTACGGGAATAAGACGAGCAATGAACAATGTCGGAGGATGAGAGGCTTACACAACAGTGGGTGCTTTGGTAAAAGGAATCCCGGCAATCTTTCCCTTCTCCGCCTCCAGGGCTGCGGTAGTCTTCTTGGAGGCTCCACCCTCTGTCTTCTTCTTCTTGCCTCATGCGGCAGCGTCAGAGGTGGAGCTCTTCCGCTTTCGCGCCAACGGAACATTGTCGTCAGACACGACGGTGACTTCCTTCATCTTGGGGTCATAGATTTGGACTGCCATGCTATCCTCCTCTAGACTTTTAAGTTGTTAAGTGAAATCCCAAAGTGTTAGATGAGATGATAACGGCTAGATGGAAGAACTAGAGTATATGTCATACACGGAAAATAAACAGGTACCTCTGGTCACTTGCCCTCCTCGAATATGTCGTAGGTGATGGTGAAGCCATGCTTCCTTTCCTTCACCTTGACAATGTCCTTGAGGCAGAGCTTGATGGAGTCACTCGAGAAGTTGTCCTCGGAAATTCGGAGGCTATCCTTCCTCTCCTTGGTATATTCATGCATCATCTTCGAGCGGTGCTGCAGAGGCTGGATCCGCATGACGAACCAACACATGGCTAGGTACAACTAGGTTAGACCCGTGTCTACGAACCACTCAATCCGCCTTATAGCGCGGGAAGCGTTGTTGTTAGAGGGAAGGGTGGCCTGGCATCTCCATGTCGGGGCTTCGGCAGCAGCTCCATCGACAAAGGCTGGATACATTTCTTCTTAGTCGGTCAGAGGAATATCTAGGCCGTAGAAGTACGTCCATTTCCAGTTCCTGAGCTCATCCTTGCTCGCTCCGGCTTCCCTCTTGACGATAAAGAAGTAGATCAACAAGTCTAACCTAGGCCTAATCCCTAGGTAACCCTCACAAAGAGCCACGTAATTGCTAAGCGCGAGGATGCTATTGGGGGAAAGGTTCTGAGGTTGAACCCAGTAATGCTTGAGGACAGCAAGGAAGAAGTCGGAGATGGGGAGGGAGACGCCGCGTACCAATTGAGCTTTGAGGTACACCTTCTCTCTAACTTGGGGAGAAGGCGTGACCTCGCCGGCCGGCGCCGCCCGCCAGACAAGCCCCTCTGTCATGGGGAGGTAGCCTTCGATGAGTAGCTCCTTGATATCATTGTTGGTGATATCCGAGCCACGCCACTCCCACTTATGGGAGTCACTCTCTTCCTCCAGTAGCTCTAGCGCCGCTGGGATATGGTCGCCACCGATGGACTCCACCACCACGGATTTTGGCAGCAACAGACCCTCTGGGGGCACCTGGACGGAGCCTGCCAGCTTTGCCGCGGCATCGGCCAATGCCACCATGGAAGGGTTGGAGCTGCTGCTCGCCATTGGGATGGACTAGGGAGATTGGGAGATTAGGTTTTCCGCGTGCGCGCGGAGGGCTCGAGGAGGTGCTCGCAGGAGGAAGATGATGACGCAGGGGGATAATGAGGTGAAGAGATGAAAATCTGCCACGGTTAAGATTTATAACCCCAACGTCAAGATTCGTGCAAGGTGATCGAATGGTCGGCGCGTGGACGACGTGTGTGAGAGCGTGCGCAGAAATTTCGCCACGTTCCCAACCACCGCCGCCAACGGTTCGTATCCTTCGCACGGGAAAAATGGACATGATTGTGTTCTCTACATGCGTGAGTTACGAGGCGCCGCTGACCTATGTCTACGTTGTTCTATCTGACACGAGAAGGTGAACCATCACATTGGAATATTCCGGCATGGACGGATCCAGTCCGGCTACGAGAAGAGTGCGATGGAAGATTTAGTATTTCTCCGGCTTACAAGTTGAAGATGGAGAATATTGCAGGGTTCTTGGGACGACTACAAGATATTGCTTGACGATTTGCCGACATCCATCTAGACGGAGCATTCACCCTGAAGAGGCAAGATGGCGCAAGATCTCGGAGTTCTCCGGGGGCTACTGTTGGGGATATGTTATATGGATATCCTCATAGCATGTCGCCTATCCGGATAACCTGGGTGGCCCACAGTTGGTAGCATGGCCCATGACCTGCTAGGCGGCTCAGTTAGATGGATCCAGAAGGGAGGCTCATGCCGGATAAAGGAAGGCTATGGAGGAGTTACTGACGTACCCGGAGCCTTGGAGTGCAAGACACGTTAGACTGATTGTATACTGTGTAGGACTCTGTAACCTGTCTGGCTTGGACTTTCCCTGTAACCCTAGGCCCTGGCAACTATATAAGCCGGACCTATGGGAGCCTTTAAGGCACCAATTAACTCATACCTCGCACAGTGAATCGATCCCTATAACTCGGTGTATTGCCATTATAGTGATTTATAGTAGGAGTAGGATTCCGCCACCATCGTGGGATCTGAACCTGGGTAAGCTGTGTTACCTCGTACCCGTCAACGGTCCGCCTTACCCCACGTCTCTAAACACGCACTGTGAGGACCCCTCCATGGCGTACTCGTCGGCAATACCACGACAAAGGCACCATTAAATATCAATTTACATTCATGAAAGGTATTGAACACTTCCCTATGAGGAGAGAGAAGTTTATTTTTGCTCCTCATTTGAAAGCAAGGTTTGATGTTAATGCTTCTTCATTTAAAAATACTTGATTCTTGCTTCTTGTGCCTAACTTAAAGGCGTTAAAGAAAAGTACTTGTTGGGAGATAACCCAAGAGTCTTCTTGAGTCTTGGAAGTTATTACTTAATTAATGACCTCTCCTTATCCTTTTTGTTTTCTTTTTGTGCCAATAATGACCTCTAATGAGAGGGAATTAAGATTTGGAGAGTTGATGTCCCGAAACTAATTTTTGTGCTCCAACATAAAAATTCGCGAGGGATCTCTATAAGTCTGATTCAGCTTATATTTTACGAATAAATCCACCAGTATGTTATCTAACTTTAGTTAGTTCAATACTTTTTTATTTGAGCAATATAAGGTCTTCGAAAAAATCGGTTTCTACCTGCTGGTCTGTTTTGACAAATTTCTGCCATTATTTGCATTTGCTTCTTATTGATTCCTTTTTGGGTTCTTTTTGGAAAATTGAGCTTTTTGAGGGAATTGCTACAGTAGCTTGTGTTTTTATTGAAAGTTTTGCTATTCTAATCTAAACCCAAGGGTCTATTATATTTTGAATACACTAATATTGCTAATGAAGATTGTGTGAAGTTTTGTATGAAGGAAAATTTTTAGGTGTAGAGAGAGAATGATGTAATGAGATGAAGAATGGAGAAAAGATCAAGCTTGGGGATGCCACCCTGGTGTCACCCCAAGAAATATCCAATAGGTACGAGCATCAAAGCTTGGTGATGCCCAAGGCATCCCCTTCTTCATCAATAAAAAGCTCAGGTCTTTCTAGACACTTTGTTTTATTGTTTCATGCACTGTTGTGTTGTTCTTGGAGTGTATTAAATTCTGTTTGGTTTGGTTAGTTTGTTTGAATAATGTAGTTTGGACCCCCGTTCTCGCTGTATTGTTTCAAATAAGTTGATTGGTGTTGGAAAGGAGTAGAAAGTTCTTGCTTGAATAGTGCACGAGGAGCTTGCTTTGACTGTGACTTAGAATTTAGCATGTCATGCTAGGTGTTGTTTTGTCCTTAAGCTTAGTGATTATTTCTGTATCATGACTTATTCCAAACAATTGGGATTGCTTAGTGTGCCTTGAAACAATCATGCATCATTTTAGCATGCAAAAGCATAGTATTGCGGTATTCTCCTTTGATGCTTTGTTTGGGTTGACTTGGCACAAGCTCACAGCATGTTATGACTATGAACAAGTTACCATAGCCTCTATGATCATTTAGTCCTTGACTTGTAGTACCACTATATGCTTTGATTAGTAATGTTCTGTCGCTCTTCATGATTATGGCCATTATTGCTCTCTTAGTTGGTTGATCCCAATCTTTTGCTAGCCTCCACTTGTATGAGTAAGCTCTACACATGCTTCCAACTCCCAAGAAACCAAGTTATTCCAAAGAGTCCACTATAAATTCCTATGCATGGTGTGTTACACCATTCCAAGTATATTCTTGTTTTCATCTACCTTCCAATTAAAAAGTATTTTGTTATGTGAAAACTTAGTGATTAAAGCTCTCACAAACTTGATGGCACACTTTATTTCTTGCCCCTAATAAACTTGAACCATTGTGTCATCTATGTTGTATATGCTTGCTCTTATATGTTGGAATTAGCAGAACCGTGTTGTCACGAGGAATGATTTCAACATTGCACTTGTACTTTGTACACGGTTGATATCATGCTCTTTTGTCTATGGATGTCGTCGGTGTGAAATGAAAGGGGAGCTTGTAAGTACATGGAGTTATGTATGTGTGTTATAGAAACGCCTGGGTCGCTAGCCTAAGGCATGCCTAATCGTGGTGGAAACTTGCAGCATCACCAAAATGACATCTATGAAGCTTTCTTCTTATAAAAAAGAGACACGTTGAGAAAAGAGGAAAGAGAGAAAAAAGCACCATATTCCCATGGTAAATAAGAAGATTGCTGAGATGCTCATTGTCTGCGTGCCTTGTCATTTTGGTTATGGGATAGCTCCTGTACCATGTGCAAGGGGTACCCCGTTGGCGGTTTTCTATGATACACATGTACTTACTATGACAAGAACTTATAGGTTACTAAAGTTGAGTAGCATGAGGAGCGGCCCTCGTATTCAAGGGACATTATATTGCCAACTTATACTTTGTCAAGCATATACTCCATAGTTTGTTCACTTTAACCTTAATCACTTCAAGATGCTTATGATAGGGGCAATGAGAGATGAAAGCTAACAAGTACCATAATTTTGGAAGCTCTTTATGAAAATTGAAATCCCTACTTCCCTTTGAAGGGCCTTTCTTCCATCATTATATTGAGTATGCACCTTCTACCTTTAGGCACCAATTAAGAGATCATAGTTGCCATTCTTAGTTCTATGTGCATTGTCCCAAAACTTATTTATCGATGCATATTGTTGATATTACTTGTTCTTGTGCTATTTGTATCTAGTCACTCTTATGAACTTTGAAGGTGTCATATGCATCTACTTGCTACTCCATGAGGGACAAGCTAAATGCCACTATGCCATGTTTTCTGTATGTGAAACAAAAAACGTTTTTTAATGCATGTTATTCATGATCTTTGTTTGTAGCCTTTCATGTTGCATGCATAGTTACTTTGTCTTACTGTTAGAACTCCATCTTTCATGCTCATGTTTAGAGTTCTTTGATCCCAGCTTTCAATGCTTGCAAATGGTTTGATCTTGATTTTGATGGTGCATGTCACCTCAAAAATTATTCTTTTATCACTTACCTACTCGAGGACGAGCAAGAGTTAAGCTTGGGGATGCTTGATACGTCGGAAACGTATCTATAATTATTGATGTTCCATGCTTGTTTAGTATCTACTTTGCTTTGCTTTGTCTACACTTTGAGGTGTTTTTATATGTTTTCTGGTACTAACATATTAACAAGATGCCACAATGCCAGTTGCCTGTTTTCTTCTGTTTTTGGTCCCAGAAAGGCAGAAAATCGATATTCTCGGAATTGGACGGGACAAAAGCCAAAGTCAATATTTCACCGCGGGGAACACGGAGTCCAAATGAGAGACGGAGGGGAGCCACAGGGAGGCCGCACCCCCCAGGCATGGGCCCACCCTAGGCCACGCCTGGGCAGGGTGTAGGCCCCTTGGCCGCCCTCCTGCCTCACCTCTTCGCCTATAAGAAGCCCCCGATGCCTAAACCCTAAGTAACCGATCAATATTCCACGAAACCGTCTATATCCCCTTCCACCATCGTCCCTAGATTGAGGGGGGAACTGAAGCGCTTCACGGTACCCTTCCGGAGGGGAGATCATCCCGGAGGCCTTCTTCTTCATCATGCCAGCCTCCGGTATGAAGCATGAGTAGTTCAACCTTAGACTACGGGTCCATGTAGTAGCTAGATGGTTGTATCTCCTCCTTTGTGCTTTCATGTCTAGATCTTGTGAGCTCCGTTCATGATCAAGATCTCATCTATTTGTAATCATGCATGTTGTGTTTGCGGGGATCCGATGGATATTGAGATTACTATATCAGATTGATTAATGGTTTTGTCTATTTGATTCTATCTGTCTATGTTGTTTGTGATCTTGCATGCTCTCCGTTGTTAGTGGATATCTTGGAAAAGTAGTTGCTAGTGACTCTAAGAGGGGGTATTTATGCTCGATAGTTGGTTAATGCCTCTATTTAATCTAAGGGAAGTGACAGAAATCTCTAAGGTTGTAGATGTGTTGTTGCCACTAGGGAGAAAACAACGGTCCCTTGTTCATGGAACAAGTGGATTGTTTACCTTACACACTTTGCTTAAAGCAGTTGTCTGTTGCTTGCAACTTAATACTGGAGGGGGTTCGGATGATAACCCAAAGGTGGACTTCTAGTCATAGATGCAGTTGGATGGCGGTCTATGTATCTTGTTGTATTGCCTAATAGAATCTCATAGGATCATGATGTCTAGTATTGCATTGTTATGCCTTGCTCAGTCCTATCAATTGCCCTGATGTAATTTGTTTACCCAGCATGTTATGTTTGTTTATCTAAGGAGAACACGTCTAGTGAACTATGGACCCTGGTCCAATCATTACCATTGATACATCTTCCACTATTACTGTTTACTTTCTGCAAACCACTATTACCTTCCACACCATATAGTTAATCCTTTGTTACAGCAACCGGTAAGATTGACAACCTCACTGTTCGTTGGGGCAAAGTCTTGAGTTTGTGTTGTGCAGGTTTCCAAGTTGCTTGTAACACCTTTTAGACGTTTCCTTCCTCCTACTGGTTCGATAACCTCGGTTTCTTACTGAGGGAAGAATTGCTGCTGTGCTCTTCACACCTTGCTCTTGGGGTTTCCTAACAAAGCGCTCCCACGTTGATAGAGCACCAACATCCTCCTATTCGGGTACTTGGCTTACTGTTAATGTCACTAATCCCTGTTTCGTTTTTTTTGCAGAATCTCAAGGTAGCTGGGATTATGCCTCCGCTGCCTGAGAAATTTCCGGTTGCGCCGAATAACAAAGTTGTGGATTCTGAATCCAAGCTTCCTCCAGCGCAATATCCTACCACGGACGCCCTCGAGCCGAGCGAAGGGCAGACCCGAAAACATAACCGGAGCGAGTCTTCGAATGCGTCTACCCCGTCAACTCCAAGGGGTTCGTCGTTCCTCGAGCAGCACAGCATGGAAGAAGGTGCGTCGTCTGCGCCTTTCCCTACCGTGGCTATTCGGGCGGTGGCTCCGCAGCCGCCAGCCAAGAAGAAGAAGGAGAAGGTATCTCCTGTCTTCAATTTATCGTACATCGAGTCATAAGTCATTGTGCTTGAGTCTTGTTTTCATTTTCATATTTGCACTTTTAGCTTGTTGCTGATTTGATTGGTTGCTTGCAGCAATCCTTCGGAGGAGTCCCTCGACGGGGACACTCAAGAATTAATGGCGGAGTCAAAGCCAACGACTTTTTTCACCCAGGTGGTGGCCGACTTTGAGGACGATGACCCAAAATCCTCCAGGTGAGAAGCTCGGGCAGTCATAACTCAGAAGGAAACATGCAGACATTCGGAGTCCACAGCTGAACACGTAAGTGTTGTCTTTTTTACTCCATGGGGGGAGCCCCCGGGTCCTTTTTGATGACCTATTTGATCTTTTGCTTATGCGGGGGGAGCCCCGAAGCCCTTTGTTTATCGACTCATGTTCCTGTTTTTCCTGTAGCCTTTTGTGCACAGCGCCAACCTTCTCATCCAGCAGCATCTAGCGCTGGAGGGTCAGCTGCAGTAGCTCCAAGGTGTGTAGTTATCTCTTTGTTTGGTATTTGAGTTCACCAAGTGTGTTTCTTGTGTTCACCCGAAATTTCTTCATTTTGTAGATGATAATAATGCTGCACTCTGAAGGCTGAATGTGCTCGAAAAGAGCCTTGGCCAAGAAGAGAAGAAGGCCGCGGATGCTGCAGAGGCCAAGGAGCGCCTGCAGAAGGAGGCCGAGGATTGCGAGCAGCAGCTCGCGGCTGTTGCAGCCACGCGAGAGAAGGAGATGGCCGACAAACTCATGGATGCTACCAAGGCTATTTCTGGTAAGTTATTCTTGTATCCCTTTGGGTCTTCTGATATTCGAGTGCATTTTACCCTTCCTCATTCGAGTGTTCTTTTATTCTTCTTATCATATGCTTCTGGCATCACGTTTGATCGTGGTACGCTGGATCACGGTGATGCTTTGGCTGACACTGTTGCTGTGATCGAGGATCGCTGCGCCACTGCCGTTGGCTCCTTGGAGAAATCCAAGAAAGTGCTCGCGCGCTTCTACATGGAGATCGTTCCTAAGGGCGTTGCCCTTGACGACATTGACGCCCTTGCAGATGCTCTGTCAAAGGAAGCTCCGGCGGAGTACAAGTGCAAGCATAAGGGCATCGGCGCTTCCATGGGGCTGGCGATGGCGATGACATCTGGAGCTGAGCTGGATCTGCCTCAGATCACGTCCAGGATGCCGACGGCGGCGGATGGCTCTGAGGTAGATTTTGCCCTCTTTGCTTCTTGTTGTAAGCATTATGGGCCTAAGATCATCGACCTCCTAGCTGATTACGCGACGAAGCAGCAGCATGAGGCCAAGATAAGGCAGTCTGGCTTCGAGGCTGCTCCGGATGCGGATGTGTATGCCTTTGTAATGTAGCTAGTTTATCTTCTCCTTTTGCTGCTTTTGTAACAACTTACGGATGAACAAGTTTCAATTTTGCCACGAGGTGGCCTTAATTATGTATATAAGTCTATCTTTGAGCTGCTGTCGAAAGTAATTGTGATGTTTATAACAATTTATTTTCTTCTAGGATCCTTCGGGTTAGGCTCCAGTGGTTACTCCGACTGCGCCTGAGCCTCGGCCATCTCTGGATGACGCATCCCAATTATCCTTTCTGCATGATCGCGTCCGCAGCTTGGAAAAGGACGTCCTCAGCATCCGTGGTCACGCGGATGTGTGGAAGTCGAAAGCTGAGCGAGCCACTACCAGGGAGGAGTTCTTGCTTGGAGAACTGCGGCAGATGGGTGAGCAACTTCAATGTGAGTCTTCGTGAATAGATGTTCTTTCGGGTGCACCTTATTTGTATGTTGTCTTGTTCCGTGCTTTGTGTAGATGTGAATCTCATTCCGAGGGAAGAGAAAGAGCGCGTCGCAATTCGGATGAACTGCCTGACGCAACAGGACCTGGAGGCTGGTGGTTTCTTCTGGATGGATCGTGACCAAGCCATCGTCCTTGAGACAGTGCAAGATCGCGTGAACCGGGTTCTTCGGGTGCTGAGGCAGGCGAGGTCATCATTGGCGGCCATCTGGTCCGTCATGTTCCCTTTGGACGCTACGCCTTCTACCTTCTTGGGTCTTCTTGGCAAATTTCGTAATGTAGTCCATGTCAAGGAGTTGGTGCGTCATCAACTGATTGCAGGGGTTAAGGCTGCCTTGTCTCTTGTTCGATTGCATCGTCGTGATGTTAATATCGCAGAGGTGGCGACTGGACTGCCCCTTCGACCAGATGGTAACTTATGGGATATGCGCCCTCATTACGCGGCTGTGGCACAGCACGCTGAAGAAATTGTATATTTGTTTGAGCATTGGGAAAATGTTATGCTCCAAAATAATTAGGTCCTATAAAGAAAAAACGAGTGATGTAAAATCTGTATGTATTCGAGTGGGCCTTTGATGCCCTTTGTAAATTTTACATGTATTGGCACGTGATGCCTTGTAATGTGCATGTCCCTTTCGTTAGCCTAACGTGATCAGCTACTCGGGTTGTATGTGTTATTTGCAACCGACGAAGTCGTAAGGTGAGGCGTAGCCCCGAGCGTATTTAGCAAGAAGTAATGTAAGGAAAAAGATTTTTTGGCTGAGGAACTTAGCTTTTATTCATAGCAACGAGGAGGTACATTGTTCGGCTGAGTAGCCTTGGCTGAGTAGCCTTGGCTGAATAGCCTTATTGAAAGTAAAGGGTAACTAGGGGTAGAAGCGTCGCAGTTGTGCGATGTTCCAGGGGTTGGAGTATTCAACTCCTGATGCGACATTCATGAGGCGGTAGGCGCCACCTGGGATGACTTCGGTGACGATGTACGGTCCTTCCCAAGGTGACTCGAGTTTCTTGGGTCGTTTTTGTTTGAGTCGTAGGACGAGGTCTCCTTCGACGAAGGACCTTAGGTGCAGCCAACGGCTATGGTAGTTGCGAAGGGTCTGCTAATAGACCGCAGAGCGAGCCGCGGAGATGTCGTGTGCCTCATCGAGTGTGTCGACGGCGTCTTTGATTGCTACCGATGATTCGGCTTCGCTGTAAGCGACGACCCGTGGAGCCTTGTGGCGGACCTCGGCGGGTAGCATGACTTCGGCTCCATGCACCATGAAGAAGATCGTGTAGCCAGTTGAGCTGTTTGGGTTATGCGCAGGCTCTAGAGGATGGAGGGTAGCTTGTCTGCCCAAGCTCCTGCAAGCCTTTCGACTAGGCAAAGCAGGCGCTTCTTGATGTCGTTGCCTATGAGGCCATTGGCCTTTTCGACCTGTGTGTTGGTCTGCGGGTGCGCCACGGAGGAATATGATATGTTGATGCCAAGGTTCCCGCAGAAGGCTCGAAAATACTTTGAGATGAAGTTCGAGCCGTTGTCCATTATGATGCTATGAGGCACGCCGAACCTGTAGACAATGGACTCGAAAAACTTAACGGTAGTTTTGCCGCTTTCTTTGGTTACGGGCATAGCCTCGATCCACTTGGTGAACTTGTCGACCGCGACCAGGAGGAAGACATGGCCTCCTGGCGAGGACTTTGGTAGTTTTCCTATCATGTAGAGGCCCCATTGGGCAAAGGGCCAGGCCAGCAATATGGGCCTCAGCTCGGATCCTGGCGCATGTGGCTTGTCCGCGTACCTCTGATAGGCGTTGCACCTCTGGAGGATGTCCTTTGCGTCGTTCATGGTGGTTGGCCAGTAGAATCCAGCTCGTAGAGCTTTGGCAACTAGGGCGCGGATGCCTGCATGATGGCCGCAAATACCCTCATGGATGTCTTGGAGGATGCTTTTGCCGTCACCTATGGCGACGCACCATTGGAGCACACCCGAAATGCCGCGCTTGTACAACTCGCCATTGATTATGGTGAAGGCTTTTGACCGGCGAGATATGCGCTGGGGGTCTATCGGGTCATCGGGAAGTTCATTGTTTATCAAGTACCGAAGGTACGGCTGCGTCCATGTCTCTTCAACTGCCATGACCCAGCTAAGCCTCGGTGTCGAGCTTTTCGGGTCCTTCTTGTCTTTCGGGCAGCGCAGCCCCCGAGTGCTCTGCTTCTTCGGCTGAGCCTTTTGGGAATTTCCTCTTGATAGAGGGTACGCAATCATTTTGTTCAAGGAACACACCTAGTGGCACCCGTGTGCAGGTGGAGCCAATGTTGGCGAGCCTGTCAGCTTCTTCGTTGCTTTCCCTTCCGACGTGCCGAAGCTCCCATCCATCAAAGTCTCCTTCGAGTGAGTTGTAAAGTGCACGGTACGCGATCATGTTGGCGTTGTGAGCGTCGCACTCGTTCATTGTCTGCTGGACGACAAGGTTCAAGTTGCCGTAGATGACGAGGCGTGTTGCTCCATAGATCTTGGCCATCCTCATGCCATGGATGAGGGCCTTGTATTCGTCCTCGTTGTTGGGGGCGCGAATTTTCATCCGAAGGGCGTACTTCATCTTGTCGCCTTGAGGGGACGTCAGTATGACGCCGGCCCCTGCTCCAGCCTCACGCTTGGAGCCGTCGAAGTGCATCGTCTAGGATTGTGACATGTCCGGAGTATCCGGTAGCTGGAGTTCCATCTAGTGGACGAGAAAGTCAGGGAGGACCTGAGACTTGATGGCAGTGTGCTGCTCATAGATTATATCCAGAGGGGACAGTTCGATGCCCCACAAGGCTACGCGTCCCATGGCTTCGGGGTTGTTCAGGATGTTTGACAGTGGGGCGTCGTTGACGACCATGATCTGATGCTCCTGGAAGTAGTGGCTTAGCCAACGAGCCGTCATGAATACGCCGTAGGCGAGCTTCTGGTAGTGAGGGTACCTCTGCCTTGTTGGGGTCAGTACCTCGTTGAGGTAGTAGATTGGGCATTGGATATCATGGGTATTTCCATCTTTGGGTCGTTCGACCACGAGTACGGTGCTTACCACCTGATGTGTAGCCGCGATGTATAGCAGCAGAGGATCCCGTTCCTTTGGCGTGACCAGGTCAGGTGAGGTGGAGAGCAGCCGCTTGAGGTCCTCGAATGCGTCGCCTACTTCAGGCGTCCACTCGAACTTGTCCGCCTTGCGCAGCAGCTGGTAAAAGGGCAGGGCCTTCTTGCCCATTCGGCTGATGAATCTGCTTAGCGCCGCAATCCACCCGGCTAGCTGCTGGACGCCCTTGAGGTTCTTTGGCTTCTCCATGGCCAGTATGGCCCTAATTTTCTTCGGATTCGCCTCGATCCCCCATTGGGAGATGAAGTAGCCGAGCAATAGGTCAGATGGGAGGCCAAAGGCGCACTTTTCTAGGTTTAGCTTAATCTTGTAGTGATCAAGGTTATCAAACGTCTCGCGGAGATTGTCGATCAGCGTCTTGGCTTCCCTGGTCTTGATTACTATTTTGTCGACATAGACTTGGATGTTATGACCGATCTGGCTTTTTAGGCACGCCTGCATGCACCTCTGGTACGTGGCACCTGCGTTCTTCAGCCCCAAGGGCATAGTGTTGTAGCAGAACACTCCGAATGGCGTAATGAACGCCGTTTTCTCCTGATCTTCGACCTTCAGCCGAATTTGGTTGTAGCCTAAGTAGGCATAGAGAAAGGAGAGTTTCTCGCATCCTGCAGTCAAATCGATGATTTGATCGATCCGCGGTAGATGGAAGTGGTCCTTGGGACACTACTTGTTGAGCGGTGTGAAGTCCACGCACATCCGTAGGATGTCCGTGTCCTTTTTGGGGACTAGAACGGTGTTGGCCAGCCACTCTCTCTCCTTGATTTTCTTGATGAAGTTGGCATCGAGCAGTCTATTGACTTTGATTCCAACGGCTTCGGCTCTTGGTTCAGACAGTCATCGGATAGACTGCTTGACTGGCTTCGCGTCAGGAAACACATTGAGTGCATGCTCGGCGAATTCCCTGGGAACTCCTGGCATGTCCGCAGGACATCAGGCAAAAATTTCCGAGCGCTCACGGAGGAATTCGACGAGCGTGCTTTCCTATGCGGGGACAGAGGTTATTGGCGATCAATGCTGTCTTGGAGTCTTTCGTCGGGTGGACCTGCACCTTCTTCGTGTTGACAGTGGAGTCGAACGACATATCGGGTGCGTTTTGTCTGGTGACTAGGGGTTCCCCGTTGTCTATCACCTCTCTAAGCCTCGTGAGCGCCTCCTGCATGCCGAATGACTGGGAGATTCTGTTGAAGTCTTTGTTGCAGTGGTCGGATCGGGTGAAGCTTCCCTGGATAGTGATGACGCCCCTAGGTCCTGGCATCTTCAGTAGCAGGTACGCATAGTGCGGTACTGCCAAGAATCATGCGAATGCCACGCGCCCGAGGATGGTGTGGTATTGTGATCGCCCGAGTAGGTAAGTGATAAAAAGAATAACTTTTGAGGTGACATGCACCATCACAAATATGATCAAACCATTTGAGAGCATTGAAAGCTGGGATCAAAGTACTCTAAACATGAGCATGAAAGATGAAGTTCTAACAATAGGACAAAGTAACTATGCTGCAACATGAAAGGATACAAACAAAGATCATGAATAACAATGCATTGAGATATGTTTGTTTCACATATAGAAAACATAGCATAGTGGCATTCAGCTTGTCCCTCATGGAGTAGCAAAACATAGATGCATAGGACACCTTCAAAGTTCATAAGTGTGACTTGATACAAATAGTTCAAGAACAAGCAATATCAACATTATGAATCAATCAATAAGTTTTGGGACAATGCGCATAGAACTAAGAATGGCAACTATTCTCTCTTAATTAGTGCCTAAGGATAGAAGGTGGAGACTTAATATAAAAGTGGAAGAAATTCCCTTCAAAGGGAAGCATGGATTTCAAGTTTCATAAAGAGTTTCCAAAAATTATGGTACTTGTTAGCTTTCATCTCTCATTGCCCCTATCATAAGCATCTTGAAGTGATTAAGGTTAATGTGAACAAAATATGGAGTATATGCTTGACAAACTATAAGTTGGCAATCTCTTGTCCCTTGAGTACGAGGGTCGTTCCTCATGCTACTCAACTTTAGTTACCGTTAAGTTCTTGTCATAGTAAGTACATGTGTATCATAGAGAACCGCCAACGGGGTACCCCTTTCCCCATGACACAGGATCTATCCCATATCAAGATGACAAGGCAACAAACAATGAGCATCTCAGCAATCTTCTTATTTACCATGGGAAAATGGTGCTTTTTTATTTGCTTTCCTCTTTTTTTCTATCTCTCTCTTTTTTTATAAGAAGAATGCTTCATAGATTGCTCACTATGGTGATGCTGCAAGTTTCCACCATGATTAGGCATGGCTTAGGCTAGCGGCCCACGCATTTCTCTAACACATATACATAACTCCATGGACTTACAAACTCCCCTTTTATTTCACACCGACGACATCCATAAACAAAAAAGCATGATATCCACTGGGTACATATTTACAGGTGTTGAAAGCGTTCCCCGTGATAGCACGGTTCTGCTAATTCCCAACTTATAAATGCAAGCATATACAACATAGATGACACAATGGTTCAAGTTTATTATGGGAAAGAAAATTAAAGTGTGCCATCAAGTTTGCAAGAGCTTTAATCACTAATTTTCACATAACAAGTTTAATTTGGAAGATAGATAAAACAAGAATATACTTCGAATTGTATAACACACCATGCATAGGAATTTATAGTGGACACTTTGGAATAACTTGGTTTCTTGGGAGTTGGATGCATGAGTAGATCTTACTCAATACATGTGGAGGCTAGCAAAAGACTGAGAGCAACCAACTAAAAGAGCAATAATGGCCATAATCATGCAGAGCGACAAAACATTACTAATCAAAGCATAAAATGGTACCACAAGTCAAAAACTGAATGATCATAGAGGATAAGGTGACTGGTTCATAGTCATAACATGGTGTGAGCATGTGCCAAGTCAACCCAAACAAAGCATCAAAGGAGAATACCACAATACTATGCTTTTGTATGCTAAAACAACGCATGATTGTTTCAAGGAACATTAAGCAATCTCAATTGTTTGGAAAAAGTCATGCTACGACAATAATCACTAATCATAAAGTCAAAATAACATCTAGCATGACATGATAGAGTCTAGGTCATAGTCAAAGCAAGCTCCTTCTTGTACCACTATAAGCGTAAAACTTTCTACTCTTTTCCAACACCAATCAACTTATTTGAAACAACACAGCGAAAGCGGGGGTCCAACTACTTTATTCAAGCAAACTAAGCAAACAAAAACCAAAAAAAACTAAAACACTCCAAGAACAACACAACAGTGCATGAAATAATAAAAACGAAGTGTCTAGAAAGACCTGAGATTTTTATTGATGAAGGGGATGCCCTTGGGCATCCCCAAGCTTTGACGTTTGTACCTCTTGAATATTTCTTGGCGTGACACGGGGTGGCATCCATAAGCTTGAGCTTTTGTCCATTCTTCATCTCATTATATCATTCTTTCCCTACATTTGAAAATTTCCTTCATACAAAACTTCACACAATCTTCATTAGCAACATTGGTGCATTCAAAAGTAATAAACCTTTGGGTTTAGTTTCAAAACAGCAAAACTTTCATTAAAAACACAAGCTACTATAGCAATTACCTTTAAAAAGCTCAATTTACCAAAGAGAACTCAAAAAGAAATCGATAAAGAGGCAAATGCAAATAATGGCAGAAATCTGTCAAAACAGACCAGCAGGTAAAAACCGATTTTTTTCGAAGACCTTCTGGTGCTCAAATAAAAAAGTGTTGAACTAATGAAAGTGATCTAATAAACTGGGGGATTTATTCAGAAAATCATAGCTTAATCTGATATACATAGATTTTTCACGAATTTTTACAGTGAAGCATAAAAATCTATTTCGGGACAGCAACTTTCCCAAATCTTACTTCCCTCTTATTAGAGGTTATTCTTGGCACAAAAAAATCAAACAAAAAGGATAAGGAGAGGTAATTACAGAAGTAGTAACTTCCAAGACTCAAGAAAACTATTGGGTTATCTCCCAAGAAGTACTTTTCTTTAACGCCTTTAAGATAGGCACAAGAAGCAAAAAAAATCAAGTATTTTCAAATGAAGAAGCATTGACATCAAATTTCTTGCTCCTACCTTTCTTACCTTTACTATTATCTTTAGGGAATGTATGATTGCTCATTGGAGAATCAAAATGCATAATGCCTTTTCCCACATCTATGATTGCTCTAGGGAGTTTCAGTACGGATCTTCCAAGTGTAATTTGTCCTTTTCCTACACAATCAATAACAAGATAATCAGTAGACACCACTTTCCCTAAGATTTTTGTAAACACTCCTGCAGCTCTTCCAATGGGTAATATAGTTGCATTATTGGTAAGATATATTAATTCTCCTCCTTTAGAAAGTCCCCAAAGATTCAAAAATTCATAGATATCTTTAGGCATAAGGCAAAATTCAGACATTATATCACAACAAGCATCAAATGTTTCATTGTTTATAGAAAATTTTATTGGATGAAACCATTTTGAAGGCTCAGAATTTATTGGAACATAATCATGGTGCTCTCTAAGCATGTCATATCAATCTTTCAAACTAGCTGTACTAGTATCAAGAGTGTTCAACCTAGCATAGATGTTTATAAAGGGAGAATCAGACTTGATAGGCAAATTATAAATTGTAATCAACTTCTTTATGGCATCCAAAGCTTCATCATTATTACATCGAAAAATATCTCTCCCTGCTACAGCATCCAAAGCATATCTATAACAAAGAGCAAGACCATGGTAGAAACTGCTAATAACTAAGCCTTGACTCATTTTAGGCTCAGTTTTTCCATGTAAATCAGAAATTCTAGACCAAGCTTCTTTAAAACTCTCTTCACTTCCTTGTTTGAAAGTAAAGATCCTTTCCATAGGAGACACAGTGATTGGAACAACACTAGACATGGTAGCAACAAAAGTAGGAACTAATTTTTCTGTGTTTTTGAAAAGAAAAGGCAAACCAAACGAAACTATATTTTTTGTATTTTTTGATAAAAATAAACTAAACAAAACAAAAACAAAGTAAAGAGAATGGTTGTGAAGGACTCCCCTTGTGAAGCTGTCCTTAGCTCCCTGGCAACGGCGCCAGAAAACATCTTGATGCGGCTCAGATGACTGAGAGCTTCGTTGGGAAACCCCAAGAGGAAGGTATGATGAGCACATCAGTAAGTCTTCCCTCAGTTATGAAACCAACGGTATCGAACCAGTAGGAGGAAGGAAACGACCCCAAGGTGTTGCTAACAACTTGGAACCTGCACACCACAAACTCAAGACTTTGCTCCAACATACAGTGAGGTTGTAAATATCACCGATTTGCTGAAAATAAAGGATTAAACATATGGTGTGGAAGGTAATGATTGTTTGCAGAAATTAAACAATAAAATTAGAGGATGTATCAATGGTAAAGATTGGACCGGGGTCCATATTTCACTAGAGGTGTTCTCCTTAAGATAAATAACATAACATGCTGGGTAAACAAATTATAGGGGGGCAATTGACAGGACTGAGCAAGGCATAACAATGCAATACTAGACATTCATGATCCTATGAGATTTGTTTGGGCATTACAACAATATACATAGACCTCCATCCAACTGCATATATGACTAGTAATCCACCTTCAGGTTATCATCCGAACCCCCTCCGGTATTAAGTTGCAAGCAACGAGCTTTAAAAAATGTGTGTAAAGTAAACAATACAATTGTTCCATGAACAAGAGATTGTTATTTTATCCCTAGTGGTAACGACACATCTACAACCTTAGAGATTTCTGTCACTTCCCCAGATTCAATAGAGGCATGAACCCACTATCGAGCATAAATACTCCCTCTTAGAATCACTAGCATCTACTTGGCCAAGATAACTACTAGAAATGGAAAGCATGCAAGATCTCAAACAACACAGACATGATAGAATCAATAATCATGACATGATAGAATCAATAATCAATCTGACATAGTAATCTTAATATTCATCGGATCCCCGCAAACACAACATGCATGATCACAAATAGATGATATTGATCATGAACGAAGCTCACAAGATCTAAACATGATAGCACAAAGGAGGAGAAACAACCATCTAGCTACTGTATGGACCCATAGTCTAAGGTGGAACTACTCACGCATCATACCGGAGGGTGGCATGGTGATGAAGAAGGCCTCTGGGATGATCTCCCCCCTCCGGCAGGGTGCCGGGAAGAGCTTCAGATCTCCCTCCGATCTAGGGACGATGGTGGCGGTGGCTACGGACTATTTCGTGGAGATCTGATCGGGTACTTAGGGTTTTGGCATCGGGGGAATTATATAGGCGAAGAGGCAAGGCAGAAGGGCGGCCAGGGGGCCCACACCCTGCCCAGGCGCGACGTAGGGTGGACCCATGCGTGGGGGGTGGCCACCCCGTGGCTCCCTCCGGTCGCCCTTCGGTCTCTGTGTTCTCCTTGTTGAAATATTGACTTTGGCTTTTGTCCTGTCCAATTTCGAGAATATTTCCTTACTAGATTTTTTGAAACCAAAGACAGCAGAAAAACAGGCAACTGGCATTGCGGCATCTTGTTAATTGGTTAGTCCCATAAAATGTATAAAAATACCTTAAAGTATAGACAAAGCATAGAAAAATGGATACCAAACAAGCATGGAACATCAAAAATTATATATACGTTTACGACTTATCAGGAAGCCCCTCTCCTGCCGTTTGGACCGCGGGAGGTTGCTGATCCGGCGGCGGATCTCCTCCTCCATCCCTTTGCTCGGCTTCGGAACAAGCGGCACCGGGACACGGTCCCAGTTGAGGTGCCAGCTGGTGGGAAGGGAGACATCCATGTGCTGGATGCCCCAACCCTCCCTCCACCGACGCTTGCACTTCGCGACACGGAAGTACCACCGAGTGTGGCGGTCCCGCAGTGGCGGGTAGACCCCCACGGGAGGCCCCATAACTCCTCCGACCATAGCAGAGGTGACATGGATGTGCCGCGGCGGAGGCGGCAGGGATGTGCCGCGGAGGAAGGCCGGCAGCCGAGAGCGCTGGCTGCTGGAGCCAGATGCCTCAACGTCATTCTTGCTCCTCATTAGCCAGGAAGGCGTCTTCATATTTGATGGTGGTGGCGACGGCTGGTAGGGTTGCGATGGGGAGAGGTGAGGAGTGCGGAACCGACGGGCGCATGGTTAAATAGCCCCTTTGCCCATGAACACATGCAGCTTCCCGCTCCTTCGCCATCAATGCTGCCACAGGAACGCAGGCGGCGTCCAGTGAGTCAGCATGCCGTCTCGTCGCCATTGATGGCGTAGGCTGCTGTCAGTCAGCCTTTCGTGCAGCGTCTCTGAATCAGTGTCGCGGTTGCATCTGAATCGGTACCGATGCCTGCGTCTTAATCAATGTCACGGTGAGGGTGGCTGACGGGTGGGTCAATGGCACGCGCGGGCAGGACACCCGTGTTGTCCGCTCATGTCCGGGTCGATGTAACCGTTGCCTAGATTTGGTGCACGGATGGGTCGAGCCGGACGCGTACGTCCGGATGGGTTGTGCCGCTGGGGTGCCACGCATGCCCCGCTAACGCCGCGCGGACGAGTTCGGACACGCTCGGACAGGGTGGGTCGGCCCGGTGCATATGCTCTAAGTCCAACTCCAATGCCCCCTCGCAAATCGAACATCCGTTTCGTCCGAATCGATCCATTTGCGGGGGGTGGGGGACAGGCCAGTCTGGGGCCAGCCCAGTTCCGATGGCCTGTGTCCCCAATCGGATTCCCCATATGCGGGTCCCCGTGTCTGCCGGGAGCCATCAAGCGCGAGCTAATGGGAGTATTAGCGCTAATGGCGGCTGGCGATTCTCCCGCGCAGAACTTTAGCTCCCACCCGCTGGCCCGAGCCTTTCCCGCCTAGGCCACGACATTTCCCGCCCATCTCTCCCTTCCCGCTCGCCGTTCCCACCGAGCCCTACGCGAATATAAATAGGGGCCGACCGCCGGGACGGAGCACCAGCACAAACCCCTTCCCTCGCCGTCCCCTCCCTCGTCATGGACAGCCTCCCTGTGATCTGGGCCGAGCTCAGCAAGTTCGCCCTTGCCGCGTACCCCCTTCTCCCCCTTCTCTTTCCCCTTCGGGCGCCGGTGAATCTTCGAAGGGTAACAAGGACATGGGAGAGTTAGTGTCAAGCGAGGCGGAGTTGGTGGCGCGGGCCGAGGCGGACACGGAGGAGCAGGCCGTGGAGGCGCAGACCGAGGCAGAGGCGGTGGAGGGCAAAGTCATTAGCACCGACGCCGCGCACTACGTCCTAGCGAGCTGTACACGGCCTTCAAGGCCAGGGAGGACGCCGGTCGGCAACCCGCTGAGCAGCTTCGGCTGGAGGTTAAGGAGGTGACGAGGGAGGCGGAGGCGGACATCGAGGACCGAGACGAGCGGGAAGCGCAACAATCGCTGGCGGCCGAGAAGACCGCCTAGCATGCCGCCGAAGCCATGATGGAGGGGGAGCGACAGCGACATGACGCGTAGGAGACGGCGAAGGCCGCGTGGCCTTGGGCAGCGTCTTGTCCAAGGCCGCCACCAAACGTGCGGGATGGCGGAGGCGGTCAAGCGGGAGGTGCTGGCGAAGGTCACGACCTTGGCCAAGAACACCGCCGCCCAACGGAAGGACCTGGCGGATGTCCATGCGGTGGTCAAGCGGGATGTGCTGGAGGACACGGCCACCTTGTGTGTTGCGGTGGTGGCGACAGCCCAACGGGAGGTGCTCCTGGCCACTGCCAACCGGGAGACGAGAGCGGCGCGCAACTGTGCAAGTGCAACGGCGGCCAAGCTGAGAGAGGTGAAGACCCTGGCGTGCCACCGCTGGAGGCAGGCAACAAAGGCCAAGACCTTGGCCTTGGCAGCCCGACGGCGCAGGTAGCCAAGGCCTGTGACGCAGGCACGGCCTCGGACAAGGACGGGGCCGACGCTTAGTTTAGTTAGCTTAATTAATGAGTAATTTTGTATGTATATGACCGTAGGTCCTATAAGTTTATACAATGACAGCCCGTTATTTACGATTTTACGTGTATAACGCAAGGTCCAGTTATGAACCGCCTCAAATGAGGCCAGTGTCCGAGGCTCCGCAAACCGGTCCTAGGTTTTGGCACAGTTTACGCCAGATCAGACTGGGCCACGCTGTTCGGTATGTTTGCGGGTGCTCGTGCGGCCTTGGGTTCGGTTGATCGGACGCGCGGAGCGTTCACATGTGATTGATTTTCTCTGTCCTCTCCTCTTCCTTACCTTACTCGCCGCCGCCACCACCACCGCCACCGGCTGCGCCTCCCGAAAAGCCGACCAGTACAGCAGTGCACCGGCGGTGACGACCTTCAGTTTCCGCAGCTTGCGTGCCATTTCGTCCGCGTCTTTTTGGGTCAGCTCACATCTCGTCCCATGCCGAAAGGGCACCTTGAATCAATTGGTTCTGTTAATTAATATCTTGTTAATTAATTCATTGCTCAGCCTCCCCGCACCCCAGGAACTATGCTGCAATGCTCATCCTGCAGAGAGGTTTCGGTGCACCTGCCTTTGCTACATCAGAGAATAGTATTTGGAGTCTTGCATCCTCGCCTGATGGTGTCGAGGACGCCATCCACCATGACAACCAGTTCTACTCCATCACATACTCTGGTGTCGTGCAGGTGTGGAAGCATGACGCTAATGCTGGTGGTAAGATGACTAGCATCGTGGTCGAGCCGAGGCTGTTCCTAGATGATGAGGACAGCTTGGTTGAGGCAATACCGAGGTTGACAGATATTTATAAATCATGCAACAAGTACCTGGTGATGTCACTGAAAGGGCAGCTGATGGTTGTGCAGAAATACTTGGAAGAGGTTGATTTGCGGTGGAAGTGCTCCTTTAAAGTGCATGTCCTTAGTTCTAAGCAGGATGGTGTGCAGCACTGGGAAGAGTTGCCTGACATCGGTGATCTTGTGTTGTTTGTTGGGCTCAACAACTCGATGTGTATTTCATCAACAGAGCACCCGGAGTTCAATGTTGGCTGCATCTATTTCACCGACGATGAGCTGGAGCAAGCACCGTGGCACACGGATGAGCGCAATCTCTATCTTTATAATCAGTGTGACTTTAAGAACCGTTGCATTGGGGTTTACAATGTTAAGAAAGGCAAGATACGGAAGGTTAAGTACAATGTTAAGAAAGGCAAGATGGGGAAGGTTAAGTGTCCCTTGGTGCAGCAGAGCTTTTGGCCGCCTGCAGCCTGGTTCAGGCCTGAGTGATCAGCAAGATTTGATTGACGGTTCGCTGGGCGAACTAATGATTGCCACTCTAGTGATTTGGTCACCATTGCTTCATTCTGAACTTTTTCCCACTTTTTCAATGTACTCGCTTTGGGATGTTGTTTGATTTGGGTAACTGTTGTTTGAAGATGAATATTTTATGATCACAACTTCGATTGGAATTCTCAGTGTTCAATGCTCTTAAATTATTCTGTTACTCTAGAACTGTCATGTGTAACTAGATCAATAGCCTGTTCAATGCTCTACCAATACAAATGGCATACTACTGAAAGGACTAGCCACGTACTGATGGTTTGCTGTTTGCTTGGGGTGCTGGAGCGTCTGATAAATTCATGTGGCCAACCACTTGGGATATTCCACCTAATTTACTTTCCCTACTTTGATTTCATATCTTGTTTCATGAGATGTTTGAGTTTGTAATTTTTGCTCATGAAGATGTCCGTGTATATAGCCACCTCGTAGCCAAAATGATCCTTTGTGTTAACCATTGAATCTTCCAAGACTCCCTAGAAATAGAGAGGTCTGGTTGCTCCAATTTTAAGTGCTGCTGCTATTGGTATAATGCTCCCGCGTTGCTACGGAAGATGGCAAATTATTGACTTGCAGAATATAGACAATAATGTTCTGATAATTTGCTAGCACGTTCACCATACATTGTAATGATCATGATCTATGCTGATGCGCTCATCTCAGATTGTCGCAGCTGCTGCCCATATCCATCTGGTATCTGGTACAAGGACATGGTCAGATCGTGAGAGGACACTTCGCAAGGCATGTGGTCGCTACCTGGCCACCACGAAGTCGCGACGACCGCCTCCATGCTTGCATTATGGAGCTCAGCATGCCCCTTTCCGGGAGTATGGATTCCATTAGGTGTGGAGCTTATCCTTCAAATTTTGTTCAGCATTTGAACTATTTCTTTATTTCCTATTTGCGGCGCTTATCTTGTTCAGAGATCTTATCAAATAGTTAAATCTCATCTAGCAATTGGGTCACTTGGAAAAGGACGTAATGTTTCTGTAGTTCATCCGTTTTATAGATTTGCCATCTGTAATGGTAGGAATTACCTCTACTATCACCAAATAGTGAAAAACTTGCATGTCGGTCTGTTTCTCCAACCGTTCCTCTCTCTCCACCGCTTGCTGTCGAGCAGAAGGCAGAGTTCCGACCGCGAGGCCCTCCCTCCTTGACTGTGCCCTTTTTCTACCGCGAGGTCCTCCCTCCTCGACCGCACTGCCCAGCCCTCTCCATCCCCCAGTGTTGCAACCACGAAAGGCGTGGCTGAATTTTGTCCTAATCACAGCGGCAGCGAGGAGAAGCAGGGGAAAGAACGACCCGATCGACGAATTGCTCAGCACATCAATAAAGAAGAAGGTGGGGTGGCTCAGGACGATGCCAGCCATTGGTATGCAGGTGTAATACAAAGTAATTTGGGGGAACTGGCTCAACCCTCTAGGGGTGGTCTATCATATATATTTATAGAAGGCACGAACAATAGACATGTATAGGTACAGGTACAATATACACAAGTTATATACAATGTAACACCCTTACTCAATCGTAGCAACTTTTTAAAGAGTCTAGAAGGGTAAGATTGCGCCTATAGACCTCGAACTGGGTAGAGGAAATGGCTTGGTGAAGATGTCTGCAAGTTGATCCTTTAAAGAGATGAACTTGATATGTAGTAGCTTCTGACACATGTTCTCTTACAAAGTCATAGTCAACTTCGATGTGTTTCGTTCGGGCATGGAATATCGGATTCGCCTAGAGGTATGTAGCACCGATATTGTCACACCAAAGGATAGGGGGCTGCGGTTGGGAAATCTCCAATTCCTGAAACCAATACTGTACCCAAATTAGCAGGGCCGTCGATGAGGGTGTGCGAGGTGAGCGACCGCACAGGGCTCCTAAAAATTTGGGGCCCCCAAATCCTACATATCTAGTGCGCATGGGTATGGATTTATTTTCTGAGTCAGCTTCGCCATGGATCTGAGATTGAGCTTTTGGTGAGAGGAAGAAGATGCTCCTGTGCTGTGGGTCCAACATGCGAAGGGGTAACTGGTGTGGCTTCGTGGGTTCAGTCCGTGAAAGGGGTATCCGGTGCGACTCAACCCACTTATTGCTTGTGACTGAATAGACTAGAGCTTCTCGCTAGGTGACGCCGTCGCCGACCGGAAGCCAGTTTCCGCGAGCCGTGGTACTGTAAAAATTCCTCCTTCTGCCGCTTCATGCACCGTCCAGGAACTCCCTGCAAGATCTGACGTGGGAGTGTATCATCACTTCATCAATTAGATCTGATATTCTGATTTGGCACCGGTTACAGAGCAACTTGATTCTAGATTCTTAGGCTGGTAGGGCTGGTAGGTAATTAGATTTATCAAATTAGCAATAGCACCGTATCATACCCATGAGTATGTAATTCCGATGCATCACTTGTTTTTTAATTGAACGCCCAATGTTGCCTTTTTGTTAATGAAGGATTGCCAGCAAAAATAATTACCGACTGGAGTGTAGAAACGTAGAGCTCTCATATTCTACGGCAGACCGACATCAACAAAAAAAACCCAGCTTATGTTCTTCATTCCTTAAGTTAAGGTGCATATGGATCTTTTCTTTATCGTTTATTCACTTTGCCTACATGATCAAGACATATGAGTCAAATAATTATAGTAGTATATAAATTTAGATTCAGGTGGTTAGATTCTTATTTCAATGTAATGATCCTCGGGTTCTAGTGTATATTAGAACATGTACAATATTTTAGGTTTTGTAATTCAACTTACGTGGAGTCATTTGTTGTTTGCTCCAATCTATGACATATTCGAAAATATATAAGACAACACAAATTTTCATAAAATATATAAAAGACCCAAATTTCATAAGCCCGACCTCCCGTATATAGCTCATTTTTTCCGGCAACACATTTCAATTTTAGAGCCCCATCACGTATTTTGCACCGGGGCCTCCAATTTCTGGAGACAGCCCTGCAAATTAGCTGTGCAGTGGCATTGGCCACGGCCTTGTATTCAGCTTCAGTACTGCTACGTGATACATTAGCCTGTTTTCGAGCACCCCAGGCGATCTGGATCCAAAGAACACAACATAGCCCCCCATGGATCGCCTATCCAGCCCAGTGCATCAGAATACGCCGATAGGACCCAGAGGGGTTCTGCCGAAGGTGCAGCCCATGGGGCACTGTGAGTTGTACATAGCGCAAAAATACGTTTTACAGCAGACCAATGAGTGTCGCGAGGCGTCTGTAGATACTGACAAACTCTGTTGATAGCATACGAAATATCTGGTCTCGTGATCGTCACATACTGGAGGCCACCAACAATACGCCTATACTTTGTAGCATCCTAAGAGGATAGAAGCTCACCATCAACTGCAGTGATCTTGTCGGTGAGAGACATAGGTGTGGTAGTCGTCTTGTACTTAAGCATCCCAGCTCGCTGCAGCATGTCCAAGGAGTACTTCTTCTGCGTCATAACAAGACCATCAACACGAGAAGCAACCTCCACACCAAGAAAGTAGTGAAGTTTCCCAAGATCTTTAAGAGCAAAATCAAAACCAAGAGCACGAACAAGAGCATCAACAGCTGACTGAGCAGAATAATATCATCTACATAGACCAGCAAGTACATAGTAACCTCAGGTTTCTGTAGAATAAATAATGATGAATCATCAGTGGATGTGAAAAGCCATGGGCACGAAGGGCTGTTGCAAGAGGAGCATGTCAGGCACGAGGAGCTTGCTTTAGACCATAGAGTGCTTTGGTGAGACGACATATATAATCAGGACGACCAGGATCAGAAAAACCAGAAGGCTGTCGCATATAAACCTCCTCCTCCAATAAGCCATCAAGAAAGGCATTCTGGCAACAAGACGCACTTTGTAGCGCTCAATAGACCCATCAGAATGCTTCTTCACTTTTAAAACCCATTTAGAATCAATAACATTGACCCGAGGTGATGGAGGAACAAGATTCCACATCTCATTGCGAATAGGAGTGTGATACTCCTGCTCCATGGACGCTCTCCAATGAGGGATGCTCATAGCATCTTGGTGCGTACGTGGCTCAGAGGACAGATCTGCAAGAGCAACTGACATACATGCAGCATACCAGGCGATGGTACCATCAATATGCTCCTTCGGGTGGAAAACACCACTGCGATTGCGCGTATGTGGGAGCCTGACAGTAGGAGCCGGCGAAGTCGACGGCACAACCGACAAGGGGCTGGGCGAGGGCGACAAAGAGGTCCTAGCTGGCGAGAGGCTAGGCATTGGCGAGGCTGAGCGGGGCGACGCAATATCTCCAGACGGCGCAGGCGAGGTAGAGCTAGAGGCCGCCGGGGGCGTCGCTCGGCTAGGCGGAGAGTTGGCCGACCCAGGAGAGGTAGGCGACAACGACCACATGGGCATGGTGAGATGGGCACGTGGGGAGGCCTGCCCAGGCATGGTTGGCAATGGAGCGCGCGGAGACTACGGCCTAGGCGTGGTGACCGGCTCGCCCTGGTGTGCATGGGCACGGTCACCGAGGCCATGCAGGGGCGCGGCACGATCGACGTGCGTGTCTGCTTGCATCGGCGATGGGGACGCTGGTGCGTCCAGCATCTCCAAACGAGCCCCATTTCTAGTGCCTCCACCATGGTTAGGAAATAATACATGAGACTATGCAGTATTATCAAATTGTTTAGGCAATAGAGGATGAATGCATACATGGTGGTTCAATGGTGGACACAGAGAGTTTGGCAAAGGGAAAATATACTCATCAAACACGACAACTCGGGATATGTAGACACAATTAGTGGGAACATGAATACATTTGTAAACTTTATAAAGATAACTATAGCCAATAAAGACACTTTTTGGACCTAAATTCCAGCTTATGTTTGTTGTAGGAATGTAAGCGCGGCCAGCAAGCACACCCAAACACCTTAAAAAGGTATAATCGGGTTGTTCATTAAGGAGAAGTTCAATGGAAATTTTGAGTGAGAGTATAATTGATGAGAAAACATGCAGTGATGAAGGCATCACTCCAAACTCTAAAGGGAACAAATGCATGGACCAAAAGAATAAGAACAGTTTTGACGATATGACTATGCTTATGTTCTACGGAGCCATTCTACTGATGTGTATGTGGACATGCTGAACGATGCGCAATCCCAAGCGATTGGAAGGAATTTAGGTTGCGATACTCGCCACCCCAATCCGACTAAACATGAATAATTTTATGCTTGAGAAGGCATTCAACATGTTTTTGAAACTGAAAAAAAATATCGAACATATCGGATTTGCGGTTAATAAGATAAATCCAAGTAAAGCGACTGTAAACATCAATAAAACTAACATAATAATTATGACCACTAACAGAAGTCTGAGCAGGACCCCATGCAGCTGAAAACACAAGTTCTAGAGGATGTTTCACCTCACGAATAGACTCTGAGAAAGTAAGTTGATGACTCTCCCCTGTTGACAAGCATCAAACACTGCTACGTCTTTATTACTAGACATGCTAGGAAGCTCATGACGACGCAGAACATGGTGGACAATAGGAGTGGTAGGATGACCAAGACGAGCATGCTACTGTGACAACGATACACGAACTCCACTGAAAACCCGAGAGACGCCATGCTGCTCCAAGCGATAGAGACGCTGGCAAAGGTGCCCACTAAGTAGAACATCCCTCGTGTTCCGATCCTTAATAAAAATAACAAAAGGGTGAAATTCACATTATACATTATTATCAGAATTGAGTTTAGAAACTAAAAGTATATTACGCGTCACAAATGGAATTCTACGGACATTATGAAGCTAGAGACTCCTATTTGCATGACTAGTGAGGAGAGATGCTTGACCAATATGAGAGATGTGTATACCTACTCCATTGGCGGTGTGAACCTTGTCGGTGTCATGGTAAGACTCACGGGAGTGGAGCTTTCTCAGCTTGTTCATGAGATGATCTGTGGCCCTAGTATCCATGTACCAGTGGGGGTCGACGGGTAGGACTGCATGTGTCCCTGTTGTTCCTTCGGTGGGCGGTCAGCCATTGCAGCCTGACGCTCAGCAACCTGTGGTTCCTTGCCGTCGTTGTAGAGGCCAAGGAAGCTTTTCTGGAAGCGGCGATGACACTTGGAAGCCCAATGACCTTCGTTCCCGCAGAGATGGCACACGCGGAGAGGCCGATCCCCAGGAGGAGGGGACGACTGGGGGGTGCGGCCGGGCCTTTTCCTAAGCTGGCCGATGGTGCACTAGAAGGGCCGTGACCCTCCTTGTAGGTGGCGTTTGCCGAGGAGGATCCACGAGTGCGAGAGCGACGCGCCTCCACACGCTGCTCGGTTAGGACGAGACGTGAGTATAGATCATGCGCCTGCATCAGTGAGGATGAGTTGCGATGCTCGTTGATGATCTTCACCAAGCCATCATACTCCTCATCAAGGCCGTTGACGATGTAGGAGTTGAACTCGGCGTCGGTGAGGGGCTGGACAATGGAGGCCAATGTGTCAGCGAGGGACTTGACCTTGTTGTAGAACACCATCACCATGGATTTGAGCTTCTCACACTCGCCAAGTTGATGACAGAGAGCGCTAGAGCGCGCCCGAGACTGTGACGCGAAAGAGCGCTCCAGGATGGTCCACGCCTCGTGGGAGGTCTTGGCGAAGACGAGAATGCCAGCAACCTTCAGGGTGAGCGACCCCTAGATGGCAAAGAGAATGGCTGGTCTTTCCCTATCTAGGCATGGTGCACTGGCTTGTACACTGGAGCATTCACACTGTCCACCAATGCGGGGGAGGGGGGCAGGAAAGAGAGCCGTCGACATAGCCGATCAAGTAGTGACTCCCTATGAGCGGAAGAACTTGCGCACGCCAAAACATATAGTTATCTGGCGACAGCTTTATGGTGATGATGTGGCCGAAGTGGAACGGCACGAGCAGCGGCCTGGCGTGAAGACGACGGGCGGCATGTAGGCAGTGGGAGCCGCAGCCACATGCACAGGAGGCAGCGTAGCCGAGACCAGCGGGGCGCCGAGGGCGGGCGCCGGTGGGGCACCTTAGGCAGATGCCGACAGAGCGCCTAGGGAAGGCGCCGATGAGACCCCAAGGGCAGGAACCAGGGCCTGCGCGGGTAGCAGACGCGCGCGGGATGCGGGTGCGGTGCCGGCCACGGAGGCAGGGCGGCGGCTGGTACGCCTCGTGGAGAAGAGGGAGTCGATGCTGAGGGTCCCAATCGGAGGCACCGTCATGGCTGAGGCGTCGATGGGGCGCGGGTGGAGCATCGCGAGAGAGGCAGGAAGGTAACCGGTCGAGAGGGAGCCAGAGGCGGCGGCCTTCATGGTGATGGCGGCGATCTGAGGTGGGTGGGGGCGAAAGCGATGGTGTATATGTAGGGTTCGCAGCATAGAAAACAAAAGCGATAGTTGTTCCCTACGATGGGAACAACTATGTACCAAGATCTATTTACTATATACAAACAACAGGCGGATGTATATCCATAGAGAACATACCCTTGAAGACTGACAAAGCTTAACGAGTTAAACTCGTGGTTGATGTAGACGATCTCTTGCCGATCTCAAGATCGAGAGAAAGTCCTAGCGTCGCAAATCAGCAGCGCATCCATGCTCGCACACACGTCCGAGGCACCGAGCAACCTCCGCCTCCTCGCTCTAGCGATGCAGTGGAAGCACAACTCTTTCTTGCCGAATAGCCACCGGGAACATGTATCTCGCTAGTCCGAGACCATGGGGGATAAATTCTAGAGGGGGAGAGATCCTTCACGAGGAGGTGTGAGAGAGAGGGAGAGGGGTGCCTTTTATAGGAGAGAGGGGGGACCCCAAGGGGGGTGGCCTACGCATGGGGCTTCCCCCTTGCCCTCCACTACTAGGAAAACAGCTATAGGTAATTAGCACATCCGTGGCTCACATGGTTGAAGTGCCCCACGGCTAAAACAGGCGTGGCTCACCTGTGGGCAGTGCCCTACTAGTAACTAGAACAACCGTGGCGCACATGACTATAGTGCGCCACAGATGTGTGTGGGCCAGGGCCCTGTTGGCCGCACGCCAAACATCTGTAGCGCACTATAGTCATGTGCGCCACGGTTGTTAGTGTCATCTGTGGCGCACATGGGGGGGGTGCGCTACGCCTAAGCGCACGCCCCTCTCTGATGTGAACCATCCGCAAGCATCTGTGGCGCACATGGCATAGTGTGCCACAGAAGTTTGTACTCTCTGTGGCGCACTATGGCATGTGCGCCACAGATGTAGTGGCATGCACCAACTCCACCCCCCCCCCCCCCCCCCGTGGATCGCCTTTTTAGGGTTTGCAAAAAATAAACGAAAATGATAAACACTTCAAAAAATTAAATCCTTTCATATTTAGGTAGGTAATGTGGTATAGCTTCTAGTAAAATTAACAGAAATGAGTTTCGACTTTATTTGCAAAAAAAAGTAATGCCACAGTAAAAAGGCCGTAACTTTTGCATACGATATCGAAAAAAATCGTATAATATACCAAAATGACCAGAACGAGATTCCAGATCCGCTTGCAACCCCTTTAGGTCGTTTAGCGATTTTTTAGATTTTCAAAATTCGAAAAGAGTAAAAAGTTACGGTCAAAAAACCGTTTTTTCCTGCAGAAAAAAAAAATACAGGGCGACTTATCCGTAGCGCACCTACACCTAGTGCGCCACGGATAAGCTTGGGCGGGATTCAAATTTGAATCCCCACCCCGCCCTCCTCCTCCCTTTCCCCTTTTCCCTCTTCCTCTCCCTTTCCCTTTCCACTTTTCCCTTCCCCTTTTCCCTCTTCCTCTCCCTTTCCCTTCTTCCTTCTTCCTTCTTCCTTCTTCCTTCTTCCTTCTTCCTTCTCCCTTCTCCTCCTTCCCCTTCTCCTCTTCTTGCAGTGATGGCACGACGTCGACCTCCTTCTCCTCCTCCTCGCAGTGACAACGGGCGACGGCGGTGCAACGGCGGCCTCCTTCTCCTCCTCCTCGCGACGGCGGTGCAACGGCGGCCTCCTTCTCCTCCTCTTCCTCCTCTGCCTCCTGTTCTTCTCCTCCTCTTCCTCCTCTGCCTCCTCTTCTTCTTCTCCTCCTCTTCCTCCTCTTCTCCTCCTCCTCCTCTTCTTCTCCTCCTCTGCCTCATCTTCTTCTTCTCCTCCTCTTCCTCCCATTCTCCTCTTCCTCCTCCTTGCAGTTCCGACGACGACACCGACGCGCGACCGCACTGACGGCGACGGCGACCTGCACCGACGCGCGGCCGCACTGACGACGAGATCCAGATCTGCTGCTTTTTTTTTGAATTTTGAAATTTACATCCGTGGCGCACAGTACCTAGTGCGCCACGGTTATCGTTTCATACGCGTGGCGCACCTGCCCAAACTTCTGTGGCGCACTGGCATGTGCGCCACGCCTGTCTCTAAACTTCTGTGGCGCACTAGGCAGTGCGCCACAGAAGTTTAAACTTCTGTAGCGCAAGGCACGTGGCGCACTGCTAGTGCGCCACAGATGATGTTTCATGGTGCGCCACTAAAGGCCATTTTCCTAGTAGTGCTCCCCTCATTCATGTGGGTGGAAACTCCACTCACAAAAATCCTTTCAATTCCCTCCACTCAAAATCCCACTCAAAATTGCTATTAAATTTCCACCAAATTTAATGCAAAATCTCATTAAATAAAACTCCATTTATTTATTCAGAATTTTGTCAATTACTTTAATGAAAAACATTCACATATACCCCTTGCTAGAATTACATTTCACATGCAAAAACACTTTCTGCAATTTCATCCGAAAAACCTATTTCGGTATCTAGTGAAATAAATTCCTGTGCTTGTTATTCTTTCTGGCATGAAACTTTTGCTCCAATTGGATGTCAGTGTCTCTTAAGTGTGTCACCCTACGGTTCGCGAATAATGTGGACATGATCGAGACCCCTCTCGGATCAATAATCAAAAGCGGGATCTGGAGACCCATACTGACTCCCACACATTCAACGATGACTTTCTTATGATCGTCGAAACCTTTTATGCTAGTATCTTAATCTCTTTGTTTCACAATATATTCCATGTCCGATATTCGATCATCGGTATCTCCATACCTAGTTTGATCTCGTTACTGACATGCACTCTTTTCTCGTTCCCGTGATATAACATTCTAGTGATCAAATCACTTGCTTGCAAGCTAACCAATGTGATATCACCGAGAGGGCCCAGAGTATATCTATCCATCATCGGGATGAACATATTCCACTCTCGATCCATGGGCCGCAACATAACACTTTACTAGTTCTGAACCCATCTTTATAATCACCCTGTTACGGTGTGACGTTTGATGTTATCAAGAAACTCTTCCGGTGTTAGTGATTGACATGATCTCATGGTCTAAGGATTAGGATCACTTCGTAAGTTGTTATAGAAATATAAACTCATTGACTTTGATCATAATGCTATACTTCATATGAATGTTCATCACACCATTACACTAATGCTGTGACCTCGTTATTAACAACATCCAATGTCCATGATCAGGAAAACTTGATCATCTTGTTAATCAACGAGCTAGTTTATGAGAGAGGCATAACTAGGAACTTTCTGTTTGTTTATTAAACACACATGTATTAATGTTTCCGTATTAATACAATTATAGCATGCAAAATAAACATCTATCATATACTTGGAATATACATAATAAACACTTTATTATTGCCTCTTAGGGCATATTCCCTTTAGTCTCCCACTTGCACTAGAGACAATAATCTAGTTACATAGTGATGAATCTAACACCCATGGAGTTCTGGTGTTGATCATGTTTTGCTCTAGGGAGTGTTTTAGTCAACAGATCTGCTACATTGAGATCCGTGTGTAATTTACAAATGTTTATATTTCCATCCTTGACATGCTCGCGGATGGAGTGAAACCAGCGCTTAATATGCTTGGAATTCTTGTGAGACCTTGGTTCTTTGGCATTGGCAATGGCACCATTGTTGTCACAATAGATCACCATTGGGTCCAACATGCTCGCAACCACACCTAGTTCGGATATGAACTCCTTCATCCAAACCGCTTCCTGAGCCGCTTTCGAAGCAGCAACATATTCGGCCTCCGTTGTTGATCCCGCCACCACAGGTTGTTTGGAACTCCTCCAACTAACCGCTCCGCCATTCATGAGAAATACGTATCCGGATTGAGACTTAGAGTCATCTGGATCGGTGTCAACGCTTGCGTCAACATAACACTTAGCGACGAGCTCTTCTTCACCTCCGTACACAAGAAACATATCTTTAGTTCTTCGCAAGTACTTAAGGATATTCTTGACCGCTATCCAGTGTTCCGAACTTGGATCTGATTGGTACCTACTAGTCAAACTAATAGCATGTGCCACATCCAGTCTTGTACATAGCATGGCGTACATTATAGAGCCTATGGCTGAAGCATAGGGGACTTTGTCCATTATCTCTCTTTCTTCCGCCGTAGCCGGACTTTGTGTCTTACTCAATGTCTTGACTTGCAACATAGGTAAGAACCCCTTCTTACTTCCGTCCATTTTAAACTTCTTTAAAATCTTATCAAGGTATGTACTTTGCGATAGCCCTATTAGGCGCCTAGATCTATCTCTATAGATCTTTATGCCTAATATGTATGACACTTCACCTAGGTCCTTCATTGAAAATTTGCTGTTTAGATAACTTTTAACATTGTTTAAAAGATCTATATCATTTTCGATCAATAATATGCCATCCACATATAATATCAGAAATGACACATTGCTCCCACTCACTTTCTTGTAAATACAAGCATCTCCAAAAGTTTGGACAAATCCAAACTCTTTGATCACCTCATCAAAGCGGAGATTCCAACTTCGTGATGCTTGCTTCATGTAGTGACCTCAGATCGATAAGGATCCTAAGTCCCTGTGATTAACATGCTAGTCTCTGGATCAATAGCTAGCACTCACAGTCGATGAAATATCATGTAAAACACAAAGTCTTTATTACACGGAGAATCCAGAGTATGAATTTATTACAAAATTGCTTAGCATTAAGCTAGCTCAAATAACAGCGAAAACATAAAAGCAGCTTGAGTCCATCAACGTCCCAGGCTTGTCGAGTGTAGACTCGCGATCCCTACGCACCTTTCAATCTTCGGATTCTGCATATAAAACGTGCAGCCAACAGGTTGGGTCAATACTTTGAATGTATTGGCAAATTACACCAAGGAGAGAAAAAAACTATCTCTACTTGAAAGGCTAGTTTAGGCTGTAGAGTTCATTTGCTCAAAGCTAGTTTTCTTAAGTCGAGAAGAAGAAGAGAAGATTTTCCCTACTTTGTAAACATTTGCTTAGGTAAAATATGGTCGAATGGCACACGAGGATATTACTCACCAAGTGTCCAAACAACCAAACACTTGGATATTACGCACCAAGTGTCACTTGGATATTACACACCAAGTTCCCAAAATCCCACCCATTGGCGATATTACTCACGCCATGGAGTTTTAAAACTTTGTTTAGAAAAGAGAGAGGAAGATCCTTCAGAGGCTCCATCCTTCAGACGCTCATTGTTGTTATCAGAAACTCGCGCCTCTTCAGAGTCATGACACCAGCAGCCACATGATGAGTGCGAAAAGCTAACTCAAACTGATCCCAAGTGATAGCATCAATGTCCGGGTGGGTGACTTGGTAGTTATCCCACCATTATGCAGCAGGTCCTTCAAGCTGGTGTGCGGCGTAACGTACCCTGTCGGCTCCGATAGCTTGAACGGTGTCTAGCTTCTTATTGATCGTACGCAGCCAGTCATCAGCGATGATAGGTTCAGTGCTGCTAGTGAAAGTAGGTGGGTCCTTTAAGCGATCCTGTTGAGGTGGTGGCGGAGGTGGTGGTGGTGGCGGGTTGTTGTTGTTGTTTTGCATGTTCTGAGTGAGCAGTTGGATCAGCTGATTCTGAGTGGCCAAAAGTTGTGCTATTTCTGGCGGGATTTCGGAGTTCGCACGTCTTGGCGGCATCTGTGGGGTTTAAGAGAATAGTTAAGAAATAGATAGAAAGACTAAGTAGTAAACTCCTAACCTTATGAAAACACACCAAGAACACAAAGCACACAAGGCATAACAACACAGATTAACACAGAAAACAACCAAGTTTAGCTAAACCAGATTTGTCTTGGTATTTATTAGAATCGCGAATAACGTTCTACTATAGAATTAAAGGTGGTCCAACTATTACACATCTTCCACGCCTTCCTCTTCCTCGTCCTCGAACGAGTAGCCTTCCTGCTCTAGAGTTGTCTTGTACAACTCCATCTCCTTTGTGGTGGCTTCAAGCTTCTCTTGGAGGTTCTTTATCTCATCCTGCAGCTTCTTGGCAGTGCCTTCCAGCTGCTTCTGAAGTCCCTCCTTCTCGCTTTGTAGCTCCTCACTAAACTTGAATTCTTTGCGGCTTCGAGTTGCTTTGCCAAGTCCCTCTTGGAAGCACGCACTTCATTGATTATCTTGCAAAGGCCTTCAGTTTGCACTTCAGCTCCATCGATCTGCTGTTTGAGTTCCCTAATTCTCTTGTTTTTATTTATCACCCTCTTCTCTTGGTTAGCGAACTTCTTCTCTTGGTCCTGGAAATTTATCTCTTGGAGCTTCATTGCCTCCTCCTGCTGCTTGATCATTTCTTCCTTCTCCTTGATGAGGGCGCATAGCTCGTCGTTCTTCAACATCTCGAGGAAGGTACCCTTTTCAAGGTCATGGACGTGGCACTCCAAATCTTGATATTGTGCTCTTTGGCGCTTGGTAGAAATTCTTTCCTCAAAGGTTAACACCATGGAAATTCCTTCCTCATCTCGTCTCCCAAAGAGGCCGCCGCAATGTCCTTTGAGAGCTTCATGATGACGTCCACATGGGCGACCAATGAGTTGCTGCAAGCTGATGCTAAGAGCCCTCCTTGGAATCACTAACAATGTGGATTGCTATGTCTTCCTTCGGGTTCTTGCCTCGCTCTTTTCCTGGCTGGATGACTTTGACTCCCCAACAGCCATCCTTATGGAGTTTCTTCATTGTGCTCCCCTGGATTGTTGGGAGAGGAAGGTCCAAACGTGTGAGTAGGTCCACGAGGCATCCACCAAAGCGAAGGGGCTCGATGTCCGCGACGGTGTCGTAGAGGAAGCTTGTCATCTTTAAGTTAGAAGAATGAAAGTTAGATACTTAAACAAGTAGAGGAAAGCAGATACTAGAAGTGCGGAAAATAACTTAGTAGAAAAGCATGTAAGGCACAAGTTAGAGGTGGTTCCAATCCTAGGGTCACGTCCTACAGGCAACGATGTGCTCTGATACCATCTGTAGTGACCTCAGATCGATAAGGATCCTAAGTCCGTGTGATTAACATGCTAGTCCCTGGATCAATAGCTAGCACTCACAGTTTATGAAATATCATGTAAAACACAAAGTCTTTATTACACAGAGAATACAGAGTATGAATTTATTACAAAATTGCTTAGCATTAAGCTAGCTCAAATAACAGCGGAAACATAACAGCAGCTTGAGTCCATCAACGCCCTAGGCTTGTCGAGTGTAGACTCGCGATCCCTACGCACCTTTCAATCTTCGGATTCTGCACATAAAACGTGCAGCCAACAAGTTGGGTCAATACTTTGAATGTATTGGCAAATTACACCAAGGAGAGAAAAAAAACTATCTCTACATGCAAGGCTAGTTTAGGTTGTAGAGTTCATTTGCTCAAAGCTAGTTTTCTTAAGTAGAGAAGAAGAAGAGAAGATTTTCCCTACTTTGTAAACATTTTCTTAGGTAAAATATGGTCGAATGTCACACGAGGATATTACTCACCAAGTGTCCAAACAACCAAACACTTGGATATTACGCACCAAGTGTCACTTGGATATTACACACCAAGTTCCCAAAATCCCACCCATTGGCGATATTACTCACGCCATGGAGTTTTAAAACTTTGTTTAGAAAAGAGAGGGGAAGATCCTTCAGAGGCTCCATCCTTCAGACGCTCATTGTTGTTTTGTTACCGTGAACACGGCTGATCGATCAGATTGCAATACTCTCGAGAGTTTGTGCACTTTACCCACAATCCACGATCAAGTCCTTTTACAGACAAGACCATGGGGAGGCTTTCCCTTAGTAGCCCCTCTACCTTCTGGATCCAACCGTGCCAAGAACCTCCAAATGTTAGTACCCAGGTGAGGTTTCCCACTAAGTACTAGGCCAAGACAGAGCCCATAATGTATTGTGGTTGCACTGGAAGCTTCTGAATTCTGAAACATGGCAGACTTCTTTGATTCATGGGCGGCCGTCCTCCACCAAAATCTCACTCATTGTCCCGACAACCATTCCTCCCAGAAGAAAACTTAGTTTTATTTTGAAGTGGATTTGAGAAGAAAAGTTTGCTCTAGAGAGCCTTTATACTTATTAAAATTCTTTGTCTTTCGAACCCCCCAACGGTACTTTGTATATATAGCATAGCAAGCAATACTTAGCAAAAAGAGGGGAACCTATTAGGAGGGTAAATCCTAAGTATAGAACTACTCATGGCATACTACAAAAATCATCGCACTTGCAAAATAATACCAAGGAAAATTCTACTAGAACATCCTACACATGCATACTACAGAATTTTGAAGATTACATGCATAGAATCAAAACTGGGACAGAAGTTATGAACAAGTGGTGTAACTTGCCTTGATCCGAGCAGCACTCTACATAATAGCACTCCTTAGCGCACTCCGAACAATCTAACGAATCACAAACATAGATCTGATCACAACTTGTTCAAAACATATCACAGAGGTAATCATGCATGCATGCACATGGTATTTTATGCAAGGTTGGTTCTTCTAAATTGACCAAGGTAGCAAGATTGTGTTGCAATATTGTAAGGGTGTCACTAGGATTGATTTCCCAAAGGTTTAGATCTAATTGAGTCACTAAAACAATTCCTAGGGTTAAAAGGAGATCAAACCATCTAATTAGCCCCAAACTAGATCTAATGATCTTAAGCAAGGTTTTATAATTTTGTCCAGTAGTCAATGTGGAAACAAAGTTACTGCAACAAAAATCAACCAAAACTGAATTTTAATTATTTTCCAATAGAATAAACACTCTAATCTAATGATTAAAAATATACACCTAAAACATTACTGTAAACTTGGAATATTATTGCAGATCTGGATTCTACATAAAATTAGGAATCCAACGGTATATTATAAGCTAAAATTGGCCAAAGATTCAATTTTATATGAATTTCGCAAGTTTTAATCTCAATCTGCAAACAGATCTAAACCTCACTTAAAGTTATTGCCAAGTGGCAGACGCTGGTTGGTCCAGCTGGCCAGGCGGGTGACGCGGCGCGGGCGCGGGCGCAGCTTGCCACGCGGCGTGGCGAGGTTGGCTGGTACCCCTTCGCCCGTCCTTCTAATCTGGGCGCTAGAAATCAGATCCAACGGCGGGAGATGGGTGGTGGCTTACCGCGGCGGCGTTGAGGGCGAGGTGGCGGCGGCGCGTCAGGTGGCGAAGCTCGGCGGCGATCTGGTGGCTCCTGGAGGCAGCGGTGTAGTCGCCGAGGTGCGTCAGGTCCTTGCGGTCACGTTCGAGGCTCCGGCTGGTCTTCTCGCTTCCTATGCTGTTGGCAAGGTCCCGCCGATCCTCCTCGTCTCCGGCGACGCGTCGCGAGAAATTGCCGACGATATGCTGCAGTGGAGAGAGGGAAAGGTGCACGGGGCGAATCAGCGGTGAACGAGGAACAGTTCTAGGGGAAGGAAGGAGCGAGAGGGGGTCCCGAACCGTCTTGGTGAGGTTGTCCCGACGACGGCGGTGTGAATCGTCGACGGGCTAGGGTTTCGTAAGGAAAAAAATCGCACGGGGTGAGCCAAGGGTGGCGGGGTTTATATGGGGGTGGAGACTTGGGCGAGGGGGCTCGAATCGCCGCGAATCCCACTGGATTCGGTTCGGACTCGTGCATGGGGAGGATTCCTGCTCGAGGTAGAAGACGAGGGTGGGACCCGCGTGTCAGTGGAGGCGGGCGGTGTGGGTTGGCACGGCGCTGGCGAGTTTGCTGCTGCGCGGGCGCTGGGGGCGGGGTGGGCTGGCGAGCCGGCCCAGCTAGGTTAGCTGCTGCCTCCTTTTTTTTCCTTTTAACATTTTTCATTTTCTGTTTTAGTAAAACCTAAATAAGTTTTGCATATGAAGTCAAAAAGAGATGAAACCAACTTCTAAATTTTTGTAAAAAGGAGGTGGTCATCCTGGGGCCATAGTTTAATGTTTCACAAGGTTTTTAGAAGGGTCAAACTTGACCACTACAATAATGCTTACATATGGCAAACACTGTTAGGGTTTTGCTAGGTTTAGGTGTTTATGATTTTGTTGTAAAAATTCATTTGTAGAATGCAATGATGCAAGGATGATGCATGGAACTAATAACATCCTAATATAAAATCTGGGATGTTACAAACCTACCCCCCTTAAGAGGAATCTCGTCCCCGAGATTCGGGTTGGCTAGCAAATAGGTGTGGGTGTTCTGCCTTCAAGTCTTCTTCACGCTCCCACGTAGCTTCTTCCTCGGAGTGGTGGTTCCATTGTACTTTGCAGAATCTTATGGTCTTGGTGCGGGTAATCCTTTCGGCTGTTTCCAGTATTTTGATGGGTTTTTCCTCATAGGTAAGATCATTCTCCAATTGAACCTCATCTAGGGGAACGGTGTCTCTTAGTGGTGTTTCGGCCATTTTCGGGTGACACTTCTTTAGTTGCGACACATGAAACACATCATGAACAGTCAGTCCTTCCGGTAACTCCAACTGATAAGCAACTTCTCCTCTACGGGCCAGAACCTTATATGGTCCTATGAATCGTAGGGCTAACTTGCCCTTGATTCCGAACCTCTTAACTCCTCGTAGGGGTGAAACTCGGAGATACGCACGGTCCCCTATTTCATAAGCCACATCTCTGTGCTTGGAATCAGCATAACTCTTCTGTCGGGATTGGGCTACCTTTAGCCTATCCTGAATCTGTCGTACCTTTTCTTCGGCATCCTTGATCAAGTCAGGTCCAAATAGGCTACGTTCACCAACTCCACTCCATAGCAGCAGAGTCCTACACTTCCTGCCATATAGAACTTCAAATGGAGCCATCTTGATACTTGTCTGGTAGCTGTTGTTGTATGAGAACTCAGCATACGGCAGGTTATCGTCTCAACTAGACCCATAGTCTAGTGCGCAAGCTCTAAATATATCTTCCAAAATTTGATTCACCCTTTCCGTTTGGCCATCTGTCTGAGGGTGGAAGGCAGTACTGAATTCTAGTCGGGTTCCAAGAGACTCATGTAGTTGTCGCCAAAACTTCGAAGTGAACTGTGTGCCTCTGTCTGACACAATTCCCTTGGGAACACCATGTAGGCTTACAATCCTTGACATGTATATCTTAGCAAGCTTAGCACTTGTATATGTGGTCTTTACGGGGATGAAGTGAGCCACCTTGGTAAAGTGCTCCACCACTACCCAGATAGAATCAAATCCAGAATGAGTCCGGGGCAATCCCGTGATCAAATCCATGCCTATCTTATCCCACTTCCAGTCAGGTATAGGTAGTGGTTGAAGTAGTCCCGCCGGTTTCTGATGCTCGGCTTTAACTCTATTGCATACATCACACAGAGAAATATATTCTGCAATGTCTCTCTTTAGGTTATTCCACCAAAATCTATCCTTCACATCCATGTACATCTTCGTGTTACCTGGATGAATTGAGCATGGCGAATCATGAGCTTCTTGTAAAATCATCTTCCTGATATCGAGGTCATTGGGAACGCACAAACGCTTCCCATACCAGAGGGTTCCTTGTTCTTCCAGACGAAATTATTTAGTCTTTCCTTCGCTTATCCTGATTCTTATTTCTTCCAACTCTTTATCTCCCTGCTGTGCTTCCTCGATTCTTTCTTGGAAGGTGGACACTATTTCCATAGTCGCTACGTGTCCTTTCGGAACTATCTCCAGCCTGAGATCCCTGAATTGTTTGCATAAATCCTCTGGAAGTTCCCCTGCGGTAAGTCCATTCACATACACTTTACGACTTAAGGCATCAACCACCACGTTTGCCTTTCCGGGATGGTATTGTAAGTCCAAGTCATAATCCTTAATTAGTTCAAGCCATCTTCTTTGTCTCATATTCAACTCCTTTTGGGTGAAGATGTACTTCAAACTTTTATGATCTATGAATACATCACAATGTTTGCCCATGAGGTAGTGTCTCCATACCTTGAGTGCATGAACCACAGACGCAAGTTCCAAATCATGTGTGGGGTAATTGTGTTCGTGGTTCTTAAGTTGTCGGGAGGCATAGGATACCACTTTCCCATCCTGCATCAATACACTTCCCAGTCCTTGTCGAGAAGCGTCACAATAGACTTGAAAATCCTTTTGGATATCAGGCAGGCACAGAACTGGCGCCGTTACGAGGCGTTTCTTCAACTCTTGAAAACTTGCTTCACATGCCTCGGTCCATAGGAATTTCTTTTCCTTCTTCAGTAGTTCCGTCATGGGTTTTGCTATTTTGGAAAAGTTTTCAATGAACCTCTGATAATATCCTGCGAGGCCCAAGAAACTCCTAATATCTCCCACATTCTTGGGTGACTCCCATTCTGTCACGGAAGCTGCCTTACTAGGATCTACGGCAACTCCTTTTGCCGACACAACATGACCAAGGAATCCCACTTCCTTTAACCAGAATTCGCATTTGCTGAATTTGGCATACAACTTGTGTTCTCTTAGTTTCTCCATAATAAGGCGCAGATGTTTCTCATGTTCCTTCTCATCCTTAGAGTATATGCGTATGTCATCTATGAATACCATGATAAACTTGTCCAAATATTCCATGAACACTTTGTTCATCATGGTCATGAAGTATGCTGGGGCATTGGTTAGCCCAAAAGACATCACGGTGTACTCATATAATCCGTATCTTGTGGTGAATGTTGTTTTGGGCACATCCTGTTCTCGAATCTTTAGCTGAAAGTAGCCTGATCGCAGATCGATCTTTGAGAACACACTGGCTCCCTTTAACGGATCAAACAAGTCATTAATGTTGGGTAGAGGATACTTATTCTTGATCGTCACCTCGTTCAACGAGCGGTAGTCCACAACCAGCCTCTTGGTTTTATCCTTCTTCTCCACAAATAGGACAGGCGCTCCCCAAGATGATGCGCTGGGTTGGATGAATCCCTTGTCCAATTGTTCCCTAAGCTGTTTCTTGAGTTCCTTTAACTCATCCACATCCATCTTGTATGGTCTCTTAGCTATCGGCCCCGTGCCTGGCATCAAGTCAATGAGGAACTCGATATCACGGTCGGGAGGCATTCCTGGCAGTTCCTCCGGAAAGACATCTAGGTATTCCTTTACAATAGGTACCTCCTCCAAGCTAACCCCCTTAAGAGAGTTCACCATGACTTCCTTAAGTGCGAAATTCGACTTGATGCGAATCCTTTTCCCTTCCGGTGTTGTGAGCGTGACAGTCCTTTTTGCACAATCTATGACTCCTTCATATTCGGTCATCCAATTCATGCCCAAGATTATGTCTAATCCTTGTGATTCTATAACTACTAGACTTGTGGGAAATATGTGTGTCCCAATCCTTAGTTATAATTTCCGGCAACTGGAGTTTGCCACTATTTCTCCCCCAGGAGAACTTACCCTGAGAGGAAAGTTTATAGTCTCGTTTGGTATCTTGCCTCTATCCACAAATACCCTTGATATGAATGAATGCGATGCACCAGTATCAAAAATAACAACTGCGGGGATAGAATTGAGTTTGAACTTACCAATCACAGAGTCTGGCGCATCACAAGCATCCTCCATAGAAACATGATTTACCGTGGCTTTGACAAACGGATTTGGCTTCTTCCCGTTTCCATTGCCATGGTTGTGTCCATTTCCATTCCCATTGCCATTTCCATTCTTCTTCTTGGGGCAAGAGGTTGCATAATGTCCTGTCCTGTTGCACTTAAAGCATGTCACCTCACTGAGATCCTTTCCATTGCTGCCATTCCCATTGCGGTTTTTATGCCCATTGTGTTTGTGGCCACCATGGTTATGACCGTTATGGTTGTGGCCATTATTGTTATAAGGTGGAGGTGAGGAATTGCACTGCTTCTGATACGGAACAGAGTGCTTGTGAGGGTTAGACTTCCTCTTGCGGTTTTCTATGCTCTTCCTCTTTGATTCAACCACAATGGCTCTGTCCAGGAGTTCCTGAAAGTTGTCAAATTTCTGAACCACAAGCTGAATGGATATCTCGTCATTGAGTCCCCTTAAGAATTCCTCCTATCTCTTGGCATCAGTGGAAACGTCATCGGGTGCATAACGGGGTAGCTTGTTGACAAGCTCTCCATACTCGGTGACCGAACGGTGCAGCTGGTGTAGGTCGCGAAACTCGCGCCTCTTCAGAGTCATGACACCAGCAGCCACATGATGAGTGCGAAAAGCTAACTCAAACTGATCCCAAGTGATAGCATCAATGTCCGGGTGGGTGACTTGGTAGTTATCCCACCATTCTGCAGCAGGTCCTTCAAGCTGGTGTGCGGCGTAACGTACCCTGTCGGCTCCGATAGCTTGAACGGTGTCTAGCTTCTTATTGATCGTACGCAGCCAGTCATCAGCGATGATAGGTTCAGTGCTGCTAGTGAAAGTAGGTGGGTCCTTTAAGCGATCCTGTTGAGGTGGTGGCGGAGGTGGTGGTGGTGGCGGGTTGTTGTTGTTGTTTTGCATGTTCTGAGTGAGCAGTTGGATCAGCTGATTCTGAGTGGCCAAAAGTTGTGCTATTTCTGGCGGGATTTCGGAGTTCGCACGTCTTGGCGGCATCTGTGGGGTTTAAGAGAATAGTTAATAAATAGATAGAAAGACTAAGTAGTAAACTCCTAACCTTATGAAAACACACCAAGAACACAAAGCACACAAGGCATAACAACACAGATTAACACAGAAAACAACCAAGTTTAGCTAAACCAGATTTGTCTTGGTATTTATTAGAATCGCGAATAACGTTCTACTATAGAATTAAAGGTGGTCCAACTATTACACATCTTCCACGCCTTCCTCTTCCTCGTCCTCGAACGAGTAGCCTTCCTGCTCTAGAGTTGTCTTGTACAACTCCATCTCCTTTGTGGTGGCTTCAAGCTTCTCTTGGAGGTTCTTTATCTCATCCTGCAGCTTCTTGGCAGTGCCTTCCAGCTGCTTCTGAAGTCCCTCCTTCTCGCTTTGTAGCTCCTCCACTAAACTTGACTTCTTTGCGGCTTCGAGTTGCTTTGCCAAGTCCCTCTTGGAAGCACGCACATCATTGATTATCTTGCAAAGGCCTTCAGTTTGCACTTCAGCTCCATCGATCTGCTGTTTGAGTTCCCTAATTCTCTTGTTTTTATTTATCACCCTCTTCTCTTGGTTAGCGAACTTCTTCTCTTGGTCCTGGAAATTTATCTCTTGGAGCTTCATTGCCTCCTCCTGCTGCTTGATCATTTCTTCCTTCTCCTTGATGAGGGCGCATAGCTCGTCGTTCTTCAACATCTCGAGGAAGGTACCCTTTTCAAGGTCATGGACGTGGCACTCCAAATCTTGATATTGTGTTCTTTGGCGCTTGGTAGAAATTCTTTCCTCAAAGGTTAACTCCATGGAAATTCCTTCCTCATCTCGTCTCCCAAAGAGGCCGCCGCAATGTCCTTTGAGAGCTTCATGATGACGTCCACATAGGCGACCAATGAGTTGCTGCAAGCTGATGCTAAGAGCCCTCCTTGGAATCACTAACAATGTGGATTGCTATGTCTTCCTCCGGGTTCTTGCCTCGCTCTTTTCCTGGCTGGATGACTTTGACTCCCCAACAGCCATTCTTATGGAGTTTCTTCATTGTGCTCCCCTGGATTGTTGGGAGAGGAAGGTCCAAACGTGTGAGTAGGTCCACGAGGCATCCACCAAAGCGAAGGGGCTCGATGTCCGCGACGGTGTCGTAGAGGAAGCTTGTCATCTTTAAGTTAGAAGAATGAAAGTTAGATACTTAAACAAGTAGAGGAAAGCAGATACTAGAAGTGCGGAAAATAACTTAGTAGAAAAGCATGTAAGGCACAAGTTAGAGGTGGTTCCAATCCTAGGGTCACGTCCTACAGGCAACGATGTGCTCTGATACCATCTGTAGTGACCTCAGATCGATAAGGGTCCTAAGTCCGTGTGATTAACATGCTAGTCCCTGGATCAATAGCTAGCACTCACAGTTTATGAAATATCATGTAAAACACAAAGTCTTTATTACACAGAGAATACAGAGTATGAATTTATTACAAAATTGCTTAGCATTAAGCTAGCTCAAATAACAGCGGAAACATAAAAGCAGCTTGAGTCCATCAACGCCCCAGGCTTGTCGAGTGTAGACTCGCGATCCCTACGCACCTTTCAATCTTCGGATTCTGCACATAAAACGTGCAGCCAACAAGTTGGGTCAATACTTTGAATGTATTGGCAAATTACACCAAGGAGAGAAAAAAAACTATCTCTACATGCAAGGCTAGTTTAGGCTGTAGAGTTCATTTGCTCAAAGCTAGTTTTCTTAAGTAGAGAAGAAGAAGAGAAGATTTTCCCTACTTTGTAAACATTTGCTTAGGTAAAATATGGTCGAATGTCACACGAGGATATTACTCACCAAGTGTCCAAACAACCAAACACTTGGATATTACGCACCAAGTGTCACTTGGATATTACACACCAAGTTCCCAAAATCCCACCCATTGGCGATATTACTCACGCCATGGAGTTTTAAAACTTTGTTTAGAAAAGAGAGGGGAAGATCCTTCAGAGGCTCCATCCTTCAGACGCTCATTGTTGTTTTGTTACCGTGAACACGGCTGATCGATCAGATTGCAATACTCTCGAGAGTTTGTGCACTTTACCCACAATCCACGATCAAGTCCTTTTACAGACAAGACCATGGGGAGGCTTTCCCTTAGTAGCCCCTCTACCTTCTGGATCCAACCGTGCCAAGAACCTCCAAATGTTAGTACCCAGGTGAGGTTTCCCACTAAGTACTAGGCCAAGACAGAGCCCATAATGTATTGTGGTTGCACTGGAAGCTTCTGAATTCTGAAACATGGCAGACTTCTTTGATTCATGGGCGGCCGTCCTCCACCAAAATCTCACTCATTGTCCCGACAACCATTCCTCCCAGAAGAAAACTTAGTTTTATTTTGAAGTGGATTTGAGAAGAAAAGTTTGCTCTAGAGAGCCTTTATACTTATTAAAATTCTTTGTCTTTCGAACCCCCCAACGGTACTTTGTATATATAGCATAGCAAGCAATACTTAGCAAAAAGAGGGGAACCTATTAGGAGGGTAAATCCTAAGTATAGAACTACTCATGGCATACTACAAAAATCATCGCACTTGCAAAATAATACCAAGGAAAATTCTACTAGAACATCCTACACATGCATACTACAGAATTTTGAAGATTACATGCATAGAATCAAAACTGGGACAGAAGTTATGAACAAGTGGTGTAACTTGCCTTGATCCGAGCAGCACTCTACATAATAGCACTCCTTAGTGCACTCCGAACAATCTAACGAATCACAAACATAGATCTGATCACAACTTGTTCAAAACATATCACAGAGGTAATCATGCATGCATGCACATGGTATTTTATGCAAGGTTGGTTCTTCTAAATTGACCAAGGTAGCAAGATTGTGTTGCAATATTGTAAGGGTGTCACTAGGATTGATTTCCCAAAGGTTTAGATCTAATTGAGTCACTAAAACAATTCCTAGGGTTAAAAGGAGATCAAACCATCTAATTAGCCCCAAACTAGATCTAATGATCTTAAGCAAGGTTTTATAATTTTGTCCAGTAGTCAATGTGGAAACAAAGTTATTGCAACAAAAATCAACCAAAACTGAATTTTAATTATTTTCCAATAGAATAAACACTCTAATCTAATGATTAAAAATATACACCTAAAACATTACTGTAAACTTGGAATATTATTGCAGATCTGGATTCTACATAAAATTAGGAATCCAACGGTATATTATAAGCTAAACTTGGCCAAAGATTCAATTTTATATGAATGTCGCAAGTTTTAATCTCAATCTGCAAACAGATCTAAACCTCACTTAAAGTTCTTGCCAAGTGGCAGACGCTGGTTGGTCCAGCTGTCCAGGCGAGTGACGCGGCGCGGGCGTGGGCGCAGCTTGCCACGCGGCGTGGCGAGGTTGGCTGGTACCCCTTCGCCCGCCCTTCTAATCTGGGCCCTAGAAATCAGATCCAACGGCGGGAGATGGGTAGTGGCTTACCGCGGCGGCGTTGAGGGCGAGGCGGCGGCGGCGCGTCGGGTGGCAAAGCTCGGCGGCGATCTGGTGGCTCCTGGAGGCAGCGGTGTAGTCGCCGAGGTGCGTCAGGTCCTTGCGGTCACGTTCGAGGCTCCGGCTGCTCTTCTCGCTTCCTCTGCTGTTGGCAAGGTCCCGTCGATCCTCCTCGTCTCCGGCGACGCGTCGGCGAGAAATTGCCAAAGATATGCTGCAGTGGAGAGAGGGAAAGGTGCACGGGGCGAATCAGAGGTGAACGAGGAACAGTTCTAGGGGAAGGAAGGAGCGAGAGGGGGTCCCGAACCATCTTGGTGAGGTCGTCCTGACGGCGGCGGTGTGTATCGTCGACGGGCTAGGGTTTCGTAAGGAAAAAAATCGCACGGGGTGAGCCAAGGGTGGCGGGGTTTATATGGGGGTGGAGACTTGGGCGAGGGGGCTCGAATCGCCGCGAATCCCACTGGATTCGGTTCGGACTCGTGCATGGGGAGGAGTCCTGCTCGAGGTAGAAGACGAGGGTGGGACCCGCGTGTCAGTGGAGGCGGGCGGTGTGGGTTGGCACGGCGCTGGCGAGTTTGCTGCTGCGCGGGCGCTGGGGGCGGGGTGGGCTGGCGAGCCGGCCCAGCTAGGTTAGCTGCTGCCTCCTTTTTTTTCCTTTTAACATTTTTCATTTTCTGTTTTAGTAAAACCTAAATAAGTTTTGCATATGAAGTCAAAAAGAGATGAAACCAACTTCTAAATTTTTGTAAAAAGGAGGTGGTCATCCTGGGGCCATAGTTTAATGTTTCACAAGGTTTTTAGAAGGGTCAAACTTGACCACTACAATAATGCTTACATATGGCAAACACTGTTAGGGTTTTGCTAGGTTTAGGTGTTTATGATTTTGTTGTAAAAATTCATTTGTAGAATGCAATGATGCAAGGATGATGCATGGAACTAATAACATCCTAATATAAAATCTGGGATGTTACAAACCTACCCCCCTTAAGAGGAATCTCGTCCCCGAGATTCGGGTTGGCTAGCAAATAGGTGTGGGTGTTCTGCCTTCAAGTCTTCTTCACGCTCCCACGTAGCTTCTTCCTCGGAGTGGTGGTTCCATTGTACTTTGCAGAATCTTATGGTCTTGGTGCGGGTAATCCTTTCGGCTGTTTCCAGTATTTTGATGGGTTTTTCCTCATAGGTAAGATCATTCTCCAATTGAACCTCATCTAGGGGAACGGTGTCTCTTAGTGGTGTTTCGGCCATTTTCGGGTGACACTTCTTTAGTTGCGACACATGAAACACATCATGAACAGTCAGTCCTTCCGGTAACTCCAACTGATAAGCAACTTCTCCTCTACGGGCCAGAACCTTATATGGTCCTATGAATCGTAGGGCTAACTTGCCCTTGATTCCGAACCTCTTAACTCCTCGTAGGGGTGAAACTCAGAGATACGCACGGTCCCCTATTTCATAAGCCACATCTCTGTGCTTGGAATCAGCATAACTCTTCTGTCGGGATTGGGCTACCTTTAGCCTATCCTGAATCTGTCGTACCTTTTCTTCGGCATCCTTGATCAAGTCAGGTCCAAATAGGCTACGTTCACCAACTCCACTCCATAGCAGCAGAGTCCTACACTTCCTGCCATATAGAACTTCAAATGGAGCCATCTTGATACTTGTCTGGTAGCTGTTGTTGTATGAGAACTCAGCATACGGCAGGTTATCGTCTCAACTAGACCCATAGTCTAGTGCGCAAGCTCTCAATATATCTTCCAAAATTTGATTCACCCTTTCCGTTTGGCCATCTGTCTGAGGGTGGAAGGCAGTACTGAATTCTAGTCGGGTTCCAAGAGACTCATGTAGTTGTCGCCAAAACTTCGAAGTGAACTGTGTGCCTCTGTCTGACACAATTCCCTTGGGAACACCATGTAGGCTTACAATCCTTGACATGTATATCTTAGCAAGCTTAGCACTTGTATATGTGGTCTTTACGGGGATGAAGTGAGCCACCTTGGTAAAGTGCTCCACCACTACCCAGACAGAATCAAATCCAGAATGAGTCCGGGGCAATCCCGTGATCAAATCCATGCCTATCTTATCCCACTTCCAGTCAGGTATAGGTAGTGGTTGAAGTAGTCCCGCCGGTTTCTGATGCTCGGCTTTAACTCTATTGCATACATCACACAGAGAAATATATTCTGCAATGTCTCTCTTTAGGTTATTCCACCAAAATCTATCCTTCACATCCATGTACATCTTCATGTTACCTGGATGAATTGAGCATGGCGAATCATGAGCTTCTTGTAAAATCATCTTCCTGATATCGAGGTCATTGGGAACGCACAAACGCTTCCCATACCAGAGGGTTCCTTGTTCTTCCAGACGAAATTATTTAGTCTTTCCTTCGCTTATCCTGATTCTTATTTCTTCCAACTCTTTATCTCCCTTCTGTGCTTCCTCGATTCTTTCTTGGAAGGTGGACACTATTTCCATAGTCGCTACGTGTCCTTTCGGAACTATCTCCAGCCTGAGATCCCTGAATTGTTTGCATAAATCCTCTGGAAGTTCCCCTACGGTAAGTCCATTCACATACACTTTACGACTTAAGGCATCAACCACCACGTTTGCCTTTCCGGGATGGTATTGTAAGTCCAAGTCATAATCCTTAATTAGTTCAAGCCATCTTCTTTGTCTCATATTCAACTCCTTTTGGGTGAAGATGTACTTCAAACTTTTATGATCTATGAATACATCACAATGTTTGCCCATGAGGTAGTGTCTCCATACCTTGAGTGCATGAACCACAGACGCAAGTTCCAAATCATGTGTGGGGTAATTGTGTTCGTGGTTCTTAAGTTGTCGGGAGGCATAGGATACCACTTTCCCATCCTGCATCAATACACTTCCCAGTCCTTGTCGAGAAGCGTCACAATAGACTTGAAAATCCTTTTGGATATCAGGCAGGCACAGAACTGGCGCCGTTACGAGGCGTTTCTTCAACTCTTGAAAACTTGCTTCACATGCCTCGGTCCATAGGAATTTCTTTTCCTTCTTCAGTAGTTCCGTCATGGGTTTTGCTATTTTGGAAAAGTTTTCAATGAACCTCTGATAATATCCTGCGAGGCCCAAGAAACTCCTAATATCTCCCACATTCTTGGGTGACTCCCATTCTGTCACGGAAGCTGCCTTACTAGGATCTACGGCAACTCCTTTTGCCGACACAACATGACCAAGGAATCCCACTTCCTTTAACCAGAATTCGCATTTGCTGAATTTGGCATACAACTTGTGTTCTCTTAGTTTCTCCATAATAAGGCGCAGATGTTTCTCATGTTCCTTCTCATCCTTAGAGTATATGAGTATGTCATCTATGAATACCATGATAAACTTGTCCAAATATTCCATGAACACTTTGTTCATCATGGTCATGAAGTATGCTGGGGCATTGGTTAGCCCAAAAGACATCACGGTGTACTCATATAATCCGTATCTTGTGGTGAATGTTGTTTTGGGCACATCCTGTTCTCGAATCTTTAGCTGAAAGTAGCCTGATCGCAGATCGATCTTTGTGAACACACTGGCTCCCTTTAACAGATCAAACAAGTCATTAATGTTGGGTAGAGGATACTTATTCTTGATCGTCACCTCGTTCAACGAGCGGTAGTCCACAACCAGCCTCTTGGTTTTATCCTTCTTCTCCACAAATAGGACAGGCGCTCCCCAAGATGATGCGCTGGGTTGGATGAATCCCTTGTCCAATTGTTCCCTAAGCTGTTTCTTGAGTTCCTTTAACTCATCCACATCCATCTTGTATGGTCTCTTAGCTATCGGCCCCGTGCCTGGCATCAAGTCAATGAGGAACTCGATATCACGGTCGGGAGGCATTCCTGGCAGTTCCTCCGGAAAGACATCTAGGTATTCCTTTACAATAGGTACCTCCTCCAAGCTAACCCCCTTAAGAGAGTTCACCATGACTTCCTTAAGTGCGAAATTCGACTTGATGCGAATCCTTTTCCCTTCCGGTGTTGTGAGCGTGACAGTCCTTTTTGCACAATCTATGACTCCTTCATATTCGGTCATCCAATTCATGCCCAAGATTATGTCTAATCCTTGTGATTCTATAACTACTAGACTTGTGGGAAATATGTGTGTCCCAATCCTTAGTTATAATTTCCGGCAACTGGAGTTTGCCACTATTTCTCCCCCAGGAGAACTTACCCTGAGAGGAAAGTTTATAGTCTCGTTTGGTATCTTGCCTCTATCCACAAATACCCTTGATATGAATGAATGCGATGCACCAGTATCAAAAATAACAACTGCGGGGATAGAATTGAGTTTGAACTTACCAATCACAGAGTCTGGTGCATCACAAGCATCCTCCATAGAAACATGATTTACCGTGGCTTTGACAAACGGATTTGGCTTCTTCCCGTTTCCATTGCCATGGTTGTGTCCATTTCCATTCCCATTGCCATTTCCATTCTTCTTCTTGGGGCAAGAGGTTGCATAATGTCCTGTCCTGTTGCACTTAAAGCATGTCACCTCACTGAGATCCTTTCCATCGCTGCCATTCCCATTGCGGTTTTTATGCCCATTGTGTTTGTGGCCACCATGGTTATGACCGTTATGGTTGTGGCCATTATTGTTATAAGGTGGAGGTGAGGAATTGCACTGCTTCTGATACGGAACAGAGTGCTTGTGAGGGTTAGACTTCCTCTTGCGGTTTTCTATGCTCTTCCTCTTTGATTCAACCACAATGGCTCTGTCCAGGAGTTCCTGAAAGTTGTCAAATTTCTGAACCACAAGCTGAATGGATATCTCGTCATTGAGTCCCCTTAAGAATTCCTCCTATCTCTTGGCATCAGTGGAAACGTCATCGGGTGCATAATGGGGTAGCTTGTTGACAAGCTCTCCATACTCGGTGACCGAACGGTGCAGCTGGTGTAGGTCGCGAAACTCGCGCCTCTTCAGAGTCATGACACCAGCAGCCACATGATGAGTGCGAAAAGCTAACTCAAACTGATCCCAAGTGATAGCATCAATGTCCGGGTGGGTGACTTGGTAGTTATCCCACCATTCTGCAGCAGGTCCTTCAAGCTGGTGTGCGGCGTAACGTACCCTGTCGGCTCCGATAGCTTGAACGGTGTCTAGCTTCTTATTGATCGTACGCAGCCAGTCATCAGCGATGATAGGTTCAGTGCTGCTAGTGAAAGTAGGTGGGTTCAGTCTCAAAAACCGAGTTAAGCGATCCTGTTGAGGTGGTGGCGGAGGTGGTGGTGGTGGCGGGTTGTTGTTGTTGTTTTGCATGTTCTGAGTGAGCAGTTGGATCAGCTGATTCTGAGTGGCCAAAAGTTGTGCTATTTCTGGCGGGATTTCGGAGTTCGCACGTCTTGGCGGCATCTGTGGGGTTTAAGAGAATAGTTAAGAAATAGATAGAAAGACTAAGTAGTAAACTCCTAACCTTATGAAAACACACCAAGAACACAAAGCACACAAGGCATAACAACACAGATTAACACAGAAAACAACCAAGTTTAGCTAAACCAGATTTGTCTTGGTATTTATTACAATCGCGAATAACGTTCTACTATAGAATTAAAGGTGGTCCAACTATTACACATCTTCCACGCCTTCCTCTTCCTCGTCCTCGAACGAGTAGCCTTCCTGCTCTAGAGTTGTCTTGTACAACTCCATCTCCTTTGTGGTGGCTTCAAGCTTCTCTTGGAGGTTCTTTATCTCATCCTGCAGCTTCTTGGCAGTGCCTTCCAGCTGCTTCTGAAGTCCCTCCTTCTCGCTTTGTAGCTCCTCCACTAAACTTGACTTCTTTGCGGCTTCGAGTTGCTTTGCCAAGTCCCTCTTGGAAGCACGCACATCATTGATTATCTTGCAAAGGCCTTCAGTTTGCACTTCAGCTCCATCGATCTGCTGTTTGAGTTCCCTAATTCTCTTGTTTTTATTTATCACCCTCTTCTCTTGGTTAGCGAACTTCTTCTCTTGGTCCTGGAAATTTATCTCTTGGAGCTTCATTGCCTCCTCCTGTTGCTTGATCATTTCTTCCTTCTCCTTGATGAGGGCGCATAGCTCGTCGTTCTTCAACATCTCGAGGAAGGTACCCTTTTCAAGGTCATGGACGTGGCACTCCAAATCTTGATATTGTGTTCTTTGGCGCTTGGTAGAAATTCTTTCCTCAAAGGTTAACTCCATGGAAATTCCTTCCTCATCTCGTCTCCCAAAGAGGCCGCCGCAATGTCCTTTGAGAGCTTCATGATGACGTCCACATAGGCGACCAATGAGTTGCTGCAAGCTGATGCTAAGAGCCCTCCTTGGAATCACTAACAATGTGGATTGCTATGTCTTCCTCCGGGTTCTTGCCTCGCTCTTTTCCTGGCTGGATGACTTTGACTCCCCAACAGCCATCCTTATGGAGTTTCTTCATTGTGCTCCCCTGGATTGTTGGGAGAGGAAGGTCCAAACGTGTGAGTAGGTCCACGAGGCATCCACCAAAGCGAAGGGGCTCGATGTCCGCGACGGTGTCGTAGAGGAAGCTTGTCATCTTTAAGTTAGAAGAATGAAAGTTAGATACTTAAACAAGTAGAGGAAAGCAGATACTAGAAGTGCGGAAAATAACTTAGTAGAAAAGCATGTAAGGCACAAGTTAGAGGTGGTTCCAATCCTAGGGTCACGTCCTACAGGCAACGATGTGCTCTGATACCATCTGTAGTGACCTCAGATCGATAAGGATCCTAAGTCCGTGTGATTAACATGCTAGTCCCTGGATCAATAGCTAGCACTCACAGTTTATGAAATATCATGTAAAACACAAAGTCTTTATTACACAGAGAATACAGAGTATGAATTTATTACAAAATTGCTTAGCATTAAGCTAGCTCAAATAACAGCGGAAACATAAAAGCAGCTTGAGTCCATCAACGCCCCAGGCTTGTCGAGTGTAGACTCGCGATCCCTACGCACCTTTCAATCTTCGGATTCTGCACATAAAACGTGCAGCCAACAAGTTGGGTCAATACTTTGAATGTATTGGCAAATTACACCAAGGAGAGAAAAAAAAACTATCTCTACATGCAAGGCTAGTTTAGGCTGTAGAGTTCATTTGCTCAAAGCTAGTTTTCTTAAGTAGAGAAGAAGAAGAGAAGATTTTCCCTACTTTGTAAACATTTGCTTAGGTAAAATATGGTCGAATGTCACACGAGGATATTACTCACCAAGTGTCCAAACAACCAAACACTTGGATATTACGCACCAAGTGTCACTTGGATATTACACACCAAGTTCCCAAAATCCCACCCATTGGCGATATTACTCACGCCATGGAGTTTTAAAACTTTGTTTAGAAAAGAGAGGGGAAGATCCTTCAGAGGCTCCATCCTTCAGACGCTCATTGTTGTTTTGTTACCGTGAACACGGCTGATCGATCAGATTGCAATACTCTCGAGAGTTTGTGCACTTTACCCACAATCCACGATCAAGTCCTTTTACAGACAAGACCATGGGGAGGCTTTCCCTTAGTAGCCCCTCTACCTTCTGGATCCAACCGTGCCAAGAACCTCCAAATGTTAGTACCCAGGTGAGGTTTCCCACTAAGTACTAGGCCAAGACAGAGCCCATAATGTATTGTGGTTGCACTGGAAGCTTCTGAATTCTGAAACATGGCAGACTTCTTTGATTCATGGGCGGCCGTCCTCCACCAAAATCTCACTCATTGTCCCGACAACCATTCCTCCCAGAAGAAAACTTAGTTTTATTTTGAAGTGGATTTGAGAAGAAAAGTTTGCTCTAGAGAGCCTTTATACTTATTAAAATTCTTTGTCTTTCGAACCCCCCAACGGTACTTTGTATATATAGCATAGCAAGCAATACTTAGCAAAAAGAGGGGAACCTATTAGGAGGGTAAATCCTAAGTATAGAACTACTCATGGCATACTACAAAAATCATCGCACTTGCAAAATAATACCAAGGAAAATTCTACTAGAACATCCTACACATGCATACTACAGAATTTTGAAGATTACATGCATAGAATCAAAACTGGGACAGAAGTTATGAACAAGTGGTGTAACTTGCCTTGATCCGAGCAGCACTCTACATAATAGCACTCCTTAGCGCACTCCGAACAATCTAACGAATCACAAACATAGATCTGATCACAACTTGTTCAAAACATATCACAGAGGTAATCATGCATGCATGCACATGGTATTTTATGCAAGGTTGGTTCTTCTAAATTGACCAAGGTAGCAAGATTGTGTTGCAATATTGTAAGGGTGTCACTAGGATTGATTTCCCAAAGGTTTAGATCTAATTGAGTCACTAAAACAATTCCTAGGGTTAAAAGGAGATCAAACCATCTAATTAGCCCCAAACTAGATCTAATGATCTTAAGCAAGGTTTTATAATTTTGTCCAGTAGTCAATGTGGAAACAAAGTTACTGCAACAAAAATCAACCAAAACTGAATTTTAATTATTTTCCAATAGAATAAACACTCTAATCTAATGATTAAAAATATACACCTAAAACATTACTGTAAACTTGGAATATTATTGCAGATCTGGATTCTACATAAAATTAGGAATCCAACGGTATATTATAAGCTAAAATTGGCCAAAGATTCAATTTTATATGAATTTCGCAAGTTTTAATCTCAATCTGCAAACAGATCTAAACCTCACTTAAAGTTATTGCCAAGTGGCAGACGCTGGTTGGTCCAGCTGGCCAGGCGGGTGACGCGGCGCGGGCGCGGGCGCAGCTTGCCACGCGGCGTGGCGAGGTTGGCTGGTACCCCTTCGCCCGTCCTTCTAATCTGGGCGCTAGAAATCAGATCCAACGGCGGGAGATGGGTGGTGGCTTACCGCGGCGGCGTTGAGGGCGAGGTGGCGGCGGCGCGTCAGGTGGCGAAGCTCGGCGGCGATCTGGTGGCTCCTGGAGGCAGCGGTGTAGTCGCCGAGGTGCGTCAGGTCCTTGCGGTCACGTTCGAGGCTCCGGCTGGTCTTCTCGCTTCCTATGCTGTTGGCAAGGTCCCGCCGATCCTCCTCGTCTCCGGCGACGCGTCGCGAGAAATTGCCGACGATATGCTGCAGTGGAGAGAGGGAAAGGTGCACGGGGCGAATCAGCGGTGAACGAGGAACAGTTCTAGGGGAAGGAAGGAGCGAGAGGGGGTCCCGAACCGTCTTGGTGAGGTTGTCCCGACGACGGCGGTGTGAATCGTCGACGGGCTAGGGTTTCATAAGGAAAAAAAATTGCACGGGGTGAGCCGAGGGTGGCGGGGTTTATATGGGGGTGGATACTTGGGCGAGGGGGCTCGAATCGCCGCGAATCCCACTGGATTCGGTTAGGACTCGTGCAGGGGGAGGAGTCCTGCTCGAGGTAGAAGACGAGGGTGGGACCCGCGTGTCAGTGGAGGCGGGTGGTGTGGGCTGGCGTGGCGCTGGCGAGTTTGCTGCTGCGCGGGCGCTGGGGGCGGGGTGGGCTGGCGAGCCGGCCCAGCTAGGTTAGCTGCTGCCTCCTTTTTTTTTCCTTTTAACATTTTTCATTTTCTGTTTTAGTAAAACCTAAATAACTTTTGCATATGAAGTCAAAAAGAGATGAAACCAACTTCTAAATTTTTGTAAAAAGGAGGTGGTCATCCTGGGGCCATAGTTTAATGTTTTACAAGGTTTTTAGAAGGGTCAAACTTGACCACTACAAGAATGCTTACATATGGCAAACACTATTAGGGTTTTGCTAGGTTTAGGTGTTTATGATTTTGTTGTAAAAATTCATTTGTAGAATGCAATGATGCAAGGATGATGCATGGAACTAATAACATCCTAATATAAAATCTAGGATGTTACACTTCAATCCATAGATGGATCGCTGAAGCTTGCACACCTTGTTAGCATCCTTAGGATCGACAAAACCCTTTGGTTGTATCATATATAACTCTTCTTCAATATTACAATTGAGAAAGCGGTTTTGACATCCATCTGCCATATCTCATAATCGAAATATGCAGCAATTGCTAACATAATCCTAACTAACTTTAGCATCTCTATGGGAGAGAATGTCTCATCGTAGTCAACTCCTTAAATTTTTTGAAACCCCTTTGCGACAAGTCGAGCTTTATAGACGGTCACATTACCATCAGCATCAGTTTTCTTTTTGAAAATCCATTTATTCTCCATGGCCTTTCGGTCGTGAGGTAAGTCCACCAAGTTCCAAACTTGATTTTCATACATGGATTCCATCTCGGATTTCATGGCTTCTAACCATTTGTTGGAATTCGATCTCATCATCGCTTCTTCATACGTCGCAGGGTCATCAATTTCATCAACCATGAAATTCCTAACAGGGTTTCTGTACAGCTCGGGGGCTGCACACGTCCTGCTAGACCTGCAAGGTTCAGTAGTACTCTCTTTCGGAGTTTCATGATCATTATCGTTAGTTCCCTCTTCAACTGGTGAAGCCAACTCTGGAACGACTTCCGGCGCTGCGCTACTCGCCATACTTTGAAGAGAAGGTTCAATAAACTCTTCGAGTTCTACCTTCCGACTAGTCACACCTTTCGCGAGAAACTCTTTCTCTAGAAAAGAGCCATTCTTGGCAACAAAAACTTTGCCCTCGGATCTGTGATAGAAGGGATACCCAATTGTTTCCTTAGGGTATCCTATGAAGACGCATTTTTCCGCTTTGGGTTCGAGTTTATCCGGTTGAAGTTTCTTCACATAAACATCGCATCCCCAAACTTTAAGAAATGACAGCTTAGGTTTGTTTCCAAACCATAATTCATACGGTGTCTTTTCAACGGATTTAGATGGTGCTCGCTTTAAAGTAAATGCAACGGTTTCTAGTGCATAACCCCAAAATGACAACGGCAAGTCCGTCAGAGACATCATAGATCGAACCATATCTAATAAAGTACGATTATGACGTTCCAACACACCATTTCGCTATGGTGTTCCGGCAGGTGTGAGTTGTGAAACAATTCCACACTCTTTCATGCGAGTGCTAAACTCGTAACTTAGATACTCACCTCCATGGTCGGACCGTAGAAATTTGATTTTTCTATTACGATGATTTTCCACTTCACTCTGAAATTCCTTGAACTTTTCAAAGGTTTGAGACTTGTGTTTCATCAAGTAGATATAACCATATCTACTCAAATCATCCGTGAAAGTAACAAAATAACGATATCCACCTCGCGCCGACACACTCATTGGACCACATACATCAGAATGTATGATTTTCAATAAATCTGTCGCCCGTTCCATTTTACCGGAAAACGGCGTTCTAGTCATCTTGCCCATAAGGCATGATTCACATGTATCAAATGATACAAAATCAAGTGATTCCAAAAGTCCATCCGAATGGAGCTTCTTCATGCGTTTAACGCCAATATGACCTAGACGGCAGTGCCACATATATGCGGATATATCATCATTAAGTTTAATCCTTTTAGCATCAACATTTTGAATATGTGTAACACTATTATCGAGATCCAATAGAAATAAACCATTCATCATCAGTGCATGACCATAAAAGATTTCATTCATATAAATAGAACAACCATTGTTCTCGGATTTAAATGAATAACCACTTCACATCAAACACGATCCAGATACAATGTTCATGCTCAGTGCTGGCACCAAATAACAATTATTCAAGTTTATTACTAATCCTGACGGCAAGTGGAGAGGTAGCATTCCAACGGCGATCACATCAACGCTTGATCCATTGCCGACACGCATCTTGACCTCACTCCTTGCTAGCGGTCGCTTATTCCGCATCCCCTGATTCGATTTACAAATATTAGCAATTGAACCGGTATCAAATACCCAGGTGCTACTGCAAGCACTAGTCAAGTACACATCAATAACATGTATATCATATATACCTTTGTTTGCCTTGCCGGCCTTCTTGTCTGCCAAATACTTGGGGCAGTTGCGCTTCCAGTGGCCAGTCCCCTTACAATAGTAGCACTCGGTATCAGACTTAGGGCCAACTCGGGGTTTCTTTTCAGGCACGACAACCGGCTTGCCTCCCTTACTTCCCTTCTGTTTATCCTTCTTGTCTTTCTTGAAACCAATGTTCTTATTGATCATCAACACTTGATGTTCCTTCTTGATCTCCACTTCTGCAGTTTTAAGCATTGACAAAAGCTTGGGGAGAGACTTCTTCATGCCTTGCATATTATAGTTCATCACAAAGCTCTTATAGCTAGGTAGCAGAGACTGCAGGACATGATGGATGCCTAAGTCAATGGGAACCGTTATTCCCAAGGACACAAGCTTATCGGCGTAACCCGACATCTTGCGTACATGCTCACTTACGAAGTTGTGCTCTTCCATCATGCAGCTAAAGAACTTTTCTGAAGCATTGTAGCTCTCTATAGCAGCATGTGTGTCGAAAATCATTTTCAACTCACCCATTGTATCAAATGCATTGCCGTTTTCGAAATGCTTTCGAAGTTTCGGCTCTAGCCCATACAATATGCCGCAATGAACTAAGTTGTGGTCCTCCTGACGAGTCTGATAGACATTCTTCTCCTCGTCAGGGGCATCATCAAAAGGTGGGGGGCCTAGTGGCGCTTCTAGCACATATTGCTTTTGTGCACCAGAGAGGAGAGTCCTAAAATTCATGGCCCATTCGGTAAAGTTGCTACCGTTCGTTGCAAGTTTCTCTTTCTCCATGAACACATTGAAATTAAAAGCAGGTGGTACCATCTACAACAGAATTTGTAAAGTTTAGACTAAGTTTATGATAGATTGAGTTCAACTAATCCACATTATGAATGAACTCCCACTCAAAAATGACATCCCTCGTGCCTTTTTGGTGATTACATGAACCAAATTCACTACACCAAGTCCGATCATCACGTGAGTCGGTGTAGCTTCAAAGGCGATCATCAAATGGGCATCATATCTACTATATGACTCATGCTTAACCTTTCGGTCCGTGTTCCGAGGCCATGTCTGTACATGCTAGGCTCGCCAAGTAAGAACCTTAGTATTCGCGTGTGTAACTGTCTTACACCCGAAATATGGTCGTGGATCCAAGAATACCCGATCATCACGTGATGTCTTGGAGCGACGAAAACATAATCAGTGCATAATAAAGGAAGAACACATTCTTATCTTGATATTTAAATGAGGGATCATCTTATTATGCTAATAAAATGCCAAACAAGCAATATAAGATGCTATCAAACATCATATGTTTATAAGTGAAATGATATGGTTACCGCATATGATCTCTATCATGTACATCGTGGTATGATCACTATCATACCTTTATGTGTAAGGCCAAGGTTTATGGAACTTACACGTTATGTGTGTTGTTAGAGTATCATCTCATACTTCACTTACAACATCACCATATCATAACACTAGCCCAGCAACAATCTAAACTAGACGCCTCTAATTTATCGATTGCAAGTTTTACGTGGCTTAGGGCTTTCGAAGATAGAACCGTTCTTACCTACGAACATGAACCACAACGAGGATAACCAAATTGTTGACAACTCGTTGCAAAGTGGATATTGACTATAGTAGGAGAGACAGACACCCGCTAGCCACTTATGCAAACTAGTTGCATATCAAGCATGGAATAGGTCTCATGTGTGAGGACATGTAAAGTTTGTCTAGGCCGCTTCATCCCACTATGCCACCAATATCCAAAATTACAACTAAGAAGCAACAACATGATCATCATCGCCACATACTCATATGTGTACTACCCGTGTAAAGCATATACACATAGATCCGACTCTGATACCACTATAGGGTTCGCAGCATACAAAACAAAAAAATTCCTACGGTGGGAACAACTATGTACCAAGATCTATCTACTAGATACAAAAAAGGGCAGATGTATATCCGTAGAGAACATACCCTTGAATACTGACACAGCTTAATGAGTTAAACTCGTGGTTGATATATACGATCTCTTGTCGATCTCAAGATCGAGAGGAAGTCCTAGCGTCGCAAATCAGCAGCGCATCCGTGCTCGCACACACGTCCGAGGCACCGAGAAACCTCCACCTCCTAGCTCCAGCGATGCAGCAGAAGCACAACTCTTTCTTGACGAATAGCCACCAGGAACATGTACCTCGCTAGTCCGAGACCATGGGGGATAAATTCTAGAGGGGGAGAGAGATCCTTCACGATGAGGTGTGAGTGAGAGAGGGAGAGGGGTGCCTTTTATAGGAGAGAGGGGGGAACCCCAAGGGGTGTGGCCGGCGCATGGGGCTGCCCCCTTGCCCTCCCCTCATACATGTGGGTGGACACTTCACTCACAAAAATCCTTTCAATTCCCTCCACTCAAAATCCCACTCAAAATTTCTATTAAATTTCCACCAAATTTAATGCAAACTCTCATTAAATAAAACTCCTTTTATTTATTCAGAATTTTGTCAATTACTTTAATGACAAACATTCACATATAACCCCTTACTAGAATTCCATTTCACATGCAAAAACACTTTCTGCAATTTCACCCAAAAAACCTGTTTCGGTATCTAGTGAAATAAATTCCTGCGCTTGTTATTCTCTCCGGCATGAAACTTTTCCTCCAATTGGATGTTGGTGTCTCTTAATTGTGTCACCCTACGGTTCGCGAATAATGTGGACATTATCAAGACCTCTCTCGGATCAATAATCAGAAGCGGGATCTGGAGACCCATACTGACTCCCACACATTCAACGATGACTTTCTTGTGACCGTCGGAACCTTTTATGCTAGTATCTTAATCCCTTTGTTTCACGATATATAACATGTCCGAGATTCGATCATCGGTATCTCCAGACCTAGTTTGATCTCATTACTGACATGCACTCTTTTCTTGTTCCTGTGATATAACATTCTTGTGATCAAATCACTTGCTTGCAAGATAACCAATGTGATATCACCGAGAGGGCCCAGAGTATATCTATCCGTCATCAGGAAGAACAAATTCCACTCTCGATCCATGGGCCTCAACATAACACTTTATTAGTTCTGAACCCATCTTTATAATCACCCTGTTACGGTGTGACGTTTGTCGTTATCAAAAAACTCTTCCAGTGTTAGTGATTGACATGATCTCATGGTCTAAGGATTAGGATCACTTCGTAAGTTGTTATAGCAATATAAACTCAATGACTTTGATCATAATGCTATACTTCGGATGAATGTTCATCACACCATTACACTAATGTTTTGACCTCGTTATTAACAACATCCAATGTCCATGATCAGGAAATCTTGATCATCTTGTTAATCAACGAGCTAGTTTATGAGAGAGTCATAACTAGGAACTTTCCGTTTGTTTATTAAACACACATGTATTAACGTTTCCGTATTAATAAAATTATAGCATGCAAAATAAACATCTATCATATACTTGGAATATACATAATAAACATTTTATTATTGCCTCTCAGGGCATATTCCCTTCAGTGTATAGGATCGACATAGGGAACCTATGAGGCGGCGGCTGATCGGCGAGGCAGGGCGGCAGCCAAGGAGATGGTGGGCGGCGGCTAGGAGAGGGAACCCTAGGCGGCGGCTGACCTAGTCTAATACCATGTAATACAAAGTAATTTGGCGGAACTGGCTCAACCTTTTAGGGTTGTCCTATCACATATATTTATAGGAGGTACCAGAGATACGTTACAATAAACACGTATAGGTAGAGGTAGAATATACACAAGCTATACAGTCTAACAGAGGAGGATCGAGGCGCGGTCGTCCCCTGCCTGCCGCCGGGATGCAGCGGCCGGGCCTCGCCGGTCGGGATGCACGGATGGGGTGGCTTGGGGCGGCGCTAGCCATCAGCATGTGGCCCCGCTTTCCAATGGAGAGGGGAGAGGGGACGACAGCTAAAATAAGTGGATGAGCCACCCTTCTGCCGCTGTCCCTCCGGCTGGTCAGACCATGCGGCCGCCACGCCTAGATCCACCGCGACACATGCTACGCTGCTCCCCGATTCAACTCCCCATCCCCTGTATGTGAGGTGGCTGGGGAATCGGTGGGACGATGCACGGGAGCGACGACAAACGACAAAAAAGACAGTAGCTCAAACCAGTGGATGAGGTCGGTGAGGAACACATTTTCACTCCGAAGCCCATGGCGTATCCAGAGGGCAGAGGAGGCGCACAGGCAACGACACGGTCGCGGCGGGCCGAGACAAATGAGGTTGACGGCTACTGTTGGGGATGATCTGGTCCGATTTCTTGCGCCATAAAGGAGAGTGAGATGAGATGGAGCTCCCAGACACGATGGAGAGACGCAGGGCAGGGTAGTCTCCATTGGTGGCAAGGCAGCGCGGAGGCGATGACGACCTTAGGTGCTCGTGGAGAAAATCAGAGAGAGAAGGAGCAATACGATGCTGGAATGAAGATGGGCTAGCCGGCAAGGCCAGCGCTACATGGAGACGCGTGGGAGGCACGGCTATACATGTTGCGGCCATGGTCTCATGCATGTGTTGAATATAAATATACTGTCTAGTCCTTTTCAATAGATTAGTCTTTTAAGATAATTGGATGCATATATCTTTTATGATATCAGATTCAAGAGGTCTTGAGTTTAAGACATGCTCACACAGAATTAAGAAAATAAGGAAAAAGAAGATTATGTGGCATACTTCTATCTCATGCTAAGGACTAAAATAGGTTAAAGGATGTCTAGCCCTTTCTACCATATATCAGTTCCGAAGCTACCTTCAAACAGAGGAGAGACGAGCAGCTACCAACCTACTTGGCCTATAATCTCTAATGGAGTATAAAGAAGGCTTACTTTACTAAATGATTGGATAATAAAGGGCACAAGGAAACACATAAATTTTTGTTAAGTGGTGAAGGATGAAGATTAGATCAGTGGCATATGGATACATATATATATATATATATATATATATATATATATATATATACATATATACATATCTAATTTATACATATATATATATATACATATATATATATACATATATACATATATACATATCTAATTTATCTCTCTACTCTAGCCTTTTTTTCTCAGGTCAATTTGCTGTCTAGCACATGGTGTTTATATATATATAAAATATATATATATATTTACCTATTACCTATATTATATATGGAAAATAGTGGGCTATCTAGGATGCTACATGTGCATACTAATCCAACCATTGGATATTCTATAAAGAGCATGAAGTTGAGCAGCAGAAGCACAAAATATCTAACGAAAAACATCACCTCCGTTAGATCAAGAACATTTTTGCATTGCTAGTACATGCAAGTACACATGCAAACTAGCAACAGCTCACGCATGCATAGTAGATATATATATATATATATATATATATATATATATATATATATATATATATATATATATATATATATATATATATATATATATATATATATGGAGGGAGCATGAAGTGGAGTAGTTTTGTTATGTGTCTAGATAAGAGGGAGCAGGAAACCCACATGCAGTTCACGCGTCGTCTCTCTCTGACCCCAAACTACACGGCAAGCATTCCAATCGGCATGCCAAACAGCCTTTTTGTTTGCAGAAATTTTTTGCGTGCATGTACGTGTATGATGAGCTGTGACTAGTAGCCTAGTAGCATGTTTAGGCTGCGTTCGGAACTAAGAAATTCTGCAGGAATAGTGCAGGTTTGTTTTCCTTTGGAATCTTTTCTTTGGAGCCGATCGGGACAAAGGAAAAAGTGGTACCAGTTCCTTAGGAAAGGAAAGGTTTCTTACACATTTCACGAGAAACAAAACATTGGTCCAGAACAAAGGAAAGCATGGAAACTATGTTTTGGAATCCTACATCCTGTTTCTCCACCGTTTCTAATTTCTTTGTCCTGTACTCCTTTGAACCGAACTAGGCCTTAGGATAGGTGTATGCTAGTTTAGGCAGCAGTCAAATCAAAGCATCCCACCAATCCAACCGCTAGCTCCTTAGATCCATTTTTTTATCGTTAAGACTGCTGTGTCCTCCTTCTAGCCCTGCCGATCCAACCGCTGACATAACCATGGCAGAATGGACGAAAATAACCTAAAAAAATAACAATATCATGAAATAAACTCTGGCCAGAAGAAATTCACGGAACTAACCCTTTTTGCAACGCCATACAACGTGGCGCCGCACCTTGAAGAGCGGCGTCGTCACGCCTGGCGCCGCGCATCTGCCAGCGTGGCGCCCCGCGGGCCCCGGTCCCGCTAGTGCGGCGCCTTGTAGCATGGCGCCGCACTGTGTAGTGCAGCGTCGTTGCGCCTGGCGCCGCACTTTAGGTCTTGTACCAGCGCGGCGCCAGCCCCAGCCCCCGACCCTCATTCCTCTCCCAGCCCCCACGAACAGAGAAGGAAGCATGGTGGCTGGCACTTTTTTGGCAGCTGGTTTGCTCTTGCTTTGGGATTGTTGTCTCTGTCGCGCCGGCGGCCATCTTTTATAGACCGCGGCAAAGGCGGGAAACAGCCTGGGAGGCACGGGAAGTTTCCTGGCCGCGGGAAGCGAGGCGCGTGCGCGGGAAACGATGGCAGGAAATGTCGGCCGTGCGGGAAGCCGCCGGCACTAATAGCCGACGTCGCGTCGCCATTAACGTTTCATCGCGAGGGTGTCAAGCGGTGAGAGCGAGAGGGAGACGCACAGAAGGTCGGGCCACTGGCCACGGCTGACCGGACAGTACGAACCCCGAACCTAAAGCGACCGCGGTCTGACCCAAACGGACATAAACAGACTATTTGGCATGACCGGATGGATCGGCCGGTGGAGACCTTAGCATGGCCATAAAAAAGTGTATGCTTTGTAATATGGGGTGCTCCTGATAAGAACTCGCTGCTTATTCTACTCGCAAGAAAAAACTGATTAATACAACCTATGTACTTCCTACTAATACATTGTAGTGCACAAAATCTTGTCCCCTGCAAATATTCGCACTACCATAAAAAGTATTACGCTTTGTTTGGATGTTCATATTGACAGGCTAGACATTATATTGGGTTGAATATCCAATATCCAGTATATTGATATTGATCCGGAATGCCAATATTTATGTTTGGATGTTTTAAATATTCAGAAGAGAAGTAGATATTGAGATTGAATGCCAAATTCTGTTCGGATAGCCAAACTGATGAATTCTAGCTCAAGATGACTGACATCAGTATACTGAAATATATACGTGTAAAAAATATATGCAACAATCACAACATTGTAGCACTCGCAACACGGAAAAAACAACAAAACAGTCTCGAAATAGTTTGACAATAACATAACATCGAGTTCCATGCATAATCCATTGCCACGTCCAGATAATATAAGTCACCAACACACACTAACATGGTGTCATACACAATATTATAAGTTCTTATAATAAAAAGCACAAGCAGAAACGAGTATTTCAGAACACAGTACAGAAATGCGATATGGATCAAGGCAACATCAGCAGCCATTCCTTCCTAAACTCCATGGGAAGCTCCATAAGTGCAAGAAATAAACGCTCACTATGGATTAGCTTCCCATAAGCTCGCAACTTATCGGTATGAGAGAACTCGGGTATGGCATTCAGTGCTGCAAGTATCACGGAAGGAGGAGTAACCTGGGGCATTTGCAATGGCTCAGTTGACTTCATTGCATCATTGAAAGACGTCTTTACCTCTCCAAGCATGCATAAAATTGCTTCACTAGTACGTGGATTTTTTGGCGGTGGACCAACAGAATGAGGAGAGTTGTTATTGGCTTCCGGTCCTAGTTGTAAATTCTCAGTCACAGTCTCAGCACCTGTCCTAGCACCTTGACCGGTGGCATGGTCTTTTGAGTAAATGGTACAGATCTCATTCCAATTGTGGATTACCTTGTTCTTGTAGATAGCTGATTTTTCATTAGCCTACAAACACATACAAAGTAAATTTACATTGGTGAATTACAAAACATAGAATGAGCAAGTGACATGCACGAGTACCTCCACATATCTATCCCACACTTCATCACTCTCAAGCAATAAGACATTCTTTTCCCAATCCCAGCCAAATCCACTTTGTGCAAGAATTTTGCTAACAATCTCGTAGTGCTTGTCAAAAGTTTTGCACCTTAATACGATTTTTTCCTTTGTGACATCCACCCCACGAACATTTTGTATAGCATTACGGTATACATGTGACTTCCATCCATTTTGGGCACGGTCACCATTGTTGTGATGCTCGATAAGCACATCTAACAAGGCACGGTCCATCTCTGGAGTCCATTGCACGTAATTTCTGCTGTACTTCTTTCCGTTTGCTTCCTCCATAGACCTACACAATTAAACAGAAACCATAGGCAGACAAAATCCATTAACAACAATAGTAAGACCCATAGAAAAAGAAGAACGATCGTATCTTATATATGTATTATAATTTTTTTGTCGGTATGATGTTTGTACAAACGTAGTATCTAGCTAAATTACACATCCTACTCCACATCTAGGTCTGCATGGGCAAGCACGTATTCAGCAAACATGTCAGCGACAAATTGATTTCTGAAGTTCTTCCACGCATTAGTGACTCTAACAGTTGTAATGTAACCAGCGCCATCTTCAGCCTCAATTGGCTGAGCTGCTATTTCGGCATCCACCTCCTCCAACAATAGGTCGTACATAATGTACCGCCTATCTCTTGTATAGTTGTGCAACACGCAACAAGCACTAATAATTCGAATCTGCAAACATATTAGTTCATAGTTAGCATATGTGTTATTTCCTCTTTGTTCAAATACAATATGGACATGGGTTACCTGGTCCTCTATGTTAAAAAAACTCGGAGAACATAAGATAGCCCACTTTTTCTTCCACAACCCAAAAGTTCTCTCTACCACATTTCTAGCACGAGCGTGACGTAAGTTATATAACTCTTTGTCTGTTTTGGACCGTTGTGCACTAGTTACCCACTCTTTCAAGTGATACCGAGTGGATTGGAATGGAGTAAGAAATCCAGGTCCATTGGTGTAACCGGCATCGGCTAAGTAATATTTTCCTATGGTCAAGGAAGCAATTAAGTTAGCTAAGATCAAAAGCAAATACAAACAAAATGTCAAGAGAAAGAGTAGTACCAACAGGTACAGTAAATGCATCTTGGCGACTTGTTCTCATTGCATCACGTAGGACTCTTGAGTCAGAAGCTCAACCTTCCCAGTCAGGCAATACGTAAAGAAATTTCATGTTCCAGTCAACAACACTCAACACGTTAGTGGTGATGGCTTGTTTTATATTTCTATACCGTCCTTGGTCAGCCACATTAACACAAACATCAATATGACAACCATCTAATGCTCCAAGGGAATCTCCAAACCACTTCCATTTGTGATCATTGGGAGGCTGAACTGAAGGATCAGGCAACTTAATGAACTCTCCATGAAGAGATAAAATTGCCTTTAACACCTCCCCAAAGTGTGTGCTAATAGTCGATAATGATCTCTTGTACTGCCCTCGCAACAACCTCATTTTTAGACCATGACCAACTACAAGCAAGAACATGGCAACCTTCTCTTCAACCGCAACATAGACACTATCACGTAAGCCACACTTCTCACGCAACATAGCGCACAAATCATGAAAATTTCTTTTTGTTAGACGGAGTTGATCATAGCATGCAACTTCAGCGCCATCATACATATCTTTTAGCAAGTACTTTCTAAGAGAGTGGTTATGCTCACCATCAGTAAAGCTCCCTAAGTCCCTCGGTCGCCTCTGCATATTAACATATGCCATTGCAAGAAGAGTAGATTCAAAGTATTGTTTCATCAACACAATCCTTCTCCGCTTTCTTCTTTTGTTTTTTCCGGTGATGTAAGAAACCAACTTTAATTCTTCGGACATGTTGCAACTACAATGTACATCAATTTTATTAGCAAGGAATGCAATTTGTAGTGTAACAGTATTTCAGAAATTTTTACAGCTAGCACTATCACACATCAATTAATTCTGCAAACCACCGCATTAACCAGTAAACCAGGAGCACATTACGTACAGGGGCGAAGCTAGAGCAGAATTTTATTGGATTCAACTATGTTACTCCCTCCTACCCATATTAATTGACTCAACTTTGTCTAAATACGGATGCATCTAGACTAGATACTTAACTAGATTCATATAAATTTAGACAAACTTGAGTTAATTAATATGGGCTGAGGGAGTACTCATTGTGTACTCTTCCACTAATAAGCAACTTGAAAGACTAATTCAATGATGAGTGGATGAATTTTCTTGGGTTCAGCTGAACAACCCAACGCTTCTATGCCAGCTCCGCCGTTGATTACGTACAACATCAAGAGAGCACCTAATCAAAATAATACGGAGATAGGATTGGGGCAGACGTCCTAGCTCAGGTGAGGGGTCGGGTTCCAGCGAAACAAACCTGGATGGAAGACGAAGCTTGGATGATTAGTTCTCTGGACGTCGGAGCTCCAATCGCCGCCGCCCTGCAGAGAATAGAGAGCTCAATCAGGTGGAAGAGATATAACGAACAAGAGAAGGATTGATTCCTGTAGGAGGGAGGGAGGGCAGCAGCGTCGTTCCCAGCCAGAGAAGGATGACGGGAGGGCAGTGGCGTCGTTCCCAGCCAGAGAAAGATCACGGGAGGATGAGATGGTGGAGTACCTGCCGCCGCCTAGGTATCTGTCGTGATGGGAGGACGAGACGCGTGTTCGCGAGGCCAGACGGTTCTGGGAGGGCGCGGGCCGAATATGTAGATGATGTCGAGCCTAACCCCTCGACATCGGTCCTCTAGATTTTTGCCGTCCATGGCGTCAGGTAGATATCGAGGCCCAATATCCTCCAATCAATACAGAGCACATCCGAACATCAGGAAATCGTGTATTCGGGGCTGAGCCCTCCCGAATATCCAATACACAGGCTCAATGTCAACATCCGAACGAAGCGTAAATGTAATTATCATGAATTTCGAGCGGTCTCACCAAGTCTCTCTGGCTATTTCAAGTGGTCTCACCAAGTCAGATTTCCAAATTCCGTAGAACGGGTCATCCGGGTACATGAGACTTAGAGAGAGAGAGAGATAGAGAGATTTAGTAGATCCATGTGGTTATTAATGGAGCTATGTTAACAAGGCATTTTGATGAAAAAACAATCATTAATAAAGGTTGAGATGGTAGAAGCAGCAATGTTATCACATATCACATGCACAAGAAACTTTAACACAATTGCAAAGTGGGTGAAACTAAACTAAACCTAGACTAAGGCACAACATGGATCTTGCAGTTCAAGACCAAAGCATACCACTATGTCGCTCCGCATAACCACGACAAAACCAAACTGTCCACTCAATCCATAACCAAATGTTCAATTGACATAAATATTTGGTGATGAATATCAATCATAATTGCAATGTCTCTTTATTTTATGTCCGTGAACTGAACTGATGGTGTAGTACACCAACTCTTCGGTTTACCTCCCTATGTGATGGATGGGGCTATTGCATCAGGGGTTTCGTTTCCCACACAACAACATGATATCAGAGCTTCCTCTTCCATCAATGTCTGCCAAAAATAATCCCTCAAATCCCAAGAACTTGATCCTCCATGACAATCTTCAATCTACAGAATTCTTGATTCGTCATGACCATGAAAATCCAACGCTTGGCTTATAAAATATACCTTATGCACTTGAGTGACCATTTCAAGCGAGCTAGATGTCGATCCTTGAACCGTGCAGTGTTTGAGGAATCAGACTCTTGAATTGATGCTTTAGGTGTTATGAACATATTATATTTCTCTCCGGTTTCACAATGAGCACTATTTAATTTCACCAACATGCTTACGAAATCTAGATTTCAGGTTCCAATTTCTGAACCCTCCATTGGCAAACTATCTCCACCGACCTTAGTGCCCTCTTTGAACAAATAGCAAACAAAGCAATATGGAGCATCTCTATCTATTGAGAAGACACCCGAGGCTGTTAAGTTCCACACAAACCTATCTTGAACCTCCGACAAACTTTATCATCATAAGTCTTTGGCACAAGTGCAACCACGCAATCCACTTGTTACCAACAAGTACTCTCATGGAATCAATATTCAATGGTTCTTGCCCCAGAACATGTGCAACAGTAACATTTTCCTGTTGCACAATATTATATAGAGATGGGTACTAATGTGCTAATGGTGTATCTCTCTTCCATATATCCTCCAAAAACTTAGTGCTAGAACCGTTCTCAATTTTGATGTGACCTCTAGCAAAGAACTCACTCTTTGTATACTACATCATGGATCAGCCACCCCAAGGATTGACAACGGTGGCTAGTGCAAAATGCTAATATATACTTTGTATACTCATATAGTTTAGCATAATCCTGGTTACTTCGGTCTATTAGACGAAGGCCTAGTTGCACGCGTGTACAAACCCAACAAGCACATGAATTAGTAGATGGCCCAACTGCTGCTTAGCTCTACGATTAGGTCTCGGGCAGTTTGATTCGTGCAAGTTGAAAGAATGCCCACACTAGGGCATTGTGCCATTCATTGTCGATCACCACGACGGTGCGGTTGCCGCCTGTGATTCTCCTCGTAAACATGTTCCAACTAGCACACTTAGAGACGATCCAATGAACGCCACTAATCCATGTTGCTTGATGGACTCATGTACTCCCATATGGTGACTTCCGCAAATAATATAAGGTAATGTATACTGCTAATCCCATCTGTCTTAGAAAAGATTAAATTGCTTCAGTTTAGCTATATAACTCTAATTTTACCGGACGTGAAAGAATAGAGCAGATTGCTTTTATCAAGCCATTTACATCATAAACCCTATGCTATCAAGACAAATAGATGCAACGTTATTCGAAAACATGGAAGATTTAAAATCCTGGATTTGGGAAGAAATCAACCTACTTGCACATAGTACCCTAACCTTAATTTTGTTAATATGTACCAATAAATAGAGCTAGTAAACAATTTCACACTAAACTGCAATGGAAAACACGATACCAAATATTCTTTTCGTTATCAGACACTATTGTGTTGTGGTATTATTTTTGTGTGGACAGAACATCTCTTCTTCGCCCCCTTATGGTCAAATCCTGGATCCGCTTGTGCTTCCATCAATCTAACTTTTCTTCGAATGATGAGTGGGCAAGGATTAACTTTTTTTGAGAAGGAGAGCCTTATATTAATTTTGAAAGTCACAATTTAAGTCCTATGTTACAAGGTCACGAACTGTGTCCAATAGATTGCCAAACCAAACACAGATACCAACAGACGTCGCAATTTTCGCAAGGCAACTTGCCACCCTATTGCCCTCTCTTTTAATTGAGTTCACTCTGAACTCCTAGTACATCTTGATCATACTCTTTGAGTCTTCATACGTTTCCCATTGCATTGATCTATCCACCCCTGGGGATCGCAAAGCAGCTGCCACCACCGAGCAGTCAAGCTCAAGTATGATCCTTTCAGCCCCAGACCCAGACAACAACCTGATAGCCAGTAGCGCTACTGTAGCCTCCGCATCTTCAGCACTCGTGCATCCTTTCATAGGAGAGCAGACCGCCAGGATGACTTTGCCCAGGTGATTTCTGGCCACGGCTCCAACCCCACCAAGCATGTTCTTATCGATAAAGGACGCATCCGAGTTTACCTTTACCCATCCCTCCGGTGGGGGATGCCACATGTTTTTTTTTGCATGTTGGAGAAGCCATCTGGTTCTGCGTCGATGGAGTAAGCGCTGGGCCTTTCCCTTTGATGTCACCCTCAATAGGGTTAATCATCTTAGCTTTAGCACCGTAGGACTTGAGGAAGATAACATAGTTGGAAACAGATTCTAGGCCCTTTTAGTGGACCACATCATTTTTTAGGTGCCAGGATTGCCACAAGACCAGGAGGAGTCTCTCCTTAGTTTTGTTGTCAGCCTGTTTCGGGCACACCAGAAGCTAGTCTTTACCTTTGACTCTGAGTTTTTCTTTCGTTGGCAGATTCCAGTGTTCTTGCATTGCCATTGACGATGGCTCAGCTGATTGTTGAGCTTCGTTGGGAGACCCCAAGAGAAAGGTATGATGAGCACAACGGCAAGTTCTTCCCTCAGTAAGAAACCAAGGTTATCGAACCAATAGGACGAAGGAAACGACTCAAAGGTGTTGCTAGCAACTGGAAACCTGCATAACACAAACTCAAGACTTTGCCCTAACGAATAGTGAGGTTAACAATCTCACCGGTTTGCTGAAAACAAAGGATTAATAGTATGGTGTGGAAGGTAATGGTGGATTGCATAAAGTAAACAGTAACAATGGAATATGTATCAATGGTAAAGATTGGACCGGAGTCCATAGTTCACTAGAGGTGTTCTCCTTAAGATAAACAAACATGGCATGCTGGGTAAAAATTACAGCAGGGCAATTGACAGGACCGAGCAAGGAATAACAATGCAATACTAGACATTCATTATCCTATGAGATTCGATTGGGAAATACAACAAGATACATAAATCGCCATCCAACTACATCTATGACTAGTAATCCATCTTCAGGTTATCATCCGAACCCCTTCCAGTATTAAGTTGCAAACAACGAATAACTTCTTTAAGCAAAGTGTGTAAGGTAAACAATCCACTTGTTCCATAAACAAGAGACCGTTGTTTTCTTCCTACTAGTAACAACACATCTACAACCTTAGAGATTTCTGTCACTTCCCTTAGATTAAATAGAGGCATGAACCCACTATCGAGCATAAATACCCCCTCTTGGAGTCACTAGCATCTACATGGCCAAGATAGCTAGTAGAAACGGAGAGCATGCAAGATCACAAACAACACAGACATGATAGAATTAATAAGACAAAACCATTAATCAATCTGACATAGTAATCTCAATATCCATCGGATCCCCGCAAACACAACATGCATGATTACAAATAGATGATCTTGATCATGAACGGAGCTCACAAGATCTAAACATGGTAGCACAAAGGAGGAGATATAACCATCTAGCTACTACATGGACCCGTAGTCCAAGGTCGAACTACTCACGCCTCATACGGAGGCTGGCATGAAGAAGAAGAAGGCCTCCGAGACGATCTCCCCTCCGGCAAGGTGCCGGGAAGAGCTTCAGATCCCCCTCGATCTAGAGATGATGGTGGCGGCGGCTATGGACTGTTTTGTGTAAGATTGATCGGGTCCTTAGGATTTTGGTATCTGGGGCTCTTTTTAGGCAAAGAGGCGAGGCAGGGGGCACCCAGGGTGGCCGCACCCCCTAGGCACGGGCCCACCCAGGCTGCGTGGCTAGTGGGTCTGGCCCCCTGGTGGCTCTTCTCCATCACGTACGCTGGCTTCGTGTTCCCCATGGTAAAATATTGACTTTGGCTTTTTTCCCGTCCAATTCCGAGAATATTGATTTTCTGCCTTTTTTGGAACCAAAAACAGAAGAAAACATGCAACTGGCACTTGTGGAATCTTGTTAATAGGTTAGTACCAGAAAACATATAAAAACACCTCAAAGTGTGGACAAAGCAAAGCAAAGTAGATACTAAACAAGCATGGAACATCAAAAATTATAGATACGTTTCCAACGTATCAAGCATCCCCGAGCTAAACTCCTGCTCGTCCTCGAGTAGGGAAGTGATAAAAAGAATAATTTTTGAGATGACATGCACCATCAAAATCAAATCATTTGCAAGCATTGAAAGCTGGGATCAAAGAACTCTAAACATGAGCATGAAAGATGGAGTTCTAACAGTAAGACAAAGTAACTATGCATGCAACATGAAAGGTTACAAACAAAGATCATGAATAACAATGCATTGAAAGACGTTTGTTTGTTTCACATATAGAAAACATTGCGTGGCATTCAGCTTGTCCCTCATGGAGTAGAAAGTAGATGCATAGGACACCTTCAAAGTTCATAAGAGTGACTAGATACAAATAGTTCAAGAACAAGCAATATCAACAATATGAATCAATCAATAAGTTTTGGGACAATGCACATAGAACTAAGAATGGCAACTATACTCTCTTAATTGGTGCCTAAGGATAGAAGGTGGAGACTCAATATAATAGTGGAAGAAAGGCCCTTCATAAAAGGGAAGCAGGGATTTCAAGTCTCAAAATGAGCTTCCAAAAATTATGGTATTTGTTAGCTTTCAGCTCTCATTGCCCCTATCATAAGCATCTTGAAGTGATTAAGGTTAAAGTGAACAAACTATGGAGTATATGCTTGACAAAGTATAAGTTGGCAATCTCATGTCCCTTGAATACGAGGGCCGCTCCTCATGCTACTGAACTTTAGTCACCTGTAAGTTCTTGTCATAGTAAGTACATGTGTATCATAAAGAACCGCCAACGGGGTACCCCTTGCACATGATACATGAGCTATCCCATAATCAAAATGACAAGGCAAGCATACAATGAGCATCTCTGCAATCTTCTTATTTACCATGGGAAAATGCTGCTTTTTTCTCTCTTTCCTCTTTTCAATATGTCTCTTTTTTTATAAGAAGAAAGCTTCATAGATTGCTCACTATGGTGATGCTGCAAGTTTCCACCAAGAGTAGGCATGGCTTAGGCTAGCGGACTAGGCGTTTATCTAACACACATACATAACTCCATGGACTTACAATCTCCCCTTTTATTTTACACTGACGACATCCATAGACAAAATAGCATGATATCAACTCTATACAAAGTACAAGTGCAATGTTGAAAGCGTTCCCCGTGATAGAACGATTCTGCTAATTCCAACATATAAGTGCAAGCATATACAACATAGATGACACAATGGTTCAATTTATTAGGGGCAAGAAAAATAAAGTGTGCCATCAAGTTCTTGAGAGCTTTAATCACTAAGTTTTCACATAACAAAAAGACTTTTTAATTGGAAGGTAGATGAAAACAAGAATATACTTGGAATGGTGTAACACACCATGCATAGGAATTTATAGTGAACACTTTGGAATAACTTGGTTTCTTGGGAGTTGGATGCATGAGTAGAGCTTACTCATACAAGTGGAGGCTAGCAAAAGACTGGGAGCGACCAACTAAGAGAGCAATAATGGCCATAATCATGCAGAACAACAAAACATTACTAATCAAAGTATAAAGTGGTACTACAAGTCAAGGACTAAATGATTATAGAGGCTATTGTGACTTGTTCATAGTCATAACATGGTGTGATCATGTGCCAAGTCAACCCAAACAAAGCATCAAAGGAGAATACCACAATACTATGCTTTTGTATGCTAAAACAACGCATGATTCCTTAAAGGCACATTAAGCAATCCCAATTGTTTGGAACAAGTCATGCTACAACAATAATCACTAAGAATAATGTCAAAACAACATCTAGCATGACATGATAAAGTCTAAGTCACAGTCAAAGCAAGCTCCTCTTGTACTATTCAAGCAAGAACTTTCTACTCCTTTCCAACACCAATCAACTTATTTGAAACAACACAGCTAGAACGGGGGTCCAAACTACTTTATTCAAGTAAACTATGCAAACAAAAACCAAAAACGAAAACTAAGACGCTCCAAGAACAACACAATTGTGCATGAAAAAATAAAAACAAAGTGTCTAGAAAGACATGACATTTTTATTGATGAAGAAGGGGATGCCTTGGGCATCCCCAAGCTTTGACGCTTGTACCTTCTGAATATTTCTTGGGGTGACACGGGGTGGCATCCCCAAGCTTGAGATTTTGTCCATTCTTCATCTCATTACATCATTCTTTCTCTACACCTGAAAATTTTCCTTCATACAAAACTTCACACAATCTTCATTAGCAACATTAGTGTATTCAAAAGATAATAGACCTTTGGGGTTTAGTTTTAGAAAAAAACTTTCACTAAAAACACAAGCTACTGTAACAAATCCCTCAAAAAGCTAAATTTCCTAAAAAGAACCCAAAAAGGAATCAATACGAAGCAAATACAAATAATGGCAGAAATTTGTCAAAACACAACAAGTAGAAACCTATTTTTTTGAAGACCTTCTATTGCTCAAATCAAAAAGTGTTAAACTAACAAAAGTTAGCTAACATGCTGGGGGATTTAATCAAAACATATCAGCTCAATCTGCTTACAGAGATTTTACACGAATTTTTATTGTGGAGCACAAAAATGTGTTTCGGGACAACAACTCCCCAAATCTTACTTCCCTCTCATTAGATGTTATTCTTGGCATAAAAAGCAAATAAAAAAGGATAAGTAGAGGTCATTATAGAATTAATAACTTCCAAGACTCAAGAAAACTTTTGGGTTATCTCCCAATAAGTACTTTTCTTTAACGCCTTTAAGTTAAGCACAAGAAGCAAGAATCAAGTATTGTCAAATGACGAAGCATTAAGATCAATACTCGAAATCTCTTCAACTAGGAAAGGTATCTCATCCAAATGAGTTTTAGAGGATCCTTTCTCATCTCTCTTAGGTTCACTACTTTCATCAAATGGGTTTTCAGGAACAATCCAATCAAAATTATTTTCTAAGGCCTCATGCATTCCTACAAGTGTAAAAGGTATGGGTATCTTAATTTCCTCTCTGGGTTTGGTTTTATCTGAAGTACCCATAACATCTACACATGAGCCTAGCATATTTAAACATTCAAAGACTTTTTTGGCTTCTTTAGCAACATCATTGAACTCTTTTTGGCAAAGTTTCTAGGATAAAATCTCTCTTTTCAGCATTCTCTTCTTCTTTTAGTTTGAGAAACAAAATTTGCATCATGGGGTTAAGGTTAACAAACCTAGAATCCAACATGTGAACTAAAGAAGCTGCAGCAATTTCATAATTAGGAGCAAGTTTTGCAAAAGATCTATCCTCAATATCCTCATGTTTGCTAACATGATTAAAGAATTCTTCAATATTTTATTTCTCAATTATAGAGCCACTGCCTATTGAAAGGTCTTTGAAGGTGAACTTGGGAATCAACATGGTGATCTAGAGCAAGGTGACAACTAGAGTAGGAACTAATTTTTTTTGTGTTTTTGATAAGAGAAAGCAAACCAAACTAAACTATTTTTTTGGAGTTTTTGATAAAAAGAGGCAAACAAAACCAAGCAAAAGAAACTAAGCAAAACAAAAAAAAAGTAAAGAGAAAGGTTGTGATGAACTCTCCTTGTGAAGCCGTCCTTAGCCTCCCTGGCAACGACGCCAGAAAAAGCTTGATGATGGCTCAACTGATTATTAAGCTTCGTTGGGAGACCCCAAGAGCAAGGTATGATGGGCACATAGGCAAGTTCTTCCCTCAGTAAGAAACTAAGGTTATCGAACCAGTAGGAGGAAGGAAACGACTCAAAGGTGTTGCTAGCAACTGGAAACCTGCACAACATAAACTCAAGACTTTGCCCCAACGAACAGTGAGGTTGTCGATCTCACCGGTTTGCTGAAAAAAAAAGGATTAACTGTATGGTGTGGAAGGTAATGGTGGTTTGCAGAAAGTAAACAATAACAGTGGAAGATGTATCAATGGTAAAGATTGGACCGGGGTCCATAGTTCACTAGAGGTGTTCTCATTAAGATAAACAAACATGACATGCTAGGTAAACAAATTATAGTAGGGCAATTGACATGACTGAGCAAGGCATAAAAATGCAATACGAGACATTCATGATCCTATGATATTCGATTGGGCAATACAACAAGATACATAGACCGCCATCCAACTTCATCTATGACTAGTAATCCACCTTCAGGTTATCATCCGAACCCCCTACAGTATTAAGTTGCAAGCAACATATAATTGCTTTAAGCAAAGTGTGTAAGGTAAACAATCCACTTGTTCCATGAACAAGAGACCGTTGTTTTCTCCCTAGTAGCAACATCACATCTAAAACCTTAGATATTTATGTCACTTCCCTTAGATTAAATAGAGGCATGAACCCACTATCGAGCATAAATACCCCCTCTTGGAGTCACTAGCATCTACTTGGCCAAGATAGCTACTAGAAACGGAGAGCATGCAAGATCACAAACAACACAGACATGATAGAATCAATAAGGCAAAACCATTAATCAATCTGACATAGTAATCTCAATATCCATCGGATCCCCGCAAACACAACATGCATGATTACAAATAGATGATCTTGATCATGAATGGAGCTCACAAGATATAAACATGGTAGCACAAAGGAGGAGATACAACCATCTAGCTACTACATGGACCCGTAGTCCAAGGTCGAACTACTCACTCTTCATACCGGAGGCTGGCATGATGAAGAAGAAGGCCTCCGGGATGATCTCCCCTCCGGCAAGGTGCCGGGAAGAGCTTCAGATCTCCCTCAATCTAGGGATGATGGTGGCGGCGGCTATGGACTGTTTTGTGTAAAATTGATCGGGTCCTTAGGGTTTTGGTATCGGGGGCTCTTTATAGATGAAGAGGCGAGGCAGGGGGCACCCATGGTGGCCGTACCCCCCAGGCACGGGCCCACCCTGGCCGCGTGGCTAGGGGGTCTGCCCCCCTGGTGGCTCTTCTCCGTCACGTACTCTGGCTTCGTGTTCCCCACGGTAAAATATTGACTTTGGCTTTTTTCCCGCCCAGTTCCGAGAATATTGATTTTCTGCCTTTTTTGGAACCAAAAACAGAAGAAAACAGGCAACTGGCACTTGTGGCATCTTGTTAATAGGTTAGTAAGAAAACATATAAAAACACCTCAAAGTGTAGAAAAAGCAAAGCAAAGTAGATACTAAACAAGCATGGAACATCAAAAATTATAGATACGTTTTCGACGTATCACCATCCTCATGTGTCTTTCCTTTGTGCACATGATAGTGGCATGGTGACTATCTTCCTCATCAAGCCCACAAATGGTGCAGCGGCTGTCCTTATGAACTTGTTTTTCCTCATTGCAAGGGAGTCGATGGCCAGTATCCAAGCAAACATGTGCACTTTGGGAGGGACATTGGTTTTCCAAATGCACTTCCATATCTCTCACTCTATCTCCATCTAGTTTGGTACTACAAGTCAATTCGTCCATGTTGTTGTTCTTTAGATTAAGGGCTAGCCTATAGGCGGTTTTTACTGAGAATATCCCATTTTTCTCGAAGTGCCAAGCGATCCTGTCCTCTCTGGCCTGAGTGGGCAAAGCAATAGAAGAGATGTGCTGGGCATCATGAGGGAAGAACAACTCATTTATCAAATGAATATTCCAAGTATTATCGTCATTGATCAACTAGTTCACCCATCTCTTCCTCGTGTTTTTCTTTAGTGCCGTGATTTTCATACCAATGTCCCTAGGTAGCCAGGGATCCGTCAGAATTTGTGTCGATTTTCCATTGCCAATTCTATGGATGATCCCTTCTTTAAGAAGTTCCAGTCCAAACTCAATTCCCTTCCAAACTAGAGAGGGATCAGAGGAGAAGGCATTATCTATCATGTTTCCCTGGGGTAAGTACCTAGCCTTTAGCACTCTAGCACAGAGGCTACATGGGTTTTGGATCATCCTCCAGGCTTGCCTAGCTAGAAGAGCTTGGTTCGGTAAATGCATATCCTTGTATCCAAGTCCATCGTTGTAACATCCCAACATTTAGAAACCAACGAAGGGTAGAAATAGTAATCTGAGCATTTGCATGCATTCATCTATAAAATCAGGGTAATTTTTTTGCCAAACAAAAACCTAAGGAGATCAGAGCTTATTTCACTATCTATAGGTAGATTTAGCTCTTTATAGTGATTGCTATAAATTTTGACATGATCTTTAGGAATTTAATGAGTTTTGGGGAAACAATTTGAATTTAAATTTGAAATTTAAATCATTTGAAAAGATTTGAAAATTAGAAGTAAATAGTATTAAATTGTTTTCCAAAATGATTTAGTAGTATTGTTTGAATATATAATATGTATTAAAAATAATGAGAATTGGAAATAATACAAAAAAATAATTTAAATGAGAAAGGATTTCTTATTTCATTTCCTTATTCCATTACAACAATACAAATAAAAAGATATATGTCAAACAAGAATATTATAGGAGCAAGTATAATAAAATGGAAACTTTATTAAATAAAAGAATCATATTACAAAGATTCTTTACAAAATAATAAATGAAAGATTACTATTAAAGATAAAAACCTAAACTATCTATCTACTCCTAAACTAAATCTTGATCTTCAAAGTCTCTGCACCTGCTGAACAAAATAAAAATAAAAGAGGAACAATATGCTATTTTGTTAGTTTTACTCTCAGTAGGCAACAGTGAAGTGCACTGTTCATTTTTTACATCACTGAGTAAATAAAAGGGGCAAGTTTCACCAATGTGTAATATCTATTCTTTCATATCAAACAAGCTTCAGAACAACATCATAAGCCAAGGTAAAGGGGCAAGTTTCACCATATCAGTAGATAGTAAAAGGTTAAATAGTGGAGAAGATTCACTTGATCTGATCCAAAGGAAAGATAACAATGAAGCAACACAATCACCTAAATGCATGTTGTGTGATGTCGATCAGTAGAGGGAGAAGAGAAGCATTAGTATTACACTCGCACACAACACATCAATTCTGCACAACACATCCACATCACATTCCCAACTCTATCTCTCAAGAACATAGCCAAGGACACAACAGATCCTGTGAAATATCCAACATATCCACCAAATAATCCATACAACAAACCAACCAGATCACCCACATGATGGTAACCTAAGGAGGGGGTGGTCTCGGAGTATAGCAAGGCCAAGAAGCAGTTCATAGGAGCCAAGAGGAGTAGGACAAGTACCAGGAGGAGCTAGACAAGTATCAGGAGGAGCAAGACAAGTACTAGGAAGTGCAGGGCGGAGTCCAGGGAGTGATCCCAGTTCCAGAAGCAAGTTTGCAAGAACAACCATCACATCAACATCATCAATAGCATATGTTTGGTGAGTTTTACACAAGATCATCACTCTATTGATCTTATCTATCCCATAAGAACAAGATTTGTTCTATACATAATATTCTTAGAAAACACCCAAGTGAGGTGTATATCCATCCTAGAAGAAAGTAAAAAGCCAATAATAAATCTTTACAAACCATAACCAAGATCTCAGCCTTTGCATCATTGATCTTGGATGGAATTCTCTAGTGTTATAACTAGATACAAATGAACTCATTGAATAACTATTACTGGGGACATTCTATGGATAGTAGCACCTCAAGAATGATTTCATCTCAGTAAGAATCAACCATACCAATCTTACAAAGCTTATCCAATCATTTTCCTAAATACTATAGGAATCATAGTTATGAACTATCCTTCATAGTATATTTGAAAGAAGAGGCAGCAGGTAAAAACATTTTTTTTCTACCTAGAAAAGTCTCAGACCAACTAAAAGATCTATAACGTATAGCTCTGTAGCTGATAGAAATTCATCAAAGCTTACAAGTTAAGCCAATCCAAGTAGAGTTTATGAATAACCTAGCAAAATATAGGAATTGTGTACCAATCAATAGATGGTGTCATAACAACCTTGATTCATAAGCAATCCATATATATAGGCTACATAGCCAAATCCTCTCAAATACAAACTTAATCATTTTCCTAAAAACAATTAGGAATCATTTTTTGACATCTATATAGTCTATCATCAGAAATTATCAGAAAGCAATTGGATTAGAAAACCAACTCCAATTATTTCATATCAAAGCATATCAACACATGACAATAAGTAAAAGTTCAGTTAACATCCTACTGACAGGAACCACTGTCAACACCAAAATCATAACATAGTAGTGAACATTACATAACTAGATTCAGTAGGTAATCACCTCAAACAAACATCGTATCAGGGGATGAACCCTAATATAGAGGACATACACAATTAGGGTTCATACTTAGCAAGCACAATAGAGGGTAGCATGGTAGGAAAGAGAAAAAGAGGGAGAAGGGAAGAACTCACCCGTGGTCCTCACTGAGAAGTATTAGAGGAAGCAGAACGACCGATGAACATGCACACGACGGCATGAGGAGCACTAGGAGGCGCTGCAACCCGCGCCAAGCCGCAAGCATGGTGGCCATAGCAACACGAGCGGCACTGGCGGCAACACAGAGCCACCAGAGCACCAGAGCAACACCACAGGGACGATGGAGCGCCAAATTGCCGACAACCGCTGAACCCTAGGTTTTGGGGTGTAGGCGGCATAGTCAAGAGAGATCTCTAGCACCGAATCAAGTTGTACCAGTCGATGGAGCGTCATCGACTGACTCCTCTCGCATCACGGAGGCGGCCGAAATCACAGGGCGACAGCACCACATCACCATGGCGAGGAGCGAGAGAGGAGAAAAAGAAGTGAGCGTGAGAAATAAAGGGGTACTGGGCTGATACGGGCCAGTACCGAGCGAGTGAAATTGAATAAAAATTCTAAAAATACAAATAATATATCTTTGAGATCATAGCAATATAGGCTACTCCAATAAAATCCAATATTCTATTTTTAATAGAATAAATTTAGGTTAAATATTTTTATAATATATGTCCTTATGGAATTTTATAAAAATATATAAAATACCTAAAAAATAAATAAAAATATTTTTTACAATTCCAAATAAATATAGTATTATAGAAAAATACTAAATTATTATTTAATTTAGTAAATTAGAATTTTAAGAAAATAATAATAGGATTTCAAATTAAATAAAAATTAGTTTTAAGCTCTTATATTAATATATTATACCAAAAAATAATTAAATATAATATTTACAAGATTTTAGGAATTATCCATTAACAACTTTATTTTATTAATAAAGGGATTTAATAATTTAATAAGGTGGGTAAAACACACAAAGAAGATAAATAATAAATGATGCATTGCATTAATATGCATATTCATTATTTCTTCTTTAAATATTTTCTTACCGGGCAATAATGATGTTTTGTAGAACTAGAAGCTCAAGGTCGAGTGCAAGCATCCGACTTCACTACCTTGCCGTCACAAGGCAAGTTCATCACTTGCTCATGTCCTTTGATGAGTTTTATCAAAGTATTTTCAAATTGAGTGTTATCATCTATGTTATAATGAGAAGAAAGAAAATACTATTTTCTCAAATAAATGAAATGCTATTATCATCCTAATTGACGGTAAATATATGATTGGCAATGGAACTTAGGTTTCCATCTACAGTGAGTTTCATCACATAGGAATTAATAACCCATGACATCAGTGAATCTAGCGCCGCATATCACACGTTAACCATGAGATTTGGAATAGGACGGAGAGGTCAGCTGGATCTTCCTTTCATATGTAGGCAAGACGACCTTAACGTGACATTGTGATTCCTTGTGCAAATCTAGTATATGGGTGGGCACCCTTAGGCCCCACGATTTTGGTGTCTAGATTATCTGTGATCGGCTGCCTGGGGTATAGTCAGACCTTTATGGAGCTTGCCAGGGGCATAACCGACTCATAGAGTCTTTGGGAACTCATCAGGGTTATATCTTGCCCGGAAGGGGGCTTAACGGATATGTAAGTCGAACCGAAGGATCATGCAGACATATGGGATCGCGGAGAAGGAAAGTGATTGGCTTGGATCATCTACTAGGCCCCACATGACAAAATTGTGGATGGGAAAGTACGCTTGGTTGTGCAACAAGGATTTGATCTCTCAAGAGTAAAGCAACGCACCTATATAGAGTGCAAGAACTATAACTTGTTACTCCCTATTCCGGGAAGGAACTACGAACGTGGCAGGAAAGGAACTCCATGAAGTTCTGGTCAACCTGTGAAGGCTGATGGGCATAGTTTTTGATATTAAAATCAACCTTTGAAGAAATGTTTACGAAAACTACATAGTGCCAAGGACTGATAGTCCGAGGAGGTAGATAGAGCATCAAACTTCCCACCTTGCATATAATGAACTTGCTGGGTAATGCTGTTACTCACTCTTTCCTTTGATCCCCTGCTTAGACTCTAAGGAGCCAGAAGACACTCCAATGTATGCCATTGAAGGACAAGAGTATGTATACTACAAGGAACCGGATCTGTCCGGAGGAGTGGAAGGTGTGACTACGAAATACGTTATGGAGTGTACGACAACGAGTCCTAGTAGTTGCCTTGATTAGTTAGTAAACCAAATGAGCCGAGCAGCATAAACTTTATATAATAAGTTGTTGAGCTCAATTCTAATTATAAGTTGAAACTTTGATCTTTCGCTGAAACTACTTAAGTTTGGTATGTAAGTTTGAATCACTTGAAGTACTGAACTTCTGGTATTGTAATAATAATAATGTGTGTATGTTTGCAATATGGACCTGCAATGTTTCTGCTGTAGCACTCTGAGGGATGTGATATTTGCGGAACGGTATTATGTGAGTGTCATATCAATGGCTATAGTGTACTACACATGAAGTGGTATGCTGAGTCACCACAACCGTGCCTCTTAGACTTTGTGAGGTTATCCCATGCATACTAGTGGACCTTTCTGTGATTGTCATTATCTCCCTAGAAGAAATTTCTGGCCAGCTTCTCATAATTTTTGCAAAACCCTAGGGACATTTGAAGACGCCCATAATATGCCCAGGGAGATCTTGAGCAACGGACGTGATCAATGTATCTTTGGCGCCAAATGACATGATCCTCTCGGACCAATTTGTAAGCCTTTTGGTAAACCTTTTCAAGATAGGTTGGAACTGCCCACTCTTCATTATGCCTTCAGGCATAGGGATACCAAGGTATTTCTCTTCAAATGTGGTAGTGTCAACACCAAGGATGGATTTTATCTCCTGTTGCTTAGCTATCGAACACGCAATGCTAAATAGGATTGAGCACTTGCTAGGGATCAGTAATTGACCCGTGCATCTATGGAACAAATCAAGAGAGCTTACAATGGCCTTGGCCTCCTCTACCGTTGCTTTGAAAAAAATGAGGCTGTCGTCGGCAAACAACAGGTTAGAAAATCTAGGTGCACCTCTAGCAACGTTAATGGGAGTAAGAGATCTATCTTGGACTCGCCTGTTTAAGATACAGGTCAAGGCTTCCCCAACGAATAGGAAGAGGTATGGGATCAGGGGATCTTCTTGTCTAATACCTCTAGATAGGGTCAAATTCTTATGGGTGTGGCCATTTATTTTAACCAAGAATCGAACAGAATGCACACACGCCATAATCCAAGAGGAACATCTCTTACAGAACCCAAACTTTAGCAAGATGTTTTCAAGGAACCCCCAAGCTACCATGCCGTAGGCTTTGGAAAGTCCTAGCTTGTAAGTGCAGTGAGTGTCTCTTGGACTTTTACTCCTTTGTATCCTATGGAAACTCTCAAAATCAATTATTGCATTGTCAGAGATCTGCCAGGAGCCGCGTCAATAGCACAAAAGGTGGTGATGGAGGTGGACGAGGTTGGGGCCAAGTTTATGGTTCTCGAGGGCATGGCTGATGAGGTGGTGGTGGTGGTAGGGGCAGCATATCCTCCGTCTACCGCACTCACACCTCATGCTTCCTTCACGAAGATCTCCTCCATGTTCTTCTTCTCCATGGGGAAACTGCTGATTATCGGTGTGATCACTCGCTGGGATTGTGGTTGAATAGGGGCACGAGACTACCCTTTTATAGAGCGCCATCCTGGATCGGAAGGGGGGAATTAGTACCAAATAATCACCGTCTTCAATTCCATCAAATTCTCTAGCGAGGCGCCGCTCACGGAATTGATGTTGGGCACAACATAGAAGACCGTTGATGGAGGAGGAGGAGGGCTCTCTACCCGGCAACTCAGGTCCGGAGCAATTAGTGTCCCAGCTGTCCTTTTAATCGCCTCAAGACCAGGGATTTGGGAGGGGCAAGCCGACCGCAGGTGTCGGGACTAGAAGTCGGTATCTGCGATAATTGGAGGAGGAAAACCGCGGGGGTAGGGGTCACCGGCGATGGGAGGGTGTGGGTGGTGGCAACTCGAGGGGGCGGACAAGCTAGCCTATGATGAGAGGAAAACCTTGAATCTGTGTCAGAATTAGAGGATCACGGAGGGTGAGTTTGGGGATCGGTTGGCGATGTTCTTCAGTCTCTCCCTAAATTCCGCAGGAAGAAAGTTGTCGGTGCGATTGGTCTTTGGGGAAACTGGAAATTGAGTACGATGGGTCAGTGGTTTCTGAAATAGAGGAACACTCTCGATCCGTATCTTGGTCACGAGGTTGGTGAGATCTTGGTGGATTGGGGAATCGCCACCTATGTCGCCCCAGGGGAACACGAGAGCCCAACCGACGACATGCCTTTCACATATGAATTGACATGCAGGACCCATCAGAACTAATTCCACGGATATCCCAGTCCACCGCTTCACATCGTGCGGGTGTAGTGGGAGCATGAGAACCCTGGCCGGGTACAATATTCTGGGAGACGTGTCCTACTACATAGATTAAACCAAAAATATTCGGGAATTCTAGCTTCAGGGCGTTCGTAGATGTCTAAACATGGCGGGCTCACAACATCCGTTTGATCGAGAGGAATCGTACTAGCACCAAAACACCGCAAGCGCTGATTCTCTCTACATGCACTAAAAATAAAAACTGTTGACATCATCAGTATTTAACTCAAATCTGGAAATGTAAAAAGCTTTATAACACAAATCGTTTATCCAATTTAGGATCCGTTTTCACCGTTGGACTAATCGCGACGAGATATTCAAAACTAGATCCCATGTTGATATGTTTCGATAAATAAAATTCGGAACAAAAAGTTATCCACTGATAACACGTGAGTTATCCATACCATAATATGTAAGTTATCCACCCTATAACACGTAAGTTACCCTCCATATAAACATGTTGGTAGAGGCATTTTTGTATACGTGTTGAGCAAGTTTTTAACTGGAACGCGATAGCCTAGGTGTTAGGATACCAGAATTCATCGCTCGTTGATTCTAACCTCGGTATCCTAACACCCTTCAAGGGTTCGTCACCCGTACCTCGCGGTAGCAACGTCGGGCGATGAAGCCGAGACTGATTTAGGATCCATTTTCACCGTTGGACTAATTGCGCCGAGATCTTCAAAACTAGATTCCATGTTGATATGTTTCGATGAAACTTTTTTCTGAACAAAAAGTTATTCACCGATAACACGTGAGTTATCCATACCATAATATGTAAGTTATCCACACTGTAACACATAAGTTACCCGCCATATAAACATGTTGGTAGATGCATTTTCGCATACGTGTTGAGCAAGTTTTTAACTGTAACGCAGTAGCCTAGGTGTTAGGATACCAGACTTCACCGCTCGTCGATTCTAACCTCGGTATCCTAACACCCTTCAAGGGTTCGTCAACCGTACCCCGCGGTAGCGGTGACGGGCGATGAAGCCAAGCCGCGAGATTATTGGTTGTGCGTTACGTTATTCACCGCCAAGTTGGTGGGTGAGTGGGGCATAAGAGCCCATTTACTTTAGCTATACAAAAAGTTTAGATTTAGTTACTTTAAAGAACTTATGCTTGATGTCGAGGAATTTGACTATTTGTTACTAAGTTGGTTAGACTTTGATAATATATACGAAGTTGATCTTGCTTTCACTAAATCTTTAGCAAGGACTAGTTTGCACAAATATAATTGTAACTAGATTCCGGTGTTGTATACCCACACATGATTCGCTATATATGTGGATACGCCCACATACGTCAAATTCCTCATGATAGTCATGTCGCCTCCTCTACATAGTTTCATGTATTTGCTCAGAAAACTCTAGTGATCCAACTTTCAGGCAGCTATCCTGCATTTCTCTCTGTCTCAGTTCTCTCTTCATAAAAATGTATTGCTACAAGGAGGATCTATCTTATGCATACATAAACAATCCATTTTCTGCTAAATGTCAAGTATAGTGCATTTGAAAACATGTCATAACATGATCCCAGCACATGAAAAATATAATAAAAAATTCAAATTATCTCTAAAGATGAAACATAATTAACTATTTCTAAGCCTGACGATCTGCTAATTGAGGGAAGTTCACATCTCACATAAGAATGACAAATAACTAGTACTTCAAACATCGCAAACTTGATAGCAAATAAGATACAAATGACAAGGGCGCTGAATATCTCTCTCATGACTAAATAAAGATCACAGGTTGAGCTTTCTCCTCTTTGGAGTCAACTTTTTGGGAGGTATCTTCATTGGCTTTGCAGTAGACTTGAGTGGAGTCTTGGCAGGGACATAGCAGCTTGACTTCTTGTAACTGGAACTGGGGACATTGCAGTTTGACTCCTTGTGACTGGTCCAGGGGACATTGTTGTATGACCGCAAATATAATTTATATAAGACATTTTCATAAAAAAGGACTGTAGTAAGATAACAAGAAAATTATTTACCTCATTTTCAAGGGTGTACTACATGGATATTCATTCCTTGGAGTCTTTGCAGGGGATATGAGAGATATAGTGGTTGGACTGGAAGAAATATATGGAATGACAAAGCAGCATATGGACACAAATATAACAAAACAAGAAGCTAAATGGTAACCTCTTCGTCTCTATGGTTGTGGAGGTGCTTCCATCTTCCCATGGAGTCTCATTTCGCCTACTATTCCTATCACAGTAAGCAAATAGGAAACACACATATGCATAAATATTGAAGTGAGAACATACATATTTGGCATAAGTTAGAATACAAAAAGACATTGAGATTGTACCTTTTTTTCGACCCATTTTAAGGACATCCAGCTTACCTATGACCAAGCTCATGGCATTTTTTGCATTTGTTCTGTCCACCTATCTTAGGTTTATTCCCTAATCCCCCCTCTAGAGCGCCCTTAATCCGCAGTTTCATGTGTCTCCCTGCACCTCTTTTTGGTAGTGGTGCATGCAAAACAAAACCTGGATCGACTACAGGCCACTGAGTCTTATCTGTGAGTGGTTCTATTTCCCCTTGATATGCTGCCCTAAATTTCTGCACTATGTAGTAGTCATCCACAAACTCTTCCAGTTTGACATTAGGCAGTGCAGTTAAAACAACTAATGCATGTGGACATGGCTTTCCTGTATGCTGCCACTCCAGACAAGTACATTCGCGTGTAATAACCTTGACTACATGCCTAATGTGATCCTTGTCTGTATCCCTGACATCGGCATTCCAATCACTTGATACATTTGGCTTTAGATGGCCTAATCCTCTAGTTCTATTGTTCAATTCCTGTATGATAGCTGGCAGAATTTTACCTTGCAGATGCTCTCCAATTATTCTCCTCTTCCTTAAGATCTCCATAACCATCTCCCTCAGCTTGTCACAAAGTTGGACAATAGGCAAATCCTTTATGTGCCTGACCCAACTATTAAAGTATTCTGCAAGATTATTATGTATGTGGTCCACCTTGATACTCGTGTTGAACATGCACCTAAAAATAAGAGTGGACATTGAAATCAAATAATATAAAAATGAATTTACAAGTATAATAGGATAAAATAATTGCCAACAATAGAAAATGTACCTCTTCCATAGCAAATTGTGGTACAACTCTAGGTAAGTAAACACCTTAGGCTCTTCCATAAATACTTGTTTCATATGCCACTCAAATTTTGACTTCTTATATGCCTTAGAAGCCGGCCACATGTGGAAAAAATTTCACCATGGAACTTTTTAACTGCATTTCCCATAAGGTGCCTGAAACATTCTCTCTGCTCAGCGTTTGGAAAAACATTCTTCACTGCATTTTCTAAGCCTTTGCATGCATGTGTGCATACAGCGAATACAGGAGGATCACCTATTGCCTTCTTTAGCCGACTCATGAACCAAGTCCAATTTTCCGTAGTTTCGGCATCAAAAAATTCAAAAGCTACAGGAAACATCCAATTATGTCCATCCAAAGCTGTGACTGTGGCTAGGTGTCCATTCCACTTTCCATTTAAATGAGTTGAGTCTATACTTAAGTATGGTCTACACCCACTCAAAAATCCATCTATGCATGGCTTGAATGCAATGAAGAACTTGTCAAAAAATATTTTACCTTCAACTTCCTTAGTGGCAATCTCTACAATACTCCTAGGTGATCTCAACTCGATCTCAGCTTTGAAGTTGTACAACAATCGAAAGCTCTCTTCCCAGCTCCCATATAGATCAACAGTAGCTCTTTGTTCGACCCTTGTACGCAGTGGGATATGGAACCTTGACATTATATTCATTATCAAGCATCTTTTGCAAGTCAATAGCACTCATGTCTGGGTTCTTCTTCATGATTATTTCTGCTCTTTCAGCAACCCAGCTTTGAGATGCCATACTAGTTTTCTTCATGCTGGTAGAGGCACACATGTGCTTGTCCTCCAGCTCAGTCACCTACATGTATAAAGCGGTGGACAAGATGGTTTAAGCCATCAAGATAGAAATATTTTATAGAAATAATGGACAAGAAATAACATAAAATATATGAAAATGATGGATGAAAAAATAGAAACAAGTACAAATTAATATACAAAAAAGAATATAAGCAAGTATCGTACCACCACAGTATTGCCTTCTTGCTTCTTCTTGGCCGTAATCTTCCATGGGCAACCTTCGTTAAATTCCTTGCAATTAGCCATATACTTTTTTGGTTGAGACATATTAATTTTTATGGCAAACTCCTTTTTTTTATAGCATAGTGTTTGAGTGCCATTCTAAATCTATCCATTGAAGGGAAAGTGTCACCCACAACCATCGTTGGATTATCTATATCAAATAAAGTGAATTGCTCCACGGGTGCATGGTCATCAACAGGCAAGGCTGCACCCTCAATGTCATTGGCATCAATAACCGAGATATTAGCATCAACAAGAGCAGCATTAGCATCAGCAGTAGCCTGGCGCAACACCACCGATGCCTCATCCTCCTTAGACCAAGCAAATTATAAAGTTTATCTTCCTGGACATAAACAGTGTAATCGTCCGTTTGTTCTTGCTCAATCAAGAGAGTTGACCAATCCACCCCACCAAAGGTTGGGGAGGCTGATGCATCAGAAGAACTACCAATTCCTGCATCATTGTTATCCCTACACAGCAAAGGAAAAAAATCAATCTCACAACTGGTGGATTTCATGTGCAGAACCAATACAAAATTGTATAAAAAAAGCAAAACAGTAACGTTACCTATCAATTGATCCCATATTCACTCTCCTAATCCGCAATGCCTCTCAATTTCAGAAAAATTTCACGTCACAGTTCTAGGATTGAACATATTTATTTAGCATAGATCGATTTGTAGTATAGGTAGAGAACATAAAACCGAAAACGAGACAATGAGATGGGTAACCTGGCGCTCCGTCGTGCTCCTTGCGCTGGACGACGTAGGAGGAGCGCTGGACTCGCCCTGCGTCGCCTACGAGAGAGGAGGTCTCCAGGAGATAGAGAGGCGGTGGCGTGTACGAGAGAGAGGTGGGGGAATAGACTAGCGATCACACACGATGTATCTAGGCGTATCCCGTATATACTGGTTCGTGAGGATCGTGCGTGCACATTTACACAACAGATCCAGTTGCAAGAATATTTCACCAACCAGTCCCTCCCGTTGATTTGGTAAAAGACAGATCAACTTTGTATATATTATCAAAGTGCAGGCAACTTTGTAACAAATAGTCAAATTCAAGTTGGTCAGACTTTGATAATATATACGAAGTTGATCTTGCTTTCACTAAATCTTTAGCAATGACTGGTTTGCAAAAATATAATTGTAACTAGATTTCGGTGTTGTATACCCACACACGATCCGCTATATACGCGAAGGTATTCTCGCATTTCTCATATGGTTAACTTTTGCAATTTTTTATCGCATAAAATATATCGGTTACCTCACGTATTTTAGTTTAGTTTACTTAAATATGAGATATTAGCTAGTTTAATTGAGACGCGGTATCCTAGATGTTTGAGTAATGAAACTTTGTCGTCGTCAAACACGAGAGCACAACGACGGGCAACGAAACTGATCCGATAGAATAACCTTTATATTCTATGTCGTTTATAGAATGGGTAAATTATATTCTATGGCATGAATAACTCACGTGTTATGGGTGGATAACTTTTGATAATTTTTTTTGTCAGAATATGCTAACATGGGATCTAGTTTCGAAGAGCTCGTCAAGACTAGTGCAACAGAGAAAACAGATCCTAAGTCGGATAAACAGTTTGATCTATAAAACTTTTTAAATTTTTACATTTTGCAATTAATGTGGGTGATGTCATCAAATTTGTCAACTAGTCTGCATGCACCACCATTAGGACCCTTGTTTATGCACTAAATGGGTTGAATTAGTGTTTTATCACCACCACTTACGACAACATATTGTCCAGACAAAGATTGTCGGAACTGCCCGTCAGATTTAATCAATTACAGATCGGTCGCTGGGCAGCAAACTCCAAAATATTTACATGTTGACGGGAGTGGTCGATGCCAGAAAAGAAATTATGACACACACTTTATATATATATATATATATATATATATATATATATATATATATATATATATATATATATATATATATATTATCACCGGTTGGCATCTGTCTCATGACCGGAGTCCCAACTACATGAATAATTGGAAACGTCAATGGACGAAACCTATGCCGGTGGCAAAAGGTTAGGCCCGTCGGAGCAAGTGCCCACGCTCGTCAGCCTGGCCACGTGGCCGTTGGCGTAGAAACCCCGTCAGCGTATGGAAAAAATCGCCAACAACAGTCGTCGATATAAGATAGCCGTCGGCATAGCCCTTTCAACGACCGACGGTGATCGTCGGCGTCTGCCCAACCGTCGGCGTACGAGGCCACGTGTTTGTCACATATATGCAAAACAAAAGGAAATACATGTTAATTGTACAAGGACTACTTGTGCTTGTCACATATATGCACTAGGGTTATACTTTTTTAAATTTTTGGCACTATGACTACTTGTGTTTTGTCACATATATGGAATTTTTTTTGTATTACACATATTGTTAAACATATTATATTTCTTCGTGCAGGTTTCTCGAAGCCGCCGTTGTCTTGGAGGCCCCGCCATCTTGGAGCCCCCGTCGTCTCGGAACCATTGATGGTTCGAGGGTATCTCCCTGAGCATATCTGGCGAGCGCTTGTTGAGTTGAGCCATTTTTTCGCATGCTCTATGCTAAGCAGATATGTCCCCTGATGATTGAGAAGCTGCATGATCTAGTGTCGGAGTTTCTATGGAAGTTAGAGATGATCTTTCTGCCAGGCTTCTTTACTCCAATGTTATATCTCATTGTGCATCTCGTGAACGAGGCACTCTTGGGTGGACCGGTGCAGTTTTGTTGGCAGATTTGTATTGAGAGAGAGTTTAAGTATATTCGAACCAAATGTGGAAATAAAAGTAAGGTTGAAGCATGCAAAGCTGAAGCAACTATCCTCTAGGAGATAACAGACGCCACGACAACATACTATGGCGATGATGTTCCTACTATGCATAACTAGGTATGTCGGTACAATGTCGATGAGCCGAAGCATGACCCCAAGCTCCTCCTCTTTAAGTGTCCTTGTGGCAAGGCCGATGGCACAATAAGTTATACCTTTAAAAAGGAAGATAAGAAATTCATAATGCTCTATGTGCTTATGAACATGAAGTAAGTGGTCCGCGTTGAGAAGGAAGAGGAGGAGGAAGAGAATCAAGTGCCCAGTTTCCTTAGGTAAAATGGTGAACAAATTACTTTTCATATAGTGACTCGGTTTCGGTCTAATACGTATTTCCTCCTTTTAGCCAATTCACGGATGAAATGTGGTCGGGAACAACCAATCCCGATGATGCAGAGTTGGACACCCTTCTGAAAGTGGGTGCCCCCGGAAAGAAAAATTTCACATCTTGGTTCTATGAAAAGGTAATTTGTAACATGTCCCACTTACCTGGCAATACGAGACTTGTCCCTCTTATTACACGTAACTAATTGATACATATCAAATGTATCTACTTTTCCAAGTACTTTGCTCGATGATTAGATCTGGAATCTTTCCGTACTTGGATAAAACTGCTGAATCTAACGTTGTTTTTAGCAAAAAATTCTCTCTGTCAGTTTTTGGAGGAAATAAAATCGAGAAAAAATACCACATCAGTTTTTCAGCAAATAATGAAGTCTGGGACTTTGGAATCAAGCGAGCTGAGCCACGAGGCCCAAAATAGACCAGGTGGCGCACCCAGTAAGGGTGGGCGCGTCACCTAGGCCCTTTTGGCCATGGAGCATCATCTTGTCCTCTCCTTTGGTGTACCCCATTGGCATAAAATTTATTGTGATCACAATGGAGATGTGTGCACCCTCCTCAATTTTAGTCTAGTTCTCCCTGTCATTGACATAATAATTTCTTGTGATCAATTCCTTGTATTTCCTTCTATGCCCATTGATTCATCCCCACCAACAAATAAAGAAATTAAATTGACAGGTAAAAGAAAATTTCCTTGCAGGCTCCACAAAACTCCTTGTGCTCATAAACCGAAGATACGGTTTGCATTACGGGGTTGAATCTCCACCGGCAATCCTAATAGTGGCTTGATAGCCCTATTGGGGTGCTGACATAGTTTTTTTCTTCCACCGACACTCCCTATATGGCGCCAACCATTTCAAAGGCCCAACCCAGCCTGAACCCACGTGGTACCGGAGCAGGGGAACCGATGCCTATGCCACGTAGGATTTCACCTGTGGGTACCAATGGAAGCCACACAAATCCAAGCCCTATGCCTTTATCATTTTCCCTCCACTTTCCCTTCCCGAATTGCATTCCCTCATGCTCGCGTTGCCAGAAAACATCTGCACAAGAAGATGGTCACTAAGAAGTCGGATGGGATGCAGGACTCTGGTTGGGAATGAGGCATAACATGTTGCATTTGAAAAAAATGAAGGAGGAAGCCAAGATCTTGACATGCATGTATGATTTGGCAAGTAGGTGGTACTTGATGAATAAATAGCAGATTTGCCGCAAGATGATGATAGTCCAAGCTTATGCGATGATGGCACCTACACCGGCGGTGACCAAGGAGCCGGAGATGTCTAAGGACGCCGATGTTGTGACTCAGGAGCTACCTGAGCTGATGGAGGAGCAGGAGGCGAATGATAGGGCGGTAGTGATCGACGAGTCGCCGACGCTGGAGATGTATTTCCCCTTCGTTTGATCTCTATCATCATTCTTGTCTCATGTTCTGTTAGCCGGGCATTATTGGCGATGGTCGGAGTGGCCGAGAACTTATTTGGTGGCTAGAAGTGGTGGACGATACATTAAATCCTATGTGTGGAGACTTTAAATCAGTTCCTATGTGTGATGAAGTTTTAATTTCTATTCCATGTGTGATAACTTTGAATTTTTAGCGTGTGCGATTATGAAACCTACACCACCGGTCACTGAGGATACGAAGATGTTCAAGGACACCGAGGCTATGACCCAGGAGCCACCGGAGCTGATGGAGGAGCAGGAGGTGGCCGACATGGCGACATTGACTTACGAGTTGTCGTCGTCAGAGATGTCATTTCCCTTCATTCAATCTCTATCTTAATTCGTGTCTCATGTTTTGTTAGCTGGCCTATTTTGGCGATGGTCTAAGTGTTCAGGAACTTATTTGGTTGCTGGAAGTGGTGGGCAAGACTTTAACTCCTATGTGTGGAGACTTTAAATTCAATTTCTATGTGTGTTGAAGTTTTAATTTCTATTCCGTGTGTGATAACTTTCAATTTCTAGCGTGTGCGATTCTGACACCTACACCACCGGTCACCGAGGAGTCGGAGATGTTCGAGGACACCGAGGGTATGACCCAGGAGCCACCGGAGCTAATGGAGGAGCACGAGGCGGTCGACAGGGCGGCAGTGACCGACGAGTCATCGTCACCGAAGATGTCATTTCCCTTCATTCGATCTATTTTCATTCATGTCTCATGTTTTGTTATCTGGCCTTTTTGGCGATGGTCGGAGTGGCCGAGAACTTATTTGGTGGCTAGAAGTGGTGGATGATATCTCAAGAATTTAAATTCAAATCCTATGTGTGATGAACTTTGAATTTCTATTCCTATCTGTGATAACTTTGAATTTCTATTCATATGAGTTTGATTTTTTTGTCAAATATCTATTGGGGTTGCCGTAATGGGAGCATCGGTGTGGCAACCGCTACCGATATGGCGACAACCTGTGTCGGTGTGGTGCCCCAAATAGCTCCTTGCCAACAACATTGGCGACTGCAATTTGGGTTTGCTAGTGGAGATGCTATTAATGCAGCCGAACTTAGAGCTTAGAGGGTTCCAAATTCTTTTTTCCAGGCCCCATTGTGGGTGTGGAGGTGTCGACGGAGCTTTGTGGCTCGCTCTCAAACGACTGGCGGTGTTGTGGAAGAAGGAGAGTGTGGAGAGGGCCCACGTGGTGATGACGCATCATGACTAGGTAAATTTGGGGAAGACCTTCTCCTTCGAGATAGAGGAGGGCAATGAGTGATGGATGGCTAGAGGAGCCGTGTGTGTTTTGCCGACACCATGCCCTATTTTACAACGGTATAGGTGATGGCTTTGTTTTAAAATATAGGTTTCCATTTGTTTTAAAGGGCTCCAGTGAGTCGGGGCTCGAAACTTTTTTGATAAAGCGTGTGACGAGGGTTCGACTCGTCAATTCCCATTATTATGGACTTGGGTTTTGGAGAAGGAGGGGACGCTAGAAATTGCAGTACGGCTAACAAATTCGCAACACGGGAACACAAGGTTTACCCAGGTTCAGGCCCCCGGAGGGAAAACCCTACTCCTGCTTATCTGTTCTTGATTGTTGGTGGAACCGAAGGTTATAGAAGTGCGCATATTAGATATGCCATGGTGTATGCTAGGGTATGAGGTGATATCCTCCTCGCTATGCCCTCCTGGCCTTTATATGGGAGGCTAGGCCTCGGGGTTAGGTCGAGTCGGTTACAAGTTAGAGTTTGACCCTTTGAAATCCTATCTATAGCTAGCCGTGTTCTCCAAGAGGTCGTATCCGTATGGGCCTAGATCACCCGAATCGTTCCTGGCTTCACCATCCGTAGAGGGTGATTGTATGGGCCTCTGCCAGGCTGATACCGGGTAGGCTAACATCAGACACCCATAGGGAATACCCATGTCAGTATCCCCCGTGTGTTTAGTCGAATCATAGATTCGATTGGATACTCTTAAGTCTTTCGGGTGCTTTCATCCGAACAATTTTTGAGTCAACATGACGATTCATAGGGATTGTTGATACATGTGCCTCACTCACCCGATGGATCAGGGTCAGTTAACTATATTTGGACAAAAAACACGGTTTACTTCAGACTCGAGTCCCCGGACTCGAATACGGAAAAATGCTGGCGTAATTCGACCCTGGCCGCGGAGGTCTTATAGGAGTCGAATTCTAGTGTTTAAATTATGTACCCAACGCGTCCGTCGGGATTTTTCGTCGTGCCCGTTAACACAGAAAATTACCAACAGAGCGCAGTCGGGTGTGTTGCCAGGCCATCAGAAGTATCTGTAGGTCTTATATTTGCGTCACAGACACAACATCCGAAAGTTTATCACCGCGAAGGCGTTTCAGGTGACTAAGCAGACGTTGTCCCACTTAGCGTGTTTTTTAAGCAGAGTTGCTGAATGAGATGTATGCTTTATTGTAATCATGAAGGATCCTAAATATCTCAATTACCTAATTCATAGGATGCGCTACCTAAAGATCTCGTTTATCTCTATGGAAGTAGCCCCCGAGTGTCTGTTCGAGTCGCAGTCTCGAGCAGAGACTTATAGTCATTATTCATTACGGTGATACGGAAGTTCTTCGAATAACCTTGGAAATGTCATCAATATCGACACTTTTTTGAATGCGCGACCAGCACTCCCTATGGGATTAGCCCCCGAATCTGTAATTGAGTCGTAGACTCGAAAAAGGACTCAAAGCTTTAGGAATTTCTTCGACTGACTCAAGGAACTTTACCAAAAATTCAGGTGCGCGACCAACACTCCTGATAAGAGTAGCCCTAGAGTAGCTGGTTGAGTCGCAAACTCGAGTAAGTACTTTTATTTGGAGTCAAAAAAATTGGAGCCGTTGCTGGCCTTCACCTTTTCTAACGTCATTGCTGACGCCTATTGAGCTCAACCGTCTGTGCTAGCAGAAGCAATGTGATGGGACGATCATGGGTCCCACTTCCTGACCGGGATTTGACTAGTCACACGTTGTTTACGCAAAAAGTTGTTGGGCCACATAGATAAAACAAAACTTTTTCCTCTAACGTGGTGATCCCAAGATCTAGCTGAGGTAGAAGGCCACGAGGTTTACCACTAGACACGCAGTTGCGGATTACTGATGAAGCACGTCGATTGATGCAGTGCAGTCCTTTGCGATCCGATCGTCCTGGTGCTGATCGTACAGCATCTCTGCTGGTATCCACACGTGCAAGGAGGAGCACCAGCGACGAACTTCTAGGTTCGTTACGACGGCAGGACTGCTGTGGAGCTAGGGTTTCCAACACATGGAATGACCTAACCAATCAACGATTAACCCTTCTGGGTAGGGAGTGAACGTGGGCTCCTATGGCCCATTCAGTAAAGCCCATATAGTATTAGTCCTTGTGAGTCCGACTCACTGACTTAGTCCAAATCCGGCTCGGGTCCAACCCAACCAGATTTCTGGTTCGGATCCAATCCGAACTTGCTCCCGCTCTTAAGTGTGTGACCCCGCAGGCTCTTGGCAACTTAGAAACGATTAGATTCTGACTCTCAATCGATCAGTCGGTAGCGGCTCCTAGCAGAACATGCCGACTCCCAAGTACCAAAGAGTCATGACGACTTGCCTTTCCAATGTGACTTGCGTCCGAGTCCCTTTTGTGTCACGATATACCTTGTCAGACTATAGGCGAATAATTGTCATCCCTTAAATAGTCCAACTCTCTTCTCGATCCGAGATAAGTGATTCACCCGACTAACTCTTAGTTGAATGCCTCGGTTAACACTTAACCCAGTCATGCATGGCCATGCTTTCCGAATCATATCTCACGAGAGGGCCTAGAGAATATCTCTCCAAGTGGAGGGACAAAATCCCATCTTGGTTATTCACATCACGCAGCTTGATTCTCAGTCGACCCGAACTCTGGATTTATAACTGCCCAGTTACGGATCAGCGTTTGACAGAACCTAAGTCGGTGATCCTCAACTCGGACTATGCAACAACCTCAGGTTTAAGGATTACATTGATTGAGATATACAAATGACAACTTGTTTGTTGTACCTCAATATGGGCCAATCCGACTCGCTAAACTCTTTAGCCGAATCTGCGTAAGTCGGAATAACATCACCATGCCCATGACAAGTGGAACCGAGTCATCAAGCCGACTTTCACATTGTTCTAAGTTGTGTGTCTAGCACAACCTCAATGACCAAGGATATTTAGTACAAACAACATGAATGTATAGTTCCACAACCGAATCACATATTCAATGATACACATCAGATGTTTATACAAGGACAACTTAATAACTTTATGAATACAATGGGAAATATCATCATACATGATTGCATCTAGGGCATATTCCCAACAAAAGTTACTGCGCCTCCTCGATTTCCATGCATGGTGGACGGCATGCTTGCGATGGTTCAGGTGGTGCCTGCCACGTGTATGTCACGATGAAGGACAAGTGTTAGGATAAATGGATCAACGGCTCTACATCGTCGTCATCGTCGTTTTATACCGCGAGGGATTGTGGTAGCTTTTCCCTTTGTCATTTCCTCTGTTGTTTCTTTTCCTCTGCTTCTAGAGCTCGCTCGCCCTTGTGCACTGGGCATTCTTCGCATTTCCCCCTCTTCATTCCTTCGCGCCCATCACATAGCGTGTCGCGCTAGCAAGATGGGCAAGTCCAATAAATCTTCCTCTGCTGCTGCTGGGACAAGCGCCACCGGCGCCACCAAGAAGGCCACCACCGCCAGCCACGTCATCGATGGTAGCTGGCGGCGGTCGTCGATCGGGGAGGTGGACCTGCTCCACCTGCACGGGTCTGGCCTGATATCGCAGGAGAAGGGTGACTCCATTCTTCCTAGTTCCAAGGTAACCCCGGATCCATCTAAAGGTTATCACGTTATGTTTTACGCCTTTGTCATTCGCGGGCTTTCTCTCCCTGCCCACAAATTTCTTTGTAGGGTCTTTTTCTTTATGGGTTGCAACTCCATCAGCTGTATCCCAAATCCCTTTTGCATATTGCGTGATTCATCATGCTATGCGAGTTCTGGCTCATAATCGATCCGCAATTTGGTCTCTTGAGGAAACTCTATTCCCTAAAGAGGCAGTATAGTACTGGCAGCGTTTACGCACTGGGGGGTGTGAGATATACATCCTCCCCATTGTGCAGTACTTCACCTTCCACCTCTGCAAATCCATCCAAGGATGGAGGAACAAGTGGTTCTATCTTCACGACTCCAAGCTCGACAACCAGCACTATGGATTGGCTCCCTTCGACGCCAGCAAGGTGGTTGATACGTCGGAAACGTATCAATAATTTTTGATGCTCCATGCTTGTTTAGTATCTACTTTGCTTTGATTTGTCTACACTTTGAGGTGTTTTTATATCTTTTCTGGAACTAACCTATTAATAAGCTGCCACAGTGCCAGTTGCCTGTTTTCTTCCGTTTTTGGTTCCAGAAAGGCAGAAAATCAATATTCTCGGAATTGGACGGGACAAAAGCCAAAGTCAATAACTTTCCATGGGGAACAAGAATCCATAAGACGAGACGGAGACGCAAGCCAGGGCGCCCAGACCCCCTAGGCGCGGGTGAGCCCTGCCCCACACCTGGGTAGGGTGTGGGGCCCCTGGCCGCCTCCTCGGCCTCCCCCTTCGCCTATAAGAAGCACCCGATGCAGAAACCCTAAGCACCCGATCAATATTCCACGAAACCTTTTGTAGCCTCCGCCACCGTCATCCCTAGATCGAGGGGAGATCATCTCGGATGCCTTCTCTCCGGTATGATGTGTGAGTAGTTCCACCTTGGACTATGGGTCCATGTAGTAGCTAGATGGTTGTATCTCCTCCTTTGTGCTTTCATGTATAGATCTTGTGAGCTCCGTTCATGATCAAGATCTAATATATTTGTAATCATGCATGTTGTGTTTGCGGGGATCCGATGGATATTAAGATTACTATGTAAGATTGATTAATGGTTTTGTCTTTATGATTATATCATGTCTGTGTTGTTTGTGATCTTGCATGCTCTCCGTTGTTAGTAGCTATCTTGGCCAAGTAGCTGCTAGTGACTCCAAGAGGGGGTATTTATGCTCGATAGTGGGTCCATGCCTCTAGTTTCCAAGGGAAGTGACAGAAATATCTTCGGTTGTAGATGTGTTATTGCTACTAGGGAGAAAACAACGGTCTCTTGTTCATGGAACAAGTGGATTGTTTACCTTACACACTTTGCTTAAAGAAGTTATCCGTTGCTTGCAACTTAATACTGGAGGGGGTTCGGATGATAACCTGAAGGTGGATTACTAGTCATAGATGCAGTTGGATGGCGGTATATGTATCTTGTTGTATTGCCCAATCAAATCTCATAGGATCTTTTTGTCTAGTATTGCATTGTTATGCCTTGCTCAGTTCCTGTCAATTGCCCTGCTATAATTTGTTTACCCTTCATTCCATGTTGTTTATCTAAGGAGAGAACCTCTAGTGAACTACGGACCCTGGTCCAATCTTTACCATTGATACATCTTCCGTTGTTACTTGTTTACTTGCTGCAAACCATTACCTTCCACACCATACATTTAATCCTTTGTTACAGCAAACCGGTGAGCTTGACAACCTCACTGATTCGTTGGGCCAAAGTCTTGAGTTAGTGTTGTGCAGGTCTCCCCGTTGCTTGCAACACCTGTGTGACGTTTCCTTCCTCCTACTGGTTCGATAACCTTGGTTTCTTACTGAGGGAAAACTTGTTGTTGTGCTGCTTCACACGTTGCTCTTGGGGTTCCCAACGAAGCGTCCCGTGACAAGTACAGGGCGCCATTAGTGGTCACCCAGGAACATTCGTGGTCTAACGCCGTTATGGAGGGTGAAACCAAAGTGGTGGAGAAGCTGTACAAGCGAGTGGAGGCGCTTCATGTTGTGCGAATCAAGGAGGTCTGCGGCATTGACATCATCCATACATTCCTTAGGCATCGGGTGCAGCCCCTCCAAGCGAGAGCGTACCTAATGTTTCTATATTTCGGCGCCACTGACCCGACGAGAGTGTCGGATGAGGAGATGTACTTAGCTGACCTTGACTGGGCGCTTCGACCCCTACTGAAGTCCAGGAGTTGCTAGGGAAGTCTTTGACTGCCCCTTTACCGCGAGGAAGGAAGTTCCTCAAGTCAGTCTTGTATTTGCATGTAGTGCATTTTCTTTTGTTTGTGTCTTCTGTTCTTGACTTTGACACGCGTCTTCGGTGTTCTGTAGGAGCTTAAGGTGGAGAGCATGATGCCTTCCCTTCCCGAGAAATACACAGCTGCGCCAAATGGTGGGGATGCGGAATCTGATTCCACGCCCCCCACGCATTCACTGACTGTGGAAGCCCCCGAGCATAGCGAAGGGAACTCTCGCAAGTGACCCCAAAGTAAAAAACTCTGATTCCACGACTCCTTCATCGCCAAAAGGGCCTACCTTCCTGCAGCGACACTCTAGGGATGAAGGTGCTACCTCCCCCATTCCTGCGGTGCCCATCCGGGCCATGGACCCTCAACCGCATGCCAAGAAGAAGAAGGCGACGCCGTTCTTCAACCTCTCCGATATCCCTTCATAAGTACCGGATGATTTTTTTTTTGATTGTGCTTCATCTTTTAATCCTCTCGGTGTTTTGAGTGACTTGCTCATTTGTGTTGCATCAGGATATCCTACTCATGCAAATTCGTAAAGGATGAGACTGAAGAGGTAGCCGTGGATTCGAAGATGGTGCATGCGGAGCATGTGAGTTCCTCCTCGAAGATATCAGACTACTCCGGTGACATCAAATCAAGCTCCTGGAAGCTGAGGACTCGTGCGGTTGTTACCCTGAAGACGCAAGCTACTCCTTTGGAGTCTTCGGGTGGCCATGTAAGTACTTTATCCCTTTGACGTGTGCGAGCCCCCGAGTCCTTTATTTACCTGGTTTGTTGTTTCTTTGCTGCATCCCTTCATCCGCGACATTAACCACCTCAGGCAACAATAACTCACCTTGGAGGAAAGATTTCGGCAACTCCAAGGTGTGTACACTTCTGCTCGTTTTCCTCGGATGATAATGATGGGTTTTCCTTTTCTGATCTTTTTTCCTTTTAGTTTTCGCAGATGAGAACAATGAGGCTCTCCATAAGTTGAGCGCTCTCGAAAAGAGGCACAGCCAGGCGGAGACCAAGGCGAAAGATGTCGTGGAGGCCCTTGAGTGCTGCAGGCAGGAGGCCTAGGAGCTTAAGAGAAATTTGTGGCTGCTGCTGCGTCTCGGGAGAAGGCGATGGCGGAGCAGCTTATGGAAGTTGCCAAAGCGTTATCTGGTGAGTTACCATAATTCTCGTCTTCCTGAGTTTTTCTGGTTTATTTCCCTTGCCTGACCTGAAACTTCTTTGTCACGATTGCATATGCCACCGGCATCGCATTTCATTGCGATGTCTTGGAGCATGGGGAGCCTATGGCGGATGAGGTTGCGGCGGTCGAAGAGCATTGCATCTCTACCGTCGATATGCTGGGCAAGGCCAAGGAGGTCCTTGCCCGCTTTTGCCGGGAGATCTTCCCGAAAGGCGTCGCCCTCGACAACATCGACTCCTCGGCGAAGGTCTTGGCAGGGGATGCGCCTGCAGCTTACAAGAATACCTAGAAGGGCATGGGCGCTACCCGTGGCCTGGCGATGGTTGATGGTGTGCAACTGAACCTGAACCAGGTCGCCTCCAATGTGCCGGTGGCGCGGATGGCACTGAGGTAGCCTTTGCTTCCTTCGACTCCCGCTGCAAGCATTTTGGACCTCGTCTCATTGACCTTCTAGACACAAATGCGCTAGAGCAGTAGCGGGCAACCAAGGCGAAGGCCTCGGAGTCCTAAGTTGCTCCAGATGCGGCTGCTTCTTAGGGTCCTTGAGTTGCATTTGTTTTTGTAGTTTTTGAGTTTGCTTTGCCACTATGCATGCAATGCCATGTACTGGATGAATCCGACTCTACCACGTAGTGGTTATGTTGATGTAAATATATGAATTTCCTTTTACTGCTGTCGATTTTCCTTGTCTTTACACTCTATCACTTGTGAGCCTCTTAGGGCCCTTCAAATGCTAATCCTGTGACCACATCATCTGCCTTGGCTCTTGCCCGTCCGTCAGACAAGCGATTCATCGCAGTTGCCTTTGCTACGTGACTGCATCCGAAGCCTGGAGAAAGATGTTCTTATCATCCGTGGCCATGCGGATGTTTGGAAATCCAAGACGGAGCGGGCCGTTACGAGAGAGGAATTTCTCCTTGAATAATTTCGGCAGATCGGCGATCAACTCCAATGTATGTCATCGTGGATGTCTATGTTTTTTTCGACTGGGCCCAACCTTTGTGGATTTTGAGCTGTTGCTCTTGTTTGTAGTTGTCAATCTTGATACGTCATAAACGTATCTATAATTTTTGATGTTCCATGCTTGTTTAGTATCTACTTTGCTTTGTCTACACTTTGAGGTATTTTTACATGTTTTCTGGTACTAACCTAATAACAAGATGCCACAGTGCCAGTTGCCTATTTTCTTCTGTTTTTGGTTCCAGAAAAGGCAGAAAAACAATATTCTCTGAATTGGACGGGACAAAAGCCCAAGTCAATATTTTACCGTGGGGAACACTGAGCCAGAGACGAGACGGAGAAGAGCCACCAGGGGGCACACCCCCTGGCCGCGCGGCCAGGCCTGGCCCGCTCCTGGGTGGGTGCGGCCACCCTAGGTGCCCCCTGCCTCGCCTCTTCGCCTATAAGAAGCCCCCGATACCAAAACCCAAAGTACCCGATCAATATTCCACGAAACAGTCCGTAGCCGCCGCAACCATCGTCCCTAGATCGGGGGGATCTGAAGATCTTCCCAGCACCCTGCAGGAGGGGAGATCATCCCAAAGGCCTTCTTCATCACCATGCCAGTCTCCGGTATGAAGCATGAGTAGTTCCACCTTGGACTACGGGTCCATGTGGTAGCTAGATGGTTGTTTCTCCTCCTTTGTGCTACCATGTTTAGATATTGTGAGCTCCGTTCATGATCAAGATTATATATTTGTAATCATGCATGTTGTGTTTGCGGGGATCCGATGGATATTGAGATTACTATGTCAGATTGATTAATGGTTCTGTCTTATTAATTCTATCATGTCTATGTTGTTTGTGATCTTGCATGCTCTCCGTTTCTAGTGCTATATTGGCCAAGTAGATGCTAGTGACTCCAAGAGGGAGTTTTTTTGCTCGATTGTGGGTTCATGCCTCTATTTAATCTGGGGAAGTGACAAAAATCTCTAAGGTTGTAGATGTGGTGTTGCTACTAGGGAGAAAACAACGGTCTCTTGTTCATGGAACAAGTGGATTGTTTACCTTACACACTTTGCTTAAAGCAGTTATCCGTTGCTTGCAACTTAATACTGGAGGGGGTTCGGATGATAACCTGAAGGTGGATTACTAGTCATAGATGCAGTTGGATGGCGGTCTATGTATCTTGTTGTATTGCCCAATCAAATCTCATAGGATCATGAATGTCTAGTATTGCATTGTTATGCCTTGCTCTGTCCTGTCAATTGCCCCGCTGTAATTTGTTTACCCAGCATTGCCATGTTTGTTTATCTTAAGGAGAACACCTCTAGTGAAGTATGGACGCCGGTCCAATCTTTACCATTGATGCATCTTCCATGTTCCTGTTTACTTTCTGCAAACCACTATTACCTTCCACACCATGAAGTTAATCCTTTGTTTTCAGCAAACCGGTGAGATTGACGACCTCACTGTTCGTTGGGGCAAAGTCTTGAGTTTGTGTTGTGCAGGTTTCCAAGTTGCTAGCAACACCTTTGGGTCGTTTCCTTCCTCCTACTGGTTCGATAACCTTGGTTTCTTACTGAGGGAAGATTTCCTGCTGTGCTCATCATACCTTCCTCTTGGAATCTCCCAACGAAGCTCTACATTGATCTGAGCGCATCAAATCTTCTACCGCAGGAAGGGAAGGAGCGCGTTGCTATTTGGCTCAATTGCCTTACCCAACAGGAGTTGGAGGCCGGAGTCTTCTTCTAGATTGACCATGACCGGGCTACTGTGGTCGCAACGGTTCAAGATCATGTTCACGAAGTGTTGCGGGTCTTGAAGCCTGCAAGATCTTCACTTGCATCTATCTAGGATGCAATGTTCCCCCTAGATGCGTCTCCATCCAGTTTCTTGGGGCTATTGGGAAGTTCCGAAGCATAGACGTTGTGAAAGATCTTGTGCACCAACAACTTGTGGTAGGTGCGAAGGCAACTCCAATGCTTGTTCGGCTGCATCGCCATGACGTTGATTTGGCTAAAATAGGGACGGGGCCACCTGTTCCTCCAAATGGTATTGCTTGGAACATGTATTCGCACTATGTTTTAGTTGTCCGCCATGTCGAGGACATAATGGACCTCTTCGACGAGCGGATGAACGTTATGCTCCAACGTAGTTGAGTACTGAAGGTTTTGGAGAAAATGATGTAAAGTTTGTATAGTTTCGAGTGGGATTTTTGTGCCCTTGTAAAGTTTGTAAAGATTTAATTTGCACGTAGTGCTTTGTTGATATTATTTTTGCATGTACTTTTTCTTAGCCTAACATGATTAGCTACTCAGGGTGATACACTATTGTGATAGTCGACGGAGTCGTAGGGTGAGGCGAAGCCCCTGAGCGAATTTAAGAATGTAAATGCACATGAGAGAGGAAAGTATGTTGGCTAAGGAACTTAGATTTTATTCATCGCATAGTAGGGGCTACAAGTTTCAAATGAGTTGCCTAGATGAATAGCCTTATTGAAAGTAAAGATGATTAAGGGTAGAAGCGTCGTAGTTGTGCGACATTCCAGGGGTTGGAGTATGCTACTCCGGACTCGACGTCCTTGAGGTGGTAGGTGCCACCTAGGATTACTTCGGTGACCATGTAGGGTCCTTCCCAGGGTGACTCTAGCTTTAGGTGCTCTTTCTGCTTGATTTGCAGGACGAGATCTCCTTCAACGAAGGACCTTGGGCATAGCCTTCTACTGTGGTAGTTGTGGAGACTTTGCTGGTACACCGTCGAACGGGCCACGGAGATGTCGCGAGCTTTGTCCATTGTGTTGATGACATCTTCGAGTACGTCCATTGATTCGGCTTCGCTGTAAGCGACGACCCATGTGGCCTTATAGCGCACTTCGGCGGGCAACATTGCTTCGGTTCCGTGCACCATGAAGAAGGGCGTGTAGACAGTGGCACTGTTTGGCGTTGTGTGTAGGCTCGAAAGGACAGAGGGTCGCTCATGTGCCCATGCTCCCGCCAATTGTTCGAGTGGGCGCATCAATCGGTTCTTGATTCTGTTGAAGACGAGACAGTTGGCCTTTTCGACCTACCCGTTTTTCTGCGGATGCGCCACAGAGGTGTATGTGACGTTGATGCCAAGTCCTTCACAAAAGTACCGAAACTCCTTCAAGGTGAAGTTCATGCCATTAATGGTTATGATGTCGTGAGGCACCCCGAACCTGTAGACAATGGACTGGAAGAACTTGACGGCAGTGGTGCTGGTTTGGTTAGTGATAGGCATGGCCTCAATCCACTTTGTGAATTTGTCGACTACCATCAGGAGGAAGACGTGTCCTACGGGTGAGGATTTCTGCAGTTTTCCGACCATGTCGTGTCCCCATTGGGCAAAGGTCCAAGCCAATGGTATGGGCTGTAGCTCTGAGCCGGGAGCATGTGGTTTTTCTACAAACCTTTGTCAAGCGTTCCACTTCTCTTCGACGTCCTTGGCGTCACGCATCACGGTTGGCAAGTAGAAGCTAGCTCGTAGAGCCTTGGCGACTAGGGCACGATTACCGGCGTGGTGGCCGTAGATACCTTCATGGATGTCGAGGAGGATGTTCTTCCCGTCACTGTTGGTGACACATCGCTGGAGTACACCGGTGATGATGTGCTTGTAAAACTCACCATTGATGATAGTGAAGGATTTTGATCGGCGACCGATATGCCTGGCGTCCGTCCGGTCCTCGAGTAATTGCTTGGTTAGCACATACCTGAGGTATGGTTGGGTCCATGTTTGCTCGATTGCCAGGACCTATATAAGGCTCACCAGTTCGACGTCCGTCTCTTGCTCTGGCTCTTTGTATGCCTCCGTTTTTTCGGATGGCGCAAGCCCCGAGTGTCCCGCAACCTTGACTGTGCCCTTGGGAGTTTTGCACTTGATAGATCGCTTCTAGATCTGTTCGAGGAACACGCCCGGCGGTACTGGGACGCAAGTGGACCCGATGTGGGCGAGCTTGTCGGCCTCTTCATTGCTTTCTCGTCCAACATGCCAGAGCTCGCAGCCGTCAAAGTCTCCTTCGAGTGCATTGTAGAGGTCGCGGTAGGCGATCATGTTGTCGTTGACGGCGTCTCATTGGTTCATCGTCTGCTAGACGACAAGGTTGGAGTCACTGTAGATGACCAATCGTGTGGCGCCACACACTCTAGCCATATGCATGTCGTGCATGAGTGCCTCGTATTCAGCCTCGTTGTTAGATACTCGGAATTTCATCCGCAAAACATACCTCATCTTGTCCCCCTTGAGGGGATGTCAAGATTACTCTAGCTCTGGCGTCTTGTTTGGAGCCGTCGAAGTGCATCGTCTAGAGTTGGGACATGTTCGGAGTGTCCAGAAGCTGGAGATCCATCCTATGGATAAAGAAGTCAGGAAGCACCTGTGACTTGATAGCGGTGCGACGCTCGTAGATGATGTCCCGTGGGGATAGCTCGATGCCCCATAGGGCTACTCGTCCCATAGCTTTGGGGTTGTTGAGGATGTGTGATAGTGGTGCATTGTTGACGACCATGATCTGATGCTCTTGGAAGTAGTGGCGCAGTCGACGCGCAGTCATGAATATGCCATAGGCAACCTTTTGGTAATGGGGATACCTTTTCTTTGTAGGCGTCGGTACATTGTTGAGGTAATAGAATGGGAATTGTACCCCGTGGGTTTTGCCGTCTTCGGGTCGTTCGAACATAAGGGCCATACTGACTACTTGATGCATTGCATCAATATAGAGTAGCATGGATTCTCTCCTTTGGAGTTACTAGTACGGGGGATGTAGAGAGTAAGCGCTTGAGATTTTCAAATGCCTCATCAGCATCAGCCGTCCACTTGAATTTGTCGGCCTTGCGGAGCAATTGGTAGAAGGGGAGAGCCTTTTCACCCATATGGATGATGAACCTGCTGAGCGTCGCGATCCGTCCAGATAGCTGCTGGACTCCTTTGATGTTCTTTGGCTTCTCCATGGCTAGTATAGCCTTGATTTTCTACGGGTTGGCCTTGATGCCTCTTTCGAAGATGAAGTGTCCAAGTAATTGCTCGGACGGGACGCCGAAAGTGCACTTTTCTAGGTTCAGATTGATCCTGTAGCGATCAAGGTTGTCGAATGTCTCGCGGAGATCATCGACCAGTGTTCGGCTTTCCTTGGTCTTGACTACTATGTCGTCAACAAATTTGGCTCTTTAGGCATGCTTGCATGCACTATTGATAGGTTGTGTCTGTGTTCTTGAGCTCGAAAGGCATTGTATTGTAACAGAACACTCCGAACAGTGTGATGAATGCTGTATTTTCTTGATCTTCGACCTTCTGTCGAATCTGGTGGTAGCCTGAGTAGGCATTGAGAAACGAGAGCTCCTCGCATCATGCGGTGGAGTCGATTATTTGATCGATCCACAACAAGGGGAAGTGGTCCTTTGGGCAGTTCTTGTTAAGCGTCATAAAGTCCACACACATCCGCATGATGTCCGTGTACTTCTTAGGGAACAACACGGGGTTAGCTACCCAGGTGCTTTCCTTGATACCCCTTATGAAGTTGGCGTCGAGGAGCATGTTGACTTTGATGCTAATTACTTCAGCTCTGCCTTCGGACAGCCGATGCATCGTCTGCTTGACTAGTCTTGCATCTGGATAGACGTTGAGTGCGTGCTCGGCAAATTCCTTGGGAACTCCTGGAATGTCCGCAAGACACCAGGGAAAGATTTCCCAGCGCTGATGGAGGAATTCGATGAGAGCGAGTTCCTATGTGGAACTCAGGTTGTTGGCAATCAGAGCCGTCTTGGTGGGGTCCGTCGGGTGGACCTGCACCGCCTTAGTGTTGACTATGGAGTCGAACGACAAATCAGGCATGTTTTGCTTGGTGACAGGGGGCAGACTGTTGTCTATCGACTCCTTCAGCCTTGCAAGCTCCTCCTGCATGCCGAATGACTAGGAGATTCTGTTGAAGTCTCTGTCATAGCTATCGAACTTGGTGAAGCTTCCTTGGACGGTGATGACACCGTTAGGACCTGGCATTTTCAGCAGAAGATACACGTAGTCCGGTACTGCCATGAATCTTGCGACTACCACACACCCGAGGATGGCGTGGTATTGGGAGGGCCATGCCACCACCTAGAACTCGATCCGCTCATGCCTGAAGTTCTTGGGGGTGTCGAAGATGATGTCGAGCCATATTTTGCCCAGGGGTATACTCCTTCCCTGGGATGATGCCATGGAAGGTCGTGTCTGATGCCTCTAGGCTGCATGGCAGGATCCAAATAGCTGCGAGTGTGCTAGCGAACATCAGATTGATGCCACTTCTGTTGTGCATGGAGACGCGACTCATTTCAAATCCGTAGATCTGAGCCTCAAGCACGAGGGAAGAGTGACCTAGGCGAGGTATTTTCCAGGGATGATCTGAACGGTCGAAGGTGATGCACGACCCCAAGCCACTGAGGTACTCAGGTGTGGCAGGCGAAGAGGTGACAACCTAGTTTACCTAGCGGGTAATCGTCTTTTGTATCATGTTGGATGGACGTCCCTTTTGTATCATCATAGCCCCCAACAATCGCGGGTATGGCTCTGCTCCGTTGTTCTGGGCCGGTGCAGTCGCAGGCTGCGCGGGTGCTCCGGGTGGTGGAGGTGGGGCACTGTATGCGACGGCTCCTAGGGCAGGGACAAACCCTTGATTCATCGACATGCGCCGCATCTAGGCGTATCCTTCATGGAGCTTTTGGAATATCCTGCAATCTTTAAGCAGATGGCTAGCTTTCCTCTTGTCGTCCTGCTTGTCAATGTGGAAGTGGATGGTGCAGGGACCCGACAGTTTGTCGAGTGCGGAGGGCTCGTCATCTCGATTGCGGCTTTGCCACGTTTGAGCGGGTTTCCCGCTGTCATGATAGCTGCCGCTGCTGCGGTTTCCGTCATCGCAGTGTTCGGTGTATCCAACCGCGACAATATCAATCTCTTCGCGGTCGTCATAGATGTGCACCCTTCTTTTTTCCTCGGCCGTCGCATATGTGGCCAAGATCGCCTTCATCATCCGAACGGTTTCGGTTGACGGTGTCCTCGCCATCTGCCCAACGGTTGGCGATGTCCATCAGGTGGTCGATGGTTTTGGGCTTAACCCGGCCTAGCTCCTCTTTGAGTTCGCGGTGTCACACACCACCGTTGAAGGCGTCGATTGCCCTCTCTTCCGAGATGTTCTCGGCAGAGTTCTTGATTACAAACCAGTGCTACACTTAGGAGCGGATCGACTCGTTGGAGCACTGGCAGCAATCGCGCAACTCTTTGATCAAGGCGTACCTCTTGCAGGTGCTTTTGATGTTGAGGATGAAGCTGTGTACTAGCTCCTCCCAACTGCGGATGGATCTGGAGGGAAGATTATTGAGCCAGACCCTGGCCGCCCTCTTTAGCTGCAGCTGAAGACAGTGCATGGTTGTGTTCCTGTTTCCACCATGAAGTTTGACCGACGAGACGTGGTCATCCAACCAAATCTTTGGCTCTTGTAATCCATCAAATTTGGGGTTGTCCGATGAGAGCTTGAAGCCCCTATGCATCCGGGATTTTTGGATGGCTCTGCTGAAGCATTTGGCGTCGCATAGCTCCGTGTCCTCTTCCCCAGACTCTGTGGAGCACGCATGTTTTGCGCGTGATTTGTTGGTCTTGCGCTGCGTGAGCTCATCGCGGGCGTCATAGTCACGGATCCTTTGCCGCCGGCTGCGGTGTTGCCATGATAGGTCATGCTCATCCTCGTCGGATGAGGGTGTGCAGCTCCTGGTGAATTTTACCGTAGCCTTTTTCTCGGCTCCAAGGTCGTTTCTCTGAGTAACAAAACTCCCACGAGCGCAAGGCCCGCAATCGCGGATTTGTGGATTGCGTGTCTGGGATCCCCGACCGGTGGAGGGTTTTCGCCAGGTATGTAGTGGCTGCCATGACCGCGGCCTGCGGCGTTTTGGGCATGATGTTGCCCTGCGAGTCCGTTGACATGAAGGATAGGTCGAGTGCCTTGGTGGCCTCACATCTAGCAGCAGGATCCATGAGCTCCAGTCGGGAGCGATGCTTGTGGCCGTCGTAGCCTTTTGAGGAGGATCCGCCAGTGGAGGAGAGCGCAGATCATCGCATGCTTGACTCGTCGGCTGCCAGTCTGCGTTGTTCGAGCTCCTTGTGCTGCTCGACTTGCCGATTGTGCTCCTTTATGAGGATCCAGTGATAGCCCATCAGCATGTCACGAGAGGCGTCGACTGGCAAAGAATCGGTACCTCGCACGGCCTCCCAGAATCTTTCCCACTGAGCTTCATTAAGATGGATCTCTTGATGATTGTGATTGCCGTTGTTGGCAGCTTCGTTTGTCCTGTTCCCATTGGGATTGGCCGGGGGTGGGCCATTGACTCCGTTCGTGGCGTTACTAGCACGCGGATTGGGAGGGGGAGCCATTGGTTCGGGTCCATTGTCAACGTGACCATCATGGATGGCTGCACACATGTAGCAGTGGGGGAGATCGTTGCTCCCGCAGCTTTCAGATCCGGAATCGTATGTTCCTTCCTTCGTAGGAGGATCGCAGAGGTCGGAGTTGCAGCTGCTGCTACCATCCGAATCGCCTGTCAGCGATAGTGCGCTCAGGACACCGATTGGTGGCACCCACGAAGCAAGCGCAATTTTCGTAGGTACCACCAACTCTGGGAGGCGGATGGTGCCGATCTTGCCTACCTAGAAGAATAGGCTTTCAAGCATCATATCGACTCCGTGTCCCACAGAATCGAAATCTTGGCAGGTTGTGGGTGAGTGGACGGTGAAGCCAATGGTGCCGAAGAGGAGGTGATTCTCCACAGCAGAGGAGTCGAAGATCGCTGTGGATGGGGCCATCACGATTGCACAATCAGCATCCCAAGTTCCCATAGAATGCGCCAATTGACGAGGGTTTGACCCGTCAATGCCCATTGTTATGGAATTGGGTTTTGGAGAAGGAGGGGACGCTGGAAATCGCGAAACGGCTAACAGATTCGCAACACGGGACACGAGGTTTACCCAGGTTCAGGCCCCCGGACGGAAAACCCTACTCCTGCTTGTCTGTTCTTGATTGATGGTGGAACCGAAGGTTATAGGAGTGTGAAGATTAGATTTGGCATGGTGTATGCTAGGATATGAGGTGAGATCCTCCTCGCCGTGCCCTCCTGGCCTTTATATGGGAGGCCAGGTCTCGGGGTTAGGTCGAGTCGGTTACAAGTTAGGGTTTGACCCTTTAAAATTCTATCTATAGCTAGCTGTGTCCTCCAAGAGGTCGTATCCGTATGGGCCTAGGTCACTCGAATCCTTTCTGGGCTTCGCCATCCGTAGCGGGTGATTGTGTAGGCCTCTGCCAGGCTGATACCGGGTAGGCTAACATCAGACACTCGTAGGGCATACCCATGTCAGGCTGCCTTATTATTCAAAAATAGCATCGCCAAGATAGAAGTCACGAGAACTTAGACACAACCTCTGCATAGGTAAGATGCATACAATCTCAAAAATAAGAAATAAAAAAGTTTACATAGACTAAAAAAATCAAATGCAGCATGTGTAACTCTTATGCTGCTAAAGGCCCAATGCATGGATCATGCTGCCATCCATTGGGATAAAAAAATATCCTTCATCGTGTTCTTTAACCATGTAGACATCATAAACAGGTCATGATTCTTCAAACGTTGTAGCATCAACCACGAAAATGGAGCAAATGCGTACACGGTAGATGGCATGCTTAAGAGAAAAAAAATACTTTCCATGAAAAACCATGTTATTTATACATAGCCATACCGGACATATAATGAAAATTACTTTCAACCTAATTAGGAATTCTAAACTTGTCGTATATAACATGTTACAATTGCCAAAAAATATTTGCAATGGTAATTGATGGAGATAAAAGTGATATCATGTTTTATTCCAATTTTAAATCTATTTTGATAAAAGTGAGATCTACACTATTGGAGTTGATAATGAGTTAGATGAGTTTTATTTCAATTTGTTTGGTTGCCAATTTGGTGCTTTTCCTATGAAGTATTTGGGTGTTCCTATTTCCGTTTTGGCTCTTAAAAAGCTGAGTGGGATTTCATTGATGCTAAGTTGGTTAAAAAGTTAGATGCCGATGGGGAATTCTATGTCATATGAGGGGAAAGAAGATTTTGATTGATTCCTCATTGTCCACCATTCTTTATTACCATATGTCTATGTTCCTCCTTAAGGAAAGTTTTATTGAGAGAGTGAATAAAGAGCTTAAGAGATTCTTTTGGCAAAAAAAAGAAAGACAAAAAAAACTATTATATGGTGAGATGGGATAAAGTCTGTAGATAAAAGAAAAATGGTGGCTTGGGCATTAATGATCTGAGGAAACAAAACATTAGCTTGCTAGTGAACTGGTGGTGGAAATTAGAGAAACATGATGGCTTGTGGCAAATAATTGTCAAAGCAAGATATCTTAGAAACAAAACTATAAAATTCTGTGACTCCTAGATTCAATGATTCTCCTTGCTGGAAGTCCTTGCTTTAGGTCAAAGATACTTATTAGGCTGGTAGGGGTATCATTCTTAAGAGTGGTGACTTGGTGAGATTTTGGAAAGACCCCTAGGATTCTGGGGGACCATTGTGTGATCAATTCCCTAAATTTTTTAGTGTTAGTCAACTTCAGGACTGTACTGTTAAGAATGTGGTGGATCATGGGCATGCACTGCCTTTTAGGAGAAGGATTCATGGGGAGCTTAGGGAGCAATGGAACTCTACCTTGTTAAAACTAACCATATCCATTCTTGTGATGAACCTGATGAAGTGGAGTGGAAACTTATTGGGAATACAATTTTCTCTACCAAATCTATGTATGAATTCCTCGAGAGAAACCTGGCTGGGGCTAGTAAAAAACCTCTTTGGAAAGCAAAACTAGCTTTGAAAATTCAAATCTTTATATGGCAGATGCTCAGGAATGATATTCCTACCAGAGATAATATGCGCAGGAGAAACTGGCCTGGAAACCCTTTATGTTCCTTCTGTAACCAAGTTGAAACAGTGAATCATTTGTTTTTCTCATGCTCCATTGCCAGAGTTGTTTGGGGAGTGTTGGGTAAACTTTTTGATACCTCGACATACCCTTAAAATTATTAGCAGACACTATGTTGGCCTTATCCATTCCTTCCTGGGGCAAGAAATTTTATCTGATTGTGATTGCTGCTGTGTGTTGGGCAATCTGGACCATCAGGAACAAAGTTACCTTCAAGGGATATATTATTTGGTGTCCTATTGAGGCGGTGTTTACGTTTGTTCGTTTTTATTATATTGGGCAGGTTTGCAGAAACGAGAAGACAAAAATTCGATGATCGACAACACCAAGAAGATGAAGAAGCTGGCGGTAGATGTGGCGAGAGTATCCAGGACGAGGATGTATGGGCTGCTATTGATTGGTGACTGATGAGTCCCTGGAGTCTCTAAAGTTTTGTTACAAGCTGATATCCCCCTGGTGTTTGATGAAGATCTAGAACTTCTCGGTCTCTTGCCTTGGAGGCTTGCAGTTTGGTATGCGTCTTGTTTTGTTGCTGGTATTATTTTCCAGCTGTTTAACCTGTAGTTGCTTGGTTATTTTGGTTTGGATGTTGTTCTCTTGAACTATAGTTTTTCTGTTGAGTTTTGGTGGTAGTAGGTTTTTGCCCTGTAGAAGATGTTTCGAGATCGAGCATCTTCAGCATGTTTTCTACTAGTTCCTTAACTCGATTTCCTCTCTCTCCCTCCTCCTATTTGTAGCGAATTCTGTATTTTCATTAATAAATTAATGGAAAGGGGGTTAGTATAGTTGAAAAAAATTGACAGAGATAAATTATAAGCTACTTACACTACAGGAATAGGAAGCTATGCCGACGGCCAAACGTCGGGGCCGTCGGCGTAGCCATCGTCCAGGTCAGCCCCGCCAAGCAGTCGTCGGCGTAGAATTTCCCTCGGCATATCCTATGCTATGTCGACGGCTGCCCTCGGCGTAGCATACGCCGATGACTACCCTCGGTGTAGCAATTTTTTATTTTACCTCATTAAGCTTTGAAAAATCATAACTAAATCACTCTAATTCAGAAAAATACAAAAAATATATCAAAATTTGCAGAAAAATAAGATCTATCTATCTACACTCAAATATTACACATTTGTAAATAAAAATTTAGTGAAACATAAAACATTTTATGTAGTTTAAAACGAGCATAAATAATTAAAAAATGATCAAAACAATGCGAAACCTTCGTGTGGTGTTATATTATGTGACATAGTTAGAAGGAAAAATATCAAACTTGGTATATTGATTATGTCTCAAAAAACTTTCACAAAATGACCTATCTCATTCGAGGTTTCTTGGCTTTCGGGTCAAATAACCAATGTTATGGCCAGAATCAAGGCATAGTTTGTGATAATGTGCTCATATTATGCATACGAGTGCTTCATGGGATGGCGAACAATATTGCAGGAGGAAGTTTTCTTTTCTATCGCACCAAAAAGCCATTTTCCATTTTCCGAGCATTAAAAACAGACGGTTTTGTGAAACACCCACCAAATGGCTAATTCAAAATACTACCAGCACATTTTACAAAAATACTAGACCACCTTATATAGACAATTTCCCAATAGGGGGATCTCAAACCTTTCCGTCCACCTCTGGTGAAAAAGACAAATTCATGCCGAGTCGGCAGGAAGTGGGTCAGATATGAAATATAGGTACATGATCTAATGCTCATTTTTTTACAAAAATCATTTTTAGGTTCAAAATATGCTATTTTATCAAAGATCCAATGCAAGTTTAGCGAGGCTCGGCCCCGAGCTAAGAATCTTCCTGCCCGCCGTTCGACAAAGTTTGACGATAGTTTAAAACAGGCATAAAAAATTCAAAAATGATGGAAACAATGTGAGGCCTTCACGTGGTGTCATATTATGTGACATAGTTATAAGGAAAAATATCAAATTTGGTATATTGATTATGTCTCAAAAAACCTTCACAAAATGACCTATCTCATTCGAGGTTTCTTGGCTTTCGGGTCAAATGACCAATGTTATGGCTAGAATCAAGGCATAGTTTGTGATAATGTGTCCATATTGTGCATACGTGTGCATCATGGGATGGAGAACAATATTGCAGGAGGAAGTTTTCCTTTTTGTCGCACCAAAAAGCCATTTTCCATTTTCCGAGCATAAAAAACGAACGGCTTTGTGAAGCAACCACCAAATGGCTAATTCAAAACACTACCACCACATTTTACAAAAATACAAGACCACCTTATATGGACAATGTCCCAACAGGGGGACCTCAAACCTTTCCGTCCACCTCTAGTGAAAAAGACAAATTCCTGCCGAATCGGTAGGAAGTAGGTCAGATATGAACTATAGGTACATGATCTGATGCTCATGTTTTTTTACAAAAATCATTTTTAGGTTCACAATATGCTATTTTATCAAAGATCCAATGCAAGTTTAGCAAGGCTCGGCCCCGAGCTAAGAATCTTCATGCCCGCCGTTCGACAAAGTTTGACGATAGTTTAAAACGGACATAAAAAAATTCAAAAACGATCGAAACAATGCGAGGCCTTCGCGTGGTGTCATATTATGTGACAAAGTTATAAGGAAAAATATCAAACTTGGTATATTGATTATGTCTCAAAAAACCTTCACAAAATGACCTATCTCATTCGAGGTTTCTTGGCTTTCGGGTCAAATGACCAATGTTATGGCTAGAATCAAGGCATAGTTTGTGATAATATGTCTATATTGTGCATACAAGTGTATCATGTGATGGCGAACAATGTTGCAGGAGGAAGTTTTCATTTTCGTCGTACCAAAAAGCCAATTTTCATTTTCCGAGCACAAAAACGGACGGTTTTGTGAAGCAACCACCAAATGTCTAATTCAAAATGCTACCACCATATTTTTAAAAAAAAATACTAGACCACCTTATATGGACAATGTCCCAACAGGGGATCCGAAACCTTTCCGTCCATTTCTGGTAAAAAAGATAATCGGTAGGAAGTGGGTCAGATATAAACTACAGGTATATGATCTGATGCTCATGTTTAAAAAAAATCATTTTTAGGTTCACAATATGCTATTTTATCAAATATCCAATGCAAGTTTTCCTTTTCATCGCACCAAAAAGCTATTTTTCATTTTCCGAGCGCAAAAAGGAAATTTTCTGAAGCAACCACCAAATAGCTAATTCAAAAACAGAGGATTTGTGATTAGTTGATATGGATATCATATTTGGATTCCTATCATTTTTCTGATCAATTTAGACATATTATTTGTCGAATTCCGATTTACGGATTCAAAGATATTAATTATTCCATATTAAATAGAAAAATACAAAAAAGTAAAATTATTATATTTTTATTTGAATTCAATAATATTTTTACTTATTCATTAATGTTTACTTAAATAATTTTTTGTAATTTTAAAAAATACAAACATGTGACATGATGATATAAGAGTTAATAGCATTGACATCATAGTATTAACAACAATGTATGAATTACTTTGCGGAAACAGATTCTGAAGGAACGAGGAAGTTAAGCGTCCTAGAGCTGAAGTAGTATTAGGATTGGTGACCGGCCGAGAAGTTTGACCAAGACTGCAATTTAATCAAATATTAAGTGTAATTAGTGTTAAAAATGTTCAAAGTGAGAGATTAACGAGTCAGACAATTCAAAGATAAAAAGGAAGATTTTTTAAAAAAAAATTAAAATAATTTTAAAAAAATGTTTTTGCAACCGGCCGACAAGCTATACCGACGGTTACTACGCCGAGGACAAAACCGTCGTAGCGTATGCCGACGGCTTGTGTGTGCTCCGCCGAGTGATACCTTTGCCGAGGAGGCTACGCCGAGAGCAGCCGTCGGCGTACCATACGCCGAGGGCATTTTGGCGTACGCCGACGGGCAAACGTAGCGCGCGCGTCCTATAGTGTTAATTGGATGATCTCAAATTCTACCACCTTTTACTTATTCTGTATTTTTATTAAGAAATTAATGGAAAGGGAGTTAGTATGGTTGGAAAAGAATTGACAGAGATAAATTAGAAGCTACTTAATTGGATGATCTCGAATTCTATCACCTTTGTACTATTTGTAATCCGAACAGTAGTTTGCAGAGCCAATAAATTCCCCTTTTTTTCAAAAAAAAAGATACTAGAAAGGCAGAGCTTTTTTGTGTAGTTTCAATTTTTTTTCCGTTTCGTAGTGGTATTCTTATCCTGCACGTTGAGCATATGAATTCCACCCCCAACTCATAGTCCCACCCGTGTATAGGAGATAATGAAGCAGTTATAAGTACATACGTACGTACTTGTTATATCTAGCACGACCTACGTGTGATATCCCGTCCACCAATCAAACGGGAGTAAACCTAGACAATTTTCATCGATCGGGAACACCGAACACGTACGTCGGTCCTCATGGTGAACGAGACGTCCTCCACGCACCACACGGTGGCCGTCACCGGTGTGCACCGGTTGAGGGTCGCCGGGCACTCTCTGCTCAAAGGCACCAAAGCATGCGTCAAATCAGCGACCTTTCGTGTCGGCGGCCATGATTGGGCTATGGAATACTCCCCTGACGGTGAGAAAAAAGAACCCGACGACGACCAGCCCGGGAACGTCGTCTCGGCCTTATTCCTCCGGCTAGTGAGCGCCGCCGTGAAGGGCGAGGTCGTGACGTCTTTGTCCTTCTGTCTGGAAGACCCTGCCTCGACGTCAACGACGGCCGGGGTGAACGAAAAGGGCGGCACTGCAAAGTTCTCGGCCAAATCCCAGGCTTTGGGTTACCCAAAGTACATGTCTAAGACCGACCTGGCCGCATCGGGGTGCATAAAGGATGACTGTCTCGTGATCAAGTGCACCGTCAGTGTAATCACCTCCAAGCTCACCAACGGACATGGGGAAGACGAAGATGACGCTGTCACCGTGCCACCCTCCGACCTGGACAACCATCTCCGCCGTCTTTTGGAGTCCGGCGTCGCGGCGGATATCACCATAAAGATAGGCTGGTTCAGGGAGTTCAAGGCACACCGGTGCGTGCTCGCGGCGCGGTCGCCAGTCTTCCGCGCACTGTTGTGCGGTTCCATGATGGAGCGCAAGAGAAACAGCATCCGCGTCAAGGACATGGATGCTAGCGTTTTCGATGTCTTGCTACGGTACATGTATGACGACTCCATGCCGGAGTTCATGGAGGAGGAGACCACCCAAGACGCAGCTAACATGACCAAACACTTGCTTGTTGCCGCTGATCGGTACGGGATGGAGAGGCTGAAGCTGATATGTGAGCGCAAGCTGAGCAGGGCACATGTAGATGTCAACACGGTGTGTTCCACCCTCGAGTTTGCAGATCAAAACAGCTGCCAGCAGCTGAAGAATTGCTGTCTCGCGTACATGGTAAAAGATCGCGAGAGGCTGAAATCTATTGTCAAAACCAAAGGGTTCGAGCAGCTAGACCACAACTGTCATCCTATGTTGTCTGAAATCCTTGTGAGATCTCTCCATACCGATTAACATGCTCTACTCCGTACAAAGTAAATACATTTATTAGATGGGGAGATCTTTATGATTAGAGATCACATAAGCAGGTTTGTATCGCCCATTATACGCATATGAGCTACTGTATGACAGATCGAAACAGCTAGGGCTCAAAATCCGTTATTTAGAATCAGTGTTTTAAATGCGTCGATATACATGTAATTCTGCGTTGTCACCTATTCACATGTCCCTCCTTTGGACCTTCGTTTCCGTCTTCGCTTACAATCATGTCACAACGGTTTAGGGTCTGTCAACAGTAGCCGCTCCACTTGCGTTTTTGAAGCTACATCTGTATTCACTTATACATGTCTGTTTTTTTTAAGAATATGTGTCAATGTTTACAATAATAAAATCCTTTTCTTTAAAATGAGAAGCGAAGCCCGGCCTCTACATCAAACGATGCACACAATCTTTATTCATTATTAGAACAATAAAGTTTGGCAAAAACCATTACTAAGATCATACAATGAAGACTCGTAAAAACAAAACATCAAGCATAATGATAACAGTATCGCCAACTCCCCGCCGAGACATAGCAAACACCCAACTTTTCCATGCAAGCCAGGAGTCTAGATCCGCACCGCATATTCATGAAACGGCGTCCACACACTCGCTCCACATGTCGCTGCCTCCACTATCTTTCGCAAAACCATCTTCAGCATTTAGATTGATGCAACGACTATCGCCAAACTAGCTACCGATACCACCGTGGTGTCAAGTAGCACCGCATCCCTACACACTATCTCCAAAGCACGTTGTTAGAGTATACTAGCTAAATGCCCGTGCGTTGCTACGGAGGATTATAAAAATACGAATAAAAATCGATGCATAAACATCTTATTTTGTGAAGATGTACACCTAGCATGATTTATGCCCCTTAGGAATATGTCATTTGCATACAAATCCAAATTAGTGACTTCTTATAGAATCATACAGCTCTGGAATAAATATGTTCCATTAACTCACCTTAAAAGATGGGAGTGACCAAATAGATATATGAAAATGCCCAAGCAAGAACGAAATGATATGTATATTTGGCATGCAAAACCTAAGATTAAATAATAAAAGACTTTGTAGTAAAACAACCGACCAAATACAACAATCAGTGTATGTTTGTGTGCCAAGAGGTATTAATTACGTTCCCATATCAGGCTACTGGAATTTATAATTAGAAAGATAAAATATTTGATGGATAATTACATATAGAGACTAGGGTTATATACAAGATTGTAGTTGAGTTTGATGCTTACTTCGTACTCATCACCATCGGCCAAGTTAGAAGAATGTTTTACACTAAAAAATTCAACATGGATTCAGATGGTATGACAATGCAGTATGTGAACACCATCAATTCTTATCTTTTCAAGTACATACAAAGTATAAGAGTTAAGCTTACAAGGATGGCAAGATGACTTATGAAAGATTATACCAGTCTGATTATACACTTAAAACTGAAACAAGGTATAAAAAAACTGTATTTTGCAAAATCACCTCCATCTTTACTAATTCTCGTAGTAGCATTGACTTAGTCGTCTCTCTGGTGAGTTTGCAGCTGCTTCTCTTAGCCGATATGTAGAAGCAAATAGAGAGAAAACAATGTATTCTTCTAGCTGGCAGTGGCTAAGTTCTGTCACTACTTCTAAGTTATGGAGGTAAAGAGACTTGATACTCTTCTGAATTTTCCGTGTAGAATCTATGTGATCCCCTATGCTTGCACTACGTACTGGTGAAACCAGAGCTTTACCTGTTAAGAAAAAAAATATAAGGACCAGTTGGAGCATTGCTAATCACTATACACAGGAGAAAAGACAATGACAAACATTTATAGATCAAAAGAAAAGCTATCAACTATGACTACTAATAAACATGCAACATAGCTGTTGCCGAGCACCAGAACCTAATATCACAACCTAATATTTTGTAAAGCAGCATTGGCTAGAACTCACAAATATTCTAGAACATGGTTAGTCTAGTAGAGAGAAAAGTCGATCTAATGGGCACATTGAACAAAAGAAAGCAGCTTCAGTTTTCGCTCATATATGGATCAAATTAACTGATGTCCGCCACGAGTATTTAATTCAATGTTAACATGTGGTGCTGACAGCATTGACAGATAAACACTCATGTAGAACCCAAGTAGTTCCTATTGCAGATAAAAGCGTGGAATTAGTACTCTGCTCCAAATGTAGAGAGCTGGTACAACCCATCTTCTTCCCCGCTGGATCCAATACCATTGCCACGATCAGCATCAACCTCCAAGCAACTAAGTTCGAGCCCCTCAAAACTCTCTACAAGTATTAATGCTAGATAAAATTATATTAACGTCAGACCAAATTAGTGTGAGGAACCGGTGCACATAGAGCACCAATGAAACCGACATAATCATACGGGCAAAGCCTCACTTGCAGCAGAGGATGATGAGCTGTCTCTGTGATCACTTTCGCCTCTCCTGCGGCAGAGGATGATGACTGCTTCCGCAAGACTGAATCTCCTTCACCTCGATGCCCCACATCCCCTCGACGATGTCCGCCTCGATGCCCCGCATCTCCGCAAAACCTAGCAGCAGCAGTAGCAACAAAAAAGTTAGCTCTACCAACTGACATCAACATGTGCAGCTCCAACTTCGGTATGATCAGAATACTTCTATTATTTACTTTCATCTAGCTTACCAAATAGCATTGTATTCTGCATAATTTTTAGAGTGGAAGATTGGCTAATTATTTAATTTCATCTAGCTTAATTAACTTGAGAGGGCGAACTTTACAATGTATGAAGGGGAACAAGAGCTCCAATTTAATTTCAGAAACCGCCAGGGCATACATTAGTAAACAGAGGCCATTTTCGATTGCAGGATTGCAGGCGGCTGCTACAACGGGATTCGCGCGTCAGCAGAAGGTCCACGAGCTGGCCCATACAGCACTACGAGACTCCAACTCGACATCCAACCGATGAACTCCAGTAGCAGCAGCAGTTTGAACATCAAAATTATGGCGCTGCCAGGTAGGGGATCAACAAACCGGAAGAGGAGCGTGGTAGATCTCGGCGTTTGTGCGTTCGTCCACGATCCCCTTGAGCTTCCTCACGGCCAGAGGGATCTCCGCCCCCTCCACTGCCACCAAGCAGGGTGCTGTTGTCGCCTCCGTCCCCTCCGCTCGGATCCAACGATGAGGAACGCCATGACCTCCGCCACCGACGCCATCCTCTCCGCCCCTCCAATCCCCTCCGCCACTCCAGTCCGATCTGATCGGGGAAGGTGGGGGTCCAGGAGAATCGGACGCCATCCCCTCCGCCACTCCAGTCCGATTCGAAACGGGGAAGGTGGGGTCCGGGAGCACGAACGTGTCGGGGTCCGGGAGAGCGAACGTGTCGTGTGCTGTGTGGACAGTATGTACTGCGGGTTGATGCTTTAATTTTTTAGGGGCTAAACTGCAAAATGACCGACGGACGAAAAAACAGACGAAAACCACGATTATTTTAACTTTTTCCCGTGCGTTGCCACGATTATTTTAACTTTTTCCATATGTATGCACATAATATATATATATAATTAATGTGTATATAAAATGGTAGTATAGACACCTCAGTTTATAAATGATAAGATTCTTCCTTGCTTAAAATATAATTCAATAAGGATACTATATTTAACATGGACGGTATCACATTTTCTTATCTCTACTATATAATTTTGCTAGAGGTGGTTTTCGTCGTTGCAATATTTTCGTCCGTCGTCCGTGTTGATATACGATCGCTATAAAATCTGGTTACGAATCGGTAGCGATATGGTACGTTTTATCTCCTCCTATCCCGCACGGAACGTCGTGGATAAAAACCAACGGCACAAAAAAACTAATAATCCAGCAGCCACAGACGCGAAGAGAAAACCGACCGTATCCAGCCCATATTCAAGTACGCAATCGATTCGATCGTCTGTTATCAATCGCTAAAAATCGAGTTCGGAACGTGGCGTACACTGTCCGTACTTGAGAAGAATTCTTCTCTCTCAGTCGGAGCCGATCAAGTTCGACGCGCTGGGCATATAGTAGGTGGGACGGAGAAGATCCGATCGAGATGCTTGAGTTAGAACTTAGAACGCGATCAGATGACCAGTACTATTCTCAAATCTGGAAAGAGCTCGGACAAAAGCTGTAGCATCCGGTCGCCGTGGCCGTCAAGGCAGACAAGAGGAGCAGACGAGGTGGCGGCAAGGAAGTGCGCGGTCGCATCGCTTAGCGTTCCTATAGCTCAGTTCATTTACCCGTATCAAATCAAAGCTGGACTAATTAATTCGTTGTCGCACGCTCATAGCTAGCTGATCGATCCTTTGTTGGATACGTAGGAAGCCACCTTGAGGACTCGATCGATCTACTGCTAGCGCACACGAAAGCCATCAATTTCCTCGAGATGTCGAACCTGTTAGTCAGACCCAGTTTTCTTTCACTTTGCTTGGGCAGCATCCTTACAATAGATTTGACTTGATTTGATTTTGCAGCAGGGCAAGAAGGGAACAGTCGGTGGGTGGATCCCGTACTTCTGTGACTGAAAAAGAAAAGAAATCTTCAGTCTCACAAGAGTCAGCAGAGCAGCTCTGCTTGACAACAATGCATAGCTTTCAGTTTTTTGAGTAAAACAATTATGAGTAATTTTTACGGAGCTCACGGTAATAGCAATCTCTATTTTTTGGTTTGTTTTGTCTATAATTTGTAAATAAACGAGAAAGATATAAACACAACCGAACTGTGGACGTCGTCCTTCAACACTAAAGACAGAGAACCCCTGTGGCAGGGATCTCCCCAGCCTACGACCCCGTGCCCCCAGCTGCAGCGACCCAGAGGGTACGGGGTTGCAAGGAATACGATAGGGACCTTCAGCCACCGAGAAGCGCCTCCTCCCCACGCTCATGTACTACTCGCTTTCCCTTCGCGGTCCTGCATTTACTTCAGTCTATGCTCGCCATTCGTCAAGTTCCTTTGTGATTTGCATCTTGCCGAGTCCTGATTCTAACCTGTTTAAGAAATTCTTACTACTTGTTGGTGAGAAAATGGCATCTGTAGTATGTATTGTGTGTTACTTTCTCCGTTTCAAAATATAAGATGTTTTAGATTTGTGAAGAAGATGAATCTAGACTTATTTTAGTATGTAGATTCGCTCGCTCAACTTTGGGAGGAATCTACACACTAAAAGAAGTCTAGATTCATTTTTTTCACAAAACTAAAACATCTTATATTTTGAAACAGAGTGAGTAGTTGTGTAGGTTGGAGCTCATGTTGTGTCGAAGTATGTTGAAACAGAGGTGAGTAGAATGACTCTAGTTGTCTAATTTAAAAATAGGGTGATATCATAGGTATTCTGGAGATAGATGATACGAAAGACATGAAGCCTCTCAGTAACCATGTTTATATCAACGTAGAGATCTTATATATTTATTTTGTACATCTGGTTGTATTAAAATGTATGGCTTGGATGGTGCACTGTTGTCAATTAAGTGGGGATGGAAGATTCAATTTTAGGTTACTGTGTAGATCACCCTAAGTTGTGGTATAGTACTAATTTTCTGTTTGTATTTCCCGTATAATAGGTAAATGTAGCTCAATGGAGTATATAAAACATCTGGTGGTCTGCTGCTTACCGATATTGTTAAACCGTCTATTGGAACAGTTAGTTATCCAGTCCATTAATAGTTCTCTTGAAAAATCATGTTATCTATGATGCCTAAGTTTCTTAACTGCATGGCTGGGCCTTCAGTTTAGGACTATACCTTTGCATCCATTCCGAATCAAAGTTATTACTGGAACTAATGGTATGCACTCATTGGTCAGATGCAGGTCGTTGTCGTTGGTCCAGGCGGCCAGGCCATCTGGATAGCGAGGCAAGAGGATCCCCTGCCGGATAAAAAGGATTCGTTGAGGCTAGATTTTGAACTTTGATTTATTTATCTTTTCGCTTTCTAGAGAATGACATCCGACCATAGACGCAAAAGATGACATTTCAATTTGACATTCAACTATTTATAACGAGTCAAGGCACGCACCAAAAATACGAAAATGGAGGCTCGAACACCTGCCAGGTTGGGACATATCTACACGTCGATCCACATGTTTCAACTAATCGAAACAAAGAGAGATACATTGGGTTATTGTTGCATGACGTAGGAGAATGTGGTAGGTGATCTAGAAGCAACAACCACTTATGAAATATAATAAAACAAACATATTCATAATTTTATATGTTAAATTAAAATTTATTGGACCGTAGCAAAGCACGGGCATCCAGCTAGTTCTACTTAGTTTCACAATGTCAACTAAACAAATGGATGATTTGGCTTATTGGAGGGTACTTTGTGCTGCATACAGATGCCTAAAGCAATTGAAATCAACGAAGGTTTCTCTTATAGTTAGGTCATGGGTTTGACAAATAACAAGTGCACTCCATCCACTGTTAGAAATAACAAGAGGAAGATGTACACGTCTCGAAAGGAAGCAAAGCATCAAACAATTTCAGTAGCTAAAAGACGCGAGAACAAGATTGTTGTGTAGATGCGGAAACATGACATCTTGCATGCTGCCTGACGTCCTGACCTGCACCAACCATATCTCCACTTGACCCACATCGTAGTCCCTCGAGCAGAGCATGATAAAACCAAATCTGTCGAGAGGAAAAAAGAGAGCAGCACTACGCGTCTACGCCACGCATCGCCGCCATCCGGTGACTCGCATCAGCGACGTCTTCTGACAGACCATGCTGCCCCCTGGTCTCCTTCTACCTCCGTGGCCAATCCCCACCCTCCTCCACCATCCCCACTGCCAATCCCCATCCACATCCCCTGGCAAATTTTTCTTCTGGTCACCATGGCCAGGACGGAGAAGAAAAGAGGAAGCCACAGATACCTAGATGGCCACCGTTGATGGGGGCAAGAGAGGCTTGAATCAGTGCCGAAGTGGATCGAATCGACAAGAGAATCGGTCGCCGGGGATCGAACTGGTGGTACCTACCGGCTTTGTTAGCTCTCTCGGTGAGGGATCAAGCCCAGCTTTTTCACTCAGCGTCGCCTCCCTCCCCTCCATCCCGTCCTTCCCGACATCTCTTCCTCCCTACACCCCCGTCATCGTTGCTCCTCCCCTCTCTCCACTGGCCAGCACCGGCCTACCCTCCCCGTTCCTGCAACCTACCAACGCCCCCACTGTTGTGGGCTCCTCCTAGCGCTGCATGCTTGAGCTCCACAAGATCCAGCTCGCCCACCTCTTAATCCTCATCGTCCTCTGCCCTTCCAAGGTTGTCGGCTCGCCCCTGATTCCCCTCCTCTGCCCTTCCCCTCCTAGGTGCGGCGGACGTCCCTCTGCCCTTCCCTTCCTAGGTGCGACGCACACCTTCGGCCATCCTGTGTCGTGGATTTAACTCCCGTCGACGGGCAGTGACCACAGAGGAAGAAAAGGTATCTCGCCTCCACGGCCAGGAACACATACCGGGACCAAGACAAACTCTGAAACCTGACAAACATCCGGATCAGCCTCTAGGAACGACGGACGACGGACCAAGGGCGACGAAAACCACCGTAACACAAATTATAGTATAGATAGAAGATAGATAGATAAGAGATAGATATAGATTTATATCCATAAACCCGCTAGGACATGTGTTGTTGAAAAACTATGCATAATTAATATTTTCGTGATAGTTTTGGTGCCAGCTAAGATTAAATTAAAAATTCAAAATGTTTTGTAGATCAAACCATTCATTCGATTTAGGATCCGTTTTCACTGTTAGCCTAGTCACGACAAGATCTTCGAAACTAGATTCCATATTGATATGTTTTGACGGAAAAAAATTCGGACCAAAAAGTTACTCACCCCTAACACATGAGTTATCCATATCATAGTATGAAAGTTATCCACCATATAACATATATGTTACCCACTATATAAACGGATTGGGTTGAGATGCTCTCGCATTTCTCATATGGATAACTTTTATATTTTTATTCGCCTCATGCAACCTTGGTTGTCCCATGTATTTTAGTATGAGCTACGAGCTAGTTTAATTCAGACATGATAAACTAGGTATTAGGGTACAGAGACTTCAATCGCATTAAGGAGCGATAAAGGCGATGCGATGAACTCTCTGTACCCTAACATCCTTCGAGGCTTCAGGTCCCTTAAATAAAACCATTCACTAAAATGACGACAGGCGATGAAGCGAGCCACTAGATTAATGGTTACACATTACGTGTATTCACTACAACTTATGGTGATATGTGGATGGGGCATAAGACCCATTTTATTATATAGTATGCAACCTTAGATTCAGGTCTCTTAAAAAGACTATGCTTAATGTTTGACGCGGTAGCCTTTTGAGGTTGAGTCGTCCGTATGCCGCTCCCGATGACAGGAGACAAAGTTGAGCCTCTAGAATAACATTTGTATTCTATCCGTGTGTAAATTATTATAGTGTTGAATAACTTATATGTTATTGAATGGATAACTTACGTGCTGAAGCTGGATAACTTTCGTGTTATCGGTGGGTAATTATCGTACAATGTCTTGGATAACTCTTTTTTTACCTTTATGGGTAACTTTGCAATTTTTAGGATAACTTTAGTTCTCTTTATGTCACTATATTTTTTAAGCCATGGTTATCAATATTTTAGTTAATTACATATGTGATAGACTTACTTGATAATGAACACAGTAGGCTAGTTGTTAGGATAGCGAGACTTCGTCGTTGTCGACTTGGTGAAAACGGATCCTAAATTGAAATACATATTTTTATTTTTGCATGTATACAAAATCTAACACACAACTCATTCGTAGGATGGATAACTTATGTGTTACCTGGTGGGTAACTTACATATTGCAGGCCGGACAATTTATGTGTTACATATGGATAACCTTTTGGTTCAAAAAAAAAATGTTATCAAAACATATTAACAAGGGATCTAGTTTCGAAGATCTCGTTGTGACTAGTCTAACGGTAAAAACAAATCGAACGAATAGTTTGATCTATAAAACATTTTGAATTTTCGAATTTTACATTTAATGCGCATGACATCAGCACTTTTGTCATTTTGTATTTAGAGACTAAATAAATTTTAAATAGCTGATCATGTCACATGCAATGCTTCAAATTGGGAAGGAAACACAATGGCTTTGTCCGCCAAAAATTATAACTTATAGGACGGTTGCCGTGTAGCAGAGTCCTATTATTATATACTTACTTTTAAAAAAACAACTAGTGCTCGAGTGGTGGAGAGGAACAGTCACGGGGCGCGGTCGGAGAGAGAAAAAGGGGAGGACTTGAGGACGGACTGTTTAAGTAGGCCTGTCAGAGTGTTCAGCCACCATGGAGCCTGAGATACGCAGGCATGGAAGATGTGGTGAATGGCGCTCGTAGGGAGGCAGCGGTGAACGACGGCGCGCAGTAGCAACAGGACCCGTATGTTATACTGTATACAAGGATAGATATCGTTGTGCTGCTTGCCTTCTCACATACCATCGGCCAGCCGCGGCCAAACCTCACTACTTGCAAGGAATCCGCTCACCGGTCAAAGATCGTCCACAATATTGACTTATTTTGGCTACTACTCCCTCCAGATTAAAATATAAGGGCATATATAATGCTAGAGAAGGCATGCCTTCTTTTAGCTCTCCATATCACGTAGAGAAGACACAATATTTAACTTGTACAATGCATTATCTCTTATTGCTATCTCTAGCAATTAATAAGGATTAACTATTTTTAGTAAAAAATTGGTTGGCTAAGGGAAGACATATGGTATAATGAAGAAAATAGTCTCCTCTTATTACTAAGAGATCATTCCTTAGCTAAGAAAAGACAACCCTCTCTCTTGTTTCTCTCTCCTCCAACTAAGCAAAATCTAACATGGCGAGTATAAGAGAAGGCTGATGTCATCGCATTGTATGTGCCCTAAGACGTTTTAAGTTTTTCGGACGGCACCCAAAAAGTGCGCATATGTACACAAATACCCCGCAAAACTGTTCAAACTAGACCCCAGGCAGTCGACAACTTGAATTCTAAATCTCGATCTCGGGATACTTGCCTAGCTCTCTCGTGGCCCAGACGGAAGAGCGCCTCGCCCAGATCCTCGCGCAGCACAGCCGGAATCGATCGCGAGCGTCACCCACCATGGTCATCGCTAGCAGAATCAATCCTCGAGGTTCGCACGCGTCTCCCAGCTCGCACACATCACCGGATCGCCGACAACTGCACTTTGAATCGATCCCTCCCATAATCGATCGGCGAAATGCTGGTAGCCACCCAGTAGCTCGCCGGTCTCCCAGTCCAGCAGAGCAGAGCATCGGCGAAAGAAGTCCACATAACCCCCCTATGTATCGAGTTTAGGTCGCTAACCACCCCTAACTATGAACTGAGTCATTTAACCCCCCCTAAGTATTCAAAACCGGGCAAATAACCCCCTTAAACGCTGATGGCTGTTTTGGTGGCGGTATTGGCAGAGGTGGACAGTGGTTTAAGCCATGGTGGATGGTTAGCATGTCATGATCTCCCGCCGGTCCTAAACTGTCTCGCCCTGCATGTTCGTATGTTTGTGATCTTTTTAATACAGAAATCCTCATGTCCGATTTTTAACTCTTCTACGTGGCAGAACATGCATGTACATCTGGAGGTGTCTGGAGATGATGAATCCGCCCTTGCTGCGGGACATGTCATAGAGGAGCTTCTGGGCGGGCAACACAAAGAAGTCGCGAGACAGTCGCTCCATCTCGGTGACTAGGCCAGCACACCGTGGTCAACCACCTGGAAGGTGCCCCACTCCTCGCAGCCAAGCGGTCTGTATATATGTTGGATTTTTTAGTCTGGTTCGTGAGGCGGTGGATTGTCTGGGGTGTGGTTTCGGACGATCGACTATTCGTTCAAGCTCCGACTGAACATAAGCTAGCTCTACTTGGGCGTGGCCACAGTCACTGGCTTTGTGCACCTGATTTGCTGCTTCCTAGGATTGAAACAAACAGTTGTACACCTGAGATCCTATATCGATTGAGATAGACATGCGGACTGATCCAAGTGGTTGTGCATCTGATCCGCTGCTTACACTTTTTCTTCTATTGATCGCCCGACTCGCTATTACTTTTTTTCTTCTAAAATCGGTCTCTAAATCATGCCGCTACTATGCATGGCTGGGCTGCCGGGTATGCCACTATGTATGAGCATCTTTGCCACTGTGTCATGCTGCTAACCATCCACCCTGGCTTAAACCATTGTCCACCTCAGCCAATACTGCCCAAAAAAACAGCCACGAGGTTATTTGCCCCATTTTGAATACTTAGGAGGGTTAAATGACCTACTTTATAGTTAGGGGTGGTTAGTGACCCAAACTCGATGCATAGAAGGATTATGTGGACTTTTTTCGAGCATCGGCCAGCGAGAGTGCCCTAGGCTGGGTACCTCCCTTGATCGCCAGCAGTAGGAGCAGGCCGCCGGCCGGCCACTCGCCGGCATGCCGGCCGCCACCCAGTAGCCCGCCGGCCTCCCCCATCCAGCAGGAGCAGAGCAACGGCCAGGGGAGAAGGCTAGCAAGAGCGCTTTAGGCTGGGGGCACCTCCCTTGATCGCGGCACTATCGCCTTCTCATCCAGGTTCTTCTCGCCTCTTCCTCTCGACCACTGGCGCCTCAACGCCCATGTGCTCCTCGCACATTCCTCGCACAGATATGAGTAGCAGTAGACATCAGCAAGTATGCTGAACAAAGAGCAGCAGCAGCCGCACACCTGAACAAAGAGCAGCAGCAGCAATCAGATCAGTACGGACCTACGGTGCAACCAGACTTGAATTTCGCTCGACCTGAAGAAGAAGATGTCCATCTACAAGGATAACATACAGGTACATTAGCTACTAAAAATGGAAGTTACGGTAACATGTTTTGGATTTGCTGTCTAAATTGATTCATACTCCAAAGAATAATGACAGTAGCAATAGGTGACTAAGAATACGAAGAAGAATCAAGAATTCATCAGTAGCAATGCTTTGGGAGTTTGTGACATTAGAGTAACACTACATAAAAGTAGTCTGAGTTCTCATCATCCAGGGTCCAGGGAGTACCTCTGGAGCTCATCTACCGGTTCATGTCCCTCAATGCGTCGCAGCACCAACACCTCATCCTCCGTGCCTTCGCCAGAACTGCCACATCATTCAAAAGCTTAATCACATATGACTAAACAAGCAAACAACTGTGAGCGGCCACCGCCTAATCCACTCCATAACAAAAGATAACAGGGTGCATCTCTGCAGCCCGCGCATGCAGAACAACAACACCTTAGCAAAACACTACTCTTTCTTTTGCTCTTTTAAATTAAACTTATGCAAGGAAGTATCAAAAATATGGAGTACACATAATATGAAAACTAGGCTAGGCTAAAGAGTAAAGACATGGGAGTAGTTACCAGGAAAACAATGAACAACTAAAAAGATAATCTGGAGCAAGTTCACTGGATATTGCAATTTCAGACTATCTAGTTTATGCTCCAAAATTCAGTACTGATTTACAGAGAAATTTACAGTGATGCAAAGAAGGCAACAATCTATAGAATTACTCCTATATTATCACTTTTTTTACACACTAGCATAAACTAAATTCAGTCTGTAATTAAGCCTAGGCCTGACGATTAACAACAGATATTTAATTAAGTTACAACATTATTGTACTGGACAATACTCAGAAATTGCAGGAAACAAATCTTCAGACAGACAATTTAGCAGTAAGAAACATACGTGTACTGAAATTAATCCAAAGAGAATATGGAGAACTACAAGTACTCTAATAGTCTTCCATCACAAGAACAAATCCATGTAACAAATCCTGGTAACTGTAAGAGCAACTGTGAGGAATGCTAGTACTGGAGTAGCCAACGATCATCAACAATTTGTACAGAGCCAACAATCATCAACAATTCTACTGGAGTAGACAATGGAGATCTGTACAGAGGCTGGAGCAAGATGGACTTACTGGTCGCGGTGGTGGTTGTCCTGCTGGTTGACTGCAGCCCGGTACTCCCAGGTGCAGGCAGAAGGAGAAGACCATGTACGCGACTTGCAGCGAGTTCTGCATCGACCCCATGGTCTCCGCGTAGTCTTCCGCCACCCACGCTTTCAGAGTGCGTCTGTGCCATGGACAATTGCTGCGCCGCGCCTCCGTCACATCCACGGCCCGCTCCACTGGCCGGTCAAGAACGGCGAGCTGTACCGGGCTACCGGGAGCCCCAGCAAGAACAGCCGTCGGGACTGAAACTTTGAGCCGCTTTTGCAGGACGGGGAGCACAAGAGGAGCAATAAAGAGATATAGAGAAAACAAAAAAGAAAACGCCGCCTTGGTAGTTCCCGCCGGGCACCACCATGATTGGAGCTCGGCCCTGCCCTTGGCTCGACAGATCGAGAACCTCCACAGAAAATCTAGCAGCGCCGCTGCAGATCCGGCCGCCAGGGGAGGAAAAGATGTCATCTTTAACTAGACCTAGCCACCGCAGATTCGTTGGAGAGCGCGGGAGAGGGCGCTGGCGACGCGCGTGAGGGAGAGGCGGCCTCGACGCGTGAGAGGCGACGGAGATGGCGCCGGCGAGTGAGGATGAGAGGGAGTTGGCGAGGTAGGGTGAAACGCGAGCGAGTGGCTTGCTTCCGTGCGACACAGGCGAGGGCAAAAATGGAAACCGGGAAATATTCGTAACGTGACAATATTTTACCTACAAGTTCTAAAACGTCTTATATTTTGAACTGGAGGGAGTACATGATTAAGAAACACACTGGAACTGAATAAACAAAAAATAGCAGGACTGCAGGGATCATCCCTAGTACGACGCCGAGGACGAAGATAGTAGCCAACAGATTAAATTACAGGGATCAAGAGGCTAATCCAGGAAATGTCAGACGAGCAAGCTAAATATGAGCAGAGTAGCACCAAAACTAGGTTCTTCTATGCCTGTGATCAAATGAGTATTTAGCATGAGTTACACATTTCTAATGTGCAGCAGCTCTTGATTTGTAGTGTCACTTCAGTAAAAGAAACAGTAACAAGCTGACCTGAATGGTATGTATCAGGTCAGATTTCAGAACGCAGTCAGCTCCAAGCTCTGTCCAATGTTTCTGAACCTTCAATCTCTGGATCATCTGCGAGGTTTGTCTGACGCCAATAGAGTAACCTGTAGTTAATGAAAAACTGTTGAATTTCTACAGCCATGGTGAGCATACCGTGAGTACAGGGCAAATAATTATGAATCGTCAGAAATGTTATCGTAAAAATCTAGTGGCCAGCCGATTGCGGTTCAGTTAACTAGCACGGATTTGAGTGAAACATAGGTCGACAGATAAGATCTCTATTTCACCGCCGTCCACTGCATTTCAGATTGTAACACATCCCCTTGTGAACCCAATAGATTGATGAATTAGCTAAGCCTTTTTCGTGTTGCAGGATCGCGTTAATGAACATCTATCAATACCAACTTAATTTAGTAAAACTTCATCTACATTAGACAGTATCATGAACAGGCTCCTTCTACCTCACCTTCCACTAAACTGATACCCTATACAGAGCATATATGTACTGCATTATAGATAGGAATGAAGAAAAAAGAAAGCATATTATAGTCTTGCTACGGTACACCTAGGTTGCAGTGTCATTCCAGTAAAAGAAAAAATCAGGTTGCTTTTCAATTTAAAGGAACTGTTTCAGGTGCCAATCTCTGAGATGTCGACAGACTACAGGAAGCTCCACGCCATGCCATCCTTGTCAGCGTTTCCTGAACCTGAAGACGTTCCATCCTCATCCAATGTCTCTGAACCTTCAGCAGCCATTGGATCATTTGTGAGCTTTGTCTGACGCCCATATACTGCATTAGATGTACTGCACTATATGTCATGCATTTATCTTACAGAGCATATATGTACTGCATTATAGATAGGAATGAAGAAAAATAATGTATTATTGGATGCCAGAGGGAACTCAAAATATAAATAAGTTTACAAAATGGAAGATGCATCAGCTTTAACATGTACATTTTTTGAAAAAATTGAGTACTAGACTCAGATCGCTTTAAAAAAAAAGAAATGTGTAACAGACCAAACATTCCTTGGGAAAATTACAACGGTGACAAAAAAGTAGCTGTCAATAATAATTATTAACAAAGATATACAGCTCTCACTAGACAGAGCTATCGCTACACGCCTATGGAAGCTCCAATCATAGAAGAAGCTGAAACTGAATTCCAATTTAAGTACCATACTACAAATGAACGGCTTATACAGTTAATTCGTAGAAAATAAGTTGCTATCTGCATGGGAACTGCAATGCTCGGTAACGAAGATACCCATGTTGGGGAATTTATTAAATATAAAGGAAGCCTAAACCTATGTGATGACTATAGATGCTGCAGCACCATCAATAAGTAACATTTTTTTGATCTGAAATAAGTAACATTATTGTGTATATGCAGAGAAGGAACAATCAAGCAAGTATGGTTGCACGACAGCAAATTGTCTCCTAAAAGCTGAAACAAACTGTGCTAATCTTGGACACCCACCATTGCTTTATACTGCAGTTTGGAAACATAAGACTGTTAACTAAATCATTACCATATTTTCTTGATAAATGGTCATCAGCACGGGAATTGTAATGTACTCAACTATTGGGGCCGAAAGCACGAAATATTAGTTCAGCTAATTGGAATGCAAAATTTTACTTGCGAAACAACATTAAAGACTTCAGGTAATTGATCCGCACCAAATGCCTCTCTATTTGGAAGAAGGCCGCCTGTTGGAAGTCAATAATGATTTCACTGACCAGAAAATTATCAAGTTGCTCTTAAGAATTAATAGAAGAAAGCGATAGATTGTGGAAAAAAGCTGCACAATTAGGCTCTGTTTGGTAGCAAAGTATTTCAGAAGTACTTTAGTTTCTCCAAATACTACAGTTTAAAATACTTTGATGTGTTTGGCTATGATTAAATACCGTGGTATTAATACTTCATTATCCCTCGAAACGTGCTATTTTTTAAGTATTGGAGAAACAACTCCGGACCTCTTTTTCTAAAACTGAAGTATTGCTAGCCCAGGTAAGTAAATACTATAGTCTTGTAATACTTCAGTTTTATGAAAACTTTGTTGCCAAACTAGTAGCTTTTAGCAAAGGTAACATAGACAGTTCAGTCACTAAGAATTAGAGCTTACTGAATTTGATTTTGTTTGCCTTATCTGAGCCCAACTGCATATGTATCACGCCACAATCTCAATAAACTGAACATGGTGATAGCAACAAATAATGAGAAGAAAGAATCATGCATACAAATAAAAACTGAACTTTGTGTGCCATTCCTAAGAAAAATTCTGATCAATCTAGTAGAAAAATATGAGCTGGTATACTTGCACAACTAAAAAAATAAGCAGTCATATTTGCCTCATATTTTAAGGAACAACCCTCTGAGTCATCGAAATAATTTAACGAAGCATCCATATCTGTTAAATCCAAGAAAGCATCCACATCTGTGTGTTTCAAGCAAGAAATGAAAGTATTGTACGTTTACCACTACACATGTTCGATCCCCGCTAACGCCCTAACACTTTGCCTTCTTGACTGCCAGCATCAAGACGAGCAGTTACCTCAGAGCAACCCTAGGAGAAGGAATCCCTGTCTGGTCAGAGCCTCAGATAGATTGATATTTGGATCTGAACATAGTTTTCATATCTACTCAGTACATTTCTCTTTGTTAAAATGTACCCAATCGACCACCATTATAGCCACCTTCTGATGCATTGCTATCTTAATGTTGCCATGTTTTTCCCTCCCAATTACATTTTAAAATTTTCTAAAAGAAGCTTGCCACACTTCTTCCTTCAAATTTTCCTTTCATGAGCTCTCAGGAATTTCGGCACTACTTCCCCTTCTGATTTTCTCAAAACTTCATTTACCCTTCAATTGGTTCTAATCAGAACAAAGAAATATTCGTGCAACCCTTAAAAAATGTGGTATCAAATGACTGGATTTGATCAGAAATTAGCCATTGGTGGAATAATTTTCAAAAGCACAAGAGCTAATTAATCCTTGATATTAATTAAAGCCATGTAAACATAGAACTGCTCTAGACACTTTGTTAACATATAGCAACATGGCATTCATATATTAGAGGGGATAAGGTTATGACATTACATTCTTTTATATAACATTCAATGCATGAAACTGGATATGAAACTCTCGAACTTTCCAAAAACTATACATTGGCTACGTCCATGAATTATTTCAGACTTCTAAAGTTCTACTTATATCAACTCCAGTTCTTTATAGATGATTAAAACACGAAACATCCATCACCTTAACATGTTGATGATGCATCATACACAACATGATAGGATACTAGAGAAACATTAATTGATAAATCAGGGTACCACTTCTTCAAAACTTTCACGGTTCACGACGGGTCGGAAACATATATTGATCAAAAGCGCATTCAATGCTACCAAAAGATTCAGCATTGAAACTCTGATTTCAACTATGAGTAAAGAAACACTTTTATAAACTAAAGATGCATCATTCACTGAAACTAGCAGAAACAAGGTTGCAAACTTCTGTCATGAACTGCAAAGGAGTATATTTGGCACAAAAGACATGAAGGCCATCTTTTTTCCCAAAGCAAGCTATATGATACATAAATATAGTAACTGCTGGTGTCAGCAGCTTACTATATAGGACCAAGCAGCAAAGAGATAACGACAACCGAATAAAACTTAATAGATTTAAACTAGCATTCAAGCGCCATAGAGAAGGAAGTAAACTACTTAACAGAAAATAAACTGGCAAACCCCTTACAACGGAAGTTTCGATTTGAAGCTTGACCTTAGAGGCTTAGACACTATCTCCTCAGCCACGTATAGTTCTAAGTAGGCCACAAAATATTCCATCACTGAGAGAAGTACTCCCTCCGACCCATATTAGTTGACTCAACTTCGTCTAGATACGGATGAATCTAGACTAGATACTTAACTAGATACATATGAATCTAGACAAAGTTGAGTCAACTAATATGGGTCGGAGGGAGTAGATTCTTTCTTACATTAGGCTAAAAACAAAAGCAGCGACATACAAATCAACTTTGTATAGAAGACAAGGCAATCTTCAAAACGGGAATCAACTACAAGGGAAGCATCCTTTGGAGGGCATTTCAAATGGATCAGCAATTGACAAATCATGGGTATGCATGTTGTCTGTCAAATTTTCGCTAATACAACATGTCAGTTCAATTCGAGCATCTCGGGAAGCTCTATGTTCAGTTCGTAGCAGCCTGTGTTGCTTAGGAAACCAATTTTTCATGCGGTGGAAAGGCAATTTTATTTTCATTTCCTTTAGCACTTTCGCATTCAAAATAAAGAATTTGGCGAAGTCAATAGATGGCCTGGTGCCATCATAATTCTTCAACACCACTTCTTTGAGATGGAGCTCAAGGCATTCAATTGGGTCGAGTGGGTCATACTTCCAGCTATTATCCATACCCGTCTCTGACTGGAACTGGAGATAGAAAAGAACAACCAATGTAAAAGAAGTTGCCAACAGGTTAGCAATATGGTAGTCGACTATATCACATGTCAAATAAAATGCTGATTTTTACTCACAGTGACATATAGTCTCTCCAAGCAGGGGAAGCACTTGAGGAAGTTAACCACTATATCCAGATAAGGGCCGGCAGGTTCAAGAACCAAAATCCTCACGCTGTGCATTTTAGTTGTCAAGCTGACGGCAATCATTTTCTGCAAAAAACATAAAAACAAGTGCTTTTATTTTTTTTAAAAAAATGAGTCTGAGTATAGTAGCAATGCTTAATTTGCAAGGGATGAAGGCTGCTACCTGGAAAAACGTGGTTCCAAAGTGAAGTTCTGATATGTCTTTAGAGAGCACGCCCAATATCTTCAGTTTAGGTGCCGAGATTACTCGTATGGTGGCTGGGCCAAACTGTGGACCAAGTGGTAGCAGTCTCTCAAGACATGGGGCGTCCGCGATGACCAACTCTTGCAAAAGAACACTTTCTTTCCTCCAGCCAGTGCAAAAGCCAATAATCTTAATAGTTTGGGAGCTGATGCAGACGCGAGCAGTTCCCAAAGTGTTCTTCAGCTCAAGGCTTTCCAAGACGTTGCAGCCAGATAAAATGCTCTGGAGAGCATCCTCCGAGATGGTGACATTCTCCATGGTCAGCTGCTTGAGGCTCGGAAATTCGAGGGAGAGCTGCACAATAGAGTCCGGGAAATGGCAGACAGAGAATTTGGCCAGACGGAGCGTGGGCGCGAAGCGGTACATGGACAACGGCAGCAGGTAGTAGCCATAGCAGAACTTGTAGTTGATCTCCAACTCGTGCAGGTTGTCCAGGGCCCGGGAACTAAGCCAGTGTTCGAACTTGTTGAAACAGTCACTAATATAGGTGCAGAGCAAGAAGCGGCGTGCAGGGCCGGAATGCTCAGCAAGGATCTTTGTGGTCAGGTCGGCAGTGCTGCAGTCCTTGCCCGTGAGTTTATTGTCCACCACTAGGTTGAGAGGAGCGGAGCGCCAGAGAGGGCGCCACCGGCGCGAGATGGCCTGCGTGCGTATACCGTCCTTGGTGGGGAGAAGCGAGATGATACTGCCGAGGACGGCGTCAGGGAGGACGCCTATGCTTCCCCCGTCATCATCGATGTTCCCACTATCTTGGTTGTCATCGATAGGATGGAACCTATGCTCCCTGGCAGCAGGCACTGCCGCTACGGCAACGTCTGCCGCTCTGGATGCCACCTCCCCTGCAGTCGCCGCCACATCCGCTGCCTCCTTAGCATGTAAGGCTGCAGCCGACGCAGCCACAGCCGCCTCCTTGGCAGTGGCAGCAGCAAGCGCCGCGTCCTTGGCAGTTGCCGTAGCAGCCAAGCCCAAGGCCGCTAGCACGGCGTCCTTGGCAGTCGCCGCAGCAAGAGCCGCGTCCTTGGCCGCAACTGAAGCGGCCAATGCAGCCTCCTTGGCAGCCGCCGCAGCAACCGAGGCCGCCATCACCGCCGCCTCCATGGCTGGCTAGAGACCGGGTTGGAGGGTTTTGGACGAGATAGCTTTTCTTTACCGCGAAGACCGAGTAACTATACGCAGGATCCTTTAACCCCGAGAAATCGGCGGTGGGGTTTGGGATCCTTTATCCCGCCCTGCTGCTGCCGCGGAATCGCCTGCTATATCCGGTTGATTTCCACCACCGTCGCTGGCCTGATTCTCCTCCTCCCCACTCTCAACAGAGTACCACGCAGGCGAGGTCACTTCTCCTCCTCCACTGCCGCGAAAGAGAGCCCCGTGGCTGGCCCTACCGAGCAGCGCCTCCGCGAAGTGGGAGGTGGCGAGAGGCAGCGGCGCGGCGCGTGCTACCGACTGGCACTTGATGGGGAGCGGCACTGGACGGGACTGGATGGAGGGGAGGGGCGAGGCGGCGGCGGCGTTTCTAGTCGATGGCGAGGACGAGCTCTGCGTGGGGAAGAGACGGAAAATAACGGCTGGGAGAAAAGGGCAAGAAAAAGTGGCACCCACCGACGAGTTGGTCCCACGGTAGGATTTTAGGGTTGATGAAGTTTTAGTAAAATCACCGTGGACCCTGGTTCTGAATTGTTAGGTCTTGTTTGGATTGTTGTTTTTTAGTCCGGTCGTTTTTATTTTGTAAAGATGTTAAGTAGAAAAAGTTTGTGTAATTCGGCGGTTTTGGTTAAAAAAAGACATTCCAAATGGGGTCTTAATGTTTGAGTCATCCGGACTCCGAAGGTGTTTGTTTCATAAAGACAATCATCTTCCGAATGATTAATGATTTCTCTCTCAATCGTCAAATTTGTTTCTAACCGTCCAAAGCGCCAGCACATAGTCGCACCACATGCCTCTCGGACGATGGTACCATGGTCTAGCCATCGGGTCAATTTTGTTGAATGAGCCACGTTGAGAACGTGTAATGCTATAAAACACATTTTTTTGGTAATTAACTAGGTCTTTGTCTTGAATGAAAGATAAATAGGGGTCCATGTATTATTGCCACGGAAGTTCTACATAAAAAATATTTAGACAATGCTACATAGCATCAACAAATGACAGAGAAATCTTCCCCGGAAAGGGAAAATGATAAAGAGATCTGGAGATAAGATATTTGTAAATGTTCTATTTAGAGGGTAGTTTGTATGAAGACATAGACATAAGATAAATTCCAGTTTCATCTTCTAGCTTGTTTGCATATAAACTCCTAGTACTCCCTCTGATCCATAATAAGTGGCGTTGATTTAGTAAAAAGTTAAACTAAATTAGCAACACTTATTATGGATAGGAGATAATACTACATAACAAGATTATTAGAGATACTAAGTTAAGCTGCTTGCGATATGGTGTAAAAAAAGAGAGACACGAACACTAGAATAAAATTATGCATGATAAGCATGCTAAAATATTATGACAAACTGACACACATAAAACTATAAAGTAAAAAAATATTAATATACATTTTCGATAACATCCTATTTTACCTACTAGCCTACGAAACTAATTATTGGTGCATGTCTGCTACATGTGGTCCCCAAAAAGACGTACACAAATTGAATACCTAGAGGACAAGATGTGTGGGACACGTTTGTAGAGCTCTTCGTAGGTACGATTCTTGATTTAAATGTCAATATCTCAGGAGAGTGTGTTCGTGTTGTATTCTATTTTGCTCCATTGATAGCCCTATGCATTAGATTTTTCAATTGTAAGAAAATTTAATCAAAAAAATATTTACATCATCAACTTTCGTTCAAATTAAAGCGCGGTAGAAACCCCCATGGAAATAGGCTTAAAACCCACACGACAAACAAGTATTCTTGTCCCTATTTATGTGGAAGAGTCACTAGTATCCTCTTGTTTCACAACCGGTTTAATCTTCGATTGAAATCATGTCAATCGCCAGAAGTTTTTTCTATAGAGCATAGCATCCCCGTGATAGTAGCATAATTTTCATGCTTCACATTATTGCCTCAAGCTAGTAGATAATCCATGAAAAATGTTTCACATTCATTCCATTCAAATATCAGTAAAATTAAGAAGTCTAAGATTCATTCTCATTCAATCAAATGTAAGCAATAATTATGGAAATATCAATATAATGTAACATCACCTATTCATACATGAAGTAAAATCCAACTATTAAAAAATAGCATGAAATCCAATTTTCTATTTTTTTATCTGGTAGCAATGATTCTTGGAGTGTACCAAAATCTTGGGTTACCGAATTATTACAGGTGATATCAAGAAAAATTATGCTCATTACATGATTGTGTATTTTTTTTGACAAATCCGACCCTTTGGCAAAACTAATACCTCATATTACCCATAAGTGAAACTATTTCGAAACCTGACCACTGGGTTCGGTGCCAACAAAATTTGACATGAGATTGCAAAAAAAAAGGGCCAAGTGGTTTGGCGCCAATGTCAACGACGTAGATCTCACTTCAGTGCCAAGTGGTGTGGGGCGACTTGCTTCGCATAGTATAACTTCATTTACCAAAGGTTCTTCCAAATTAGTTTAAAGATCTTCCATAATCAGTGGTACATCTGACTTGTGTCGTCAGTTGCAATGCAACACGCTTTTGCTACACATTACAGGAAAACAGAGCAAGTCCACATTATTAACTACTCTTCCTGTTTCATGACAAAATGACTGAACCTACATACTAAGAAACGGCTAGGTACAGGTGTTTTAGAAAAAGACTAAAACATCTTATAGTGGTAGTATTTTTTTTTCTTTCTTTTTGAACTGAACATCTTGTAGTATTTTAAAACCGAGGGATGCAAAATTTTCCATCTCCCCCTTATAACATCAGTAGGAAAAAAACTGAATCAGGCTAAAATCATTGTGTACCATTTGCAACAGGGAAAAAAAGAGAGGCAATGATCGTGTACTACTAATAAGTTCCTTTCAGCAAGTGCACCAGGTTTATCTCAATCTTCACAACATTATATTTGTCCATGGACCAGAAGCAAATTCCACGGCAAATGGCTACAGGTGATCACGAAAACAGATAGTAATAAATAAAATATTAGTTACACAGACATGTTCATAACCTTGCATCCACGATAACAATAGAGATTAATAGCACCAAGGAGATTGCCAATACATACTTTCATGGTTCAGAGGCTCACGTCTATACCACTTGACACTGCAATTTAGAAATTTCAGTAATGCTTTCCTAGGAAGTTCCTGAGCCAAAATACTCGGTCCACCTCGTGCATATATGCAGAGCCCTTGGTATTGTTGTCCGTCAAATGGTTTACAACAACTATCAAATCATCCAACGTGAAGCCAGGCATATTCATCACTGGAATATACAGCACATCTGGATGCAACTCACCATCAATCATAGTACCATGAATGGAAAATGCTAAAATTGTCAAAAGCATCCTGTCAAGCTGGTCAAGTCAATGATGTCCTCAATGATCATTACCTCCAGGTGCTCAATCCCATCTGACCTGTTACAGAAAAAAATACATATGACATTATATTGCTATAAAAAGAGCACACAATGTGATGAGGAGAAATATACTCTTTTGTGTGGTACTCTATATAAAGTATTTAACAACATGTAAGTGTTTTCTCTAAATCACACCTTTTTTTATGATTCTCAAAAGCATATAGGCGAGTGTTTTGTGCATAACAACATTTAAAATCCAATATACTCATAGCAAAATAACTATTTCACACCACTACACATCCAATTGGTGTTTAATTTTGCACCAGGTGGGCATTTCCTCCTAATATGCCACCCTTATTTAAATTTTGCTCCATATAATGGTAATCTAGGGAATGCCTAAAGCAAATATAAGAAAAGACTACTAATTTTAGTGTCTCCCAAAAGACTAGGCATTTGACAGACACGGGTAGAGTATAGGCATTTGACAAAAGATCTATTTTTTTCATTTAAAAGATGTCCTCCTTTGTATTTTCTATAAAAAACATCACAGGATGCCACAAATACTCCACACCACAATAAAAATGCAAGGAAATAAATTGTCACTTGCCTGGCTCACTTGGTAAAGCGCTGCATCAAGTGACCTTCTTGACTTTCCAGGGAGCTACACAAATAAATAAAACTTGTTCATTGCAAAGTTCAAAAACAAGGCAAGTATTTATATACATGTAGATGAAGTCAACTACACATATATACACATAAGTTCTTAAGCACATTGTTTCTCTGGTGTAGGAGGATGATAGTTTGGCAACTGCTCAAGAAAATCTGCAAGCTATGGCAATTTATTTCTATAGCAACCTTTTCCAAGCTGATCTCCAACCATAGTTGGTGATCCAGTACATCCCGAGAAAACTCACAGATGATATGAATGCCTTTCTGTGTGCTCTGTTCTCAGCAAAAGAGGTGAAAAAGGTTCTGTTTATGATGGGCCCCACCAGATCCCGGTATTGACGGTTTTACAGCAGGCTTTACCAAAAGCACTGGGGCCTAATTGGTGATACCACACCATCACTAACGAAGTTCTTGGCTTTGTAAGTGGTGTTCTGGTGACACAAGAGGTAATAGAGCAGTGTTGGTCCCCATCCCAAACCTAAAAACATCCTCAAATTCAGCATTGTGCAATGCAACATTTAAGATATGTCAGAAAGCTCATACAAATAGACTGGCTGGTTCTGGATGATATTAGTTGAGGAAAAAAGTACATTAGTGCCAAGCAGGTAAATTACCGATAACGTTCTCAATGCCTACTAATGTATCCACTATCTGAGAAAAAAGAAAGGCATATCTAGAGCTTGTGCTATCAAGATTAAATAAGACCAAAGCATATGATCGGGTTGAGTGAGATTGTCTCAAGTAATTAATGACAAAGATGGGGTCTGCCTCAAGATGATAGCATGAATCATGGAGTGTGTTTTTTCTATCACCTTCTCTGTCAGAGGTTAATGGACACTGAAGGGTTTTTCACCCCACTAGAAGAATACGGCAAGGTCAGAACTGATGGAACTGCTAATGGACGACAGGCCATTTCACCCTACTTGTTTCTTTTGCACGCTGTCCTGCATGTTGAAATACCAGGGTCCACAGTATTTGTCCAAGGGAGTTCATATTGGCATTCATGCCCCTTGGGTTACCCAATAGGAACGGGGCCAATTTGTTGACATAAATAAGTCTGTTATCCTTGGGGGCAGGGAATGGACATGGGAGAGCGGGCTGAAGTGATGAACTATGTCTATTTCCTGATTATCTAACGTATTTTGGTGTATACATATCTATTGTACATACATACTCCTATTTTTTGCGGCCCCAATTAAACTAACTATGCCCATGGAGAAATCTATATACTTGAAACATGGAACAGACAATATGGATCATCTTTATATAAGAATTGGCTGAGAAAAGAGGTATACGTGTTACACAACATGGCATACAATAGTCACCGTCTTCAGATACATTCACAGTTAATACTTTGATTCTCCGAAGATCTCTACGCGTGCAGTATACCTGCATCTGTAAAGCCAAGGAGACATATTTCTCAGTGACTACATTATGCTAATCACGGTTTCGTATAAAGCACAAACCAACATATCAAGTAAATCACTATTAAAATAAACAAAGTAAGTTTACCTCCAAATCCAGATCAGAATTAAGGTCATCTCCACGGTTCTCCATTATGCTCAGCAGCATGTTTTCCAACTGATAAAGAGCAGCAAGAATTTAAAGAGAAGAATAGCATAAAGTAATACTCCCTAAATTGAAAAATAGATGATATTTTAGAGTTGCACATGACATTAAGTGTGAATTGGCACAAGAATTAAATGTGAGTGAAATGTCAATATTTCCAGCAAACTGTATCAAGAAAGTTTCAGGTGATGTTTACAACAGTGGCTGAGAGAAGGAAACCAGAGGACCAAGTAATTCCATGTGAAGGCAAGCTGGCATCAAAAGAAAGATGGGATCAAGAAACTGAAAGATATGGTTGGGAATTGGGTGGACAATGCAGAAACGTCCGAAAAGATCCCAATGAGCTGCTACCACTCTTGAGTATATGAACACGTCCTTATAAAGAGAATGCGGTGATGATGAAATACATGATGCTCTGTTTGAAACATGTCCCATCAAGAACATATTGAGAGAAATGTTACAATGCAGCCAACGAATTCTTCAGATCAGGGATTATGCTGGCTGGGTTGGACAACACACTTATTACCTTTCCTAAAAGGTAATTAACCAGAAGAACTCACAGATTTCAGACCTATTAACGAATGTGATGTGATTTACAAAGTTGTCACCAAATGTTTAATCCATTGGATGATATCATTTATCTTGGAGCTTAACTCTCTGAGTACTTCGTGCACGGGCGGATGATTCGGAAAATGCCATCATGTCCATTGACTAAGTACTTTCATGTGATTCAACAGTGCAAGAAACCTGATGACAAGCACTCTGCTTACAAATTTGATCTGACAGAGGCATATGATAGAGTTGTTTTTTTGTTCTTCGAGAGAGTTCTGATTTCTGAACAAGATGGGCTTTGAGCAGCATTGAGTGTCATGGATTATGGCATGTGTTTGCTCCGTCCGGTATTGCTGTTCATGCTGTCTTGATTTTTTCCACTCAATTAGGGGCCTACAGCAGGGAGCGGGGTAGGGATGCAAGTGGGTTCCCACCAATATCCCAGTTCTAATTTATTTTGACATTTCTAGTCCAAATCAGAACTGCACTAAAAAACTCAAAATGAATGAGAAGTGGGATATTGGTGGGATTCCACCTGAGACATTGGCGCGGAGGGGGGGGGGGGGGGGGCATGTGTGTACAAAACATGCATCATTGTATCTGTACAAGAGGTGCACAAGTGGACTCGGTAAGTTTTCTTTACTCTACAGTGAAGATTGCCTAGATGCAACACAACTAGAGAACAGAGATCAATCAGACCCTGCGAGTGACCAACTCAGATTTCAGGTAGGAATATCTAGGGCTCCTTACTCTGGAAGAGCAAATGAAAGGTAGTCAACTCAAGCTGATCAAAGAGAGATTAATCAAATGACTGAAAAATTGATCTGAGATGTACTTGTTACACAGTGGAAAGATAATTTTCTAGAAGTCAGTTGCTCAGGCCCATGCCCATCTAACCTACATTGCAGGTGTCTTCAGATGTCTGCAAAATTCTACGATGATAAGGAAGTTTTCTGGGGAGACCAAGAGGAACACCACAAAGTTCATTGACTGTCGTGGTAGATCATGATCAAACCAATGACGGCCTAGGGTTCTGAAACATGAGTGTCGAGCTCCTCAAAACAAATGCCATTCGAATGAGATCCTAATAGACATGGTGTTTGCTGCTGCCACATCTCCAGCTTGGCGGGATTGCATATTTCTGCACAAGAACATGACCTTGCACTTCGAAAGAAAGGCCAGATTTAGAAGATAGGGGACGGGAAGAAGGCACCAATCGTTTGTGTCGGCTTTGCACACTCAATCTATGTTGGGTTCACCAACTAACAAATCAGAAACCAAGCAATGGAACACTCCTCCTCAGCTGCTTTTTCCAGAAGCACGAGGTGGAATCGATCACCAAAACCAAATTAACTACCCAAGATGCAGAAGATTTCATCCCTGGCACTGTGAAACGATCGTTTTCTTCGCAGTAAAAAGTGAGTGAGCTGCACACAAATTGGCACGTTTCGCCAGAACACTAGTCGATGCTTCTGACAAGTGTGCGTAGCGTCGACGATCTCAGTTATTTGTAGGAAGTGTCATACAGATGTTATTTGGTCTATAAAACACTCATTTCCTTCCAAGAAAATCATTGCCCTTCTATATAAATCTTTCTTTTCCAAACAAAGACACTAGATTACCTCATTTTCCTCCCAAAGCAAGGCATTCAAGCACAAGAAGTGTTAGTTGGCAAAGGAAAGCATCAAGAAGAGTTAATTAGTCCTTTTCTGGATGAGATCGATGAAGGAAAATATAGGAAAAAAGTGACTTAGACCAAATGAAGAACAAATATTATGAATAAAAAATGGAGAGGCTGAAGACATCTACTGTGAAACGGTGAGAGTAGAATGCAAATGTCATGTAAAAATATCTTATAAACTGTTGGAGTCTAGGTTAGCATAGTAGTATTGTCCTAGGAGAGTCTAGAGTATTCCAGTAAGTGTTGGAGTCTGAGTTAGTGTAGTAGTACTACTCTTGTAGAGTCTAGAGTATTCTAGGGAGTGTTAGTATAGTAGTAGTGTCCTACTAGAGTCTAGATCATTTCAGTGTACAAGTGAAGATGTAAGGCTAGATTGTGCTATATATAAAAGAGGGTGTGGAGGTCCAAGGGACCAACCAAGCCCATCCAGAAACTTTCCCCCAAAACCAACATGGTATCAGAGCTAGGCTCCTCCTCCTAACCCTAGCTACCACCGTTTCACCATTGCAACACCCATCCCGGCTCTTGTTGTCAACAACACCGGGCACATTGTAGTCACCTAAGCGGCGGGAGGCCGCATCTCGTTGCTCTCTACAGGCAGTAACCAGCTTATGTGTTGCTCTCATCATGATGTGTTGTGTGAGGCTTGGTTGCTGCTCTGTATGGAGGTTGCTTAGTGAGCTAGTTAGAATGGTGCAATTGAGATGTTGATAGGAGGATGACAAGTTAGCGAGGTTGGATTTGGGGACCAAGAGAAACTGGATGTTGAGGAGGACCTCTGATCTGGTCAGAGATGGGAAGATGCAGAGGTGATGCTGATGGCTGGAGCTGTGTGGTGCTGGGCTGTGGTCATGGAAGGAGACAACTGGGTGAGGTCTCCAGTTTGGTCGTTCTTGGCTGAGGGAAGAGGTGAGCTGCAGAGCTGCAAGGTCTGGAAGCCTGAAGCGGAGGTACAACCATACAAGGGAGTGCTCCCTGCAGGTGGTTGCTATGATGTTGCTGGAGAAGATTCGGTTTCAGGAGGAAGAAGGTGTTGCTGCTGTGTTGCAGCAGAGAAAAGAGGAGTCCAGGAGGGGGCAGCTGCTGAAGCTGGTGTGAGAAGGCGGCTGTGGATGGTGATGTTGATGGTGAGGCGGCTGTGGCTCTGTAGGAGCTAGGAGCTGTTGTTGAGGTGAGGCAGCCGTCTGTGGGAACCAGAGGTGATGAAGAGGCAATGACGATGCTCAAGCTGATGATGGAAGGCGTGTGGTGCCGCCGGTGTAGGCGCCGGTGTGAGAAGGCGCTTGGTTGGAGAGGCAACGGTGGACCAATGCGAGAAGGATTGGAGGTGGCCAGCTTGATGCAAAGTTTGTGGATGGTGATGTTGATGGTGAGGCGGCTGTGGCTCTGTAGGAGCTGTTGTTGAGGTGAGGCAGCCGTGGTTCCGCGGGAACCGGAGTTGATGAAGAGGCAATGACGATGCTCAAGCTAATGAGGGAAGGCGTGTGGCGCCAGGGTTGTACGCGCCGGTGTGAGAAGGCGCATGAGTTGGAGAGGCAACAATGGACCAATGCAAGAAGGATTAGAGGTGTCTAGCTTGATGCAGAGTTGTTGCATTGTGAAGGTGATGGCTCGCACGAGGCGGAGCTTGGATGATCCGAGTTGATTGGGTGCTTGACGACCGATGGAGCAAGAGCTAGAGTAAAATGCTCTCATGTGTCTTTGTATGCTGGTAAGCTAGATGTGTAGTGGTAGTAGTAAGTGTCATGGAGTTGTAGCAAGATGGTCATGGTGACTGACCCATGCCCATCTTGAGGGGGAGTGTTGGAGTCTAGGTTAGCATAGTAGTATTGTCCTAGGAGAGTCTAGAGTATTCCAGTAAGTGTTGGAGTCTGAGTTAGTGTAGTAGTACTACTCTTGTAGAGTCTAGAGTATTCTAGGGAGTGTTAGTATAGTAGTAGTGTCCTACTAGAGTCTAGATCATTCCAGTGTACAAGTGAAGATGTAAGGCTAGATTGTGCTATATATAAAAGAGGGTGTGGAGGTCCAAGGGACCAACCAAGCCCATCCAGAAACTTTCCCCCAAAACCAACATAAACATAGAATGCACTAACCTCCACAGTAGTAGAAATGCTTTTTCCATTGAGACATTCAATAATGTCCCCAATTCGAATTCCACATTTTTCGGCAGGACAGTTCTCAGACACCTGAGGTTGAATTGCGATAACTAATCCTTAGCATGAAAGATAAAACAAGCAAACTCAGGAAAGCAACAATAACCAATATCTACCTCTTTAACAATAAGACCTTCATCAATCCCGCACGAGATCAATATCTTCTCAACATGAGCAGGGTTTAGAAGGCCGATGGCATTAAATCTCAATCCAAGGTGGGGTCGAGGGATGCTCCTATACAAAATAAAAATTAAATGCATTTCATTTACGTAAACACGAGCACATAAGCCTTTCTAAACGAACAATTCTGGTTAAAACCATCTACCCAACAATAACATGTCTATAAATTGCCAATAGCATACTAGATCAAATAATTTGACATAAATAACATTCTAAGAAGCTCAAAGAGGACATGTCGCAATCTTATATTCAAATAAGAAACATATTTCGTTAGAATCAACACCAATAAAGTTATATCAGAAAACCTTTGGCATTTACATCTTACAGTTGATACCCCACAACCTAGAAATAAGATTGCGGTTCATGGGAAAGCATTATCGAAGTTAAGAGCGAACATGGTTTTCCATCCAATTTTCTCTGCATGCCTTTTTCTATAAATACGACCTCACTGTTGCACAATGCATGTCCTTTTGGAATCCGCACCACTCAACATTTTTAAGATCTAGCCATCAATATCAAGAAAAATGACATCATCTTAAAACATAATTGCATAATATGTACTTATTTTTATTAAACGACACATATTTTATGAAACTGATGGTCAAAGTGTAACCTTGGAGACCATATCAATGTCCAAAACAACACATAATGAGACATAAAGGAAGTACTGATAACATATGAAAGCCAATTGTGTTAACCACCCATTTCTTCCATAAAGATTTCACAATGAATCATGCACAATCCTAGTACACGTGGTTCTTCTTTGATTCTTTCCACCTATGCCTCATCAAGATTCCGCCCCTAGCCTCACTTGTACATGATTTTTGCTACATGTGTTAATTAACAGAAATATATTCAAACATACTCACTATAAACATATAAGATGAAAACCTAGGACTCATCAAGGTTATGTCCCTAGCCTTACTTATACATGGTTTTTGCTAAGTAAATATTTATGGATTCAAATATAGCAAATGTAAAATATGAAAATAAACTGCATCGGAAAAGAGAATCAAAAGAGATAAAAACAGACCAGTCCAAATATAACTTTCCAAACTTATTCTACTTAGAATAAGAGATGAGCAATAATAATGAATCAGCTTGATAGTAGAATAGAGTTGAAAAAGAAACATACCGGAAGTTTCTCCACAAATGAAAGCACTTGAGTAAAATTGACGAAGGTATAAACGACCCTCGTGAAGAGCTGCCGATCATTCCCACGACATTCCCGTCTAAGTCAATGACAGGACCTCCCATATCATAGTCATGCTACAACATTTGAATTGATAATATTAGTTACATGCAACAAAACCGTTTAAAATACATTAGATACAACTCGAGTGGAATATATGTGTACCATATATTCTCGTTGACCTTGAATGTACATATGGTGATACCGCTCATCCCTGGATGGATTTGAATATTCCACTCTACCATGATTTATAAGTAGATTGCAACGTTCATCTCTTCCAAGCTCAAAAATGTCTTGAGCACATTTCACTTTATCACTAAAAGAGGGTAACTGAACTAATGGATCCACTCTGACCCTGAAGAAAGCAAGATTATAGTGCTTCTGGTAGTAGAGCAGGTAGCCCTCTGCAGCAATGTAACCCCACAAGTGGACATTAACCTAAAAAAACATTCGTAAGAGAATTGCTACCAAAAAAAGACCAGCTGCACACCATAACAATCATTTGGATAGGACTTGTAAAAAAGTTTCTAGACAAGTAAACATAATCCACGAATAGTGCAACTAGCTATGATACATGACACCATAGTAGAGAGTTATTTGAGACAGCTTAACACAGAAGTAGGTTAGAGTAGAAGCAAAGAAGTCAACCAGAACACTGACGGGGCAAAAGAATAGAAAATGCATCTCCTTAACAGCTCACCTTAGCATCAGAGGCATACTGATCTTTGCAGAACCAAGCATCATCCTTGTGTTTTGTGCAAATCAGAAGTGCAGTCGTCACAACGGTACCAGTTCTGCTCTCATTATCGAAATCAATCCAGAAACCAGAGCACCGTGCTAGCGGCTCGCCATCTTCAATTTCATGCACATAGTAGCAAATAAACATCCAAGGTTTCCACAACGGCATCCAAAATAGAAGAGATGGGATAATAATGTTATAATACCAACTGAGGATGAAATGCCAACAACGAATTGAGCAGCACGAAGCACTGTCTTCCTTGCAGGTTCACGGATGTGAAGAAGTGTTGGATCATCAACCAGGCAATTTGGAGGTGTATCTTTCCTAAGCGTAGGCAATCTGATCTGCCGTTCTACAAGCAGAGCAACACACACAAAATAAACACCAGTTAAAAAAAGATCACAATTTAGAGGTGCAAATTAAGATTTTTGGACTTGAAAATATGATGAGCAAAGAAACTTCAAAACATGACGAGAGATGAGGGGCACAAACCTAATTTTTGGCTGAACTCCCTATAGGCCCTGACTAACTCGCTGTCGCCTTCGTAGCGTCCCTCGGGTTTGTAGGGCACGCGAATTGGAGAGCTGACTGCAGAGGAACCATCATCATCATCATCATAGTCATCATCCTCGCCCCAACTTAGACTGCAAATTGGAGAGCTGACTGCAGGTGCAGGGGAGCTGTGCTCGAGTATGCTTTTCCCTTTCTCTGGTGATACTCGCTGGCTTGTCCCATCAAGCTTTAATCTTTTCCCGCACCCATCTGCCTCGCCGAGCTCTGTCCGTGCGGTTTGGGATTCCTGCTGCGCGCGCGCCCTCGACCGGGTCGTCACCCCCAGCGTGGCTGCGAGGGTGGAGGTCACACTCATGCTGCCGCGGCGGAGCGGAAGGGGTGTCCTGTGTGTGTCCTGGATTTTATTCAGGGACTTCTCAGAGCAACCGTGACCTTCATTTGCGACCATGGCTGCTAGACATGTACACTAATTCATGCATTTTTTTTACTGATCCATTGTTAATATTTCTTACCTCTTTTTCCAAATTTAAATTTATTCTCTACTGTCAGCGAGTTATTTAATTCCTAAATCCTGGACAAATACGTCCATTTCCCTGCTGCCTTTTGTGTACCATGACACGCATCGACCTGTTACCATGGATATTTTTCAACTTTTTAAAACTTGTGGTATGTTAAACAGATGCATATTCCGGAGAATGGGTAATTAAAAAACAGTAAAACTCATCGAGTTAGGAGCCTCCACAGCATCTTCACGTCCCTAGCCATCCGATTCGATCGACCGGTCATTTTTTTTGACATAGATCAGTCAGTCATCTCTTGGGCTGCTGCTCCGCGGATTTAGCTAGGGTTGCTGTGGATCAGGCGACGCTGAACTCTTCACTCGTGTTAAATGGGCCAGCAAACTGTACTTTTTTTTTACCACGTGACATACATGGTAAGCAACCCCAAAAACTGACCCTAACTATACCGTTTTATCGCGTGCAATCCAAAAACAACCGAACGTTCCCATCGTTAGCCCCCTTTCTTCTCTCCCCTAGCCGCTGCATCGTTCCTCCTTGTTATCAATTCAAGCCGATGAACAACCAGCAAGCCAAGCGATCAATCAGTGATCTATGCCTGTCGGCTTTTGATCTCCCTCTGTTTCGCGTCGATTTAGAAGAGGCCGCCCAGATCTTTTTCTTCTCTGGCGACGGTGCCTCCGCGGTGCTGAAGGCAGACAGGTAGTGGAGTACACTCCGATGCGGGCACATGGTTCTTAGATTCGTCTATAGACCCGGACCACCATCCGAGGAACGCCTCCCCTTCCGTTTGTGCAACTGTAGTCGGTGTCGAAATCATGGTGGTAGAAATTTTGGCACTCTCCCTCCTATAATTGTGGTAATTAATCTCAGTATTATTGTTAGTTTTCTTCTGTTCTTTGGTCACATATATATATATATATATATATATATATATATATATATATATATATATATATATATATATATATATATGTATATATATATATATATGTGTGTGTGTGTGTGTGTGTGTGTGTGTGTGTGTCCAGAGACGCATTTTAACTCTTATGTCTCGCCATCGACCTCTCATTGTTCATCAACAATGTTCCTTGCTTAGGGTTACTTTTCTTTTGCCTGCCATCCTCCTTCTCTGTAGTTTGATCGAAGCCAATTTGGGTGTCCAACTGACTTGGCATTCTTTATTTCAGGGCAATCCGTGACCGTTCGTTTGGGATTTTTATTCAGGGACTTCTCAGAGCAACCGTGACCTTCATTTGCGACCATGGCTGCTGGACATGTACACTAATTCATGCATTTTTTTTACTGATCCATTGTTAATATTTCTTACCTCTTTTTCCAAATTTAAATTTATTCTCTACTGTCAGCGAGTTATTTAATTCCTAAATCCTGGACAAATACGTCCATTTCCCTGCTGCCTTTTGTGTACCATGACACGCATCGACCTGTTACCATGGATATTTTTCAACTTTTTAAAACTTGTGGTATGTTAAACACATGCATATTCCGGAGAATGGGTAATATGCTGCCTTTGGTGAAGGCAAGGGCAGAAGCAAGAGAGTTTACCGTGAAAGCAGATCACTTACTAATGTTGGCACATTTCCCTTGAGGTGGGTAGAGTGTAGAATATTTGTTCACAATTGAGCCAAATAACATATTTTTACATGTTTTTCCAAAACTGTAATACTTTGGACAACACTCCCAGGATTTAGAACCAAAACGAGACCTACTTTTTTATATTCTTCACTTTCCAACTTGTCGGAATTATAAATGTTGATCAATGACTGGAGTGGGATATTTTTGCAGACTATTTCAGCAAAATCAACTATTTTTTCTTAGAGAAGCTAATCTGAGGTACCATTATTCAAATGTAGGGTTGGTGTACATGTCTGTTTTGGCTGCCTCTTGCTATAGGCAGACATGGCTCAATGTTTCTCACTTCCTTTCACAAGTGTACCTGTCGATTCAGGTCTACTTTATTTAAGATATTTTGGATTTTGCAGTATTACTGTATCTGTACAAATATTTGTGTGAGGTCCATGCCGTTCCCGTGTCTGGGGCTGCATTCCCTTCAATTACACAAAAGTTGCTCCTATTTTTATACTTGTTTTTTTGTAAGAATATAGAAAATTACATTATACTGGTGAGAGAACAGTTTGAAACTTATTCAGGAGTAGATTTATTGCCATGATGCACCTTTTGCTCAACTGAGTTAATTTTGAATGATTTTTATGCACAATTATAGTGTAATTGTGCTGCTTTCATCCTAGACCTGAATGACATGGTCCCGCAGAGAAGTATGTTCCTATTTCATATGCCCGCCTTTTAGTGTGATCAAGGCATTTTTGCGTGCACTGTGGTGGGTGTGTCTATGCGGATGTTAGTGTTTTTGTTGACCTTGCTACTACCTTATGAATGTTGTTGGCTTGACCTGTGCATGGTTGCTTGACCTATGTTTATCAGTATTGTTTGTGACTCCTCATCGAACAATCAGAAATATAAATAATTGCTCTTATGACTATGTATTTAGAATTAGAGTAATTCCCTGAATTTCCTCTAAAAAGAGAGTAATTCCCTGAATAGCAAGACGATTTTCACGCATTATACCCACCATGGTTTTAAAGGCGTCTAGGCGTCCCAAGGCGCTGGAGGGGCGCCTCAACGCCTAGGCGCTCAAGGCGTGTTGCAAGGCAACACCTTTGAGGCTGCCTCACAGGGAGGCAAGCAGGCAAGCAGCACACACACTAGTACATACACCACCACCAACAGAACAGAGCAAAGGGAGGCTGCGTCATGGGAGGAGAAGGCGTCCTTGATTCCCCTCTAGGAGAGGGCTGCGCCGGGGGGAGGATTCGCCAGAAGCTTGGCCGGAGTTGGGGAGGCCGGCAGATGGCGGAGCAGGAGCGAATCTGGCCGGAGTTTGGGAGGAGCTCCTCTCTCTCTCAATCAGTCGATTGGAGTGACTGGTTGGTTCCTCCCTGTCTTCTCTCTCTCTATTCGCCTCACTTCCCGCGCCCAATTTCTCCAATTCCCGCTCCAATTTTGGATTCCCGCTCGGGCTGCTCTGTTTTCCGCTTGCCCAGGCCATGACGTCCAATAGGAGAGAGCTACTCTCTCTCTCTCAATCAGTCAATTGGAGTGACTGGTTGGTTCCTCCATGTTCTCTCTGTCTTTTCCCGTCACTTCCCATCCCAATTCTTCTCTTCCCGCTCCAATTTGGATTCCTGCTCAGGCTGCTGTTCTTCCTGCTCGACCAGACCAGGGCGTCCAAAATCGCCCAGAGCGACGACCTGGACGCATAAGTGACGACCTGGACGCCTAGGCGGTCCAATCTGGACGCCTTCGACAGGAGTCCAAGGCGAGGACAACGCCTTGACGTTCTCGGGCGCTCCGACGCTTAGGCGACGCCTTTAAAACCATGATACCCACATAAAAATAATTACTTTTTAGTTCCTTTTCAAAAAAGATGGAAATTCCTATATTTTTTTATCATTATATCAATTTTGTAAATATGGATGGGCGTGGAAAGGCGCGCTTTCATGGTCTAGTCGGTCCTATAAAAGCAGGGAGGTAAAAGCCAATTCTAAGAATGAGGATTTGTGGCTCCGGAGCTCCAGTGAGCTCGGTACTTGGAAAATTCGAAATTTATATTTTTTGTTTTAAAAAAATCGAAATTTATTTATGGAATTCATATTTGTGCTTTGAATGACTTGTGGCAAGTTTTGGTAAAAAAATCATTTTGTTTTGGGCTACAAAAAAACAAATTTCTAGTTGTATATAGTAAAAAAACACATGTACTCCTGACAAAGATTTGTCTTTTTTGTATTTCACAAAATAAAATGTATTCTTCTCAGAAAATTCTTTCATACCTTTGAAATGTATAAATTTTTGTGCTTGATTTTTTCATTTTTTTGAGTGCTAAAGATACCTTTTTTATTTCATTTTTTTCAAAAAACAAGCTCTAGTGAGCTCGGGAGCCACTGGCAGTTTTCGCAATTCTACTCATTTCATCTCTTCGAGAAAACACAGAACCAGATCATTTTATTCCATCTTTATGGTCCAAACGCAATACAATGGAATTATACTATTACAAATGGCACCGCTTGCCATTTCTAAGTGGTAGTGCACTGCAAATGGCACCGCTTGCCCAAGCCCGCATAAGAGCACACATTGTGACAATGCTGGACGTTTATGTAGGCACTTGAATAATGAAAGTGATCCTCACCAAACCAATTTTTTAGCTAAGCGTTGATGCTTGCAAGTGCAATGCTCGCGCGTGTTTTGGTCGTTCACGGAAACGGTTAATCGATTATGAACAACTTGTTTATCCAACGGCGCACAAAGGAGAGTGGAGAGGACCAGGGTCTTGATTATTTTTTCCTTTTAAGTTTTAGGTCCTTGATGTAATTCTCTAGGTTTGTGTTGTATTTCCTTTCTTTCATGTTTTTGGATGTAAATTGTACCCACCAGCAATGTGATAATGCATCCTTCGGGTCCTTCGAGACCCTAACTCCGTTAAAAAAAACCTTACCCACAGAGGCATCATGAGTCTCAACTTACTCAGTTCCCAGACTGGTTTTGTACCTTGTTCCATTAATTCTGCTATACTTCTTTGTGAATCAGATGATTCTTCAATTTGCATGTCCAGACTTCACTTATTTGCTAGAATCTTTCAAGGCACATCAAAACATTACAACACAAGGTTACTCAATATGGGTTGGTGTGCGGAGCAAACAAGTTCGAAATCCGTAACAATATTTGATCGGATAAGTAAGCTCCGCATCCGCTTGTAACAATATCTAGTCCAACCCAACAAACCAAAAAAAACTCTGATTACATGGCCTCACTAGCGCCCATATGCCCCAGAATTCATCTCAGCGAGCAAAAAAAAACTAGTGCCTAACTTTCCATCGGGTGCCTAGATCGAAATCCACAACTCCACGTTGTGATGCTCTAAAATGGCAAGTGAACACCCATGCTAACCTAAGCTATATTAAGAAGATGATGACTTTTTTATTGTCAAGGGAGAGGAAGAAGACAAATTCTACGTGAATTGTATTCAATTTTTCCCTAAAAGTTAAGGCTTTGCAATTACAAGATAGGATCCAAATGAATTAGAACCACAAGGAGTTGAAGGGAGGACAAATAAAAACAACACAACCTGTCGTGATGGTGGCACGGCAGATGCCATAGGTAAGCTTAAGTTGGGGCTAATAGATGCTAGAGGGATCCAGAGAGGAAAGATGTAGTGGTTTCTACACTCAGAATGCTAGAACTCAATCTCTATTCAACACCAATGGAGCCTCGAGCTGTATGAGCGAGCGGAAGAAGAAGCTATCACTAGTGCCCAGTGAGGGAAATGAATCGATCTCCTTCTCCAGACGCCCCGCCCCTCCTTATAAAGGAGTGACCTGATGCCTTTTAGGGCTGACGTGGACAAGCATATTCCTTCCCAAAGCGGTAACTCGGCGGGCTTCTTTCCCCTTTTATCGACGGCAAGGACGCAGAACCCACCACATGTGAGCCTCGGGCCTGAGGACTATCACCTCCGTGACCTTCCTCTGCTCCTCTTCTGCTATGTTTCTTGTCTGTAGCGCTTGGCACTGTGCAGATTTCTGAGAGAGATACTGGAAAGTGTTGATTTTGGGGTTTGTCTCCTTCTTCTTGGACAAGCTTTCCTTGATCCGGCCTCGCCTCGCATGATTCAACTTGACCCTAACCTGCACTTAAGATGCATGACAGTGCTACGCCGACATACCTTTTATGTCGGTTAGGTCAAGTCTTAATTACTTGACTCGGGGTTAGTCGGACCTCATTTAGCCGACTCCTACATGACTCGGCCGGACCTGGATATGATCCGGCCACCATGAATACTCCTCCCTTACTTACCTTGACCCTACATGGGGTCATCACTCCAACATTAGTTCCCGAAACTGGTGCGGTCTTGCCGACTACTCTCGGCCGGACCACATCAGTTTTTAGATACTCAGTTCTTTCTACTTTTATCTCCGACTTATTATTCAGTCGGTGCCTTTCTCTTTTTTCTCCTCTCTGCTCACCTCTTTCTCCGAGGTGTGACTCGTTTTTCAAGCCACTCTCCTCTATCCGAGGTATCCTCTTAGCTTCTCTGGTAAGCTTCATCCTACATGTATCAATCATTGCCTTTTGTCCCGTTTTTTGTACCACTATAGTGTATCCTGACATTGCTTCTGTAATCACTGCGGCACTCTTATCGATGCTGCGACTCTTTGATCACCGCAACGGTCGTGACGGCCGAATCTTCTCCTGCACCGTGTGACCCTCGTTGTGGCTCCAATCGCCACTAACTTTTGCGGTTGCAGGGGCGCATTCGCGATCCCACTAACTTTCACCAAACGCGGTTATAAATAGGGGGAGTGGGGAATGGGTTGGTTTACTTCCCCATTCTCGCCTTCCTCGTCTTCCTTCCTGCGCCGCCGCTGCTGCGCTCCTGTTCCCGCGACCACGTCGCCGCGCTCCTCCTCACGCGACGCGACGCCGTTGTTTGGTCCTTCCTCACCGTGCCTCGTCTCCGCGTTAGGTTTCTGCGGTGGTTTTCTCCTTCCGCCGCCACCATGCTCGTCTTCGCTGCGATGAGGCCTTGGGTTTCGAGGCCGCTTCCCGCCACCAGCGATTCCTCCTCTGTTGGCTCCTCCGACGAGCCCATGTCGAGCTCGCACAGCGACGCTGTCGTGGGAGAAGAAGATCTCATGGTGGGTCTAGAGCGTGGTTCGTGGCAAGTATCCACAGTCACCCGCCGAGAAATTGAGTGGATCCGCAAGACTCGCCGAGTTCCTCCTGAGGTAAAGTGTCGCTTACCCGGCAAGGAGTCTACCCCTGTAGTTGAGGATGACGAGTACGTAGTTTTTATGTCGCATTTTGCCAGAGGATTCGGCCTCCCTCTTAACGACTTCGCCAAGGGCTTCCTTGAATTCTTTGGCCTCCAGCCCCATCATCTGCCGGCCAACACCATCGCTTCTCTGTCGGCTTTTATCTCTGCCTCAGAGTAATATTTCGGCCTCTGGCCTTCTGTAGTGGTCAGGTCGAAGTTTTTCCAGATCCGTGCCAACATTGTTCCGGATAAATCTCTCCATCCCTCTGAGAAATCTCTCACTCGGTGTGGGGCCGTTTCTATCACACCTCGGAAGAATTCTTTGTTCCCCCGAGTTTACATGCCTAGAGTCCTGCAAGAAGAGGTATTGTCCTAAATACCTCTGCTGCTCTTGATTCACCATATGTTATAAGTAATCTTGTTACACCACCACCACATACACATGCTACACACACTGCTACTACTGCTGAATCTGAAATTGCTTCTGATACTCATGATGTTACTTCTACTGTGCTTGATGCGAGTGGTTCAATAGGTCCTTTCCTAGATGCTACTATTGCTAGAACTATTTTGGGAAACACTGAAACTCCTAGTGAAGACACTGTTACACCTGTTAGCTCACCTGAGTCAAGAGAGAGATATGATATTAGTGATGGTTACATTGAAATGACTGATGAATTTATTGAAGAGTACCAAAACACACATGGTGCTAGTGCTATTAGGAGTCTCCTTGAGAGACATACCATCATTCATAAACTATCTTCTGATGCTAAGTTTACCACTTCTCCCATAGATACTAAAGATGAAGATTATGATTTCTCTCTTCATTTATCCTATTTAGACATTGTTGAGAAAGAACCTTTTTGTGGGACTGAAAATGAGAGTGCTGTGGCACATATGAATGAGCTTTCCACTATGAGTGCCTTATTCTCTGATGATTTTAAGATGCAAGTACTTTGTTACTAAGATCTTCACTTTTTTCACTAAAAGGAGAAGCTAAAGCTTGGTTTAATAGATTACCTCCTGGATCCATTGATAGCCCTGATTGTTTGATTGCTTCTTTCTTCTAGAAATATTTTCCTCCTAGTGCTAGACATGCTGCTTTGCAGAAACTTTTTGATTTTAAACAGGGAGAATAAGAGAAATTGCCTGAGTCATGGACAAGGTTTTGTGCCTTGATTCATGCACATCTTGTATGTCCATTTCCTAAAGATGAGCTTCTTGATATTTATTATAATGGACTAACTGATGATTCTAGGACATACCTAGATAGTTTTGCTGATTGTGTTTTCAGGAAAAGAACTCCTACAGATGCTGAAGAATTAATGGCTAAAATAAGTAAGAATTATGATGATTGGACTTCAACTGAGCTAAATACACCTAAGCCTATTACTCCTGAACCAATTGTGCCTGAACCGGCTCCAACACCAACACAGAAGAAGAGGGGAATGATTGCATTAAATGATGAAGTGATGAAGGAAGCTAAGAAATGTCTAAAGGAGAAAGGTATTGGAGCTGAAGATGTGAAGAATCTACCTCCTATAGAAGAATTATGTAAGCCAATTGCCCACTCATCTACTATTGAGGTACAATCTCTCCACTTTAATGAAGGTGACATTCCCTATGGAAAACCTCCCGATCAATGCTTAGAGGAACTTGACACTTTTATTGTTAAACAAGGTAATTTTAATAAGCAAGTTCAGAATCATTTATTAGAAACCTCTAGAGCTATTAATGAGTCGAAAGATATTGTGGAAAGAACTACTAATGATGTTAAAATGATTGTTAAACACTTCCAAATGGTTCAAACCCAAATTGATCAACTTGCTAAGGTACAAAAAGATATGCTAGTTAATGCTTCAGGAGATAAACATGCTTATGGAATTAGAACTAGGAGTGGTGCTGCCACTCAAGATCCTTTATATCTTGAAGGACACCCTAAAAGAATTGAGCAGGATTCTCAACAATTTGAAAATAGTGGTAATCCTCATAAGAGAAAGAAAAAGAAACATAAAATAGTTGAGGAACCAACTGAACCTGCTGTAGACCCTAATAGTATATCTGTCTATGATGCTGAAACTAAGAGTGGTAATGATAAAAATGATACTCCTGATAAGGAGGAAGTTGAGGAAGAACCTGAGAAGCACACTAAGAACACTAGGTACACTAAAGAAGATTTTATTGCTAATAAACATGGTAGTGAGAGAGAACCTTGGGTGCAGAAACCTATGCCTTTTCCTAATAAGAAACACAAGTCAAAGGAGGAAGAACACTATAACAAGTTTTGTGAGTGGATGAAACCTTTATTTTTGCAAATTCCTTTGACCGATGCTATTAGGGTGCCTCCTTATTCAAAGTATATGAATGATATTTTCTCTAATAAAAGGAAGATTCCTAATGAGGAAATTTCTACTTTGCTTGCTAATTATTCCTTCAATGGTAAGGTTCCAAAGAAACTTGGTGATCCAGGTATTCCAACTATTCCTTGATCCATTAAAAATAATTATGTTAGAACCGCTTTATGTGATTTGGGAGCTGGAGTTAGTGTTATGCCATTTTCTCTTTACAAGAGACTCCAACTAGAAAAGTTGATACCAACTGATATATCTTTGCAAATGGCTGATAAGTCAACTACTATTCCTGTTGGTATATGTGAGGATGTTCCTGTTCAAATGGCTCATAATTTCTTGGTTTTAACTGATTTTGTTGTGCTTGAGATGCCTGAAGATGATAATATGTCCATTATTCTTGGGAGACCTTTTCTTAATACTGCAGGTGTTGTCATAAATTGTAATAAAGGAAAAGTAACTTTAATATTAATGACAAAGACCATACTGTCAATTTCCCCAAGAATATTGATAAGAGCTATTGTCTGAATTCCATTGAAAATGTTGAGAGCATCAAAGTTGGAGAATTATATTGTCCCATTCCACAAGGAAGTTTTGAAACTATTATGATTGGGACTATTGCTATCAAGTTTGAGGTAACATAATCACTTTGTGGAATGCAAAGTTTTGCTTCATATAAGATTGTTTTGGTAACAAGACTTGATTAACCCTGTTAACAAAGGGATTTTAATGAACAAAACAATTCTTTCATAGTGGTTATACTTGCTCACTTTTATTTTTCTCCTTCCTAGTCTTTGCTCTTTCTCTTGTTAGTCTTAGTTTTGCTAGTTGTTTGCTTGTTAGAGTGTCTTAGAACTTCTGTAGTTTTGTTTTTGGTTTGCTTTTGCTTCTTCTAAAAAAATCTTTTTCTGCGATAAAATCAATTTTCATACCCTGAAAATTGGCCAAAAATAAAGTTTTCCGAAAAATCCCAAAAAATTCATATTAAATTTTTCCTCGAAAAAAGAGGCAGAGGGATACCTAGAGTGGCCCAGGGGGACCCACCAGGCCAGCACACCCCTGGTGGCGCGCCTGGTCTGGGTGGGGCCCACTTGTGGCCCTCCAAGATGACTCCTTCTAGCCACTTCTTTCTCTCTCCCAAAAAACACCGAAAAACTTTCTCAAGCTCGAGTTCCTGCTGTTCTTGCTCTCGATTTTCGATCTCCTTGCTCAGCCCATCTTTGCTGCTGATTTTTGGAGGGATTGATCCTTGGTATGTGCCTCCTCCGCTTGTCCAATTAGATTTTTGATTGTTAGATTGTATCTTGAGTATTTTGCTGCTATAGGTGTCAGGTTATGTGAGCTTGCATGCTTGTTCTATGCTTAGAGATTTCATTTTGATGCATGTTTAGCCCTCTAGCAAGTTTCTATAGTAGTTCCTCATCATTTATCAATTTGGAATCACTTGGTTTGATTTTTGTCTAAAATTTTCAGAAAGGAACATGAGTGCATACCCACTGAATCAATATGATTTGATGCTACCTGAGCCAATGAAGGTCCATCGCGAGGAAGAAGTTTTCCCTTCCATATATCCATGCCCTTAATTTATGAGAGCCGCGGGGATCTTCTAGGATTTCCAAACTATGATTACTAATGCAGGGTTGGAACACTTTGTTGAAGAGGACCCATTTCAATACGTTAAGCTAACCATGACTGTGGTGCAGGACTTCCGGTTTATTTGGTCCTTGTCTAACCCCATGATCCATTATAAAATTTACAATATAGCTGTCGACCTGCCTTTTACTGATTTCTATCCAGCTATTAGAGTGCCACATTGGGGATCTTGTGAGAAGATCAAGGAGAGGCCTAAGCCACTTATGGATTTATATGCTGAAATTTTCCAAGGTTGCGACTTCTCAAAGGAAAGTGGTAAAATTTGGAACATTCAGTTCCCATCCATTAGATATTTTGTCTATTTCATTACCAAGTGTGTTCTTGTTAGAAAGACTATTAGAAAGTTATCTTCATTTGATCTAGCTTTTATCTCAGATGCTTTGAATAGGGATAGATCTTATAACCTGGGTGCCTTGATAGCTTACCGTCTTACCACCAACCGCGAGAGGGGCGGAATTTGTGGAGGCCTTATTGCCTCTCGTTTGCTATCTTTTCATGGTTTAGAGCTTCACCATTCAGATTATTGGTTCCCCATAGAGAGACTTGATCTCAATTCCATGGTTCAACATAATTTTGTTTCTTCTTGGGCTTCTGTGAGAGATTTACCGTATGAGATATACTTTGTCAAGCGTGGTTGGAGAGGGGTAGGACTGAGAAAGTAGTCTATTTGCCTGCACCTGCTTTGCTTAATTTTGATAACAGGCAAGGATGGTCGCTTACGGAGGAAGATTTTGACACATACATGGCGGAGCTCTCCCAGCAGGGGCAGAATGTTGGAGAGGATGCCGAAGATGATTCGATTCAGCCCACCAACATGGGGGAGTCTTCATACCAGCAGCCCTCCTATGATTGGAGCGCGTCTTCTTCTTCATCGCGAGGGCCTGATTATGATCATTCTTATGATGACCCACCAACTTGGGGTTACTACCCGCTCTATTGAGCCCCACTTAGGCCAAAAGCCTAAGCTTGGGGGGAGGTACACCAACATCACACTCATATATATATATATATATATCATGTTTCGTCGATTCTTTGTATATCCATGTTTCGCTTTCTTTTTGGTTCTTGTTTCTTCTTTCCCAAAACACAAAAATACCAAAAATAATTTTGTTGTTTCTCTTGGTTTGTTTCTTTGCTTTTTAGCTTTGGTTTTCCTTAAAGAAAAATTCAAAAAGATTTTGCTTTGTTTTTTTTGCTTTGTGTGCTTGCTTTAAAAAAAATCGAAAACACCAAAAATATTTGTTGTTCCTCTTTGGTTTTTTGAAGTTATTTGCAGGGTTCAGCAGTCCTCAGTGGAGTTTGGTTTCATGTTATTATTCAAGCCACACAAGTGAAGAGAAATAATGAAGAATAAGACAACTTGAGGTGTGGTAAGAGGATGGTAACGAACTCTATTTGTTTTCATTTTTGTACATATACTCATCATTGTGGGCATGCTTAGTCTGTTCATGTAAAGTGTATGTTATTTATGGATGCTTAGTAGTTCTTGCTCTCTTATGATTAGCTCCATCTTGCTAATAGTTTGTAGAATGTCATATGAATGTTTGCTTGCATTGTTCTATTCATAACTTGGTATGATATTGTGGTATCCTCCTCTGAATGTTTCATATGAATCGACTTGGCACATGCTCACGCATGCATATGACTGAACAATAGTTAGTAAGCCTCGATAATTTATTTTTCCTCAGAGTTCTTGTATCACTTTCATGCCATAATTAGTCATGTTTTGTTGCAAGCATGATTATGACAGTTATTGCTCTCTCTTTTGTCGCTCCCTCTCTATTTCTAGCCTTCACTTGCACTGAGTATGAGCTTTACTTGTGCATCCAACTCTACAAAACCAATATTGCCAACAGTGTCCACCATACCTACCTACTAGCATCATTTGCTATTCCGTGCATATTTATTATGCCTCGTTTTCTTCCAAATAAAATGCTTGCTTGTTATGGGAAAACTAGTTAGTAAAGCTCTCACGAACTTGATGGCAAACTTTATTTCTTGCACTTAATAAACCTGAAACATTGTGACTGTCCATAAAAGTTATATGCTTGCAAATTATAGGCTGGGAGCTAGCAGAACCGTGCTGTCATGGAAAACGCTTTCAATATTGCACATGTACTTTGTACCTAGTTGATATCATGCTCTTCTGTTTACAGATGTCGTCGGTGTGAAATAAAAGGGGAGCTTGTAAGTTCATGGAGTTATATATATGTGTTAGAGAAACGCCTGGGCCGCTAGCCTAAGCCATGCCTAATCATGGTGGAAACTTGCAGCATAACCATAATGAGCAATCTTTGAAGCATCCTCAATAAAAACCTATGCAAATAGCAAATAAAAAGATCTTTGAGATGCTCATTGTCTGCTTGCCTTGTCATTTTGATTATGGGATAGCTCCTCGTACTCAAGGGACATGAGATTTCTAGTGTATGGTCTGTCAAGCATATAACTCATATTGGACCTCACTTTCACCATTAACCATCTAAAGATGCCTATGATAGGGGAAATGAGAGCTCAAAGCTAATGAGTACCTTACTTTCAGCATTTGGAAGCCTTTCAAACCTTTCAAAACCTTTTCACTTCCTTGTTGAGTCACCACTTATTCTATGAGCACCTTCTTGAGAGCATAGTTGTCATTCTTAGTGTAATGTGCTTGTCTTAAAACTTGGTTAATTATGTCATGACTTTGATGCTTGTATCTCTGATATCTTTACTTCTAGTCTTCACTTGAACTTCAGAGGTGCCTTGGCATTTATTTTGTGCTCTACAAACAAAGGCAAGCGAGATACCACTCTATCATACCTTCTTATGAGCATTGCAATGTTGCTTATGTTTATGTTTCATCCTACTTATTATTATTGAGTTGGAATCTCTTCATAGCTTGCAATGACTATTAAGTAGACTTAGTTGCATACTCCTTATTATGAATTGTCTAAGTATCTACTCCTGTGCTGAGAATATTTACATCATATGAAGCAAATATGTTCGTGAAAGTTCTTTTATCGCATTCGGTTTTCAACTGAATTGCTTGAGGACAAGCAATAAGCTAAGCTTGGGGGGAGTTGATACGTCCAAAACGTATCTACTTTCCCGAACACTTTTGCTATAGTTTCTCCTCTAAACTTGTGTGATTTGGATACAACTAACACAGACTGATGCTATTTTCAGCAGAATTACCTTGGTGTCTAGTTTTTGTGCAGAAAATCAACTATCAGGAAAAATTCCAGAAAATATGCCAAAAATCCTATTTCACCAGAAGACTCATGGAGCCAGAACACGAGACGGAGTGGGGGCCTGAGGGGCCCACACCCCCTGCCGCATGGGCCAGGCCTGGATGCGCCTAGAGGGGGTGTGGCCGCCTCAGGCACCCCCTCGGCCTCCCTCTTCGCCTATAAGGTACCTCTTGACCTAAAAACTCAAGGGGGTTCGACGTTTTTCTAGAAAGAGTTTCGCCGTGCCGCCACCACCAGAAACCGCGATTCAGAACCAGAAACTCCGTTCTGGCACCCTGCCGGGATGGGGAATTTGGAAAGGATCATTGCCATCATCATCACCGACGCCTATCCATCAACCATCCATGTTTCCCTCATCCATGTGTGAGTAATCACCCGCTGTAGGCTATGGGGATGGTAGGGATTGGATGAGTTCTATCATGTAATCGAATAAGATTGTTAGGGCATGGTGCCTAGTATCTCTATTAGTGCTATTTGACTTTGTTGCAACTTGTTGTGCTTAATGCTTGTCACTAGGGCCCGAGTGCCATGATCTCAGATCTGAACTTATTATTGATTCATGATGAGATTATTGTTTGTGATCTTATATGCAAGTTGTGTACACATATCATAGTTCAGATCCAAAGGCCCCGAAGTGACAGAAATTGGGACAGCTGGAGGGGATGGCTGTGATATGAGGATCACATGTGTTCAGGGAGTGTTAATGCTTTGCTCCGGTGCTCTATTAAAAGGAGCACCTTAATTGCCAGTAGTTCCCTTGAGGCCCCGCTGCAACGGGCTGGCAGGACAAAAGATGTTATGCAAGTTCTCATTGCGAGCATGCATGACTATATATGGAGCACATGTCTATCATGGTTTAGTACTTGGATGCTTTATCTTATTTATCTGTAATTTCCCTAGATCTTGAAGTTACATGTTTAGACTCATACATGCAACACCCGTCCATCCATCCCTATGCCTATCGCACTCATATCCTATTGTTTGCTACTATTGTTTGCATTGCTCTTGTTCTACTGCTGCTGTTACTTTGCTATTGCTACTACAAAATTGTTGCTACTGATAAACTTCTGTGAGCAAGATCTATTTCCAGGTGCAGCTGAATTGACAACTCAGTTGTTAAGGCTTATAAGTATTCTTTGGCTCCCCTTGCGGCGAATCAATAAATTGGGTAATACTACCCTTGAAGACTGTTGCGATCCCCTATACTTGTGGGTCATCATAAGGTAATCAAATGTTTTGGTTTTATACAAACTTATCGAGAAGCTTGTATTTACAAGAAAGTGAGTGGGAGCTCTGTAGCATTCCTAGTACTATATGTGGACGACATATTGCTGATTGGGAATGATGTAGGCCTTCTTAATAGTGTCAAGGATTATTTGAATAATAGTTTTTCAATGAAAGATCTTGGCGAAGCAGCTTACATATTAGGCATAAAGATTTATAGAGATAGATCGAGGGACGCCTAATATCATTGTTACAGAGTACATATTTGGACAAATTTCTAAAGAGGTTTGGAATGGAAGATAGCAAGAAAGAGTTCTTGCCCATGTTGCCCAATACGACCTTGAGTAAAACTCAATGTCCTGCTATGGCAGAAGATAGAGAAAGGATGAGTAAGACTCCCTATGCCTCAACCATATGATCTATCATGTATGCCATGCTATGTACTAGACCCGACATTGCATATGCTGTTAGTTTGACTAGCAAATATCGAAGTGATCCAGGAGTGGATCATTGGACAGCGGTCAAAAACATCCTTAAGTACTTGAGAAGAACTAAGGATATGGTTCTTTCTTATGGAGGTGATGAACAACTCGTTGTTAATGGTTACACAGATGCTAGTTGGAACAACGATCCAGATGATTCTAAATCTCAATCTGGATACATATTTACTTTGAATGGTGTAGCAGTAAGCTGGGATGAGTGCAAAGCAAAGCGTTGTGGCAATATCTTCAACTTAATCAGAATACATAGCTGCTTCGGAGGCTTCACAAGAAGCGATATGGATGAAGGAGTTCATTACAGAGCTCGGTGTGGTTCTAGTGCCCTGGACCCAATGTCTATCTACTGTGATAACACGGGTGCCATAGCCAATGCGCAAGAACCAAGGTCACACAAGAAGCTGAAGCATATCAAATTGCGTTTTCACGTTATTCGAGAGCATGTCCAAGATGGTGACATAAAGATTTGCAAAGTACACACAGATCTGAATGTGGCGGATCCGTTGACTAAACCTCTCCCGAGGGCAAAACAGGACCAGCACCAAACCACCATGGGTGATCGGTATATTACCATGTAATCTAGATTAGTTGACTCTAGTGCAAGTGGGAGACTATTGGAGATATGCCCTAGATGCAATAATAAAAGTAGTTATTATTATATCTTTGTGTTTATGATAAATGTTTACATTCATGCTATAATATTATTAATCGGAAACATTAATACTTTTGTGATTTGTAAACTAAATTAGAGTCCCTAGTAAAGACTCTTTATAATACTAGCTTGTTGGTTGATAGATGATCATGGTTTCCCAATCATGAACATTGAGATGTTATTAACAATAAGATCATATCATTAGGAGAATGGTGTGATGGACATACTCCTATAGATAAGCGTAGCATAAAGATCAAGTCATTTCAATAGTTCGTTTGCTATAAGCTTTCTGATACATAGTAACCTAATTCCTTCGACCATGAGATCATGCTAATCACCATCACTAGAAGGATTCTTTGATGACATTAAACACCACACCGTAACTGGGTGGCTATAAAGGTGACATTGAGTGTTCGGAAAGTATGTGTTGAGGCACATGGATCAAGAGTGGAATTTGTCCATCCATATGACGAATATATATACTCTGGGCCCTCTCGGTGGAATGTCATCCAATTAGCTTGCAAGCATGTGATTGGCTCACAAGGGATCACATATCATTGGAACGAGAAAAGAGTACTTATCGGTAATGATACGTCCAAAATGTATCTACTTTCTCAAACACTTTGCTATTGTTTCTTCTCTAAACTTGTGTGATTTGGATACAACTAACATAGACTGACGTTGTTTTCAGCAGAATTACCTTGATGTCTTGTTTTTGTGCAGAAAATGAACTATCAAGAAAAATCCCGGAAAATATGCCAAAAAATATATTCCACCAGAAGATCCACGGAGCCAGAAGGGGAGATAGAGGGGAGGCCTGGGGGGCCCAGACCCACCCCACGCGCAGGCCCACTGACCCCACGCCTAGGGGAGGTTTGGCCACCCTAGGCAGCTTCTCGGCCTCCCTCCGCATTTATAAGTTGCCTTCTGACCTAAAAACTCAGGGGGTTCGATAGTTTCCAGAAAGAGTTTCGCTCCGCCGCCGCCACGAGAAACCAAGATTCGGATCCAGAAACTCCGTTCTGGCACCCTGCCGGGACGGGGAATTTGGAGAGGATCATCGCCATCGTCATCACCAATGCATCTCCATTAACCACCAATGTTTCCCTCATCCATGAGTGAGTAATCCCCCGTTGTAGGCTTGGGGATGGTAGGGATTGGATGAGCTCTATCATGTAATCGAATAAGATATGTTAGGTGCATAGTGCCTAGTATCTCTATTAGTGCTATTTGACTTTGTTGCAACTTGTTATGCTTAATGCTTGTCACTAGGGCCCGAGTGCCATGATTTCAGATCTAAAATTATTATTGAATCATTATGATAGTATTGTTTATGGTCTTATCTGCAAGTTGTGTACACATATCATTGTCCTGATCCAAAGGCCCCAAAGTGACAATAATTGGGACAACCGGAGGGGATGGCTATGGTGTGAGGATTACATGTGTTCACGGAGTGTTAATGCTTTGCTCCGGTGCTCTATTAAAAGGAGCACCTTAATTGCCAGTAGTTCCCTAGAAGCCCCGCTGCCACGGGCTGGCTGGACAGAAGATGTCGTGCAAGTTCTCATTGCGAGCACGTATGACTATATTTGGAGCACATGCCTAGGATTGTTTAGTACTTGGATGCTTATTACTATTTATCTGCAATGCCCTAGTTCTTTGAAGTTACATGTTTAGACTCGTCCATGCAACGCCCGTCCATCCATCCCTATGCCTACCGCACTCAAATCCTAATGTTACCGTTACTATTACTATTGCTACTGTTCACTGTTGCTGTTACTGTAGTTGTTGCTACTACAAACTGTTGCTACTGATAAACTTCTGTGAGCAAGAACTATTTTTAGGTGCAGCTGAACTGACAACTCAGTTGTTAAGGCTTGCAAGTACTCTTTGTCTCCCCTTGTGTCGAATCGATAAATTGGGTAATACTACTCGTGAAGACTGTTGCGATCCCCTACACTTGTGGGTCATCAAGACTATTTTCTGGCACCGTTGCCGGGGAGCATAGCTTTATTTGTAAGTTCACTTGGACTATTATTGTTCACTGCTACTCCTTTCATCATGGGGAAGTCTCGTGATGGAAAGTTCCCTATTTTACCATCCACTACAAGAAAAGGTACATTCCTAAACACCTCTGTTGCTCTTGATTCACCGTCTGTTATAAGTAAGCTTATCACACCACCACCACATACACATGCTACACACACTACTACTACTTCTGAATCTGAAACTGCTTTTGATGCTCATGATGTTACTTCTACTGTGCTTGATGCAAGTGGTTCATTAGGTCCTTTTCTAGATGCTACTATGGCTAGTCTAGGAAATACCAAAACTCCTAGTGAAGACACTGTTACACCTGTTAGCTCACCTGAGTCTAGTGAGAGTTTTGATATTAATGATGGTTACATAGAGCTCACTGATGAATTTGTTGAAGAGTGCCGAAATACACATGGTGCTAGTTCTATGAAGAGTCTCCTTGCTAGACGTACTATTATATCCAAGAAGTCTTATGATCCTAAGTTTGCCACCTCTCCCATAGATATTAAAGATAAAGATTATGATTTCTCTCTTGATTTAACTTATTTAGATATTGTTGAGAGAGAACTGTTTTGTGGTACTGAAAATGAGAGTGCCGTGGCTCATATGAATGAGCTCTCCACTATGAGTGCTTTGTTCTCTGATGATTTTGAAATGGGCAAGTACTTTGTTGCTAAGATCTTCCATTTTTCACTAAAAGGAGAAGCTAGGGCTTGGTTTAATAGATTACCTCCTAGTTCCATTGATAGCCCTAATTGCTTAATTGCTTCTTTCTTCCATAAATATTTTCCTCCTAGTGCTAGACATGCTGCTTTGCAGAGACTTTTTGATTTTAAACATGAAGAAGAAGAGAAATTGCCTGAGTCATGGAAAAGATTATATTCCTTGATTCATGCATATCCTGGATGTCCATTACCTAAGAATGAGTTGCTTGATATTTATTATAATGGACTAACTGATGATTCTAGAACCTACCTAGATAGCTTTGCTGATTGTGTTTTCAGGAAAAGGACTCCTATAGATGCTGAAGAATTAATGAACAAGATAAGCAAGAATTATGATGATTGGACTTCAACTGAGCTGAATACACCTGAGCCTATTATTCCTGAATCAGTTGTTCCTGAACCGGTTCCACCACCAACAACAAATAAGAGGGGAGTTATTGCATTAAATGATGAAGTGATGAAGGAAGCTAAGAAGTGTCTAAAGGAGAAAGGTATTAGAGCTGGAGATGTGAAGAATCTACCTCTTATAGAAGAATTATGTAAGCCAATTCCCCACTCATCTACTATTGAGGTACACTCTCTCCAACACTTTGATGAAGGTGATATTCCTTATGGTAAGCCTCCTGATCAATGCTTAGAGGAACTTGACATTTTTATCGTTAAACAAGGTCATTTTAATAAACAAGTTTAGAATCATTTATTGGAAAACTCTAGAGCTATTCATGAGTTGAAAGATATTGTGGAAAGAACTAATGATATTAAAATGCTTTGTAAACACTTTCAAATGGTTCAAACCCAACTTGATCAACTTGCTAAAGTACAAAAGGATATGCTAGTTAATGCTTCAGGAAATAAACATTCTTATGGAATTAAAACTAGGAGTGGTGTAGCTACTCAAGACCCTTTATATCCTGAAGGACACCCTAAAAGAATAGAGCAGGATTCCCAACAAGGTGAGGATAGTGGTAGTCCTCGTAAGAGGTAGAAAAAGAAACATAAGAAAGTTGAGGAATCACTTGAACCTGTTGTAGATCCTAACAGTATATCTGTCTGTAATGCTGAAACTGAGAGTGGTGATGATAATAATGAGCCTCCTGATAAGGAGGAAATTGAGGAAGAACCTGAAAAACACACTAAGAACACTAGGTACACAAAGGAAGATTTTATTGCTAATAAACATGGTAAAGAGAGAGAACCTTGGGTGCAGAAACCTATGCCTTTTCCAGGTAAGAAACACAAGTTAAAGGAGGAGTAACACTACAACAAGTTTTGTGAGTGGATGAAACCTTTATTCTTGTAAATTCCTTTGACTAATGCTATTAAGTTGCCTCCTTGTTCAAAGTATATCAAGGATATTGTCTCTAATAAAAGGAAGATTCCTAATGAGGAGATTTCTACTTTGCTTGCTAATTACTCCTTCAATGGTAAGGTTCTAAAGAAACTTGGTGATCCAGGTATACCAACTATTCCTTGCTCCATTAAGAATAATTATGTTAGAACTGCTTTATGTGATTGGGAGCCGGAGTTAGTGTTATGCCTTTTTCTCTCTACAAGAGACTCGAGCTAGAAAAGTTGATACCAACTGATATATCTTTGCAAATGGCTGATAAGTCAACCACTGTTCCTGTTGGTATACGTGAGGATGTTCCTGTTCAAGTTTCTCATAATTGCATGGTCCTAATTGATTTTGTTGTGCTTGAAATGCCTGAAGATGATAATATGTCTATTATTCTTGGGAGACCTTTTCTTAATACTGCAGGTCCTGTCATCAATTGTAATCAAGGAAAATTAACATTCAATATTAATGACAACGAGCACACTATCTATTTCCCCAAGAAGTTTGTTAAGAGCTATTGCCTGAATTCTATTGAAAATATTGAAGGCATCAAGGTTGGAGAAATATATTGTCCCATTCCACAAGAAAATTTTGAAACTATTATGATTGGGACCATTGCTTCAAGTATGAGGTAACATAACCACCTTGTGGAATACAAAGTTTTGTCTCATTTAAGATAGTTTTGGTAACAAGACTTGATCAACCTTGTAAACAAAAGGATTTTAATTAACAAAACAATGTTTCCACTTTGGTTATACTTGTTTCCTTTTTTTCCTTTCTCCTTCCCAGTCTTTGCTTTATCTTTAGTTTTTCTAGTTGTTTGCTTGTTTGAGTTTCTTAGGGCTTCTGTAGTTTGGATTTTGGTTTGCTTTTACTTCTTCTGAAAAAACTATTTCCGCGAGAAAATCAATTTTCATTCCCTGAAAATTGGCCAAAAATAAAGTTTCCCGAAAAATCCCAGAAAATTCAAAATAAAGTTTTCCTCGAAAAAAGGGGCAGAGAGGTACCAGAGGTGACCCAGGGGGCCACCCCTAGGCCCCACACCTGTGGTAGGCGCGGGCCCACCACTGGTGGCGCAAGCCCACCTGGGCCCCTCCAGGCTGCCTCCTCAAAGCCACCTTCTTTCTCTCTCCCGAAAAACACCGGAAAACTTGCTCAAGCTCGATTTCTTGCTGTTCTGGCTCGCGATTTTCAATCTCCTTGTTCAGCCCATCTCAAGTGCTGATTTCTAGAGGGATTGCTCCTTGGTATGTGCCTCCTCCACTTGTCTAATTAGATTTGTGATTGGTAGATTATATCTTGAGTATTTTGCTACTGTAGGTGACAGGTTGTTTGAGCTTGCATGCTTGTTCTATGCTTAGAAACTTTGTTTTGATGCATGTGTAGTCCTCCAGCAAGTTCCTATAGTAGTTGCTCATCATTTATCAACTTAGAAATCACTTGGTTTGATGGTTGTCTATAAATTTCAGCAAAGAAGATGAGTGCTTATTCACTGAATCAATATGACTTGATGGTGCATGAGCCAATGAAGGTTCATCGTGAGGAGGCAGTTTTTACCTCCATTTACCCATGCCATGAATTTATGAGAGCTGCGGGGATCCTCCAAGATTTCCAAACTTTGGTTACAAGTGCAGGGTTGGAGCACTTTGTTGAAGGTGAACCAATCCAATATGTTAAGCTAACCATGGATTTGGTGCAGGACTTCCGGTTCACTTGGTCTACCTCTAATCCCATGGTCCATTACAAAATATATAATATGCCTATCAACCTGCCTTTTGCTGATTTTTGTGCAGCAATTAGAGTACCTCAGTGGGGATCTTGTGAGAAGATCAAGGAGAGGCCCAAGTCACTTGTTGATTTGTATGCTGAGATTTGCCAAGGTTTCGACTTCTCAAAGGAAAGTGGTAAAATTCGGAACCTCCAGCTCCCAGCTATTAGATACTTTGCCTATTTCATTACCAAGTGTGTTCTTGCTAGAAAGACTGCTAGAAAGTTGTCTTCTTTTGATCTAGCTTTTATTGCAGCTGCTCTGGGTAGGAATAGTTCCTATAGTTTGGGTGCTTTTATAGCTCACCGTCTCACCACCAACCATGAGAAGGGTGGAATTTGTGGAGGTCTCATTGCTTCTAGGTTGCTAGCTTTCCATGGTTTAGAGCCTCACTTTTCAGATTTTCAGTTCCCCATAGAGAGGCTTGATATTGAATCTATGATTCGGCATGGTTTTGTTTCTTTGGGATCTAATCTGAGAAGTTTTCCATTTGAACTATCTTTTGCCCAGCAAGGTCGGAAAAAGGGTAAGACTGAGAAAATAGTTTATTTGCCTGCACCTGCTTTGTTTAACTTTGATAACAGGCAAGGATGGTCACTTATGGAGGAGGAGGTTGACACTTATGTGGGGGAACTATCCCAGCAAGAGGAGAATATTGAAGAGGATGCCGAAGACAATTTGGTTCAGCCCTCCAACTTGGGAGAGTCTTCATACCAGCAGCCCTCATTTGATTGGGGCGCGTCTTCTTCTTTATCGCAGGTGCCTGACTATGATCATTCCTATGATGAACCACCAGCATGGGGATACTATCCGCGTTATTGAGCCCCACTTAGGCCAAAAGCCTAAGCTTGGGGGGAGGTATACCGACATCACACTCATATATATATCATGTTCGGTCGGCTCTTTGTATATCCATTGTTTTCGCTTTCTTTTTGGTTTTTGTTGCTTCTTTCTAAAAACCCAAAAATACCAAAAATATTTCCGTTGTTTCTCTTGGTTTGTTTCTTTGTTTCTTTGCTTTGGTTTGCCTTAAAAGAAAAATCCAAAAAGATTTTGCTTTGTTTGGTTTGCTTTGTTTTTGTTTGGTTTTTCTTTGTTTGCTTGTTTCTAAAAAAATCGAAAACACCAAAAATATTTGTTCTTCTTCTTTGGTTTTGTGAGTTCTTTGCAGGGTTCAGCCGCCCTCAGTGGGTTTTGGTTTCATGTTAATTATTCAAGTCACACAAGTGAAGGGAAATAATGAAGATTAAGACAACTCGAGGTGTGGTAAGAGGCTGGTAACGAACTCTATTTGTTTCATTTTTGTACATGTACTCATCATTGTGAGCATGCATAGCCTGTTTGTGTAAGGTGTATGTCATTATGGATGCTTAGTAGTTCTTGCTTGTCTATGATTAGCTCCACCTTGCTAATAGTTTGTAGCATGTCATATAAATGTTTTCTTGCATTGTTTTATTCATACTTTGGTATGACATTGTGGTATCCTCCTCTGATTGTTCATGTGAATCAACTTGGCACATGCTCACGCATGCATATGACTAATCAATAGTCAGTAAGCCTCGATGATTTATTTTTCCTCAGAGTTCTTGTATCACTTTCATGCCATAATTAGTCCTGTTTTGTTGCAAGCATGATTATGATAGTTATTGCTCTCTCGTTTGTCGCTCCCTCTCTATTGCTAGCCTTCACTTGCACCGAGCATGTGCTCTACCTGTGCATTCAACTCCCAAAAACCAATATTGCCATCTGTGTCCACCATACCTACCTATTAGCATCATTTGTTACTTCAGTGCAAATTCTATATGCCGTGTTCTCTTCCAAAATAAAATGTTTGTCTGTTTTGAGAAAGTTAGTTAGTAAAGCACTAACAAACTTGATGGCACACTTTATTCCTTGCGCTTAATAATTCTGAACCATTATGACTAGTCCATGAAAGTTATATGCTTGCTTATTATATACTGGGAGTCAGCAGAACCGTGCCGTCACGGGGAACGCTTTCAACACCTGTTGGATATCTCATCCAGTTGATACTTTGCTCTTTTGTTTATGGATGTCGACGATGTGAAATAAAAGGGGAAGTTGTTAGTCCATGGAGTTTATAAATTGTGTTAGAGAAACGCCTGGGCCGCTAGCCTAATCCATGCTTAATCATGGTAGAAACTTGCAACATCACTATAATGAGCATCTATGAAGCTTCCTCGATAAAAAGCTATGCATATGGTAAATAAAAAGATTGCTGAGATGCTCATTGTCTGCTTGCCTTGTCATTTTGGTTATGGGAAAGCTCCTGTATCATATGCAAGGGGTACCTCGTTGGCGGTTCTCGCTGATATGCATGTATTTACAATGACAAGAACTTTCAGGTGACCAAAGTTGAGTAGCATGCAGAGCGACCCTCGTACTCAAGGGACTTGGGATTTCCAGTCTATGGTCTATCGAGCATATGATTCAGAGTGGACCTTACTTTCACCTTAACCACATGAAGATGCCTATGATAGGGGCAATGAGAGCTCAAAGCTAATGAGTGCCTTCCTTTCAGCATTAGGAAGCCTTTCAAACTTTCACAAAACCATTTTTCACAACTTTGTTGAGTCACCACTTATTCTATGAGCACCTTCTTGAGAGCATAGTTGTCATTCTTATGCTTGTTCCAAAACTTGGTTAATTATGTCATGACTTTGATGCTTGTATCTCTGATATCTTTATCTCTAGTATTCATGTGAACTTCAGAGGTGCCTCGGCATTTATATTGTGCTCTTCAAACAAAGGCAAGCGAGATACCACTCTATCATACCTTATTATGAGCATTGCAATGTTGCTTATGTTTATGTTTCATGCTACTTATTATTGAGTTGGTTTCTCTTCATAGCTTGCGTTGACTATTGAGTAGACTTAGTTGCATACTCCTTATTATGAATTGTCTAAGCATCTACTCCTGTGCTGAGAATATTTACATCATATGAAGCAAAGTGTTTGTGAAAGTTCTTTTATCGCACTAAGTTTTCAACTGAATTGCTTGAGGACAAGCAATAAGCTAAGCTTGGGGGGGGGTTGATATGTCCAAAACGAGAAAGGCCAAGGTCTAGAGCAAGAGTCGTTGCTTCCTGACATGCCAAAGCTTCCAGAACAGCTAGATTGGTGATTCCCTTGAAGACAACATCAGACAAACCCATATAAACTCCATTATGATCTCGGCAGAAAGCAGCCGCTGCCCTAGTGTTGCTTGTCTTCGCAACAGCCGCATCAACATTGATTTTGAAAAATGACTGAGGAGGTGGTATCAATCTGGCATGAGCTTGTCCAACCGGTGTACGCACCACATTACTGTTACCAGGATTCTCCTCAACACCTTTTAGCTCTTCCAAGAATGAATTCACAAATCCATGAGTAGACAAGGGGGGATTGGAAGATGTCCTCATGGATGGATTTCCTTCTGGACGTCCAGATAGCCCATAGTGTCACAACAATTCTAGTGAAATGATCATGTGGCATTGTCTTCATTAGATGAAAGATACATTGCTTTGCATTTGGTTCCTCGCATGCGATCATATGCCCCACCATCTCCTCATCCGATAACATCCATACACTGTTCGCCATATTACACTCCACCAGGGAATGCCTCCAAAAATCTCTAGCACCACAGATGTACAAGTGTCGTTTCTGGACATGTTCCTATGATCCAAAAGATCATCCGTGGGCAGCGATTACCTAGCTAGTCTCTAAAGAAAGACTTTCAATTTTGAAGGGACGGCCATTTTCCACAGTGAGCACCAACCCTTCTTCTCTTTTTAAACATTTGATGAACCCGCGTTAGCATCAAAATAACCCGTCCTGGTTGTCTTTATGTTGATCATCATTCTATATGAAGAACGGACCGATAAAACCCCCTTTTATCAAAATTCCAGGCCCAAAAATCATCCTGTCTTCTCGTGCATAAAGGAATTCCAAGAATAACTTCCGCATTCATGGGTAAAAAACATTGGCGTACCAGTGGTTGTTGGAGATATGCCCAGAGGCAATAATAAAGTGGTTATTATCATATCTTCATGCTTATGATAAATGTTTACATGCCATGCTATAATTGTATTAACCGGAAACATTAATACTTGTGTGATTTGTTGATACGTCCAAAACATATCTACTTTCTCGAACACTTTGCTATTGTTTCTTCTCTAAACTTGTGTGATTTGGATACAACTAACACGGACTGACGTTGTTTTCAACAGATTTACCTTGGTGTCTTGTTTTTGTGCAAAAAATGAACTATCAGGAAAAATCCCGGAAAATATGCCAAAAATTATATTTCACCAGAAGATCCACGGAGCCAGAAGGGGAGATAGAGGGAAGGCCTGGGGGGCCCAGACCCACCCCAGGCGCGGGCCCACTAACCCCGCGCCTGGGGGAGGTTTGACCACCCCAGGTAGCTTCTCGGCCTCCCTCTGCGTCTATAAGTTGCCTTCTGACCTAAAAACTCAGTGGGTTCGATAGTTTTCCAGAAAGAGTTCCGCTCCGCCACCGCCACGAGAAACCAAGATTCGGATCCAGAAACTCCGTTCTGACACCTTGCCGGGACGGGGAATTTGGAGAGGATCATCGCCATCGTCATCACCAACGCATCTCCATCAACCACCGATGTTTCCCTCATCCATGAGTGAGTAATCCCCCACTGTAGGCTTGGGGATGGTAGGGATTGGATGAGTTCTATCATGTAATCGAATAAGATCTGTTAGGGGCATAGTGCCTAGTATCTCTATTAGTGCTATTTGACTTTGTTGCAACTTGTTATGCTTAATGATGGGGATATGCCTACTGGGGTATACCCAGCAGGGCGTTTCCGACTGGCCCGTGAGCTGGCGAGTGGGCCTGCAGAACGGCGAGTGGATTGAAGCCCAGCAAGGTACCGAGCGACTGGAAGCTAAAGGCCCAGGCGAGTAGATAGGCCCAGTCGGGCTAGGTTAAACGACTACTGAATCTGTAACCGAATCGGTTGAGATATGTAAACCCTAGGGGAGGTGAGCCTATATAAACCTCCCTATGGGGCGAGTAGAGACACGTTCCCTCATACACCCAAGCGACTCGCCGCCTAGCCGCCGAGCTCGCCCATTGTAACACCTCCATAATACAATCTAGCAGGAGTAGGTCTTTACCCTCCGGGGGGCCGAACCTGGGTAAAACCCTGCGTCTTTGCCCTCATCTCGCACCGCAGATGGCTGGCCGCCCTTGCCCCTCGTTCTACTACTCGCTGCCGATTGCAGCATCTGCCGTGACCATTCCCACGACAGTGGCGCCCACCGTGGGGCCTGGCCGGTCTGGCCGGTGTTCTGTGGCGAGATCCAATCTGCCCATCAACGAGACGGTCGCCACCGGCCGCATGATAGCGATCGGCGAGATGCTCCAGATCTTGCCAAGCAGCTACGTCCCGGCGGCGCGACCCGTCACGCACAGCGTGATCCTGCCAGTCGGCACGATCAGCCTCTTCGTCGGCCTCACCGACGTCATCGTCTCGGAGGACTCGGCTCGCATCCGCGAGTCGCCGCCACGCGATCGGCTCTCCGAGAGCCAGGTCCGCACGATCCACCGCCTCGCCTCCGAGTACAACTCGGCCCACAGCAACGTGGCCGGGAATTCAGCGGCCGCACAAGATGCGGCCCTCACCGACGACGCCGACTCGGCGACCCCGGCGTCACTCGCCGGATCCATCATCGCGGCCTCGTCCGCGGGCTCCATCGCCCAGGTCTCCAATGCGGGAGACTTCGAGGACCCCTCCATCCTCGGGATCTTCGAATTCGATTCCGGGTCAGAGAACTCCGCCGACCCCCGCGATGGAACCAGTCGCCACGCCGCGGCTTACATGGCCACCGGCACCGATCCGCCGGAGGATCCTTTCTCCACCCCAATCCCTCCTAACGCCACGGCGACGGAGGTCGAGGAACTCCACCTGAAACTGGCGGAGGCGGTGCGCAAGGAGCAGGCCGAGCGCGAAATTTTTTGCCTCGAGCAGGTAACGGCGCAGGAGCTGTCGCGCTACCACCAGCAGCGGATCAGGTCACGTTTGAACCCCACCGTTCAAGGGCGTGCCCTGAACTTCGACGATGAAAACGACCTGGCCCGCATAGCCGAGCGTGCAATTTGCGAGAACGCGCCCCCAGGAGGAAGCGCCCGCCCCCCGCCAGGATCGACGGTGATGGGTGCCCCACCACCACCCAACCGCACCCCTCCCAGGGACCAGCCGCGGATAGTTGTCTCCTCATGGGAGCGAGACGCAAACGGCCTCCCACTGTTCTCCACCCCGATGGACAACCTCGTGGCAGGCCGAGCAGCAGCCGACAGCATCACGGCCACTGGCGACGGCGCCCTACAGATCCAGTACGTCAGGGCCCTGCTCGCGAAGGCCGTGGAGCAGCAAAAAGCGGGCGCCGACTCGCAAGGTCGAGTATACTCGCGTTCCTCGGGAAGCAGAGCGGCCTCCAGCGGCCGCCCAGCGGCGGCAAACACCCTCAATTGCCCGCCACCAGAGCCACTGCAGCTCCAACACCGACCCGCGAACGCGGCACTCTCCACCAACGACCCCAGGCCGGCGACCAACTTCGTCGCCGCTAACGGACAACCCATCGACGCCCGCACCCACATCATCAACAACCAAAGCTGGCGCGCACGCCAGCCCGATGACTTGCGGCACACCCTAACTAATCGCCGCGACGGCGAGCCTATGGGGTCGCTCAGTCGACTCGGGCCCAAGTGCTTCGGACCAATGATCCGAGGCGAGAAGTACCCGCCAAACTTCAAGGCACCAAAAGAGATAGAAAAGTACGACTCCTCGTACGACCCCGCAGTCTGGCTCGACACATACCTCATGGCAATGGGGATCGCGGGTCACACTGACCTACTCTCCGCCCGTTACCTCCCCCTGATGAGGGAGGGGACGTGCAGGCAGTGGATCAACACTCTCCCCCAGGACAGTATCGACTCCTGGGAGGAAATGCGCGACGCCTTCGTCAGGCACTTCGAGTGCTCCTACACCCGCGCCACCACTATTGAGGACCTGGAACGATGCGTCCAGGGACCCCGTGAGTCGACCCGCAACTGGGTCCAACTATGGCAAGAGCTTTGGTACAACGCGGTCGGCATCCACCCGGACACCGCGATCCATTGCTTCAAGACCTCGTGCCGCTACGAGCCTCTAGTCGCCAAGCTCAAGCGACACTCCCGCACACTCGACAACATCCCCGACCTCCTCGAGATCGCCAAACGGTACGCCGAGGAAGATCCAAACCAGGAAACTGACGACGAGTTAGGAGGGCAACGCCGCACGGGCGGCAACGACAGCGGACGCCGAACCGACCTACGCTATAGCGGCACTCGCCTCACTGGCAAGCGCTGCAGTGACGGGCGAGTCGACTTCGTCGCCAACGCCGGGCACGCACAGCGCGAGCCCAAGAGCTACCGCCGCGACGGAGGGCAACGCCGCGATGGCGGCAATTACAAGAACAAGCCAAGGTTCGATCCCGCGGCCCTCCTTAACCAACCATGTGCGTTTCATAGCAGGGAAGGAAAACCCGCAACGCACACCACCGCCGACTACCACACCCTCAGGGAAATCGAGAAGGCACGGCAAGCGCGGGAGGACACCGACAACGACCCGCCAAATGGCGGAAAATTCGGCAAAGTGGTCGGCTCGCTCCACACCTTCACAGGCTTCAACACGAAGCGCGAGAAGAAGGTCATCGCCCGCGCCGTCGCCGTCAATGCGGTGGCCCAAACAGACGTCCCCCAGTTCCTGAACTGGTCGGAACAGCCCATCACCTGGAGCCGGCAAGACCACTCGCCGCGCATCGAGTACCCAGGACGAGTCGCCCTGGTGGTCAAGCCCAAGGTTGGCGACTACTGGCTCCCCAAGACACTGATGGACGGCGGTAGCTCCATCAACATCCTCTACCTCGACACCTTCAGGCGGCTGCGGCTCCCGCAGTCGATGATCGAGACAACCCACACCACGTTCCACGGCATCGTCCCCGGTCGGAAGGCGTATCCGATCGGCAAGGTCACGCTACCAGTCACGTTCGGCACACCGGCAAACTTCCGCACCGAGCGGATCGTCTTCGAGCTGGTGCCCTTCGACAGCCCTTACCACTGCGTCCTGGGGCGCCAGGCGTTCGCTAAATTCATGGCAGCACCCCACTACGCGTACAACGCGATGAAGCTCCCCGGGCCGTGCGGCGTCATCACCATCAACGGCGACCCCGACATGGCCGCCGAGTGTGAGGCCAAAGGAGCCGAGCTCGCCGACGCCGTCATCGCGGCAGAGACTAATCACGCCGACGAGCTCGCCAAATACGCGAGCGGGGTCAACAATGACGACCCCACAATACTCAAGAAGCCCAACTCAGAGGGCGCAAACACCTCAACCTTTGAGGCCACGACGCACACTCGCACCGTCGAGCTGGTCCCAGGCGACTCCAGCCAGACGGTGACGATTGGGACAGGCATGAGCCCAGCATAGGAATGCGCGCTCATCGAGTTCCTCCGTGAGAACAGGGACATCTTCGCATGGAAACCCTCCGACATGCCCGGTGTCCCTAGGGAGCTCGCTGAGCACAAACTAAACGCCGACCCCAAAGTGCGACCTGTCAAGCAGTCGCTACGGCCCTTCAATGAAGAACGTCGTCGAGCAATCGCCGAGGAAGTGCAGCGTCTACTCGCTGCCGGCTTCATCCGGCCAATCAAGTACTCCAAGTGGCTGGCAAACCCAGTCCTGGTCGAGAAGAAAAACGGGACCTGGAGGATGTGTATGGACTACACAAACCTGAACAGCGCCTGCCCAAAGGAGCAGTTCGTCCTCCCGCGGATCGACCAGATAATCGATTCAACCGCGGGCTCGGAGTCGCTATGTTTCCTCGACGCCTACTCTGGGTACAACCAGATCAAAATGGCTGTCGAAGACGAGGAGAAGACGGCGTTCATCACGCCATTCGGAGCCTTCTGCTACACCGCCATGACCTTCGGCCTCAAGAACGCCGGGGCAACCTACCAGCGGTGCATGCAAGAATGCCTCGCGAGCCAAATTGGCCGCAACATCCACGTCTACATCGACGACGTGGTCGTGAAGTCCGCTCGCCAAGGCGACCTACTCGCCGACCTGGCAGAAACCTTCGCCAACCTGCGAAGGTACAAGATAAAGCTCAACCCAGGCAAGTGCACCTTCGGTGTACCCGCCGAACAACTACTGGGGTACGTCGTCTCCAAACGAGGGATCGAGGCGAACCCAACAAAAATCGACACGATCGCCCGGCTCGGCAAACCCTAGTGCCTGCGCGACGTCCAGAAGCTGGCCGGGCGAGTAGCGGCTCTCAGTCGCTTCATCCCCCGCCTGGGCGAAAAGGCGATGCCCCTATACCGCCTGATGCGCAAGAACCCCACCTTCCAGTGGGACAAGGAGGCGGACGACGCGCTCTGCGACCTCAAAAAGGTGCTACTCGCCGCACCACTACTCGCCGCCCCCGCCGACAAAGAACCTATGCTGGTTTACGTCGCGGCGTCCGAGCGCGTCGTCAGCGCTGTGATGGTCGTCGAACGACCAGAGGAAGGAAAGGAGCGCCCGGTTCAGCGGCCGGTGTACTACATCAGCGAGGTCCTCACCGAGTCGCGCCAACGGTACCCACAGTACCAAAAGCTAGTGTACGCGGTCTTCAGGGCTCAGCGGCGCCTGCCGCACTACTTCTAGGAGCACCCGATCACGGTCGTCTCCTCAGCGCCACTACAAGACATCATCCGCAACCGCGAGGCAACCGGGCGGGTCGCCAAGTGGGCCGTCGAGATCGGCGTCCACAACATCAAATACGAGCCACGAAAGGCGATTAAGTCGCAGGCGCTGGCAGACTTCATCGCCGACTGGGAGGAGGCTCAGCAGCCAGAAAAGCTGCCGTACCTCCATTACTGGAGCCGGCACTTCGACGGCTCCAAGAACGCGGACGGTGCAGGAGCAGGGATAGTGTTGACTTCACCAAAGGGCGACAAGCTCCGCTACATCCTCTGCCTCGACTTCACGCCCTGCACCAACAACATGGCTAAGTACGAGGCCCTACTCCACGGCATGCGAGCCGCCAAGGAGATGAACGTCAATCGCCTCCGATGCTACGGAGATTCCGACCTCGTCGCGGGGCAAGTCGCCGGCACCTGCGACACCGTCTCCCCCACCATGGCGGCGTACCTCCAAGCGGTGGACAAGTTGGGCGGCCACTTCACCGGCTACTCCGTCGAGTGGATCGACAGGCGGAAAAATGAGGAGGCCGACGCCCTCTCTCGCATCGGGTCAGCTCGACTCGCACCACCCGCCGGCGTGTTCCTCGACACAATCTCCAAGCCATCAGTCTCTCCCCTGAGGGAGATCGACATCGGAGTCCCACTCCAACCAGAGGCAGCCTTGGTCGCACTCATCACCGAGCCAGACGATTGGACCAAGCCCTACATCGCCTACCTGGAAGCCGGCACCCTGCCAGCAGACGAGACAGACGCTCGAATGATCGCTCGCTGATGCAAGTCCTACACCATCATCGACGGCGAGCTACACAAGCGCAGCGTCACCGGCGTGTTCCAACGCTGCGTCCAACCGGCTGAAGGGCGCAAAATCCTCCACGACATTCACTCAGGCGACTGCGGCCACCACGCCGCCGCTCGCTCCCTGGTCGCCAAGGCTATGCGACACGGCTTCTACTAGCCCACCGCACACGCCGACGCCGTCGACATCGTCCAGCGATGCGCCGGGTGCCAGAAGTACGCCAGTCAGACGCACGTACCGAGCTCGGCGCTCAAAACAATCCCTATCACCTGGCCATTCGCCGTATGGGGCATGGACATGGTAGGCCCCTTCAAGAAAGCTCCCTCCGGCTACACCCACCTGCTAGTCGCCGTCGACAAATTCACTAAGTGGGTGGAGGCCAAGCCAGTCCGGAAATGCGACGGGAAGACCGCCACTAAATTCCTACGCGAGCTAATATATCGCTACGGGTTCCCAAACAGTATCATCACGGACAACGGCACCAACTTCGCCAAGGGAGCCATGGCCGAATTCTGCGAAGAGCACCACATCCGGCTCGACCTCGCATCAGTCGCCCACCCAGAATCCAACGGCCAGGCGGAACGGGCCAACCAAAGCATCCTCCACGGCCTGAAGCCGCGACTCCAAGTACCACTCGAGCGCACCGCTGGGTGCTGGGTCGAAGAGTTGCCCTCCGTCATCTGGGGAATCCGTACCTCGGTTAACAGATCGACGGGATTCACTCCCTTCTTCATGGTCTACGGTGCCGAAGCAGTCATGCCCACCGACCTCGAACACGACTCGCCGCGAGTCGTCCATTATACGGAGGCTGCAAACGAGCTGGCCCGCCAAGATGGGGTCGACCAGCTCGACGAAGCACGCGACCTCGCCCGGTCACGCACCGCCATCTACCAGCAAGGACTCCGCCGCTACCACAGCCGACGGGTGAAAGCCCGCACCTTCCAGGAAGGCGACCTGGTGTTACGCCTCATCCAGGACAAGAAGGGCATGCACAAGCTCTCCCCTCCGTGGGAAGGCCCATTCGCTATCGGGCGCGTACTTGGCAACGACGCCTACTACCTCATCGACGTCCGCGGGGACGGCGAGCTCGACGTCAAGCGACCATGGAATGTAAACCTCCTCCGGAAGTTCTACTCCTAGAACCCCACACATGTACTCTCCAGTCGCTATGAAATAAAAGAAACGGTTACCGCAAATTGCGCCCACTCTCCATGACTTGTGCCACTCGCACTCGTAATAACAGCGGTATGCTAAAATGCGGAAGTCAACCTTTGGTACAGCGATCGGCACGGCTAAGTAGTGCGGTGCAAGAGCACTGAATCACTTCAGGTCTCGCATCGTCCACGAAAAACGCCAACCCGGAGCACCATTGGAGTCGCCTAGCTCGACTGGTTCTACGAGCCAAGACAACTGCCCTCGCTTCTCACAGCGACCTTGGTCCTCCGCATCCTCGGCATAGCGACTCGAACGGCTAAGTACCACGCTCGGGGACTGAATACCAGTTCGTCAAGAGCGGTCAGGGAAAACGCCAAGTAAGAGAGCACGCCCAGGACTCGCCAAGCGACTGACCTTACGGGCCAGGCAGGAGTGACGCGCTCACACCAACGCGCTAAGTCCTCAACCACCCTCGAGTTGCGCCTAGAACTACCAAGTACCACGCTCGGGGACTCGGCCAACCGACTCCGTTCGCGTACGGGAAAACGGTAAAGTACAGAGCATTCCAGGGAGTCGCCTTGCGACTGGCTCTCCGAGCTCGGGCGAGTCGACCAAAGCAACAACACACATGATAACAACACACATCATATACGAGGTAAACCCCACAAAAGGGCGGACGCGCTCGGGGACTCGTCCAAAATCAACCCAAAGCACACAAACAAATACCAAATAGACACGACATCCCATTCAATCGCATATTGCATTATCTTATGTTACAAAATATGCCCGCATGGCAGAACTGCTGTTAACGCTTCAAGGCAAACTACCCTATTCTGCAGGCTTTGATGATGACTCGCCAGCATCCCGGCGATTACGGATGAACGCGGTGTACGGGTTTGATGGATACGTCGTCAGTTCACCCGCCATCGCCGCGCGAAAAGGCTGCTCGACCTTGAAGTCACGATGCGGCGGCTCGGGGTCGTTTGGCGCGACGACCGTTTCCTGGTAGGGAAGGAGGTCGCCCATCGCCCAGACACGCTCCGAGTACGTGGCGGCACGCTCTTGCAACTTGAGAACCTCGGACAGATCCACCGCGCCAGTCGACGATGGATACCCACTCGTCACATCGTCGACGTCGAAATCTTCGGGGAAGTGGGCGAGTCCAAGGCTCAGTGCTGTCGACGCTCCACGCCGAAACGCCGACCGCGTCATGAACTCAACGACCGCGGGCGCCTTCTCCAAATATTTCCACACCTCAACGAGGTCGCTGGGAATCACCTCCGTGGGCGATATTTCTTGGAGGTAGGCGCGGATGCACGTCGCCGACAGCGTCGCCGAGTCGACGAGCATGCTTACGCACCGCCTCGCATCGAGCGAACTCGCTTCTTCTTCGTCATCAATGATGCGACCTGCGAGCAGAAGACAACGATGAGTACAACGGACACCACAAAAATCACAACTAATAGAAAGGGAAGATGCACTCACCAAGCAACGGGCGGGTGAGTCCCGTGATGAAGCACTGAAGCGACGTGTGGTTGTCCTGAAGCCCAGCAATAAGGACCTCCGACACCTTGCGATCCTCCTCTGCGGCCGCAACGGCGGCCCTCGCTCGCCCGTCCGCCGAGCTCGCTTCTTCTCTCGCCTCCCGCAGTTCGCGCTCAAGGTCGGCGATCCGCTGTTCAGCGGCACCCAGAGCAGATCGCGCCGCCACCAACTCACCAGCGGAGACAAGCCCCTGGCGAGCTTCCTCTGCCTTCGCAGCAACAGCCTGAAGCCCTTTGTTCGCCTCCTGGACGATGACCAGATCCTTCTCAGCGCGCTGTTTCGCGGCCAATCGATCCGCCGACTCAAGCTGCAGACCCTGCACATCATCGAACAAGTTAGTCAAAACGAACTTCCTAAATGCCCACCCGCTGAAATTCAGCGAGTGCGCACTCGGGGACTGGCGATCAAGAAATTCCTAAGTGCCCACCCGCTGAAATTCAGCGAGCACGCACTCGGGGACTGGCGATCAAGAAATTCCTAAGTGCCCACCCGCTAAAATTTGGCGCGTGCGCACTCGGGGACTGGATACGAAAATAAAAGACGAGAAATTATAAGAATCAAGCCGCTGCAAAGCACCGACCTGATCCTCGGGGACTGGATGTACCTGGATGGCTGCGCCAAGCATACCATGGAGTTGTATCACGTCCACGGACGCGAGTAACGCTGGCGTGTGCCCACGACGCTGGTCGACTTCAGCATCGGCGGTCCCCGGAGCGAGGCTCGAGGGCGCAGCCCCGCTCGCCGCGGCCGCCTTGGTCACGAAGCGGGGGAAGGTAGCGATAGAGGCACCCGCTCCAAAGGAAGTCGCCTCCGCCGTTCCAGGCAAGGAAGCGCCCTCCTTCGTAGACGCGACTGCCTCCACCACGGGCCCGGCCGGCGCGGCCGCCGTATCGTCAGAGATAGTGACGATGTCGTCGCCCTTGGCCTTCTTACTGCCATCCGCTGAGGCGACGACCTCGTCCGCTTTCCTCTTGCGGGAAGGATCTTCCTCGCTAGCGGCGGAGGGTACCTTGGCCACGGTCGGATGGCCCATCCTTTTCACTCCGGTCCTGCGCATTAATCGAATCAACAAAGACAATTGGAATAGTTATGGAAACTAAGGAAGGGTGAGCGCACTCACTTGGCGACTGGGATGAAACGTAGCCCTGTACGAAGGCCGGCCGTTTTTTCCAGTTCAGGGCCCAGTCGGCGACTGAGCCCCAGATCCAGGACGTCTCGTGCCCAAGACACGGACGGCTTCTTCGTCGTTGAGGCAGCGGCTGGCTCCTCTGGGACATCCTCGGCGGGAACTTCCTCGCGAGTTGGAGCCGCTACAGCCGGAGCCTCCTTGCGGGGCGAAGCCGCCGCAGCCGGAACCTCCTTGCGAGGCGAAGTCGCTGCAGCCGGAGCCTCCCCCAGCCCAGAGACTGGGGCGAATGGCGGAGGAATCGAGGCCAGCGGCACTTCCACGGTCGCCGTGTCCAGCGCGGCTGTCGCTGGGGGCGCGCCGTCACCAGCTGGGCTGGGAGCATCGGAGCTGCTTGCCGAGTGCGGCGGTGAAGCCGTCCTCGACGGTTTCGTTTTCCTCTTCGGGAGGGCCCTCGCCTCCCTTTCCTTCTTCTTCTTCTTCTTCGACGGAGTGGCTTGACGGCGCGAGGTGGTCTCTGGGAGTTCGTCGTCGTCATCATGACGCTCGAGGCTTCTGCTCGCCTCGATCTCGCGCTGACGTTGCCCGCGGGTCTTTCGGACCAGCGGGGCGACTTCCTCTTCGGACTCTTCCTCGTCGTCCTCGTTGCCCCTCGCGGGTGGCGATTCGCCTATGTCCTGGGCGGATGGCCCCGGGCTCTCGTCATCCGAAGGTGGGAGCCACCCTTCCACCACTTGGAATAGCTGCGATGAATACAAAACAGAATCAGAATTACCGCGACTGTATACACTGCGACTGCGAACAAGGTAAAGGAATTACCGTTGGAGCCGGACGCTTCGCGGTGTAGGGGGCGACCCCAGCCTGCGCATCCAGGTACACCGCCTGGGTGATCTTCTTCAACGCTGGGATATAATCCTCTAGCTTCCACTCGTCGAGGCAGGCCTTCGTCGAGTCTCCCCGGCCCGTGTACTGGTACATATAGTGGTCGCGTTGGGCGAGTGGAACGAGCCGTCGCCCAAGCCAGCAATTGTACAAGTTTATCGTCTGAAGGCCTTTCTTTTTCAGACCACAGATGGTCTGGAGCATCTCGTCAACGACCATCCGCTGGTCGTCGGGGAGCTTGCCGACTTGGAGATGGCGCGGCTCAGAACGATTGGCCGAGTACCGCGGGATCGCCACTTCGTCCTCCGGGGTCGCCTCGGCCACGTAGAACCACGACTTCTTCCAGTCGCTCGCTGCCTTGGCGGGTAGCATCAGATCAAAAAAAGAAGCTTTGGACTTGAGCTGGAACGTCAAGCCGCCCGCGGCTAGCATTGGACCGCCTGCCTCCTCGCGGCTGATCCGTCCGTGGAACAGATCTTGCCACAAGGGAAAGTAGGGCCGGCAGCCCAAGTAGCACTCGCAGAACGCCACGAAGATGGCGAGCTGTTCGATGCTGTGGGGACCCAGATCTGAAGGCTGGATCCCGTAGTAGGCGCAGAAGCGCCGGAAGAACAAAGACGTGGGAAACCCTAGTCCCCGCTCGAGATGACTGGTGAAACAGACGAATTCCCTCTCTCGCGGGTTTGGGGTCGTTTCTCCGGCTGCGAGGATACGCCAACAGCCGGCTCGCAGGATCCCGGCTTCCTCGAAAGGGGCCAGCTGCGCCCTCGTACACTTGGACCTGCCCCATGGTTCGGTGGAAAGGGCCATGGCTGAGAGGTTGGTTGGAGGTCGGGGGATTTCGAGTCGATTGGATCGCGGAGCAGAGGAAGGAAAATGTGCGCACTCGGAAGAAGTGGTGGGCAGTTGGCTCTACGATTGCCTGCCATTCCTCTTATATAGCGGGAGTTGCCCGCCAAATCAGGGGGCCGTTACCACGCGATGATTACGCCAAAAGTTACCGTTGGATTACCCCCAACGGCTAGTTTGACTATGCCTGACGGTCCAACTTCAGCCACTCGGCTCGCCGGGTCAATCACCATGACCGCGTCCCGCCGACTCGACTCGCCCAAGCCGCGACTTGGTTCACCGGATTTTCTCCTTTATACAGGAGCCCGCCGACGATTCGACTGGATGCCTACTTTGAAGCCGCATATTCCGACTGCCAGCAGCCACTTACGCCCAATCGACGACGGCCTCGGGGACTACTGATGGGGATATGCCTACTGGGGTATACCCAGCAGGGCGTTTCCGACTGGCCCGTGAGCTGGCGAGTGGGCCTGCAGAACGGCGAGTGGATTGAAGCCCAGCAAGGTACCGAGCGACTGGAAGCTAAAGGCCCAGGCGAGTAGATAGGCCTAGTCGGGCTAGGTTAAACGACTACTGAATCTGTAACCGAATCGGTTGAGATATGTAAACCCTAGGGGAGGTGAGCCTATATAAACCTCCCTATGGGGCGAGTAGAGACACGTTCCCTCATACACCCAAGCGACTCGCCGCCTAGCCGCCGAGCTCGCCCATTGTAACACCTCCATAATACAATCTAGCAGGAGTAGGTCTTTACCCTCCGGGGGGCCGAACCTGGGTAAAACCCTGCGTCTTTGCCCTCATCTCGCGCCGCAGATGGCTGGCCGCCCTTGCCCCTCGTTCTACTACTCGCTGCCGATTGCAGCATCTGCCGTGACCATTCCCACGACACTTAATGCTTGTTACTAGGGCCCGAGTGCCATGATCTCAGATCTAAACTTATTATTGAATCATTATGATAGTATTGTTTATGGCCTTATCTGCAAGTTGTGTACACATATCATTGTCCTGATCCAAAGGCCCCAAAGTGACAATAATTGGGACAACCGGAGGGGATGGCTATGGTGTGAGGATTACATGTGTTCATGGAGTGTTAATGCTTTGCTCCGGTGCTCTATTAAAAGAAGCACCTTAATTGCCAGTAGTTCCCTAGAGACCTCGCTGCCACAGGCTGGCTGGACAGAAGATGCCATGCAAGTTTTCATTGCGAGCACGTATGACTATATTTGGAGCACATGCCTAGGATTGTTTAGTACTTGGATGCTTATTACTATTTATCTGCAATGCCCTAGTTCTTTGAACTTACATGTTTAGACTCGTCCATGCAACGCCCGTCCATCCATCCCTATGCCTACCGCACTCGAATCCTACTATTACCGTTACTATTACTATTGCTACCATTCACTGTTGCTGTTACTGTTGCTGTTACTGTTGCTGTTGCTACTACAAACTGTTGATACTGATAAACTTCTGTGAGCAAGAACTATTTCCAGGTGCAGCTGAACTAACAACTCAGTTGTTAAGGCTTGCAAGTATTCTTTGTCTCCCCTTGTGTCGAATCAATAAATTGGGTAATACTACCCGTGAAGACTGTTGCGATCCCCTACACTTGTGGGTCATCAGGTAATGAGGTTGAACTAGGTATGCAGATATACCAACGAGCAGACCTCGGATAAGTAAACTATCGCGAGACAAAGGGAGATTGGTATCGTATGTAAGTGGTTCATTCGATCGCAAAGTAATCGTAGAAATATGTGGGAACCATGAAGCAAATTGGCTCAAGACCTTCTCAACATAATGAGATTGCGTTAAAAGTAATCCCATTCTCGTTCTTAATAAGCTTGATGTTCAGAATCACATCAGCCTCTCCCAGATCTTTCATATCAAAACTCTTTGACGAGAAATACATGAATTCATTTATCACTTTCATGCTTGTACCAAATATCAGAATGTCATCCACGTACAAACATAATATAACACTATCGCCCCCACCATGGCGATAGTAAACACACCTATCAGCCTCATTAATGACAAAGCTAGCAGAAAGTAGAGTTTTGTTAAACTTTGCATGCCATTGCTTAGGTGCTTGTTTCAGGCCATATAAAGATTTTAATAACTTGCACACCTTTGTCTCTTCACCTTTTACCATAAACCCATCTGTCTGATCCATATAGATCTCCTCTTCCAACTCTCCATTAAGGAAAGTTGTCTTCACATCCATTTGATGAACGAGAAGACCATAAGAGGCAGCCAGGGACAGTAGTACTCGAATGCTGGTCAATCAAGCGACATGTGAATAGGTATCAAAGTAAACTTCGCCTTCTTTATATGTGTAGCCCTTAGCTACAAGTCGTCCCTTGTACTTCTCAATAGTACCATCAGGCCTTAGCTTCTTCTTGAACACCCACTTACATCCCACAGGTTTACAACCATAGGGTCGTTCTAATAATTCCCAAGTTCCATTAGAAAGAATCGAGTCCATCTCATTTTGTACAGCTTCTTTCCGGTCATCTACATCAGGAGATGCATATGCCTCAGCTATGGATCTTGGAGTATCATCCACAAGGTACACGATGAAATCATTACCAAAGGATTTTGCAATCCTCTGTCTCTTACTCCTCGTGAGAGGTTCATCGTCATCCTTCTCAAGGACTTCCTCATGTGGTTGTTCAGAATTCTCAATAGATGCACTAGATTCAGGAAGTATTTTAGAATAAATTCTACCAATGCTATGCATATCTTTCATAGGAAACATATTCTCAAAGAATGTTGCATCACAAGATTCCATTATAGTATCAACATGCATATCAGGTACATCAGGTTTAACCAATAAAAATTTATAGCCTATACTCCACGGAGCATATCCTATAAAGATACAATCCACTGTCTTAGGTCCGAGCTTGCATTTCTTGGGTATCTGTATGTTGAACTTCGCCAAACATCCCCAAATACGCAAGTACGAAAGTGATGGTTTTCTCCCAGCCCACTCCTCATAAGGCCTCGTTCGTTTTTCATTGGATTGAATCCACACCTGGAATCCATCCAGGCATGGATTGGGTGAATCCAAACACGCCACCCGAATTAGAATAATCCAATTTGATCACTTCCCCTAATCCCTTCTCAGTTTGTAGCTGTTCGGTTGTTCCTTCCTGCGATTTGCTGCCAAGGCTTTCGCTTTGCCGTCCCGGCCTTTGCTTGCACTCGTGGAAAATATTCCACACGTATGGTGGCGGTGATTTTTTTCCAGGCCGAATGAGTAGAGGATGGGCTGGATACACTAGGCTACAATCCAGTTCGGGCCTAACCGAAGACAACATATTTGCTGTAATGGAAAAAAATTCTTGCCGAGCTGGAAAACTGGAATCGGACGACAATCCAAGCCAATCCATGCCACCCATGGACTAAACGAACGAGGCCTAATGGGACTTTTCTTTATTCTTATTAGGAACTCTATTCAGGACATGACATGAAGTCAAGCAAATCCTCCCCCCACCATGCCTTTGATAAACCATCAGTGGCTAATATGGAATTCACCAAGTCAGTCAGCGTGCTGTTTTTCCTCTCGGCAACCCCGTTTGATTGGGACGAGTAGGGAGGCATCCTCTCATGAATAATTCTGTGTTCCTCATAGAATTCGTCAAATATTTTGGGAAAATACTCACCACCATGATCCTACCTAAGACGCTTGATTTTTCTCTCTAGTTGATTTTCAACTTCGGACTTATAAATTTTAAAGTAGTCTAAAGCCTTATCTTTAATTTGCAACAAGTAAACATAGCAGAATTTAGTAGCATCATCTATCAACGTCATGAAATATCTCTTTCCACCTTTTGTCAACACACCATTCATCTCTCATCGATCATAATGTATGAGTTATAGAGGTGCCAAGTTTCTCTCCTCGGCAACCTTGTGAGGCTTTCGAGGTTGCTTTGATTGCACACAACTATGACACTTAGAACCTTTGGCAATAGTGAAATTCAGAATTAAACTCATACTGGACATCCGAGACATCAGACCAAAATTAATGTGACATAAAAGAGAATGCCCAAAACTGGTGTCATCATTAACATCACCACAAATATGATTCACCAATTTATTACAAAACTCTGAAAGTGAAAAACGGAACAAGCATCTAAACTCATAACATTTACCAATAAATTATCCATGTTTCGAAACAATGACTTTATTAGACTCTAACATAGATTAAACCCATCTTTGCATAGAAGGGAGCTGCTAACGAGATTCTTGTTCATAGTAGGGACATGCTACACGTTCCTCAGCTTCACGATCTTTCTGGAAGTAAACTTCAGATCCACCGTACCAACACCATGAACAGAAGCATGTGATCCATTCCCCTTTAGGACGGATGAATTCCGAGTGACGTGATAAGAAGTGAACATACAGATGTCAGCACACACATGAACATTAGCACTCGTATCAATCCACCAACATGATGATTGAAATACTGAAACAATAGTAAATAAATTATCGTACCCATCAATGTTGCTAGCGGTCATGACGTTGATAGTATTCCCACTTTTCCCTCTACGATCTGCATGTTCTGGGCAGTTCTTGGAAAAGTGGCCTAGCTCTCCACATGAATAGTAACATAGCTCGGCCTTATTCGGCTTCTTACTCTTCAAGGTTGTAGCCTTTTCAGGCTTGTTGAACGTGGGCTTATAGTTCCCTTTTTTTCTTGCCGAGAATGTCTTCTTCTGCACCATGTTGGCGCTAGAATAACCCTCACCTCCTGTAACATCCCAGCATTTAGGACTAAACGAAGGGTAGGTTTAGGATTTTGTGCATCTGCATGGATGCATCTGAAAATCTGGGTAAATTTTTCGCCAAATTATAAGACTAGAGTGATCAGAATTCTCACTCCGATGAATTAGGTTTAGTGTCATCCAAGGGGGAGTGTGATAAATTTTGACATGACCTCTATTGTTTTCTAGAATTATGAGGGGAGAAATTTGAATTATAAATAATTATTCACAATAAGATAAATACAAGTATTATAAACAAAAGTATAAATATTATTTAAGAACAACTTTACGTTGTTCTTTTACAATAAAAGAATAAAGGAAAATTATAATAAAACAATAAAATGGATAAAGAAAATAGAAAATGAATTACAACAATGAAATAAATAGAAGAATTCTTTATTAAAAGAATATATATATTACATTATCCTTTTAAGAAGTGAGCCTAGCTCACTTGGTTAGGGAAGTGGATATACAACCTAGCCACCCAGGTTCAAGTCCTCACAGATGCATATTTGGGTTCTTATTATTAAAAAAACTCGTTGTAGGGGCTTCCCCTACCGCATTCCTTTCAAAAAAAAATAAAAAAAAATAAGAAATGGTTACAATTATAATAATAAGATAAATTAATGTAATACAATGTCTTTACATTATTTCTAGGCAGAAAAGAAAATTACAAAAGAATAAGAAAACTAAAGTAACAAAAATCTAAACAAAAATTCCTATATTTAGTGTTGATATTCCTGTACATGCTTTTGATTCCTGCAAAACAAATAAATAGAAGATAAAGAAAGGGGTTAGTGTTAATTAGTGTGCTCTCAGTGTTTGTAGTGAAATGCACTGCCACTGTTCATCATTGAGCTTATTTAGAAAAAGGGGCAAGTTTCACCAAATGAAATGGTATCTGTTCTTATTGCAAACTTAGCCTCAGAACCACATCATAAGCAAATTGGGGCAAGTTTCACCAAGGGAAGGTAAAAGGCAAAGAGATAAAATCAAAGGAAATATCAAGCCTTTTACTTGATCTGATCCACTAGAGTGAGTCAAGCAACCAGGCAGCTCACACAACACATGCAAAGGTGTGTGTTGTCAACACAACAAGGCCTATATTATAAGGAAAAGAGAAGCCAGCTGTAGCATTCCTTCCTTCTTAGCACACTATTTCATAGTTGCACAGCCATGGAAAGGCAAACAATAGCACATTTTCACTTTCCAACACCAAACCAGGAACACACTAAGCTTAGCAAGATCCAAGCAAACCATCAGCCCAAGCACACACCAGATCATCCCAGTACTCACCAGATGGTGACATAAGGAGGGGGTGGATCAGATAGATAGCAAGGGCAAGATCAAGGCCAAGCTTACTGGAACCAGAAGGTGAAGGGAAAGATCAAGGCTAAGCTTACAGGAATCGGAAGGTTAAGGACAAGCTCAAGCCAACAGCAATATCAACAAGATCTAGCCATTAAAATCAACCAGACACAACACCAGCAAAACTAAAAGTTGTGGTGAGTAAAATAAAACCTTCACATGATCTTAACATATCTCTAGACTAAGATTCATGTGTTGTTTTATATCTGGATCTCTCAGAAACCACCCAAGTGGGATGAATCCATCATAGATGATCTTTTAAATAAAGAGTATACTTAAAATTTTACACATCAAACTAGGATCTCAGACCAGCATCATAGATCCTGGATGTGATAGCCAAATCTTGTATTCCAACATGTCCATAGCTTAGATTATGAATTCTAGGCACATCTCCTAGTGGAGTAGCACCTCAGAATTCATAAATCTTATGAACCGATATAAATCTATGAGCACCCCAACCATCTTAGCCAAAAGGATTCAAGATCCAATAACTCATGATAATATCAGAACATATCAATGGGAAACAACATGAAAGGAATCTAATTCCAAGCCTCAGACCAACATCATAGGTTGTAATATTTTAAAAGGGAGCTTCCAACTTAACTTTGACATAAATACAATACTAAACACCAATAGAATCAAGCCAGTAGTAGAATCTAAACTTGTGTACCATTTTAATATGGTGTCACAAAGATAGATTCTAAATCAAGCAGATCCATTATTTAGCTTGCATAAATAAACCTGTGAGACACTAAACATCATGTTCCTGGAATCAAATCAGGAATCATTACTAAGACTATATCCATCCACATAATCAGGGTATCACTATAATCACATTTTACCCTAATTCTGAATATAATCTCACAAGTGAGAGTTCAACAATTTAGTGGGTAATCACTAACAGTACCACTGTCAGTACTAATGTTTTGACAGTGGTGAACTCACAAATCACCAACACCACCAGTAAACTCCACAGTAGCATTATCATTTTGGCCATGCTCAACTATCAATTGGAATCAATACCATAAGGCCACTAGCATCATATAATCAAATGAAAACGGTGACCCATTTAGTGTATTTGATCACAATCCTCACTAGGCGTCACCACTAGTTCTATTTCATCATATATAACTAAAACAGAGGAAGGAACCCTAGAATAGGATATGAACCCTAATTAGGGATGCACAATAGAGACACATATAATAGAACATGAGAGGCAAATGACAACAAACATGAGGGGAATTGATTGTGCATTCATGAGCATCATTTAAAATGCATGCAAGAAAAATTAAAGCAAACCCTAAACCCTAATTTCCTCCTTCTTTGAAATCAATTCAAATGACTTTTGAATTTTGAAAACCCCAAAAATATTCGGAACCCAAATGGTTATAAACGGTCCCTTAGTGTTTACAGATATTTTACAAATCCTCTAGTATTTTAGAAATATTTAAAACAAATTACAAATGAAAATACAACGAGAGAAACAAAACAGAAATAGGAAAAGGTTTTTCTGTAAAAATAGAGCTAGGCGAGCTAATAGGCCAGCCCATCTCTTCTCCCCTCCTCCCTGCCGCTCAGTGCGCCCAGCCGCAGCCCATTTGGCCCATATCGCTCCGGCCACTCCTGTCGTCGTCTTCCTCCCGGTCGGCAAGCAGCTGCGTGGACATGCAGATAAGAAACACCGTGTCCTCCTCTCTCTCCCCATACCCGACCCTCCTCCTCTTGTGCTCTCTGCCGTTTTTCCCCAAATCACAGGAAACTCTAGCTCGTCGGTCGCCGTTGCCCCCGTCGACTCCGGCCACCCCATGCCGCACTGAGGGCACCGTCGGAAGCGCCTCGCCGCCCTCGTCCTCCTCCGTGAAGCGTGCAAGCAGGGAAGTCCTCCTCTGGCCAGAATCGAGCTTGTTCCGTCGTCAGCCATCACCTTTGTCGCTGTTGAGTCGTCGTCGTTTGGCCTCCCCTCTCCGCACCGACACCAACATCGCGTTCATGGTAAGATTCCGGTGCTAACGCGCCTCTCCGTTGTCTCTCTCTCTCTCTTTCTCTGTTGATCCCGCGTCGTGCAACTGCCGCTGCTGCCGCTGTCTGTCATCGCCGGCGAAGCTCCGGTGGCCAAAAAAGGCAGCGCCACCACTATCTGGTAGCCCGCGTCCTGCTCTCGCCAAAACGCCTACCGTGCCTCCAGGCGAGCTCAGGATCAATGGATCCGTGCACCACCTGGGAGCTCCCCTCCATTGCTGACGTCAGGATGACCTCATGCTGATGCAGTAATCTGCCTCCTTTTCTTTTAAATGTTTGTGAAATTCATTTCTGTAGTTAACAAATATATGACATGTGGGGCCCAGTTGTAAGTATTATAAATATTTTAGAAATGTTTTCTGTTTAATAAAATTATTAAAGTAATTCCAAAATATAAATTGTTTTATAATATTCCAAAAAATGACTAAAATGGATTAAAAATGGAGAAATTCATAACTAATTCATTTTAAATCAGAAAAATACAAATAATATATCAAAATGTTCAGAAAATTAAGATCTACACAATAGAGCTATAAGAATACATTGTTAATCAACTTTCATGACAAGTTTAATTAGAAGAACTAAATAACCCCTCTCATATGAATTCGGAGTTCTCCCGAGTTAGGGTTTGCACCCCTCGGAGCCCCGATTAAACTGTCAAGCATGTCTTAGGGTTTCAATTTCAATGCAATTTAACTTGTCATATCATCATTATTGCTTGAGCATTGCATCGATGCCATGTGTTGATTGTTTCCCCTTCTTTCCGGTGTTTGGTTCTTCTCTGGTAGAATACGATATCGGAATCGAGATCGAGATTGAAGACCGAGATCAACACCGTCGAAGATCGAAGACCAATACTTTATCACCTATAATCAAGTCAAGTACCAGGTGTTCGGAACTCTGATTTCTGGATATCAACTGGCAAAGGCAAGCGAAGCCCCACACATGATATAATCCTATGTTTTCGAGCATTTCAATTCTTGCCATGTGCATACGATTCCAAAGTATTTTATCGATAGATGGAGTAATCCTATCTGATGCATGTTACTTTTGAATCCTATACTCTCTGATCCACTGCTCCTAGCATAACTAGGGTTTGGCTTGTGAAGCGTTGCTAGAGCTGTTACATTTGTTGTGCTTAGCCATGCTTAGTTGTTACTACTGGTCCATCCGGTTGATGAATCAGAGCTACGAATGAACCTAGTATCACAGGATGACGTGTTATGATCAGAGATGGATTATAAACATGCTAAGGCTTGTATGGGAGGCCACGGTGGGTTGTGGTTTTTGCAGTCCCATACTTGGCACTATTAGGACCTGACTCTCTTGCCTATGGTCCAAGATGAGCGTACAGCCACACGGGGGCCTGGAAACCCCCTCGGCCAACTAACTTGCCAAGTATATTCCATGAGTCACATATTTTGGGCGTTCCATTCGACATACGCATTCTGGCTTTTCTCGAAGGAGGTGCATTCATACAGGTAGGTAAGCGTGGCAGGGAACAAGAGATGCCCGACATCCATAATCTTGAACCCTGTTCACATCATTAGGGACCGACTTCGAGACTCAACCCGTTACAGCGACATCTCCCTAGTGCGTGACTCACGGTCTCGGCGAAATCAAGGTAAAGGTCGTGTCTAACCACCCTCTGCCGGCCTTCCAAGGAAGAGGGCTACTACTAGTGGCATTAAGAGAAGGTTACTATGTGTGGGTAAAGTTGTACACCCCTGTAGGATTAAATCTTTTCGAAAAGCCATGTCCACGGTTATGGACGAACTTGGAGACCAGATTCTAAGATCATAGAGAACTTTAACCTAATCGTAAAACTTGGCAAGTTGATCAACGTGTGCTTAAGGATGCTTCCTCATGGGTACGAGGGGTGATCCTAGGTAGGTTCAGCTGATGATGATTCGGTGGATATAAAAAGATGATCAAAGATAGAGATACCGCTCTCTTATCCCCTTTTAAAATATTCTGATTAGTCGAGATTCTTATCCCTCTTGTTTTACAAACAAAGATGACTTTATGCAAAATAAATCCACTAGCGATAAGTCTTGCGGAGTACACCCTGTACTCACCCTTGCTTTGTTGATACTTTTGCATCAAATTAAGTGTTACCATAGAAGATGAGTTCTTCACGGCATCGACATCGACGAGTAGTTTGGAGTTCCCAGACGGCAGTCTAAGATCTATGGATTGGACGTCATTGTTATGCTCCAGGCCTCTTAGGCCATTTGTTAAGTTTTCTATACTTAATAGCATAATTTGCCTTCCGTTGTTTGATGTTTGTGTTCAGTGACCTCTGTTTGTAATATTTTGGTTCTTCGCTCAAATATGAGCTTGCTGTAATTTTTGTGTCATAGGGTCACTGTTGTGTTACCGATTCTCTCTCTGTATGCTTTCGAGATTAGGTTAGGCTTATGTTCAGACGAAGGTCTGAGATTTGTCTAGCCTTAATCCCGGGGGTGTCACAGGTTTTTGTATCAGAGAAATACCGACTATAGGAAACCCTTTCTATTGGTCGATGTTGAGTCTAGTGCTTGTGAAAACTATTTTCAAAATGAAAACTATGTGTGAAAACTCTGGTATGCTTCTTTTCTTCTTATCCAGTTTCATTCTAGCTCTGGGTTATCTTGTCCTGTTTTGATTTGGAAAAGTTTTGCATCTCGTCCAGTCTTTCAACACTTAGGTGCCTCCTCAGGCATGCCGGTTCTCAACCATTTGACCTAGTGTTGAGTTCTCTAGAGTCAGTTGTGTGTGTTCCCTGTTTCCCTTTGTTCTGTTTCTTCTGAGAGATTCCTTTCTATCATGATCTCTCTGTCTTTTGGACCCACGATATTATATTGTAGAATCCATAAAGTTTTGTTCTAGGCTTCGAGGTCTCCTTTCACCTCGTGTGCCTTCTTTTCATTTGTTTGGGTACTTCCGAAGTTGTTTCTTCTCTTGGAAGTTACCTCGTGATTACTATCTTGTAGTGTACTCTGTGTCACTCAAGTAGTAGTTATTCCTTTCTTTGAGTTTTAACCCTCGGACTTGAACCTAAGATCCCCGATTATGCTGGATTCTGGTGTTGCGAATCTTGTACATGACGCTGACCTTTAACCCAAGATCCATTTTGTTGACCCATGTGGTTAATGTTTACACATGACCTCAGAATGTCTAGTACCTTCTAGTATAGCCTTCAATCTTGTGGATATTGTCGCTATTGAATAGTGACGATAAAGGACTTCCCCTACCTCATGCTATGGCAGATGTTCTTTAATGAAACCAAATAGATCACGACAAGAGCTCTCTTCAAGAGTCTCGCATCTTTATTCATGACTCTGCCACACCTTCCTTTTCTATGCATTGGTTTTCGGAAGATTGTTGACTTATGCATCTATATCTCGAGATTCTATTCTGAGCATGTTCCTTACCTTGTTGCTTTCCGACCATTGCCTACCAGTTGGTAGCCAAGTAGTAGTGTGCATTAGTGTCTTCCGATGCAAGATACTCTTGTGGTCCATCATGATAAACCATTTTGGGTTGTCTAGGAGAAACAAACTCCAGTACCTCGTCATTTCTAAGACCAGGTCAAAGTGTTGTAATCCGCAGATCAATGAGCGTTGATTAGCTTATGTTCTGTTCTACTCTGAAGTATCACACTCTTTTATACTAAGATGTCGTGCTGAGTTCCACGACCTCCTAATGAAGTGATGCTCTACACATTTTTACTCACCTTTCTTCTTTATTGGTCGCGCTCAGGAAAGTTGCGTGTGTGTAATAATGTGGTCATCTGAGATTATTAGCAATTGTTATTGCTTTGAACTCTAAGGACATTTGTATCATTCTTATTGTGATTGATAAACTCTATAACTAAGCAAAGGATGATTGTGCTATCAAGTCCGCTATTCTGGTGCACCCTCTTCGGTCAAAGATTTAGGCTTGTGCCGAAGCTTTGAGATTATGTCTTCTGGCCTTACAAAGCAAGTTTCCTCTCGAACTAAGTGACATATCGGTGGTTCGTGATATTCTAGATGTCTACTAGAAGTATCGCCAACCGTGTTGTCAGGTTCTTGAGTAAGTTGTTTCTTTAAACCGCTCCTTTCTCCAAGGATCCGTACTGTATACCCCTGAACTAGTTGGTTGAGCTTAAACAACAACTTGGAGAGTTGTAAGACAGAAGTTCTATTTAACTGCGTTCTCTGTAAAGGGATGTTTAGTCTTGTTCGTGATGAAGTAAGATAGTATGTCCTTCATGGATATGTTATCTATCCATGCCTTTGATTTGATTGGGCAATCGTCAAATCAAACTTAGTTCCAAGGACTATCTTGATGATGTTTCTCCTCGTAATGTTTCACTTGAGTGCATCTTCATGTCCTTTGGTCTGACCAATATTCTTGCTTTGTCCAAGCAACATATGAGTCCATCTTAATGGAGTGTCTTGATAAGTTTGTTATTGAGCCCATCAATGACATCCTTACCTTCTCCATGCTAGAAAAGATTCGTTTGAAACATTTGGCATTAATGTTGGAAAATTTTGAGAACCATCTTCGTGTTGTCTCGAAGTATGTGTTCTGGATGTTAGAAGTAACCTTTTCCGATTCATGCGCAAAAATGTTGAAAGATGTCGGCGTGGATCTAAGTAGAGTTATCATTGTTTCTCCGGGAATCATTTCAAAGTTAGTCAAGCTTGTGTGAAGAATTCTTGATATGGTAGGTTGATACCTCCACATCTCAAGATGATCCTCCAGGCACATCAAGCCACTGATTGATTGGTTCACGAAAGATAAGAACTCCAACGAAACTTCGATATCCTCCTAAATGTTTCCCAACAAGGATTCAATCGTGTTTCATTGCAAACAATTCATGTAGATGCAATTATCTTTTGTTAACTTGCTAACACATGGGTTCCGCAATCTAGCTCATCTGTTGGAGTTTGACATTGAAATCCATGTCTTGATAATCTAGTGACTTTACCTCTGTGGTAAATGTTGCACACATTCTATTCGGACATGCTGAGTCTGAAGTATCTCTCCGCTTAACCAAAGCTGAATCTCAAGCAGCAATAATGGTTGGTGTTCCTCAAGGTTACGACGTAGGTTTATTGTAACTCTGGCAAGATTGATGTTGTGGTTGACACAAAAATCCAGAATACCTATTGCCACACTCCCTTGAATCAGCAATAACAACTATTTCTAATGAGGCTTCTTCTATGATTTGTTATAGGAGTTGTGCTTATGGTTTTCTTTGGATCCGAAGTCTGACCTTTACTTGATGACTGATTGAAGGCTTGTTAAAAGTTTGATATCAGTATCTCGAACATCAAGGAGAACATTTAAAGTAGTGTTGCTAAATGTCTCTCGGTTAATCCTCCAGACCCTTTTATGATGGCAAGCATCTTGTTATGCCAAGTACTTGGATTCTGAGAATGAAGTTTCTTTCTTCTCGTGTCATCAGGAATCTTCTCCACTATTCATCTTGGTGGTGTAAAGTGATATCAAGATCGTTGGCAAACATTTTGGTAGTCCTGGATGAATAACGACTTTTCTTCCCGCTTTCTTAAACATGCTCGAAGAGCGACCATGATTTTGGTAATCAATAGTTTCTCTCATTACATGTTCCTTGTGGCTCTTACGAGTCCTCTCCACCAAAACACCTTTCCATATTGTCCTTCTGATGAACCAAAGAATGACCCTTCTGTGTCAAAAGTAGTTCAACAGCTTGGTTTTGCTGGTATCTATCTTTTCCACCTGTGAAGCTCTACTTAAGCTGTCTAGTAGAGGTTCACTTCCTGAAGTCTGTGTTCCTTCTCCATCTGTTGGAAGTCTCCTTTCCTCAGAAGTCAAAACTCTTCTACAAGCTCCATGGTCTCAATCCTTATGAAGACCAGTTATCTGTCACCTTGAAAACCATCTCCTTTTGTTTTCTCCGTTACCTTGGTGTGTTTCATGTCTGTTGGCTTTAGAGATGTTATAAAACATCTATCCATGAGATACTCAGTTTGTGTTTCCGTGTCATTCCCTCTCTTATTTAGTGTGAGCAGCCACCTCGAAGATTATGAAGTGCTTCGTCAATTCGTCATGGTGGCATGGATCCACCTCTTCGAGAAGATCGTCAAAGTTTAGTGTAACCCTGTTCCTTCTATCTTTCTACCTAGGAATCTCGGGACGAGATTATTTTAAGGGGGATAGAATTGTAACAACCCTAGTTTTATTAATAGTAAATAGGAATTGATTATGCATTCATGAGCATCATTTAAAATGCATGCAAGAAAAAGTAAATCAAACCCTAAACCCTAATTTCCTCATTCTTTGAAATCTATTCAAATGGCTTTTGAATTTTGAAAACCCCAAAAATATTTAGAACCCAAATGGTTATAAAGGGTCCCTTAGTGTTTACAGATATTTTACAAATCCTCTTGTATTTTAGAACTATTTAAAACAGATTACAAATGAAAATACAAAGAGAGAATCAAAACAGAAATAGGAAAAGGTTTTTATGTAAAAAAATAGAGCCAGGCGAGCTAATAGGCCGGCCCATCTCTTCTCCCCTCCTCCCTACCGCTCAGTGCGCCCAGCGGTAGCCCATTTGGCCCATATCGCTTCGGCCACTCCTGTCGTCGTCTTCCTCGATGACGTCCGTCGCCCGCCGCGTTGCGATGCTCGCTGCCGCCCCAGGACATACGGATAAGAACCACCGCGTCCTCCTCTCTCTCCCCATACCCGTCTCTCCTCCTCTCGTGCTCTCTGCCGTTATTCCCCAAATCACAGGAAACCCTAGCTCGTGGGTCGCCATTGCCCCCGTCGACTCTGGCCACCCCATGCCGCGTTGAGTGCACTGTCGGAAGTGCCTCGCCGCCCTCGTCCTCCTCCGTGAAGCGTGCAAGCAGGGAAGCCCTCCTCTGGGCAGAATCGAGCTTGTTCCGTCGTCGGCCGTCACCTTTGCCGCTGTCGATTCGTCGTCTTTGGCCTCCCCTCTCCACACCGACACCGGCATCGCGTTCGTGGTGAGATTCCGGTGCTAATGCGCCTCTCCGTTGCCTCTCTCTCTTCCTCTGTTGATCCCGCGTCGTGCAACTGCCGCCGCCGTTGCTGTCTGTCGTCGTCGGCGAAGCTCCGGTGGCCAAAAAATGGCGGTGCCACCACTATCTGGTAGCCCGCGTCCTGCTCTCGCCAAAACGCCTACCCGCGCCTCCAGGCGAGCTCAGGATCAATGGATCCATGCACCACCTAGGAGCTCCCCTCCATTGCTGACGTCAGCATGACCTCATGCTGATGCAGTAATCTGTCTCCTTTTCTTTTAAATGATTTTGGGTTTAGGGTTTAGGGTTTGGATGGAGCCAGCCTTACCGCAAGAGAGCTCCAAATACAAATCAAATTGAACTAGATGAAGGAGGAGGGTTAATAATCACGCCATGCACCACGACAACGGCCAGAGAGGACCACAGCGGCGGGAATCGCATGGCGGCGGTGTCGGTAACCACAGGTCGAGGAAGAAGAAGAGGTGAGAACGAGAGAGATAGAGAGAGTACTGGGCCAATAGGGCCAGTACCACTTTGGGAGGATATTTTAACCAGGCCAATTGGGCCAAGATGGGTCCAAATAGCCCAATGGGTTGGCCCAAACCCTGAAAGGATTTTAGTAATTTAAGTAAAAAACCAAAATACCCCTAGAATTCAATAAATATTAAAAAATAAAATAAAAGACGTAAAAATTCAAACAATATATTTTTAGATTCATAATAAAATAACCTATTTAAATAAATTAAGAAACCTATTTTTAATAAATGAATTTTAGGTTAAAGATTTTATAATATATATTCCTTATGGAATTTTATAAAAATTAAGAAAATACAAAAAATAAATAAAAATAACTTTTATTATATTTGGTTATTATAGTATTTTAGAAAAATAATAAATAAATATTTGAAGTTACCAAAATAAAATCTCCTTAATTAAAATGCTTATTCTTAAAAAGAATTATCAAGTAAATAAATATAAGAATTAAATTAAATAAAATTTAGCTTTTAACTCTATTAATAATATATTACATTATAAAAATAGTGAATATAATATTTATAAAATATTAAGGATATTCCTTAAAATGAATTTCTTAATTACCTAAGAAATTCCAGAGAACTAAAATATTGGGACAAACACATAAAGAGAATAAATAACAAATGATGCATTACATTACTATGCATATTCATTTTTTCTTCCTTAAATATTGTCCTTACCGGGCAATAATGATGTTTTGTAGACATAGAAGCTCAAGGTACAGTGCAAGCATCCAACTTCACTACCTTGCAATCACAAGGCAAGTTCATAACTTGCTCATGTCCTTTGAAGAGTCTTTGTCAAAGTATTTATAAATTGTGTGTTATCATCTATGTTTCGAGGAAAGAAAATATTATTTTCTCAAATAAATAAATTGTTGATATAATCCTAAGTGATGTTATGGATTAGACGAGCAATAGAAATTAGGTTTCTAGTTGCAATAAGGATAATCACTTAGGAATTAACAACAACCCATGACATCAGTGATTCTAGCGCCGTATATCACCCTAACCATGAGATTTGGAAAGGGACGAAGAAGTCAGCTGGATCTTCCTCCTTTCACATGAACAAGGTGTCCATCTCGTGACGCTGATGTAATTAAGAGACTCAGCATGGGTGGGACCCCTTAGTTCCCCGCGAAATTGGTGTCTAGACTATCCCTGAGCGACCGTCATAGGTATGTCCTCATATTGATGGGGGCGACCAGGTTCCTATCTGCTCACTCAAGTACTCAAGGATTCAACCATAGTTATTTTTGCTATGCGGAATAACAGAGGTCATTCTTCTTGGGGGTCGTGTTCTATGTGGGGTCGCGAGAAAGGTCAGTGATTGGCTTGGATCACCTACTGAGCCCCACATCATGGAATTGTGGATGGGAAAGTACGCCTGGTTGTGCAACAAGGAGTTAATATCTCATGGGTAAAGCAACGCACCTCTATAGAGTGTAAGAACTATAACTTGTTACTCCCTGTTCCAGGAAGGAGCTATGAGCGCGGCAGGAAAGGAACTCCATGAAAGTTCTGGTCAACCTGTGAAGGTTGATGAGCATAGTTTTTAACAATAAAATCAATCTTTGAAGAAAGATTTACGAAAATTGCATAGTGCCAAGGACTAATAGCCGAGGTGGTAGATAGAGCATCAAACTTCCCACCTTGCATATAATAAATTTGCTGGATAACGCTGTTACTCACCCTTTTCTTTGATCCCCTGCTTAGACTCTGAGGATCCAGAAGATACCCCAATATATGCAGCTGAGAGCTAAGAGGAGGTCTACTACGAGGAGCCAGATCTGTCTGGTGCTGTAGAAGGGGTGGACTACAACATCGTGTATGGAGGAGAGCACAATGAGTCAGAATAACTGCCTTAGTATTAGTAACCAATTGAGTCGAGCAACATGAACAATATATAATAATAAGTTGCTGATCTCAATTCGAAGTTGAAGTTGTCACTTTAAAACTTCCACTGAAACACTTTATATTTGGTTTGTAAGATGAATCTTTTGAAGTCTTGAACTTCTCGTATTGTAATAATAATAATAATGTGTGTATGTTTGTAATATGGAACCACAATGTTTCTGTTGTACCACTCTAAGGGATGTGATATTTACGGAATGGTGTTCTGTGGATGTCATGTCAACGACTATACTATACTATACATGCAGTGGTATGCTGGGTCACCGCATCCTTCATAGGAAAGATATCCTCAAATAAAGCCGAATCAGTCAACTCCATGATTGTACCGACATGAATGTCATGTACTTCAGATTTTACTATCAAGAATCTATAACCAATGCTATGGAAAGCATAGCCCAGAAAAACGCAATCAATGGTTTTTTGTCCAAGCTTGCGCTTCTTGGTAATTGGTACATTAACATGTGCCAAACAACCCCAAGTACGTAAGTAAGAGAGTTTTAGTTTTTTCTTCTCCCATTCTTCAAATGGAGTAATTTCTTTGTTATTTGTGGGAACTCGGTTTAGGACATGACACATAGTCAACAGTGCCTCCCTCCCACCATTCCTTGGAGAGACCCGATGTGTCTAACATGGCGTTAACCAAATTTGTTAGAGTACGGTTCTTTCTTTCGGCTACTCCATTTGACTAGGGTGAGTAGGGAGGCGTCCTCTCATGAATTATGCCATGTTTTGCACAAAAAGAACCTAACTCGTTGGAAAAAATACTCTCCACCATGATCAAACCTAAGCCTCTTAATCTTTCGATCAAGGTGATTTTCTGCTTTAGCTTTATAGATTTTGAAGAAACTCAAAGCCTCATATTTTGATTTCAGAAGATACACATGACAATATATCGTACAGTCATCGATCAAAGTCATGAAATATTTCTTTTAACCTTTTGTTAACACACCATTCATCTCACAAAGATCAGAATGTATGGGCTCTAGTAGTGTTAAATTTATCACTTCTGCAGTCATATGTGACTTGCGAGGTTGTTTAGCTTGCATGCAGACTTGGCACTTCGATCCCTTAACAGTTGTAAAAACAGGGATTAAATTCATTTTGGCTAGCCGCGTCATACAACAAAAAATAATATGACAAAGACGAGAGTGCCAGACATTTGATTCAAAATTCGTGTAAATATGATTAACAACTTTATTACAAATGTCTAATCGAGATAAGAGGAACAAGCCTCCGCACTCATAGCCTTTACCAACAAAGGTTCTATACTTCAAAATTACAAATTTGTTGGACTCGAATACAATCTTGTAACCATCTCGACATAGAAGAGATCCGCTAACAAGATTTTTATTTATCGAGGGAACATGATGCACGTTCTTCAGGCGCATGGTCTTTCCCGAAGTGAACTTTAGATCAACTGTACCAACACCATGAACAGAAGCATGCGAGCCGTTCCCCATCAGCACGGTTTGAGTCCCTCTGACCTGATATGAAGACAACATGGAAATATTAGAACATACATGTTCATTAGCGCCCGTGTCAATCCACCAATGAGGAGAATGACATAATGAAAGAACGGTAGGTAATATACCATACCCAACATCTTTCATCTCAATGTCGCTCATGACAACATTAGCAGTCTTGATGCCCTTCCCATGCTGGCACTTGTCAAAGCGGTTGGGACAAGCAGGAGCCCAATGATCAGGATCACCGCACACATGACAAGCACCTTTCTTCTTATCAGTCTTCTTCTTGAAGCTAGTAGACTTTGAGGCCTTGTTCTTTCCATCGAACTTTACTTTGCCATCAAACTTGCCTTTGTTCTTGAAATTGTGAGGCTAGAAGTTCCTTTTTTGTACCAGATTGGCATTAGACCCTCCCTCGGTACCTCGAGCACGTGTGTCTTTTTCTCTCGCCTTCTCTTCCACATCAAGAGTCCCAATGAGATCTGTCATGAAGAACTCTTGTCTCTTGTGCTTCAGAGAAGTAGCAAAATTCCTCCATGACTGGGGAAGCTTGGCAATAATGCCTCCGGCAACAAACTTTTCAGGTAACACACAAGTGAAGAGCTCAAGCTCTCTGGCAAGTGAATGTATTTCATGAGCATGCTCCATAATGGGGCGGTCATCAACCATCTTATAGTCATAGAATTGACGAGGCGATGCTGATCAAGGCAGCCTTGAAAGTGGTATCAAGTTTTTGGAACGCCTCTTCCTGAGCAGGATTGTCGCCAACAATATTGTCGCCAACAATATTGTCGCCAAGAATGCTGATCAAGGCAGCCTTGAAAGTGGTATCAAGTTTTTGGAACGCCTCTTCCTGAGCAGGATTAAGATCTCCCTCAGGTGCGCCATAGATGGCGTTATAGCAGCTCATGGTCTGAAACCAGAGCACTGCTCTCGCACGCCATCAATTTTAATTGACACCTTCAAACATAGGTGGCTTCATAGAAGCAACAAAGCCACTTGGGGCAAATTGCATGAAATAAGGTTTTTGGATTGTTGAATAAAAGAGCAATTTACCAAGCGAATTAACCAAAATAAATGCTAGATAAAACCTGAAAATAATAATACAAACTATACTAATCATGTGAAAAAGCGAATACATATTAAGGCACATAACCAAAAAAGACTGCAAGGCGTATAACTTGAGACACGATCAGAACAAGGTTGAGAAAGATAATATACACGACAGCAGTAGCAGAGGAAGAGCCAGCGTTCGCGTTGGCACCGTCGTCAGCCATGTCATCGAGGAAAAGGTTGCTGAAGTCGAGGAAGAAGTCCTTGTTAGGGAAGACGTCGGCATAATCGCTATCCGTGAAGGAGTCCGTGATGAAGCCAGTAGTCGCACCAATAGTGCTCCCCAAAAACCTTATCACCCTTCTCTCATACAGGACTCAAAGCAGCGGGGTTTCGGAGGCCTACTGTCCCGGATCGTCGTTCACGCGCAAGACGGGATGGAGAAGACTAGATAGCACAGTGCTCTGGAACTGGAGACACAAAGGGATGTGTGGAAGTATGTCTGAGAGGAGGCGCGACCTCTCTCTTATAGGCACAGAGGAAAGACAAACAGGCTGCACAGGAGGTGAAACGAATGGACGGAAGTTAAAGGAAACAGGCAGCAGCCAACCGGACAGCCTCCACTCAGTTCGTATTCATTAAAAGTCCACTCGAGCAAAACGTTTCAGCTTCTGTACAACTAATCATATAACATTCATGCGTGGCAAAATAAAGCTCGGCTCGTCGAGATTCCCGCAACCCGCGGCATACGCGTCGTGATTTGACGAGGCGATGCGTGATGTGGCGTGGCGAGGCGAGCGAGGAGGAGGAGCGCGCGTGTATATGTCTTCTCTTCTCAAGCTCGTACAAGTGGTAGAAGAGCTCTCCTTATAAGCTGGTCCAACTTCCTAGCAATGTGGGACTAAACATTTGTCCCAGCTCTTGCCTTACATGAATGGGCCAAATGGGCCTCTAGGATTTTAGGAATTTATTGGCATTAATAAATGGGCTGGCCCTATTTAGGCAAAAATTCCAATAGTAGGTTGGTCCCAGTTGTTAGTATTTTAACAATTTCCATAATCATTTTCAAAAATGAATAAAAATCTAGAAAGTGGGCCTAGATGGAAAAATAATTTAATAATTCCAATTTTTTTAATTATTTTAAAATGATTTAAAATGGATTAAAATTAAGGAAAATCATAACTAATTCATTTTAAATCAGAAAAATATGTTTAATATATCAAAATGTTCAGAAAAATGAGATCTACACTTTAGAATCAAAATAATGCACTGTTCAAGAAATTTCATAGCAATTTTAATTAGAAGAACAAATGAACCCCCATAGGTGACTCCGAGGTTCCCCTGTTTTAGGGTTGCACCCCTCGGATGCCGCTTAATACCAAGCATGCTTTAGGTTTACATTTCAACCCTATTTAACTTGCCATATGGAAGAAAAATTGTGTAGATGTATGTTGACATATGGAACAAGTTTCCCAACTAAAGTTTTGTGCATTGTCCTTAATTTATTAGTTTTTTGATGTGTTCTTATAGCATTACAATAACTTGCAATTCTTAATTTTCAGAAACTATGGAACCACAGGAGACGAACAAAAGGAAAACTTGCTCGAGGAATTGTTCCGCGGGGGAGATGGCAATGTCACCTCGTTGTATCTAAACAACTCTAGTGAGGGAGATCCGAAGCTCGATCGAAGAGACGACTTCGGTGAGGGAAAAGCCGACGGCTCCGGTGGAATATTTAAATATTACAAACTCTAGTGAGGTGCATATATATATTAATTAATTAAGCTTCTATTGTCTATATACATATATTAACACTCTTTCTTATTTTATTCCTTTGAATCGAGCAAATCTTATGCAAGGAACAAACGAGGCCTAGCCAGAAAGTTGGGAGACCATGAAACATACAGGATCGAAGAAGTCGCTGCAGACGGCGAACCGAAGGATCCTGCTCATGTTGCAAGAAAATTTGTAAAGAAATGCAGAGTTATTGTTAGGGACTTCGTCCCGATCACCATTCGAGAATGGAATAGGCCAAAGGAGGGAGGAGTTAGATATGTCGGTGACAAAGCCAAAGATATGCTTTGGAATAAGCTCATGGTTAATTTCACCCTACCGACGCTAGAGAAGGTGGATCCAAATGTGGAGGCTGCAAATGAGGAGGATAGAGAGAATGACGGTACCATCGAGAAAAATTCCAGGAGTGGGATCTTAATAAGATAGCCCAGTAATTCACCAACTGGAAGAAAATATTACACCTTGACTTTATCATGAAAGAGAATACTCCAGACTTCACTAGAAGGTATGAGAACATAAAAGACTACTGGGATGAATTTGTTGTTGGGGTTCGGTGTAGAAAATCAAAAAAATCACTACACGAAAAACCTCGGAATCCCAAGATCTATCTACTAATAATGCAGTAACAGGAGAGGATACGGTATTTATATCTTTGAAGACCGAGCGCGGTTAAAGTACCGCGAGGAACGTGGCCGAAGAAGACGCCCCGACGCTAACCCTCGAGGTTACGATGTCCTTGTGGCTCCACGAAAACTCCTAGCACCGAAAGCATGGTGCCGCCAGAGGGAGTCACAGACGTACGACGCTTGACGACGACCCTCGCTTCTCCCCGATCCAGCCGAGATTGCGGAAGTAGATCTCCCGGCTCTGAATCTACATTTAAAGTTTGCAACGGTTTTCAGACTAAGTTTATGAAAATATGAGTTCAAAGAACTCCACTAAAAACATTAACCCTAACAAATGTCTTAGTGATTACACGATCCATATTCACTACATCACCCCCAATCGTCATGGTCGGCAATATAGTTGCAAAGGCGGACGCTACACGTCGATCATATCATTCATGCGACTCGTGCTCGACCTTTCGATCATCCGTGTTCCGAGGCTATGTTTGCACATGCTAGGCTCGCCAAATCTAACTTGTGTGTATTACAGTGTAACCTTTCTTTTACCCACTGTATGCAAACATAGGCATGTCTGACACCCGATTGTCACGTCCTGCCTCATACCAAAGAATTTTCTTGGTGGTGCACATGCAAGGGGAACACAATCATTGAAATTCAGTTGTTTAGGGATCATCTTATTAATGCTACTGTTCGAGTATCTAATACTAAGCACATAATAAGATACACACAACAATCATACATCAAATGTAAGTGTGATGCGATATGGTCTTCGCGCTGTGACCTCCATCTTGGCGCCTCAGATCTGGTGCCAGGGGAACGGCGCCCCGAGGTTCCGGCATCCAGGAGCCGGCACCTTCGGGTCCTGCGCAATGGCTCTAGTGCCTTCGACTTCATAGTCTACCATCACGATGATGACCGTTACTACTACTTAGCAATAGAAAATAAACTACTTTACCTTGACTATCACCATATCACATCACAACGCTCCCTGCAAAGCAAAGTTAGACGCATCTACGTTATCTTTTGCAAGTTTTACGTGGATGTATGGGCTTTCTCATAATAATTGTTTCTTACCTACGAACATCAACCACAATGCCGATAAAATGATCGTCTCTACTAACCCCCCTCTCAGGCTCTCCTTTGTAAATGTTATATCAACTATTGAAAGAGATACATACACCCACAAGACAATTATACGGTACAAGCCATATGTTGAGCGTGGAACCAGTCTCGCATAAGAGTATGCGTAAGGTCGGTTCGGACCGCTTCATCAATCAATATCGCGATATAAACAAGTACACGTGGGAGGGTAACAATCATAAATTCGACGCCCACATGTCACAACTCGTGTGTTCTACCCATACTAGCATTACTACGCATAGATCGGATCTGATACCACTGTTGGAGTTCAGTGCAGAAAATCAAAAAATTACTACGCGGCAAACCCCGGAAGCCCAAGATCTATCTACTAGTAATGCAGTAATGGGAGGGTATACGATAGTCATACCTTTAAAGACCAAGCGCGGTTAATGTACCATGAGAAACGTGGATGAATAAGACGCCTCGATGTTGACCTCGAGGTCACAATGTCCTTGCGGCTCCACGACAACTCCTAGCACCGAAAGGACAGCGCCACCAGAGGGAGTCACACATGTACGATGCTTGACGACGAGCCCCGCTTCTCCCTGATGCAGCTGAGATTGCGGATGTAGATCTCCTGGCTCTGAATCCCATAGAGCGATGACACTCCACGGTGAAGAACTCCTTGCTCACACAGCCATGACAAGGGGGTCGCGGTCGCAAGAGAGAGAGAGAGAGAGAGAGGAAACACACGCCTTTTATTGATTTTCAGGTGGAAATTGGTGTGTTTTAATACTCCCATGGGCACCTCTATAAATATTCGGAGGGAGGGGGTCCCTCCACCTTTAGGTCTCCATGTGGGACTAAAAACTGGTGGAAATAATCAGGAAAAATCGCATAACCGGCGAAGGCAACAATTAAAACAGCCTAGGCGCTATGCCATCCGTGTGGGCCGGGGTGCTCACCCCGTGGCCCAACAACACGTAGTAGCAGCCCCCCGCGACCAAGTGGGTCGGCGCCATCCCGAGGCCCACCGCGTGCGTGGCTTGCAGCCAGCGGTGGCAGTGGCCCGAGTGGGCCGGTGCCAACTCCCGTGTCCCAGCAAGGCAGCAGCCCTCTGGCCAGGTGGCACGTAGCAGCCGCTTCCCACGTGCGGCGCAGACTATCTACTGCCCAAGTGGGCTATTTCAAAACAGCCTTCCTTACCTTTTTTCTGTCCATTTCTTTTTAGGTAAAATCCCTCTGGAATTTTTCCTAAATTTAGGACGCCTTTTTATAAATATTTATTTAAATATTCTTTTACAATATAATAATTCATAATTAATATATAATGAGAATATTTAAATAACCATTTATCCCAAAACCCTTTTCTGGTTCTTTTCCTTATTCATTCTCCGAACACCGTCGGATCTCCCGAGAACTTTTCTAGTTTCTCTCTTCTCACTTCTTCGGTGATTCATACTAGCCATTAACGATCTCCAAGGTTCGTCAAACCCTTAAGCGTGCTAGCCAATAGTTCAAGAATACTACATATATGGCCAAGACTCCTCTATGACCAATGATTAACATCGGGATCTGGATATCCATAATGACCATCTGTGTACTCATCGACATTTGTCGTTGAACCGTAAACACTATGACTTATTTCTTTTGTCTCTATGATACTATATTGTCCAAGGTTTCGATCAAGTCACATCCTCATGTCAGTGTTTAACCTTGTTACCAACAATACCTTCTTTACTCGATCCGATAAGTTATATTCCCATGACCTAGTCACACGCTGCGCAGCTTCTGGACATAACTTATCCGAGTGGGCCCAGAGTATCTTCTGCCACACGGATGGACAAATCATGCTCTTGACGCAGTCTCCTCAGCCTGTTCCTCCAGATACCCAACGTCACCTTTATGATCACCATTTTATTGAGTGATGTTATGTGCCATCAAGGTATCCTCGGGTGACAGTTATTTGATATGGTCTCACGGTCTAAGGAAAGAGTCACTATGTTCCCTAAACATCATAACCTGAACTTCATGACATGATCGTGATACGAATCTATAGATAGGGTATGTTCACCATGTCATTCCCCAATGAAATGATCTCATTTTCAATTAGGGGCCAAGGCACCTTCATGATCAAGAAACCTTTGATCATCTGTTGACCAATGAACCAGTGACTAGAGTTTCACCATGAACTACTATTTGTTTGTATATCACATGTGTATTGATGTTTTCCTATCAATATAGTTATACCATGATATAAAACTTAATCATAAACTTCATGAAATATGACATCTAATATTTTAATCTAGAGCATATTCCCTTAATTTTGGGTCATACAAGCAATCAGAGACAACTCTGAAAAGGTCCAAAACGAATAAGAAAAATGCTGCTAAAAAGCAATATCACCATACAATGGGGCAAGGTGGCTATAAGGCTAGCATTCCTAAGTGGGAGAAACTTGAGAATGACCTGTGTGCTAAAGGGATCACTCCAGAGCCATACAATTGGCTCTAATGGGTAAAGAATTGGTTTTATAGGCATGGGGGCACGTTGGACTCAGAAGGGAAGTGCATATATAACAAAAGACATGATGAAAATCCCATACCCATCGAATACATTAGAAATGCAGTAAAGGTTGTTGAAGAGGGAAGGATCCTTCCCGATAGATATAATGACGAGCTCACACGTGCCCTTGGGAACGATGAACACACAGGACAAACACGAGGAACACTAGGCTCCAAACCGGGGAAAATTGGGTTTCCCGCCGTCAGGAAGAAATATCCCGATAGAAGTCGTAAGAGGAGAAAGGAAAAGGAGGAAATTGAAGCAAGGAATCTGGCAGACCGAACAATTAAAGCGGCCACACGATCAAATTGATGCAGTTAGCCAACAAGGTACTATCGGCCCATCTCAGCGGCACATGGTAGAAGCTGCATTCAGTGCTACTGACCTATCTAATAATCGAAGAAGCAGCATGGCTTCCACGAAGCTCTCGGGTGATGATGATGCACCGACGATGGCTACTCTTGGCTACCCAATGGATGATATCACGGATATGACACATTGTGAGCTACATGTGAAAGTTGTGAACATAACCATGAAGGTGGCGGTCGGCTATGCCTTACCAATTGGACCTAAACCAACTTACCATTGTTGTTTGGTTCCACAGGGATATGCTATTGCCGGGGTGGATGAAGTTATGAACGGATTTGACCAGCTGAAGCTTGACTACCCTGCAGGTGAAGGGGATGTGACTTAACTGGGAGAAGCCAACAACGTCACCATTCTATAGGGAAAGGAAATCATCGTGCTTCCAAATCGGACACCAAGGCCATCGAATTCTCAGAGCACTCCATCTTCACCACTGCCTCACCCGTCTCCAGCGCAACAGTCGTCTTTGTCGCTGCCTCGTCAGGTGCCGTCTCGGCCGCCTCACCCGTCACCAGCGTAGCCGTCTTCGCCGCCGCATCAGCCGTCTCAGCCCACTATGGCTTAGGGCCAAAAGCGAAATATTACCACCGCTACTTTGGGGAGTGGTAACCGATCATCGAAACATCGACTGGATCCCCTCCCAAAAGTACCAAAGGTTCCTCCCATGAGACCTTATGACTATACTACAGAGGAGAATGAGGTGATCGCAAATTCCCAAAAGAAATAGTGGTTTGATAACCTGAAGCGGACGAAAGAGCCAGAGTTCTCCAACACCAAAAAAGAAAAGTCCCAAGTGCAAAAAATGATGAAGACCTTCATAAACCCGAGTCAAGGCTGTCATCATACTATGACCGCTCTATTCTCAAGTCACGTGAGGCAAAGGTGTGGTCGAAGATTAGTAGTGCAAGCGGGAAATCAGTTCCCTAGATCGGAGAACAAAAAACAATCGTGCCCCCCGCTCAATGTGATTTCTGATACCAAGGTAGGGTCGAGCAAAGGTGCGGTTTAGCAGTATGATCCGAAGTATTTTTCAATGTATGGAGAAGCGGTCGCTGCTCATGGTTTGACTATTGCTCAGTACGAAGCCCAGTTAGAGTTCCATGTGTGTGATATAGCATACATATACCGGCACGGAAACCGCTCCTCAAACCTGAGGAGGTCAAGCATCTACCAACAAAAATGCAAAGATTGCATAAGTGGTATATGCAAACCTCAAAGGCAGGGAAAAACCGGATAGTGCTGGGAGTTAGAAACGAGCATTATGAGTATAGATATGTTGAGATAATGATTGAATTTGATAAGCTATTTCAGTTATACAATCAAGACACCATCGACAAAGCGGTCATCGGTGGCTATCGTCTGTAATTATTATTTCTGTAATTAAGTCTCTAGCTAACTCACCCTGTTTATTGAATGTATAATCATACTCACTACAGAATGAAGATTCTCGAATGCAAAAGAGGAAAAAATCTATGCCATTGGGTTCATCAACATAATCTCCAAAAAAACCAAGGATACAGAGAATAAAATTGTAAAGGCATTAAGGTTTTAAGAAACCAAAAGGGAAATATTATTTTCTTATAACTACGAGTGAGTGTTATTGTCTTGTACATATTATATTTCGCTTACTCGATGTTAAGTGTATAACTAATGAGTTATGCGTGTGCAACTTCCACTTTATTCTGCTAATCATTCAACCTAACAAAGAAGTAGTACAAGTCATGGAATCGAAACGTAAACCCTTTGAGATGTGGGCGAACATGCAGAAAATGCTCCAGAGGTAATTTCATATTGGACACCAATGCCATCGACTTCTCAGAGCACTCCATCTTCACCGCAACCTCACCCGTCTCTAGCGCAACAGTCGTCTTTATCGCTTCCTCGTCAGGTGCCGTCTCCGCCGTCTCACCCGTCTTCAGCGCAGCCGTCTTCGCTGCCACATCAACCATCTCAGCCCATTATGGCTCAGGGCCAAAAGCGGAATATTATCGCCGCTACTTTCAGGAGTGGTAAATGATCACCAAAACATCGACTGGAGCCCCTCCCAAAAGTACCAAAGGTTCCTCCCATGAGACCTTACGACTGTACTCCAAAGGAGAATGAGGTAATCGCAAAGTCCCAAAAGAAATAGTGGTTTGATAACCTGAAGCGGACGAAAGAGCCAGAGTTCTCCAGCACCGAAAAAGAAAATGCCCAAGTGCAAAAAATGCTGAAGACTCTTCATCAACCCGAGTCAAGATTGTCATCAGACTATGACCGCTCTATTCTCAAGTCACGTGAGGCAAAGGTGCGGTCGAAGAGTAGTAGTGTAAGCGGGAAATCAGTTCCCTAGATCGGAGAACAAAAAACAATCGTGCCCCCCCGCTCAGTGTGATTTCCGATACCAAGGTAGTGTCGAGCAAAGGTGCGGTTTAGCAGTATGATCCGAAGTATGTTGCAATGTACGGAGAAGCGGTCGCTGCTCATGGTTTGAATATTTCTCAGTACGTAGCCCATTTAGAGTTCCCCGTGTGTGATATAGCATATATATACCGGCACGGAAACCTCTCGTCAAACCTGAAAAGGTCAAGCATCTACCAACAAAAATGCAAAGATTGCATAAGTGGTACATGCAAGCCTCAAAGGCAGGGAAAAACTGTATAGTGCTGTGAGTTAGAAACGAGCATTACGGGTATAGATATGCCGAGATAATGATTGAATTTGATGAGCTATTTCAGTTATACAATCAAGACACCATCGACAAAGCGGTCATCGGTGCCTATTGTCTGTAAGTATTATTTCTGTAATTAAGTATCTAGCTAGCTCACCTCGTTTATTGCATGTATAATCATACTTACTATATTATGCAGAATGAAGATTCTCGAATGCAAAAGAGGACAAATCTATGATATTGGGTTCATTGACCCATATTGGATTCATCAACATAATCTCCAACAAAAACCCAAGGATACAAAGAATAAAATTGTAAAGGCGTTAAGGTTTTAAGAAACAAAAAGGGAAATACTATTTTCTTACAACTACGAGTGAGTGTTATTGTCTTGTACATATTATATTTCGCTTACTCGATATTAAGTGTATAATTAATGAGTTTTGCATGTGCAACTTCCACTTTATTCTGCTAATCATTCAACCTGATAAAGAAGTAGTACAAGTCATGGACTCGAAACGTAAATCCTTTGAGATGTGGGCGGACATGCAGGAAATGCTTAGGAGGTAATTTCAATCATTATGACACTATATCGATAACTTTCGTTCATTTCCTGATAATCAAGTAATTAATAACATTTTTTGTCGGGCAGCGCTTGGAAACGGTTCATCAACAATGCTAAGGGTGCCTGGAAAGAGGAGCTTACATTTGGACCACTGGATGTAAGTACTACTAGCTAGATGGCGCATCTCTTTGATTATAGTTTCGATATCATTATCATGCTTGATTATTATTTTGATTTAACTATGTTTACGTAGAGTGCCTGATGCAAGGACACAGTAATAATTTATGTGGATACTATATTTGTGAGTTTATTCGTTAGACGACTTGTGAGACTGGCAGAAATTTAGACAAACTTCGAGTACGTAGACAATATTTATAATTTTATTTTTTACCATCAATTTTGTTTAGTTTATATATTGACTCCTTTTTAAAATTAGATCGAACAGTTGTGGGACGGTCTTCTATCAAAGAATCATGTACGAGCAATTCCAGAGTAATTGGCGGAATTCTTAGATGCAGAGGTCCTAAATCCAAAAGAAGAATACTACCAGGATATGTTGATAGTGAAATAGGGATCGTAAAAGAGATTATATTGTATATATGCATGAAACTCGTATACCATATGTAATATGTTCGACACTTCAATCTCTATATTCATGACGATGTGTAATATAATGTTTCCTTCATTGCTGAGAGCAAAACACAAAATAAAAAGGAAAACAATAAATGGAAAATAAATAAATGAAAAAATACAAAATGAATTCTCTGTCGCGGCACAAAAAGTACCCAAAATACAGCCGCGACAGAGAAACATCGATCGAACCGAGACAAATGGTGCTCCCTCTCGCTCCAGACAGTGGCCACGCGAATCCCCTTTCGTCCTGGTTCACAGCACAACCGGACTAAAGTGGCAGGGCTTTAGTCCCGATTGCCCTGCCCTAGTTGCGCAACTGAAACTAAAGTCCATTACCGAGACATCATTGCCTTCTTCCACTAATGCCGACTGCCACTCCCCAGCTCGCCTCTCTATCTCCTACGTGCCGGTGCACCCTTGAGTGTGGCAGTGGTGGACGGCGGCCCGGCCAGACGTTCCTGCTAGGTGGAGCGCAGCCCGTCGGGGTAAAGCTGCACACGTAGCTTGGTCCATGCCACGTCGGAGAAGCTGAGCCGCAGGAGGAGCACCTTCTTCGGTCACCGCTCGCTTCAGCCACGCAGCAGAGGTCGTCTGCTGGCCTGGCCCCGGGGCGCTGCACGTGTGCGTCAATTCCATGATCTTGGTCCGAGCAGAGGTCGTCGTCTAAGTCCAGGTATGACGATCGCCTGAGACCTGCAGGGATCATCATCATCATATACTACTTTTTAGTTAACTAGCACAGTGGCCCTCGCAAATGCGAGGGCATGCTGATATCTTAGTGTCGTCCAAAAATTAATAGACTCTTCATTGCAAATATCTAGTTTTTAACGTGAAGACATGTTTTGAGGTGTAAATTTGACATCTAGTTTCGTATATGATGATCTGAAATACCTCTAAATAGCTTCATAGTTATTTTGTCTGTATCTCTATAAAACATGTTCTAGTGTCTATATGTGCATAGACTTAAGAAATTGTATTCATGGTGCTCGGTGCGAAAACAATAAACATTGATGTTGGAAATAGACTATTTTAAGCCCTTTTAGAGCATTATGTTCTTTTGTGTTTTTTGACAAAGCATCGAGAATGGCATTTCATGACGATTTTTTTTGCATTTAATTATAATAATCAAAATGTCTATTTCCAAATGTTTTAGTTTCTTTGTGAACTCACTATTTGATTCCAAAAAGATCTGGTTTATTGAATTTATTGTTCATGAACATGCATATGAGCTTAGAAGCTGAGTTGAATTTCTCTTTTTTTCATGTCATGAAGATGCATCTGAGCTTACAAGTAGAGTTTAATTTATCATTTTCTGGCATGTCAATTAGTTCTTACATTGTATCATTATGAGCTTATTTTCTGAGTTGTATACAAATTCTTTTTTTAATAAACATGTTCAAGTGTCTACGTTCATGCATAGTTTTGTGAAGAAATGACATTCTCGGTGATTCCCGGAAATAGACACGGAATAGATGCTCCAAAAGGACTTTAAAAATATTATTTTTTAGAGCATCTATTTTTAAAAAATATGTCATTTTATGATGAATTTTCTCCATAAGTAAAACTCGGAAAATTTTGATTCCAAGATTAAATTTACTTTTCATGAAAAAAATTATGCATGTAAGTAGACCACTTGGATATGTTTACCAAAACAATCATTCTCTGAACTTACTATTCAAGATGGTGCATATGAACATAGGAACCGAATCTAATTTATCATTTTCTAGCATATATATATATATATATATATATATATATATATATATATATATATATATTTCCTATATATGTATCTTACTTTTAGTATATAATAGATGGCTAGATTTACTGGTTGTACGGGATACATTTTTCATTCACCATTTATTTAGTACACTTAGATAGTTGGTAAAATTATTTTTTGCTAACATAAGATGATTATGATTTATATGGGGAAATACAAATATTACCATCTCAAACAGAAAATACAAATTGAAGAGAAAAACTGAATTATTTACTTATTATAGTACATTGAGAGTTGTGAGTATTGGAAGATCGATGACAAAGTTTCATTGGTTAACACAATGGTAATGATCTTATGAAGCTACCTCTGAGTAAAGCATTATACTACACCAAAACATTATTTAATACAGTTTTAGAGGATGAAACAGATTAGTGATCTAAAGATGCTACCTCTGAAGAATTGAACTATCAATAAAAAATTATACACTGAAACATTACTTTTCCATACAAAGCAAAATGAAATATTCTACTTCAATGATCAAAATTATTTTACTAAATTTTTCAAGGCACATTGCTACAACTCATATATTAATGTCTATGTTTGTAAATTTAATCAGTAAATAACACTAAAATGCTAAGTGAGATAAAATATCTAGGATATCGTTTGGTTGCACTCACCATATAGTTGCATCATTTTTTTCCTCTCGGTGCATGACCTTGTACATGTTGTCTCACATTTTGTATCGACCAAGATTCAGTAATTCCAAATGAATTATAAAATCTCTATTATTTCAGAGTTATGCACTTATACTACTACTCCACAACTTTTATGAGAAACAATGAATTTACCTTTGAGGTTTAATAATCAGGGAGATCAAAGTTCTCCGCTTTTATGCAGGGTGAGCCGTTCGTCCGAATTATCGAGATGCATGGCGGGATTTATCTCATCAGGCTCAGCTACAAACAAATCATATCCGTAGCCTTGATTAATCATCTCATACTACCAATGGTAAAAGAGTATGTGCACCCCTATGGTGTTATCATGTCAGAAGGTAAGATGCTAGATACCAATGAATTCAACATGTTGAATTGACAATATATAGACCCATTTACAGAAATTTTTCTAATGGATCACTGACCATATCTGTGCGTTCCCACGATGGTAATTTTTGAGAGGCACCAAAAAAAATAGATCAGCTTATCTTGCATATGCATATTGTCATGGTGTATTACATAGAAATCAAGATTTTAAAAAAGGAAAATACCTACCACATGTGCCTAGATTTTAGATCTGTACAGGAGGCGAATCTTGGATTAATCTTCCATGGCCGAGAGAGTGGTGAAAGATTTAAAGCTTCCCCTGCTAGCCTACATGCACCGGAAGCACACGAAGACATCCGGCCGGCCGGCCGGCCAAGGGCAATCGAAAAGGAATATTAGCGGCCACATGCGTCTAGCCTAGCTTTGGGATCTGTATAAGAGGCAAATCTGCATTGCTGAGTGCATGGGGCAAGTTTGAAACTTCGCCTGCAGACCTGTATGCACGGAAAAGCACCCGAAAACAGCCGGCTGGCCGGCCGGACAATAGCGTCGAGGCCAGCGCCATGAGTCAGGTCTCAGGTGTCGCTGCTGCTGATCATGCACACGAAGAGGGACCAGCCGGTCAAGAAGGGCACCGGGGCCAATCGGTTGCGGCTCGCTTCCGGACTTCGGAGATTTTTCGGGGCTATGTGACCGATTAACGTGACATAAAACTTCATTTGTATATATTTATTTTCTTCTACGTAACACTACTTAATAGTTAATCTCAGCCTTTAACTTTAAGATCAAAGGAGAATATTAATTTAGCCTATGTGCATTAACCTAGTGCATCGAAAAACAACCTTATATTGCTTTTAGTATATAATAGACTAGCACAGCGTCCCTCGCAAATGCGAGGACACCATCTATAGTGGGCTGAAGTAATGTTCCATAGCATGGGTATCACATTTGTTAATAAGATATACTACGGTTTTATGGTACATGCTAGTAACATCTTAAATAACTTTATTTTTAGGAGATTAATAATAACGATGTTCTTTCTGTAAGTGATATTGAACAGAACTAAGTATTTTATGTGATGTTAGATCAATACCTGTTGAGATAAATTTTCTTCCTGAAATAAAAGGAGGGTAATCATCATCGTTAATAGGCAGGACAAAATAAAAATAATAATTGTTACCTCCCTACATGTTTCTTCCTTACGCTTACTTAAATTGTTTCAAAATGTGCAACTTTTTCGATATTAATATAGTCTCGCATGGAGAAACTTGACCAATTTTATTTCCAACAGACTCATTAGCGTGTTTATACCTCGGTAGCCAAAGTGGGAAAAATATCACTTCAAGATTTCTAGATCATCAAATATTTTCATATGGCATTTTTGTCCATATTTCTAAAATCTATCCATTTTATGTTGACCCCCAATAGAGTGCTATGCACACTTGATGCATGGATTTGACATGTCATGGCTTGGATGACACATATACCCTATCAATTAATCAATTGTAGATTTTATTGTGTGAATGGGATGACATGTGCTCTTATGTTCACTTCATTACATCATATAAAACACTAAAAATATCCTAGAGATATCTAATCATCCAAAGCAAAGAATGATCGTAAATCTTTTTCCGATAAACTAAAATTCTACGAATGTTATTTATAAAGTCCATGGCATGTGGTATGTTTTGTTTCAATTAAAGATGATTACTGAATGCAATGCACTAAGTGTACCCTAATTTATAGACATGATATGATAATCTGTCCATAGGATTTACTTCAGCGGAGTTTCAAGATCGACCAATTTTGGTATGTCACATGACGATCGTGATGATCTCTATTGCTTGTGATCTTGTGTGCATTCTGAATACCTGTTCTAGTACTCGAATAAGAACAGGATCCACAATATTGATAGTCACATGCTTGTATTTTTGTGAAAAGTTCTAGCATGTTCATATGTAGCGCACTTATGACAGATTGTCGTATACTCAACCATGCACATGTACATAGATAAACATACTCAACCATGCCCATGTATAGATAAATATTCTCAACCATGTACACATATTGATCATTGTATTCTAGCACATGAGAGTTTTTTTTTTGCGGCGTCCGCTTAAATATTCTCTGGGTCTACCAAATATGATTTATTTAGATTATTAAATAAAACCATAGCTTAGCCAAAAGAATCTTAGATATAATTGCCATTTCACGTCCAACTATAGTTTTCTTACAACGTTGACACGAACATTTTTAATTAACATTTGTAGTACGTGGCATGGATTCCACTTCCACACCGAAAATTACATGGAGTAAAATTTACAGACTCCAAGCAGCTCACGGTTCTAGCTTTTTAGCAAGGGCACTTATTCTTTGAAAGTCTGAGATATCCTAACTGAGCGGTCAACTTTTTTCTTTGATTGTGAAAATAGTGTATGAGACGGTCTTTTTTCTTTTGCTCACATCGTGTATTAATTGGAACGTGAACGTGAGTTCTGTTCGTGCATGAAAGGGTCTGTTTCTTTTTTATAGGGGGGGAGGGCCCGTTTCTTTTTTTGCTCAGTAATGTATCTTCCATGTAGTCGTGATATTTGGATCAGCCGTACGAATCTACTAATTAAATCATGACCTTAAGTAATAGATCTAACGGTTCATATTATTTGGGGTGATGTGGATCAACCTGGTGTCTCGAAAAACACTCTTATATTGCTTTTAGTATATAATAGATTTTATGGATCATCATAAAGTTAAAATTTCAACTTTTTACCGAAACCATGCTTTCACAGGACCCATAAACTTGCCGTAAGACCTACTATCTTTGTTTGGGATTATAGGTCCTACGCGTATACTTAGGTCGTTAATTTTACTAATAAAATATAAGTTATATTGCACAAAAATTATATCATTAGAAAATATAGCATTTAAAGTTTGTAATAATATAATTTATGTATTATTTTATTTATATTTTGTTGGTCAAATTGGCAACCTAGTTAACCGTGTGTGACCTATAATTCCAAACGGAGGGAGTATTTGCCATAATTTTGTCTAAGAGGAATATGCAAGATTCAATTGATCATGGTAGTTAATAATTTAAATTTAATTAAGCATGAATTGGTTGTGTATTTGAACAATTAAAGATCATTAAGAATTACAAATATACATGATTGATGTTGCATGCATGAAAAAAATAAATATCATAATTGCATTTATAGATATATCGAGAAAATTCAACATAAGAAAATCTATACTACTAAAAGCTCATGGTCTTGATGGTCTTTGGTCCATGGTACGTCGTCATGTGGTGCCCGTTCGTTTCTGATCTGTTCTTCTCGCTAGATTGAACCCACATACGGCCGGATCGGATTCTCCTCGTATAAATACTCGCCTTTCATTTCTACACCACAGTAGAAGCCGATCAATCCAGGAGTCTTAGAGCATGTCTAACACACCATCGCCGGCCCTTAAATCGCGAGTAACAGGTGCATGTACTCGCGATTTAGGGTTTTAAACCCGCCAGCGGATACCGGTGCCTATAAATCTAACCCTTAAATCGTGATTTGAACTGAAATTTAAATTGACGAGGAAAGATCATCCATTACATACATATTGCAAAATTACATATAAAAAAAATTAGTAGTCGGCGAGCTCGCGGAGGACGCCACCGCGTCCTGGTATGTCCAAAATGCGAGTTCGTAGTCGACGATGAGCTCTAAGTCGCCGCATGCCATTGTCGGCGAGCTCCTAGTCGAGGACGATCACGTCGACGTCCATGTCGTCGACAGATGTCAGGGTGGGCTCCTCCTCCTCGCCGCGGATGGCGGCGACCGCCTCCTCGATCTCCTCCTGCTTCTTGGAGAGCTTGACGGCGGCAATGGCGGCGGCGAGCTCCTCCTCCTCGCGCCGCTTCTTGGCCTCAAGCTTGGCGAGGGACGCAGCGAGCGCTGCGCGGAGCGCTGCCTCCTCCTCCTCATCTCCGCGGCACGGGTGCGGGCGGGAAGACGCGACGGACGAGCTCGCGGAGGAAGATGCCTCCACGAGCTCGAACCGCGGAGATGGCCACTCCCTCCTCCTCCCCCACCACGGCCGCTGCCGATTCCGCAACTCGCCATCTCTCTCGCGCGTGGAAACGGGAGGAATTTCTCGCCGGAGTACGCGCGGAAACGCGGAAGCGGCTAGGGTTTGCTGCGGAGGGACACGGGTTCTAACCCGTCTCCGCTCGCTCGGCCGGTAGAAATAGGGGCTGGAACGAGCCTTTCACACGCCCTTTTGAATTTCGTTTATAGGCCGGGCCGTTTACGTGCGCTGTTAGCTCGAAGGCCCGGCCACCCGTCCGTAAATCCTCCGGAAATTTAAGGGCGCCTGTGTTTTAAGGGTATTATTAGACTTGCTCTTAGCAGCCTCTCCGTCCAACGCCGCTGACCAAGATAGCCACCGGAAGCACCTTCAAGGTTGAAGAGGTGAAGATCTTCTATCTTGCGGTCCAGAGAAGTTCCAAGGCCATGGAGGCGGAGAAGGTCATCTTCCTCGCCGTTAGAGCGGTCTTAAGGCAGCCGAGGTCATCTCCCTCGCCGTTCCTACAGGGTCTATTGGCCAATGGAGGTGTCCTTTGTGGAAGTTGAACCAACGACGTGTCCAGGTGGCAGGGCCGAGCAGTCTCAAGGCAGCCGAGGTCATCTCGCTCTCCGTTCCTATAGGGGTCTATAGGCCGACGGATGTGCCTGTTGTGGAGGGTCGACCGACGGCGTGTCCAGGTGGCAGGGCCGCAGCATGCGGCCGTAATCCAACCGGTCTCGGCCGGGAATCGATGCGAAAAGAATAGGGGAGGTCCTGGCCACGAGGAATTGGTCCGGGAGGCGCCGGCTCGCCCGAAAGCAGCATGGCTTGAGTTCTGTGCTTTTCCGATTTTCTGAGACTCAGTGCAGTCATCTTCTGAAGTTTAGTTCAGTCTTTCTTTTCCAAATGTAGTTCAGTCGGAGTCGGCGGTGTTGGCTGGAGATAAGCGCTGGGATAGAGATGGCCCTGACCTCGCTATAGAACCACTCCTCACCTACTTCCTCTGAATTTCACTGGCCTGTGCAGCCCGCACACCTGCTGCTCGCTCGCCGGAAAAAAATATCAGCTTTTGCACATAATGATGCCAATAACATAACCAACTGCCAACAACACCAAATAAGAAAAGCAAGTATCCGGTGAGCGAAAGCACTGATTTTTTTTCCAAGACCAGCGTCAAGCTGCCCATGCATATTTTATTAGTTTAGGAGATTTTTTTTATAGCAAGTTTAGGAGATTTTAAAGACTAATAAGTTTAGACAAAGCGTTATGCATAAGTCAGTGTAGGAGTACGAGCGAGTGGCATTTCAAGGGTCGATCGTTACTACGCCCCCTACCTTGTTGTAATGAGATACCAAGTGACACCGTTGAAGAAGTAAAAACTGCAAAGATATTTTTGGTTGAATCTATGACATATTTTGCTTATTTGTAGGAGGGCACAGATGTAAATAATTGTCAGTGATTACTATGTCAAAGATGTGTTTTTTTGTTTTTTTGGTTCGCAGCATACAAGGATGCGCGCTACCTCTTTTGAAACAGGCGACTAGGGTACAATAGAATTATAGAATTATCAACCATGTCCTCTACAAAAAAATAATTATCCACCATGGCAAATCGCTCTCTTCATGGAACAGGATCGACAATCGTCTATGTTTGTTGAAAGAGTCTCTTATTACCACGTTATACTTACTGATATTGTGCTTGTAGAGAAAATAGGAATGCCCCGCATGGTAACGGTAAGTGTTTAAAAACAAAATAAGAGATGGGTAAGATGAGACTAACTAACATAGAGGGAGAAAGAGAGAAGAAGCCGAATCTCAACTGTGGTCTAGAATTAACCTCGTCTGGTCTAGAATTAAGCTCGATGTATGTCAACTTTGATTCATTTTTTGGTGAAATATAACAAGTGTATGCATATGCATTTGATGCCCCACTATGTGAATTACATGTTTAAAAAGTTATGTTACTATTTATGTGTATTTTATATTTACGGACCAACAACATTTAACAAACTATAGCAACGCACGAGCATTCAGCTAGTATGAATAAAGATTGATGTTGTAAGTTTAGATATAGCATGATTCATTTTGCGAGGAGTTGTCGTCTTGTCTCTATACCCGGCATGCATGCTTTTGCTACTTGAGGAGTACTGGCACTCAACGCAACTCAAACACTAGATAATCTGCTTAATATGCCCAAGCCAAAGGCGTACCCTCCAACTCTGTAATCTGCTTAATTACCTTGGAGCTACAACATGGAGAGAGAGGGGACAGGTGGCCCCGCTGCAGCTGCATTACCTCGGAGTAAGGGGTGGGAGTGCCAGAGTGGGAGGGGGCTTTGTTATGTTATTTCCAAAAACACCAAAATATTGAATGCACATTTTGTTTTCTGTGTGGCATTGCAATAATAAATTCAACCTGCAAATTCGTGAGTGTACACTTTTGTGGCGTTACAGTGTCAGCAATGTTTCTTTACGAACTAATGATCCATAGTTTTTGTTCTAAATAGCTAGGTTAGACCCTAAATAATTTTATCCACATAAAGTAGAAAGTGATCTATATTTCTTTTTTCTCTTCTACAAATTAATCTATTGGAATTTAAGGTTTATATAGACAAATCAAAGAAACTGAAAAATGATAAATTAGTCTATGTTTGTTGAAAGAGTCTCTTATTACCGCGTTGTACTTACTGATATTGTGCTTGTAGAGAAAATAGGAATGCCCCCCATGGTAACGGTAAGTGTTTAAAAACAAAATAAGGGATGAGTAAGATGAGACTAACTAATATAGAGGGAGAAAGAGAGAAGAAGCTGAATCTCAACTGTGGTCTAGAATTAACCTCGCCTGGTCTAGAATTAAGCTCGATGTATGTCAAGTTTGATTCATTTTTTGGTGAAATATAACAAGTGTATGCATATGCATTTGATGCCGCACTATGTGAATTACATGTTTGAAAAGTTATGTTACTATTTATGTGCATTTTATATTTACGGACCAACAATATTTAACAAACCGCAGCAACGCACGAGCATTCATCTAGTATGAATAAAGATTGATGTTGCAAGTTTAGATATAGCATGATTCATTTTGCGAGGAGTTGTGGTCTTGTCTCTGTACCCGGCATCCATGCTTTTTCCACTTGACACTACATGAAACATGCCAGTCGCCGACGGCTACGCCGACGGTTGCCATTGGCGTATGACCCCGTAGGCGTAGCCCGCTTGCCCGTCGGCGTAGAGGATACTGTCGGTGTAAAGGATGTGGGACCCACATCATACAGTTGACGGCCGTTTGCCCTGGCGGCAGCTACGCCGACGGCATTGCCGTCGGCCTAGAGGAATTGGCTAGAGCTACGCCGACGGCAGCCTATCTTTTTTCAATTTTTTTTATTTTTTTTCCAAATTTTTTTGTTTTTGTTTTAAATTATTAATCTCACAAGCATTTTTTTAATTATTTGACTCATTAATCTCACAAGCATTTTTTTTAACTCTAAGTGTAATTAATTTCCTATTAAATTATACTAATGGTCAAACTTCCCATCGGTCATCCATCCTAGCACTACTTTATCCCCATCACGCTTAACTTCTGTGTTCCTTCCAGATGAGCTTCCAATCAGGAAACTAGACCTTACTAATAATATTACCATATATCAATCCTATTAACCCTTGGAGGATGGTATCACACGCCTTTACTTTTAAATTTTTAAACATATATTTAAGAAAACAACAATGAATAAGTAATAATAATCTTTCCATGCGTTAGAAAATGAAAAATGGCTTTTCGGTGCGACGAAAATGAGAACTTCCTCCTACAAAATTGTTCACCATCCCATGATACACATGCGTACACAATATGGACACATTATCGCAAACTATACCATAATTATGAGCAATAACATTGGTTATTTGACCTGAAATCCAGAAAATCTCGATTGAGATAGGTCATTTTGTGAAGGTTTTTTTGAGAATCAATGAATATACCAAGTTTGGTATTTTTCCATGCAACTATGTCACATAATATGACACCACGCGAAGGTTTTGCATTGTTTCGATTGTTTTTGAATTTTTGATGCCCATTTCAAACTATCGTCAAACTTTCTAAATCGAGGGGCATGAAGATTCTTAGCTCGGGGCTGGGCCTCACTAAATTTGCATTAGATCTATGAAGAAATAGCATATTGGGAACCTAAAAATGATTTTTGCAAAAAATCATGAGCATCATATCATGTACCTGTAGTTCAAATCTAACTCATTTCCTCTCGATTTGGCATAAATTTGTCTTTTTTACGAGGGATGGACGAAAAGGTTTGAGATACCCAAGTAGGGAAATTGTCCATTCAATATGGTCTAGTATTTTTTAAAAATGTGTTATCATCATTTTGAAACTTTCATTTGGTGGTTGCTTCACAAAACGCTCCCTTTTTTGCACTCGGAAAATAAAAATGGCTTTTCGGTGCGACGAAAAGGAAAACTTCCACCTGCAACATTGTTCACCATCCCATATACACATGCGTGCACAATATGGACACATTATCGCAAACTATACCGCGATTCTAGCAATAACATTGGTCATTTGACCTGAAATCGAGAAAACCTCGATTGAGATAGGTCATTTTGTGAAGGGTTTTTCGAGACTCAATGAATATACCAAGTATGATATTTTTCCATGCAACTATGTCATATAATACGACACCACGTGAAAGTTTTGCATTTTTCGATCGTTTTTGAATTTTTGATGCCCATTTCAAACTATCGTCAAACTTTCTAAATCGAGGGGCATGAAGATTCTTAGCTCGGGGCTGGACCTCACTAAACTTGCATTAGATCTCTGATGAAATAGCATATTGGGAACCTAAAAATGTTTTTTGCAAAAAATCATGAGCAACATATCATGTACCTGTAGTTCAAATTTAACTCATTTCGTACCGGTTCGGCGGGAATTTGTCTTTTTCACGAGAGGTGGGCGAAAAGGTTTGAGATACCCAGGTTGGGAAATTGTCTATGAAATATGATCTAGTATTTTTAAAAAATGTGGTATCATCATTTTGAAACTTTTATTTGGTGGTTGCTTCACAAAAAGCCCCCTTTTTGCACTCGGAAAATAGAAAATGGTTTTTCGGTGTGACGAAAAGGAAAACTTCCTCCCGCAACACTGTTCACCATCCCATGATAGACACGCGTGTACAATATGGACATATTATCGCAAACTATAGTGCGATTCTAGCAATAACATTGGTCATTTGACCTGAAATCGAGAAACACTCGATTGAGATATGTCATTTTGTGAAGGGTTTTTTGAGACTCAATGAATATACCAAGTCTGATATTTTTCCATGCAACTATGTCATATAATGTGACACCATGCGAAGGTTTTGCATTGTTTCGATCGTTTTTGAATTTTTATGCCCATTTCAAACTATCGTCAAACTTTCTAAATCGAGGGGCATGAAGATTCTTAGCTCGGGGCTGAGCCTCACTAAACTTGCATTAGATCTCTGATGAAATAGCATATTGTGAACCTAAAAATGATTTTTATAAAAAATCATGAACAACATATCATGTACCTGTTGTTCAAATCTAACTCATTTCCTACCGATTCGGCGGGAATTTCTCTTTTTCACGAGAGGTGAACAGAAAGGTTTGAAATTCCTAGGTTAGGAAATTGTCCATTCAATATGGTCTAGTATTTTTGGAAAATATGGTATTATCATTTTAAAACTTTTTTTTGGTGGTTGCTTCATAAAACACCCTGTTTTTTTGCACTCGAAAAATGAAAAATATGTTATACGAAAGTATTTTTATTTTTATGTATGTTTTTGAATAAAAATATATAATATTTGAGTTTATATAGATAGATCTTATTTTTCTACAAATTTGATATATTATATGTATTTTTCTGAATTTAAATGATTTAGTTATGATTTTTTTAAGATTAATGTGGCAAAAAAAATAAAAATAGCTAGACGTAGACTTGACGCTGTTGCTCTGCCGTTAGCCCAATAGGCTACGCCAACGGTCCCGTTTACGCCGACGGCGGCCGTCGACCTATTTATTCTACGCCGACGGTAAAACTGGCCGACGGCCCATCGAGCTACGCCGAAGACCCCAACATTTTACCGTCGGCGTATAAAAAGGCCGTCGGCCTATTTGGTTATTCCCGTGGTGTGAGGAGGACTGGCACTCAACACAACTCAAACACTAGATAATCTGCTTAATATGCCCAAGCCAAAGGCGCACACTCCAACCCTGTAATCTGCTTAATTACCTTGGAGCTACAACATGGAGAGAGAGAGGGGACAGGTGGCGCCGCTGCAGCTGCATTACGTCGGAGCAAGGGGTGGGAGGGGGCGCGGGTGAAGTCGCCGGCAGCGACGAACAAGGCGTGGGCGCTGCTAGCGCCCGGTGCGCCGGACCAGGTAAGCCGCTGCTTCTTGTTCCTCATGCATGCCGCGAGGTTGCCATGGGAGAAGGAGCACGAGTGCCTTGAGCTAGCGAGGTTGGGAGAAGGGGAACTGCAGCTAGCGCGCGTGAGCGTGAGAGAGGATCACAGTATCTTGGTTGAGATCGATGTTGTTCCATTCCACATTGCGCTTCCTCTAGCTAGTAAATTAGCCGTGTTGAGAAAAATTTGGAATACAAAATGCATATAATATAAAATTATATTTCATGATGGCTGTAATAACATTGAGTTTATGTGTCGATGTTAATATTAGTTTATACTAGCACGTTGGTCCTCGCAAACGTGAGGACATCATCCGTATTGTATTGTAAGTTTCACAAAATGTATGTTTGGATAAATATTTAATCATGTGACAGGAAATAATAATATTTTTTCTGACAATAATATATGACATGCACGGGAAACATCTTTAATATGTGTGCTTTGTTATGTTATTTGCAAAAACACCAAAATATTGGATGCACATTTTGTTTTCTGTGTGGCATTGCAATAATACATTCAACCTGCAAATTCGTGAGCATACACTTTTGTGGCGTTACAGTGTCCGCAATGTTTCTTTACAAACTAATGATTCATAGTTTTTGTTCTAAGAAGCTAGGTTGGACCCAAAATAATTTTATCCACGTAAAAAAAGTAGAAAGTGATCTATATTTCTTTTTCTCTTCTACAAATTAATCTATTGGAATTTTTCTAAGGTTTATACACAAATCAAAGAAAATGATAAATGAAAAATTCTAGAGACCGAGTTCTACAAAAATTATTTGAATTACAAAGACCACAAGTCTATACTATGCATGGACACTAAACATAAAACCACGACCGGTGATTTACTCTCAAACTATATCGTTCCTCATCGTTGAGTTTCTCGGTTGACATTTTGGTAGTCGTTCTCTTTTATATTTTTCACCCACATGTCTAATTATTCATCAGCTTTGAAATAAATGTGTCGATTTGTGGATGAGCTCTCATCTGTTCTCCTTCGACTCTGTTGATTTTCGCTTACCATCTAAGTCTATTATAATTGCGTAGTAAGGGAAAATTTGCACATTCCAATTGAGTTTTGTCTGGCATACCTTATTTTTATTCACTGGCGGAGTGTAAGCGGGACCATACAGGGCCTTGGCCCGGTCTTTGCACCCCACGTTTTTGTTATAAGCCACCGATTTCTGCTTGGTTTCAGACTCATACAAACTATAGGCCATGTCTTACTTTTGGCTGACATTCCACCACTGTTCTTATTGTTTACTACGCTTTTATATTTCTCATGGTTTTTAACCTATAAATATATATCATATGTATTCAAAAGAGATAGTCTCCTAGCTATTACATGCATATGTATTTATTCTCTTGCAAGCATTCTGGTGTTTGGTTCAACATAAATGGGCACGTAAGGCACATGGTATTCATCCATTGATCAGCAAGCACGGCATGACATACGAATAACTTTTTTGTCCATGTTTTCCTTTTAACAAAAATAAAATAACAGGACATGTACCGGATCGTGACCCTTTACATGGAACTTACGTGTCATATACTCATGTGTACCTGTTTAAGGTTTTACATAACACTTTTTATCTTTTAATCTTAGTCGTTAATATGCATATCAACAAAGCATATTTTATAAGCATATGTGGACCAACCCGATGCCTCAAAAAACATCCTTATGTTGCTTTTAGTATATAACTAGAATAGTGGTTGCGAGGGCGTCATCTTTAATCCGCAAAAGGTGTTATAGAAATAAATTAATGATTTCCGTAAATGTTATGCTGAATAAAATATCACGTGATAATTTTTTTTAAATGTGGCCTATAAACATTTGAATTTTTCTAATACACCACACCACTAACCATGAGAACCTATATTTGGCAGGGTTAAGAGTCATACTCCTAAACCACAAGGGATCCATGACGATTTATGTTTCTCACTAAGGCGGAATATTGTTTAGGTGCAGGCACTGGACAACAGCGAGGCATTTGGAGTGATTTGTCATTCTTTAATTTCCACAATTGTGATGTGTGCATGTGGCAGTTATGTCCGCGTGTCTAAGTTTCTCTCGGTGTTTCTAAGAAAAGACTTTTGGATATATGTGTCTCTTTTACATGATATTAGCTCATAACCTAGAATTAAAGATCACATGATGAGCTACCCTATATTATCTATATGTCAGTATTCTAAGTTGGAACTCAAATTATTACTCATTATATGTACACTTAAGAAAAAATTATATTTTTTAAGTGGTCAAAAAAAGATGTATATTTTTAAATGCAGCTGATAATAAGGGTTCAGTCAAATAATGTGAAGGTTTTTTAAGCATAGTTAAGACGAATCAACCATGATCCACTTTATCCCTGGAAGGAAGAACTATATGTTCACTATAATAAAATAAGTTAGGTCAGTTGTGATGTACATGCTTTATGTGTAGTATTCAAGATATGCCTCTCTATTTGATCAAATACTATGCTCGAAAGGATAAATGCAACTATTGAAATTTGTGTAGACCCGTTCATTCTTACTTCACTTTGAGATTTTCTACCACTTAATTTATGTGTAGTATTCAAGATATGTATCTCTAGTTCATCAAATATTATGCTCGAAAGGATAAATGCAACTATAGAAATTTGTTTAGACCCGTTCTTTATTACTTCACTTTGAGATTTTGTTCCACTGTTAGATTTGTTAGTATGTAATACACATTGTCTTTTATGATTATATAGGGAAGATATTTTTCAAAGTGGAAAATCATGATTAGAAATAGAAGATGCTATGTGAATATATGTTAATCTATTTCTCATTTATTAATCAATTTATATGCAATAAAGTTATAATGGTTACCTATAATCTATACAAAGTATCTTGTATTTTGAATCAAAGTTAGAAAATATTGACAAATTATATCACACTCTCATATTATACATGCCTTTTCATATGTATTTGTTGTATAATGCAACCCACTGGCTTGAGTGGTATAGATCCGAACATCATAGTTAGTATTACTACGTTTTTAAGGCATGTAATATTTTCCCAACCCATCACGCCAACGGATTATGTCTCGATGGGTCAACACTCTTTAGTGCCCTCCTCTTGGCACCCTAGAGTGAAGCTACTTTCATGATCCTTATCTGATGCTCGTATGGGTGTGTCACATATCTTCTACACATCATAAGATTATGATATAAGATGCATTGATTAATTCATGTATCCCTTGAGTGGATCAGATTTGGACTACTGATTATGTTTTTCTATAAAATATCTAAATCTGTTGACTATGACGGATTTTGGTTCTTTTATGAGATTCACCTACTATGAAATATTCATTTGAGGTACAACTATGATAATATGTCATATGTGATTTTTTTAAGGATAAAAAATGTTTCTTAACATAAAGTCCAAAAGAAATATCAAGTGTTCTACTTGGTTATCATTGACCTACGTGTAGTGTTTTAGGTAGGTACGATTGTGAAGACCAATCAGATGTTGTATGCTAATAAATACATGTTTCATCATATTGACGGTCAAAATTTTCATTTTGTTTCTGAGAATACTTAGTATATCTCCTTTATATTGTATTATATTTTTTTATTAAAATACATAAGTGCTTATTTAACATTATGGTAATCTACTTCCTTCCTTTTTTTCAAAGGAATGCGGTAGGGGAAGCCCCTACAACGGGTTTTTTTTAATAATAAGAACCCAAATATGGGTCCATGAGGACTTGAACCTGGACGGTTGGGCTGTACATCCACTTCCCTAACCAAATGAGCTAGGCTCACTCCTTTCCTTCATTATTCCCTTAGGTTAATTTATGAAGTTTCTTGTTTGTACTATACTTAGAGAAATATGGTCCACCAAATTGACGACATTCCAATGCTCTCGTTTGTCAAATGCAATATTTATATTTTGATCAAATAGTGCTGATATTTATTTCTATTTTGTCTAAGAATAAAGATGGAATTATCCCCTGCTTCTAACTTGGTATAACAACATAGCCACCTTCATGCCCCTTGCCTAGTTTGAGCGTCCAAAGCTAAGATTATGGCCACTGTAATAATAGATCATGTATATGCTAGTTTTATGTCATCATGTTTACTATTTCTATTTTAAACATATAGGACATGATAATTTTTTGTATGGAGTCCTTGTTTTTGCCTTGAACAATAACGTGAGCTACAAAAATTATTATTTCATTATTATTTACTAATGTATGAATACCGGAAACTTGTATGTATTTTTCGCACAAATGAGTAAATTTGAGTTCGATCTCTCGTATTATCAAGGTGCGAAAACTTGGGCGATAGTAAAAAAATACTTTTTTATTATGTTACACTAATGTGGGTTCTAGTTTGGAAAAATTACATAGTCGACCTTCGTCAGTGTAAAATTAGGAACAATGAGTTAGCCACCTTCATGTGCTTCACCAAGTTTGTGGGTCCTAAGAAAAGCTTATGGCGATAATAATAATGTTGTATGTATGTTAGTTTTATGGCAAGCTCATGTTGAGTCACTCTATTTCAAATGTATAGGACGTTGTAAATTTATTATATAGAGTCCTTTTATGGACAAACAACTAATGCTAGCCAGCCGGATTAATTGTTCATTTACTTGTCCATAATATCAGCAATTGTAACTATTTGTCTCGAAAAAACTATTTAATTATTTTTGCACAAATGTGGAAATTTAATTTCTATCTATTGTAACATCAAGTTGTACATACTTGGAATATCCTCAAAAAAATACTGAAGTGTTTGATATCATTTATATTTTGTTCATATAATTTCCAATACAGTCACTTTTAGTCTATATTTGTATTTTCTATGCTTAATTAGTACTCCCTTCATTCAATAATACAATATGTTTTAGCCTTTTTAAAAAATATATGTATCTAGACACCTTTTTTTATCTAAAGCATATAGTTTTCAAACGAAGAGAGTACCGTATACTTACAAATAGTACACACTAATTTTTATAGGACCTGTTCTTGTGTGCTAGTGCGGATCTACCTTCGTTATTTATTTTTCTGAGAACACCTGTTCTTGTGTGCTAGTTGATGGAACACATGTATGTGTAGATATATTTTTTGCCTTGAACAATAACGTGAGCTACAGAAATTATTATTTCATTATTATTTACTAATGTATGAATACCGGAAACTTGTATGTATTTTTCGCACAAATGAGTAAATTTGAGTTCGATCTCTCGTATTATCAAGGTGCGAAAACTTGGGCGATAGTAATTTTTTTTTATTATGTTACACTAATGTGGGTTCTAGTTTGGAAAAATGACATAATCGACCTTCATCAGTGTAAAATTAGGAACAATGAGTTAGCCACCTTCATGTGCTTCACCAAGTTTGTGGGTCCTAAGAAAAGCTTATGGTGATAATAATAATGTTGTATGTATGTTAGTTTTATGGCAAGCTCATGTTGAGTCACTCTATTTCAAATGTATAGGACGTTGTAAATGTATTATATAGAGTCCTTTTATGGACAAACAACTAATGCTAGCCAGCCGGATTAATCGTTCATTTACTTGTCCATAATATCAGCAATTGTAACTATTTGTCTCGAAAAAACTATTTAATTATTTTTAAACAAATGTGGAAATTTAATTTCTATCTATTGTAACATCAAGTTGTACAGACTTGGAATATCCTCAAAAAAATACTGAAGTGTTTGATATCATTTATATTTTGTTCATATAATTTCCAATACAGTCGCTTTTAGTCTATATTTGTATTTTCTATGCATAATTAGTACTCCCTTCATTCAATAATACAATATGTTTTAGCCTTTTTAAAAAATATATGTATCTAGACACCTTTTTTTATCTAAAGCATATATTTTTCAAACGAAGAGAGTACCGTATACTTACAAATAGTACACACTAATTTTTATAGGACCTATTCTTGTGTGCTAGTGCGGATCTACCTTCGTTATTTATTTTTCTGAGAACACATGTTCTTGTGTGCTAGTTGATGGAACACATGTATGTGTAGATATATTTTTTGCCTTGAACAATAACGTGAGCTACAAAAATTATTATTTCATTATTATTTACTAATGTATGAATACCGGAAACTTGTATGTATTTTTCGCACAAATGAGTAAATTTGAGTTCAATCTCTCGTATTATCAAGGTGCGAAAACTTGGGCGATAGTAAAAAAATACTTTTTTATTATGTTACACTAATGTGGGTTCTAGTTTGGAAAAATGACATAGTCGACCTTCGTCAGTGTAAAATTAGGAACAATGAGTTAGCCACCTTCATGTGCTTCACCAAGTTTGTGGGTCCTAAGAAAAGCTTATGGCGATAATAATAATGTTGTATGTATGTTAGTTTTATGGAAAGCTCATGTTGAGTCACTCTATTTCAAATGTATAGGACGTTGTAAATTTATTATATAGAGTCCTTTTATGGACAAACAACTAATGCTAGCCAGCCGGATTAATTGTTCATTTACTTGTCCATAATATCAGCAATTGTAACTATTTGTCTCGAAAAAACTATTTAATTATTTTTGCACAAATGTGGAAATTTAATTTCTATCTATTGTAACATCAAGTTGTACAGACTTGGAATATCCTCAAAAAAATACTGAAGTGTTTGATATCATTTATATTTTGTTCATATAATTTCCAATACAGTCGCTTTTAGTCTATATTTGTATTTTCTATGCATAATTAGTACTCCCTTCATTCAATAATACAATATGTTTTAGCCTTTTTAAAAAATATATGTATCTAGACACCTTTTTTTATCTAAAGCATATAATTTTCAAACGAAGAGAGTACCGTATACTTACAAATAGTACACACTAATTTTTATAGGACCTGTTCTTGTGTGCTAGTGCGGATCTACCTTCGTTATTTATTTTTCTGAGAACACCTGTTCTTGTGTGCTAGTTGATGGAACACATGTATGTGTAGATATATTTTTTGCCTTGAACAATAACGTGAGCTACAGAAATTATTATTTCATTATTATTTACTAATGTATGAATACCGGAAACTTGTATGTATTTTTCGCACAAATGAGTAAATTTGAGTTCGATCTCTCGTATTATCAAGGTGCGAAAACTTGGGCGATAGTAATTTTTTTTATTATGTTACACTAATGTGGGTTCTAGTTTGGAAAAATGACATAGTCGACCTTCATCAGTGTAAAATTAGGAACAATGAGTTAGCCACCTTCATGTGCTTCACCAAGTTTGTGGGTCCTAAGAAAAGCTTATGGTGATAATAATAATGTTGTATGTATGTTAGTTTTATGGCAAGCTCATGTTGAGTCACTCTATTTCAAATGTATAGGATGTTGTAAATTTATTATATAGAGTCCTTCTATGGACAAACAACTAATGCTAGCCAGCCGGATTAATCGTTCATTTACTTGTCCATAATATCAGCAATTGTAACTATTTGTCTCGAAAAAACTATTTAATTATTTTTGCACAAATGTGGAAATTTAATTTCTATCTATTGTAACATCAAGTTGTACAGATTTGGAATATCCTCAAAAAAATACTGAAGTGTTTGATATCATTTATATTTTGTTCATATAATTTCCAATACAGTCGCTTTTAGTCTATATTTGTATTTTCTATGCATAATTAGTACTCCCTTCATTCAATAATACAATATGTTTTAGCCTTTTTAAAAAATATATGTATCTAGACACCTTTTTTTTTAATTAAAGCATATAATTTTCAAACGAAGAGAGTACCGTGTACTTACAAATAGTACACACTAATTTTTATAGGACCTATTCTTGTGTGCTAGTGCGGATCTACCTTCGTTATTTATTTTTCTGAGAACACCTGTTCTTGTGTGCTAGTTGATGGAACACATGTATGTGTAGATATATTTTTTGCCTTGAACAATAACGTGAGCTACAAAAATTATTATTTCATTATTATTTACTAATGTATGAATACCGGAAACTTGTATGTATTTTTCGCACAAATGAGTAAATTTGAGTTCGATCTCTCGTATTATCAAGGTGCGAAAACTTGGGCGATAGTAAAAAAATACTTTTTTATTATGTTACACTAATGTGGGTTCTAGTTTGGAAAAATGACATAGTCGACCTTCGTCAGTGTAAAATTAGGAACAATGAGTTAGCCACCTTCATGTGCTTCACCAAGTTTGTGGGTCCTAAGAAAAGCTTATGGCGATAATAATAATGTTGTATGTATGTTAGTTTTATGGCAAGCTCATGTTGAGTCACTCTATTTCAAATGTATAGGACGTTGTAAATTTATTATATAGAGTCCTTTTATGGACAAACAACTAATGCTAGCCAGCCGGATTAATCGTTCATTTACTTGTCCATAATATCAGCAATTGTAACTATTTGTCTCGAAAAAACTATTTAATTATTTTTGCACAAATGTGGAAATTTAATTTCTATCTATTGTAACATCAAGTTGTATAGACTTGGAATATCCTCAAAAAAATACTGAAGTGTTTGATATCATTTATATTTTGTTCATATAATTTCCATTACAGTCGCTTTTAGTCTATATTTGTATTTTCTATGCATAATTAGTACTCCCTTCATTCAATAATACAATATGTTTTAGCCTTTTTAAAAAATATATGTATCTAGACACCTTTTTTTATCTAAAGCATATAATTTTCAAACGAAGAGAGTACCGTATACTTACAAATAGTACACACTAATTTTATAGGACCTGTTCTTGTGTGCTAGTGCGGATCTACTTTCGTTATTTATTTTTCTGAGAACACCTGTTCTTGTGTGCTAGTTGATGGAACACATGTATGTGTAGATATATTATCTGATTAAACATGTAGCCCTTTAGTTTCAAATATAAGATGTTTGCCATTTTTTTTGAAACCTATGTCTCTAGACGCCTTCTAGTCTAGTGCTTATGTTCACTCATTTTTCTCCGAATCTACATACTAAAATATGTATAGATTCATATGTTTTAAAAAAGACTAAAACATTGTATGAAATTTAAAATGGATGGAGTACAATTATTTTGGTTCAGCCTACGCGCGATTCGTAGGGACTCACATTTTCTTGTTAGAATACGTTGTCTAATTAAGACACGCATTAGACGATCATCAGTTTGGAAAAAAATACTGCGTGTATGCCCAGGATTCCAATCTAGCATCAAATCTTTTTTTCTTTTGGCTTTTGGCCGTGGCCAAATCCGGTTGGATCGTACCACGATGGTTCCATATCCTTGCCCGATTTTCACGTTCATTAACTTCTCAGATGTGATATCTTGGACTTTTGTTTGTACTCCCTCCGTTTCAAAATATAAGATGTTTTAGGATTGTGAAGAAAATGTATCTAGACTTCTTTTATTGTATAGATTCACTCCAAACTTGAGTGCACCTAATACTAAAATAAGTCTAGATACATTTGCTTCACAAAGCCAAAACATCTTATATTTTGAAACAGAGGGAGTATCAACCATAGTTGTATGTAATCTTTCTTATCTCTAAATCCTAGCCTTAAATTTTAAATCTAATGGGTAATATAATTTGGGTGATGTGGATTATCGTGATGCCTCGAAACAGCTCCTTATATTGTTTTTAGTATATAATAGATAGAATAGATATATTTGGTCAAAGTATATGAACTTTGGCTTTAACCAAATCTAATAGGCATCCTAATTTAGGAAGGAGGGAGTAAATAAAGAAATGGACGGGTATGTTTGGTCAAAGTATATGAACGTTTCCCTAATCTGGTGGACAAGCATGGAAAGGAGAGGGTGATGTTTAAACATTTGCTCCTCTACCATGCATGCATGGCTACCTTCCATCGTCTACCATAAACGGCAAGATGAGTGGTCTATGTCTGGCTCTTTAGGCAAAAGAGGCGATCGTCCAAATGCACACGCATGCTTGGTGGGCCTTGAATAATGTTCATGAGTCGGATCCGTCCAATGCCTAGGAACTAACACGAAGGATATCAAAACTTGACGATAGATTCAAGGGTGTATACTCGGATATATCCCGAGCCCTGGATTGCGTGTTAATATATGGGCATCGTGTGCCAGACGGTTACAGGAGAATATCGATTGATATCGATAGAGATAGAGATAGAAGAAGTTGAGATCGATATGTATAGGCACGTTCGACTCAAATACAAGTTGTAAACATCTAGGAGTCTAAACTATCTCTAACACCCTCCTGTAATCAAGTTGTGATAATACTTGAAAGATTCAAATGCTCGATATGGTAGTGGCTTTGTAAATCCATCAGCAACTTGATCTTTGGAAGAAATAAACCGGATATCTAATTGTTTGCTCAACACTCGTTCTCTGACGAAGTAAAAATCTATCTCGATGTGTTTGGCTCATGCATGAAACACATGATTTGCTGACAAGTATGTTGCTCCCATATTATCACACCATAAGCAGGGTGTTTATGTCTATGGTACTTTCGGTTGTTCAAGTAGATACTGTCAAATATCATCTCTGATGTGGCATTTGCTACTGATTTATACTCTGCCTCAGTGCTAGACCTTAAAACTGTGGTTTGCTTCTTAGCACTCCAAGATATCAAGTTAGGGCTAAAGAACACAGCAGATCCTCTAGTCGATCTATGATCATCAGCATAACCAGCCCAGTCTGCATCTGAAAAACCACTGACTAGTGTAGAGGAGGACTTTACGAATGTTAGCCCAACAATTATTGTACTCTTTACATACCTCAGAATACGTTTGGCTGCAATCCAATGTACTCTCGTGGAAGCATGCAAATACTGACACACTTTATTTATTGCATATGAAATATCAGACCTTGTGAGCGTAAGATATTATAGTGCACCTACCATACTCCTGTATTTGGTGCTATCTTCAGGACCCAGCAAGACTCCTTCTCGAGCAGTGATCTTTTCTGATATGACAAAGGTGTAGGTGTACCTATGTAGTGTGTCATATTAACTCGTTTAAGCACATCATAAGCATATTTTGTCTGGTTCAAAACTAGACCATCATTCACTTTCTTCACTTCAATTCCTAGAAAATAGTGAAGGTCATCAAGATCCTTGAGTGCAAACTCTTGACTTAAATCCTTCAGAAGAGCATTAGTTGCAGCTTTAGAGGAGCTAGCAACTATAATACCATCCACATAAATGAGCATAAAAATGGTCACAGTGGATTTATGATATATGAATAATGATGTATCAGATTTCGAGGCAACAAAACCAAACTCAATTAATTGTGAGCTCAACTGAGAATACCATGTCCTGGGTGCTTGTTTCAGTCCATATAACGACTTGTCAAGCTTGCATATGTAATTGGGTTTTCTGCTATCTTCATACCCTGGTGGTTGTCTCATATATACCTCCTCATCCAGAACACAATGAAGAAACGCGTTCTTGACATCTAGCTGTCGCAAACTCCATCTCTTGGAAACAGAAATTCCTAAGACAAGACGAACAGTTAACAACGGGACTAAAGGTATCATCATAATCAATTCTATATCATTGCTTAAATTCTTTAGCTACCGACCTAGCTTTGTATCTGTCAATAGAGTCATCTGCCTTACGCTTGATTTTATATATCCATCGACAATCAATAATATTTTGACTTTGATGTGGTGGAACTAACCTCCATGTTTTATTTTTTGTGAGAGCATCAAATTCCTCATTTGTTGCCCCTTTCCAATTTGATCTTCCAAAGCAGATTGTAGGTTTGCAAGTTCATCACTAGTGACAGAGAGACACCATGGGATAGTGCCATCAGTGTATTGTTTGGGTTTGGAAATACCTTGTGATGCACGTGTGGCAGGTTTTCTGGACTCGGCCACAGGTTGGTGCATAGTTGGGGCAGATGTAGCGGGTCCGCCTAGAGAGGTGTTGTGGCTGTCAGCCGCTCCCGTCGCGTTGGTCGCTTACGAGGAAGTAGGCGTCGGTACAACGGATCCAATGGTTGTCTGTGTGGTTGAAGGAGAGGCATGCGGATACGTTGTCGCAGGATATGGCGCAGAGGATCCGGGAGCGGGAGAATCTCCACTACGTCGCTGCATGAGCGCGTCAGAGGAAGGAGACCACGAGCAAGGGGACCGCGGGCCAGTGGATCCAGGTGATGACCGCGGCGGATCCGAGGCTGATCGGGACGATCCTGAGGTGGATCTGCTTAGGGAATCAGGCTCGTGCCTGTGCCTTCTTCTTCTGCTGCTGAAATTGCATGTGAGCCATTTGAGCTCATAGATGCACCGCTTTGGCTGAAATTTTCACCAGGTGTTGTGTTTTGGTGACCTGCTCCCTGCACAGTAGTACAACCAGGACTAGCAACAGTATTAGTAGTATGAGTATTATCCATATTAGAGTCATTAATAGTGTCGTCCCCTTGGGAAAATTATGAAGTAAGGGATCAAGAAGGATAATTTCTTTTTGAATAAGAGCTCCCGCATTAGGATGCATATGTTTGAAGGGAAAAACAGCCTCATCAAAAACAACATCACCAGAGATGTACACGCGACAAGTAGAGACTTCGAGATACTTGACTCCTTTGTGGCGAGGACTATAGCCTAGGAAAACACATTGTGTGGATCGAACGCAAGTTTGCGTTTGTTGTATGGGCGAAGGTTTGGCCAACAAGCACAACCAAAAACGCAGAGAGAGTAGTCTAAACGTGTTCCAAGAAGGCGGTGAAGAGGTGTATCATTATTAATGACTTTGCTAGGGAGCATGTTGATAAGGTATGTGGCAGTAAGGAAAGTTCCATCCCAAAATTTTAGTGGCATGGATGCATTAGCAAGGAGAGCAAGCCCAACTTCAACAATATGACGATGTTTTCGCTCGGCGGAACCATTCCGTTGATGAGCATGAGGGCACGAGACATGATGGAAAATTCCTTGGGCTTGAAAAAGAGAGTTAAGTTTAACATATTCTCCTCCCCAATTAGACTGAACCGTAAGGATTTTTTGATCAAACTTTCATTCGACAAGTTTTTAAAAATTACATAGTAATCTTTTTTTTCTTAAGCATTAGATTTTTTTCTTAAGCATGTATGTCCAAGTAAACTTACTATAATCGTCAATAAATCTTACATAGTAATCATGACGACCAAGAGACGTAGGTACAGGGCACCAAACATCAGAAAAGACTAACTAAAGAGGAACTGTAGATACACTAGTGGAGATGGGATAGGAAAGCTGATGACTCTTAGCACGCTGACAGGAGTCACAAATTGACTCAATACTAGAATCTCTAACATGGGGAAGTTTATTCTTGCTAATAATTTGTCTAACAATTATTGAAGAAGGAAGACCAAGACGACTATGCCACTGAGTATGGGAAGGCTTGAGAGGTAACAAAGGCATGCTTCGGAGACTGGGGAGACTCCACGGATGAGATGAGGGGGTAGAGGCTGCCAATGCATCTCCCTCTATGGATGATTTTTCTTGATCAGAAAGAAGGAAGGATGAAACTCGATGAGAACATGGTTATCATAAGTGAATTTATGTACATATAGCAAATTTTTGGACACGGTGGGAACATGCAAGATGTTACGAAGGTGGAAATTGTGAGTGGGGCTATGAACTATTGAATGACCAATATGGGGAATACTCATACCTTGCCTGTTGGTCGTGTTGACCTTGTCGTAGCCCCTGTAGTTGTCCCGAACCGTCGGGTTGTTGAGTTTGCCGGTGACATGATGTGTAGCACCGGTGTCATGATACCAGTTGGTGTCAACACCGTATGAGGCAGCGTTGACCTCTTTGTCACCATAGTCATCATCCTCCTCTTCAAAACGCCACCAACAATCCTTGGCGGCATGCCCTTCTTTGTTGCAGATTTCGCACATGACGTCGACCCATGGAGTTGTACGACAACGTCCGCGGCCACCCCCACGGCCATGCTGTTGAGGGCGATCATCACGGCCAGTGTCGCGACGATCATCCCGACGATCACCACGTGGTTTGCTGAAGTTGTAGTAGCTTTCGTTGTTGAAGCAAGGACGACTTTGACGAGAGGCGGCATTAGCCGAGGTCTCGAAGTCGCCAGTGGGAGCGCCATGGTGCATCTCTTGACGCAGATCATATGCATGCAGCTGAGCATAGAGCGCGCTGAGGGAGATCAGTATGGTCACCACGCCAAGGGTAGCCACGAGTGCAACGTAGCCAGAACCAAGGCTAGCAAGGATGTACAAGACGGTTTCCTTGACAGAAAGAGGACGTCCCGCAGCGACAAGCTCGTCGGTGATACCTTGCATCTTGGTGAGGTAGGCCGGTGTAGAGTTGAACTGATTTCTTTTGGTGTTGGCGAGGGAGATCAGCATATTGGTGACCTTGGCCTTGCATTGGGAGGCGAACATCTCTTTGATGGCCTGCCATACTTCATGGAAGTGCTGAAGCCGATGCACGTGCAGGAGAATTTCCCGAGAAAACGACTAGAGCAAGTAGACGAGAGAGCTTGGTCCTGAAATATCCAGTTGGCATACACCGGGTTCGACGTCATCTTGGCAGGCGTGGATGAAGCCGTGTCCACTGGTGTAACGACCAGCATCTTCCCCGGGGCAGCGTTTGTGCCATCAAGGAGGCCGACGAGTTGGGCACCACGGATCGTGGGGAGGACCAACGACCTCCGGATGGGATAGTTCTCACGCGTAAGTTTGTCCAAAGGAGGAGTGCCTAGATTGATCTGGCTTCTCGAGGTGGTCATAGTTCTCCGGCAAGAACCTTCTCTATTTGTGGCAGGCGGCGGCAATGGGGATCAGTAAGGGCAGAGGCGGTGGTGGTGCTGAGGATGGGTGGGAAGGTTTTCCTCTGGTGTGGTGATCGTAGATGCGGCGGAGAGGCTAGCTCTCGATACCATATCAAAACTTGACGATAGGTTTAAGGGTATCTACTCGGATACATCTCGAGCCCAAGATTGTGTGTTAATATATGGGCACCGTGTGTTAGACGGTTTGGATTGAGATAGATAGAGATAGAGATAGAAGAAGTTGAGATCGATACGTACAGGCACGTTCGACGCAAATACAAGTTCTAAAAATCTAGGAGTCTAAACTATTTCTAACAAAGGATCAGACTATCAAAACTGACATATAAGCAGTGTTTGTTGTTGAAAAATCGAGTACATTATTAGTCCTAGTACACGATTGCTTGTCTAGTGGTGGAGGATGGTTCAAAAAAAATTGGACGGCGAAATCAAAGACATATACTATCATTTAATTAGTGGCAGGGCAATTTCCCCCTCCCCGTAAAGTAAGACGTACTTGACATAATTTTGAATACGGGTACTAGACAAAAATATTTTTTGCTCGGGGGCGATAGACCAGGTTCGTCCCGTGAAGGTCCGCCTGTGCACAGTGCAATGAAGTGCATGACCAGTTTGATTGGCTTCGATCTCTTAATATGTTACTTATCACTTTAGCTTAATAATTGATGCAGAGGCCGGGAAGTTTTACCCCAATCTCGAAAAAAAAGATTGCGAGATAATGACTTATTGCTGGTCCTTTTAATTGGAAAAATGGTTAGATAATTGAAATTCGAACTAACTGTATTAGTCACTTTATATGACAGAAAAATGGTTAGCTAATTGATAGCCATGCACAAGTATCACAATCCTACGCAGGAGGAAGATGCATGCCTAAGCCTATTTCAGACGTTCAAAATTAGAAAGCAAGAGTTTTGCTCACAGCTTTTAGTAAAGGAAAAAATCACTATACTAGCGCCTAGCCATCAGCACTAATCAAGCCCGTTGTACGCATCACAAGAGAGAAACGTCAACAGGATGAAATTGCGCAGCAAAACACACGAGGTCCTTCTAGTGTCATGTGTTTTATAATGGATATCACAAGGAAAAAACGTCAACGGGAAGAAACTGCGCAGCAAAGCGTGTGAGGTTCTTCTAGTGCTATGCATTTTATAATGAACTATTAAAATGGAGGGACAATTTTTTATCGAATTACTAAATGGTGTTTTATGAAGATAATAGTAAAGTGATTTTGCGTAGATAACAATCATTAGGCTATAAATTGAGGATTTATCCCAACCTTATCATTTAAGGCTAAAGTATTTAAGTATTGCATCACACAACAGAATAAGAGAATTCATAGTCAGACACAAAAACGAGCCACGGCGGAGTAAGAATAGATTACAGGCGAGCATGCCTTGGGTATGAGAAGTCTCAAGTCAGTATCCCAACGGTAGCGGATATATTAGTGCTGCTACGGACTGTACAGTAATTCTCACAATGTTTGGGGATTGTAATGCAACCTGATTGGCAACAATCCTACGGAGCTAGGATATGGATCCAGTAGCTAATTTGAAGCAAGTGACGGAACAATCATGTAAATCTGTTGTAGATGTGTATTTTTTGCATGTACTTGGATCGTTGTGAGGTTTGATTTTGACCAAATATAATAATACAGAGTAAAATCTAATGAGTACATAGTAGATTTAGGGCAACTCTAGCAGATCCCCATATACATCTCGCCCTTATAAGGAAAATGGAGGAAGGTTGCTATTTTACGCCATAACAACATCCCCATTTTCTTTCACATGTGGATCAGAATAGTCATTGACTTGGCCATTGGGCCTCTCTTTCTCCCTATCTGTGTGTGAAGCGCCGAAGCGAGGCCTAGCAGCGCCGGCGTAGGAAGGCTGGGCAAGCTCGATGGCACGGTCTATTAACTACTCTATTACTAATAGGTATACTCTCCGATTTAGCGATAACTAATATGGATTGGAGAGTAGTGAGTAACTATTTTCATAATGCCAATTGTCTAGGGTGTCAAGTGCGATCCCACCTAAATCCCACTTATAGTTTATTTGAAATTTTAGTACAATTGTCTACTCACTATGCTAGATTAACCGGTGCGTGTTGACAAGGACTATATCTAGTTCCTAGCTTCGTAGATGAACATCTCCCTATCAATGATTAAACTTTTCAACACCACTACTTATCTTCAAAATATAAATGTAGTAGATTCTGAATTTAGTATCCGTACGGATCAAGTAGCTGAAGCACGTAACTCCAGCACGCAACTTCTATCGAGTCAATTCCATGGGGAGGTAGTCCTTATCTTCGTAGTAGTTGTCACCCTCAATTATCAACAATTGAATTTTTCAAGAACTAACACTTGCCTAGTTGCCTTGAAGATACAAGTCAAGTAGATTGCGAAATCAAATTTAAGTACTACTGCAAATCAAGTAGTTTAAGCGTCATATCAGAAAAATGGGTATCGGTATTAGTGAATAAGAAAAAACAGCTATCCGAAAAGAAGAAGCATCGAGGGCACATTTGGAATATTATAAACATCAACTATATATAATTTTGTTTTTAGTCAACAACAATGCAGATCACCTGTAGAGCCACTACAGTGCATTTTTTTCAAAACGTAAATGTTCGAAGAGCCCGCACAACTGAACTGACGTAGAAATAAACAAATACTGGACAAATGTCCTGAAATAATCTTTTGCTAAGATTATTCATGGTTCATTTGTCTGAGGGCGTGGATATTTTCACATGGAAATTACTACAAAATGGTAAATTTACTATTGATTCTATGTATAGAGTTTTGATCCAATCTGATATTTCAGCTGATGACAATCGAAAAATTTGGAAGATGAAAATTTCCTTTAGAACAAAGATATTTTCTTGGTATCTACGGAAAGGGGTTATCCTTACTAAAGATAATCTTGTTAGGAGGAATTGGCAGGGAAGTATAAAATGTGTTTTTTGTCATCATGATGAGATAATCTTGTTAGGGGAATATCTGGTGATCTCAATCTGATGCCGCACGACTATCCGGCGGGTCGGCATCGCCGGCTCACCCTCGCGCCCAATCCTACGTTGTTGTCCGGCGCCTCGTCGCCGGCGTCGGGGACATCAGCGTCGGGTTCGCGGTTCTCGTGTTTGGGCTCCGAGTCCAGCGGATCTGAGGAGGAGGGTGATTGCATCCCAGTCAAGGTCGCGCTCCAAGCTCTTGCCGACGATGTCCCGGAGGAGGGGTGGACGCCAGTGGTCCACCGGAGGAAGAAATCGGAGAAGGAGATGGTGGGGGATTTCTGGAGGGAAATCGCGTTCCCGATTCCGTTGTCCCGGTACTGGGAGAAGGCGTGCCGTCCGCGCTCGCTGACAAGTACGTCTCCTCGTTTTTGCAGGTCGGTCGATGTCTACGCGGCGTCAGTCGGATTGGTGGAGCAGGCTGGTTCGCCGGCGGCAGAGACTTCTCCACCGGTGGGTTCAAGTCGTAGAGGGGCATTCTCCTCTCCGTCGGGGCTGCGGACTGCGCGGTGTCCTCGTATGGGACCTTGGCGTGGTCCGTTTCCGCAGCGCCGGATTACGCCGCCGTTGATTCTTGGACATTTCCTCGGAGCTGCGGCATCTCCTCCTGCTGCTGCGCCTCCAGCAATCTTGCCAAAACGGTCCGGCGCGGTAATCGCGGGCGACATGCAGTTTCAAATTGAGCCATTTCCGGAGGACGAGGAGGGACGGGCTTCTGCGCATGCAGCCAGCCAGGCCCCGCATGCAGCCTTGGGCCCACCTGCGGCGGAGGTTTCGGAAGTTGTGGGTGCCGTCGCTTTGCCCTAGCGAAGACTCATCCGACTCCTTCCCAGCCGCCTCCCTCGTCACGCCTTCCTCCTCGTCCCTGCCCACCGTCGGGTTCGTCGTCTGTAGGCCGGCGTCGCCTGTCTCATCGCCCCTGCCCGCTGTATCTGCCTCTTCTCCGGCAGCTGGTCTCCGGCGATCCTTCGTCGACGTCGTCGCCATGTTGGGACCTGCGCAATGTCCGCCTCCTGCGGGTGTGTTCGCCCCAGGACACGTGCAGCCGCCTCTTCGTCCGCCTGCTCCTTCGATGCCAAGCGCGGGAGCCCACGGCTCGTCCGGTACGATGGTTGGGGCTCCTCCTTCCTTTCGTGCGGTGGGTGGAGTGCCGCTGTAGCCGCCATCTCGTCAGGTCGGGCCGCCGACATTCATGCCGCCGCAGTAGATGCCTTTTGTTCGGTATCCTCCGTTCCAGCAGTTTCAAGCGTTGCCGTATCAGTTTTCGCAGCAGGGGCAGCCTTTCATGTCTGGCCCTCCCCCGCAAGCTCAGCCTTTGGTTGCCCAGCCGGTGCAGCCGGGGGTAGCCAATGCGGCGCGCCCCAAGAGGAAGAAGAAAAAGCAGACACCGGTTATTCCGCAAGGTCAAGCTCCACTTATGCAGCCGGTTCAACCAGCGTCTGCGCCTCCTGCGGTGGCCCAGTTTTCCCAGCCGTTCCCGATGGTTCCCATGATAGCACCACCTGCTCAGGTGATGGGTACTTCCTCCACACCCGAGAGTTCTGCTGGTTGTTTTCAGAGCACACTTGCAGCTGTTGAGCAGGTTAAGACCGCCAAGCCGGACAAGTGCTGGAAATGTTTTGTTGACACTCATGCTACAAAGGATTGCACGGTTCATCATTCTTGTCTTGTTTGTAATAATGCTGCTCACCCTACTATCAGATGTCCTACTCTGAGATTGCCTAGGCCTTCAGCTTTTGTCACTGGTAATGGGACAGAGGATACTATTTTCATTCAGATGCCGGACAGTGTTTTCAAGGGGCACCTAGCTCCTAAGTGTGACCCAATCGCTGAAGTTACTATTTCTGGAGCTGTTGTTCCTTCTACTGCGATTGAGGCAGAGATGGCAAGAATTTGCCCTCTTAATTCTCGGTGGAAGTGGGAGGCTATTTCTCACTATGCTAATTCATTCTTGGTTAATTTTCCTTCTTTTCAAGACTTGGAGAGAGTGAATGGTATCCATATGGAGGGTGTTGGAGATATGCCAAAGAGGCAATAATAAAGTGGTTATTATCATATCTTCATGCTTATGATAAATGTTTACATACCATGCTATAATTGTATTAACCGGAATAATACTTATATGATTTGTAAATATAAAAGAGTCCCTAGTAAAGCCTCTTTTTAAACTACCTTGTTGGTTAATATATGATCATGGTTTCCTGATCATGAACATAGAGATGTTATTAACAACAGGGTCATATCATTAGGAGAGTGATGTGATGGACATACTCCTATAATTAAGCGTAGCATAAAGATCAAGTCATTTAATATAGTTCATTTGCTATAAGATTTCTGATACATAGTAACCTAATTCCTTCGACCATGAGATCATGTTAATCACCATCACCAGAAGGATGCTTTGATGACATCAAACACCACACCATAACTAGGTGGCTATAAAGATGGCATTGAGTGTTTGGAAAGTATGGGTTGAAGCACATGGATCAAGAGTGGGATTTGTCCATCCATATGACGGATAGATATACTCAGGGCCCTCTCGGTGGAATGTCATCCAATTAGCTTGCAAGCATGTGACTGGCTCACAAGGGATCACATATCACGGGAACGAGAAAAGAGTACTTATCGGTAACGAGGTTGAACTAGGTATGCAGAGATACCGACGATCAAAACCTCGGATAAGTAAACTATCGTGAGACAAAGGGAAATTGGTGTCGTATGTAAGTGGTTCATTCGATCACAAAGTAATCGTAGAAATATGTGGGAGCCATATGAATTTCCAGATTCCTCTATTGGTTATTGGTCGGAGAAGTGTCTCGGTCATGTCCGCATAATTCATGAACCGTAGGGAGACACACTTAAGGATTCGATGTTGTTGAGTAGTTATGGAATGACGAGTAAGAGACCGAATGTTGTTCTGAGTCTCGGATGGGATCCGGGATATCACGAGGAGATCCGGAATGGTCCGGAGAATAAGATTCATATAAGGAAAGTCCTGTTTCGAAGTTCGGGAATGATTCCGGTGTTTTCACCAGGAATTTTCTAGAAGGGTCTGGAAGGTCCGGCACTCCGGAGGGGAAGGGTACATGGATGTTTCATGACAATGTGGAATGGTTGCGTCATGTACTAGGTCACTTGTCTGGGCAAAATAAAGAGAAGAAATCAAATCGAAGTTTGAAAGTCAAACGCAAATTTGAAAAAGTCAAATCTCAAGTTTGCTTGGTGGAGGGAGAGTAGGAAACCTACTTGGGGAGGAAGTCCCACTCCCTCCCACCCGCCGGCCATGAGGAGGAGTTGGAGGAGGACTCCGTCCTTCCCAAACTGCCTCTCCCCTCCTATATAAGGAGGGGTAGGGCGCACCCTCTCCCTACACCCAAAACCCTAGCCTCCAAGTCGTCGGCCACCTCCAAGCCGCCGCCTAGGGCTCCTCCCAAGTCGCCGACTAGGGTTTCCCCAAACCCTAGCCACCGGCTACACCTCTCCCCTTGGTGCTTCTAAACCCTAGATCTCCAAGGCCCTCTCTCATACTCCACCATACTCGCTCCGGCTTAAGGCGAAGCCCTGCGAGATCTTCCCTCTACTTCCGACACCATGCCGTCGTGCTGCAGAATCACGAGGAGAGTGCTACAACCTCCGCTGCCTGCTGGAATAAGGGAGAGGAAGGTCTTCATCGAGTACCGAATGTGTGACCGACTGCGGAAGCGCTGCCGGAACGCAGCGCCGGAAGGATCGTCTACGCGATCTTGAGATCGGCAAGTGTACGACTACATCACCCACGAGAATCTGCTCTCATTAACCGCTTTGGAGTCTTCGAGGTTGAGTTCCTCTATCGACTCGTTGCTACAATCTAGTAGAAAGATCTTGGCTTATTTGTGTGCATGCGGTAGAAATTTTTTGTTTTTCCATGCTACGAACCCCTACAGTGGTATCAGAGTCGTGTTTATATGTAGATCTGTTGCACGAGTAGAACACAATGGTCATTGTGGGCGTTGATGCTTTTGTTGTCGATTGCTTCTTGTGTACTTTGCATCTTGCGGGATGGTGGGATGAAGCGGCCCAGGCTAACCTTACATGACATCGTTCATGAGACTTGCTCCATGCTTGACATGCAACTTGTATTGCATAAGTGGCTTTGCGGGTGCCTGTTTCTCCCAACATAGTTAAGATTCAATTTACAACGGGTGATTGACAATACTAGTATCAATGTTGTGGTTCTTGTTCATAAGTTATAACGATACTTATTGAAAGCCCCAAACCACGTAAAACATGCAAAGAAAATTAGAGGCGTCTAACTTTGTTTTGCAGGGGTGTGCTGTGATGTGATATGGCCATGATTATGATTATATATGATGTATGCAATGTTCCTTATTGTAAGTTGTAAACCGGCAGGAGCCATTTGGTTGTCTTTCAAATTCCTTTAAGACCTGCATGTATATTCAAAGAAGTTGTAATAGTTGATGCTAGTGGACGACAACCATGAAGTGGCGTCATTGACCTTGACGCCACACCGGTGATGATGGAGATCATGTTCATGCTTGAAGATGGAGATCGTAAGCACAAGAAGAAATGCCATGTCATATCACATATTATGAATTGCATGTGATGTTAACCCTTTTATGCATCTTGTATTGCTTAGTTCACGACGGTAGCATTATAAGATGATCCCTCAAGCACACAATTTCAAGTTTTAAAGTGTTTATCCTTAGTAAGCACCGTTGCTAAAGCTCGTTGTTTCGAAGCATCACATGATGATCGGGTGTGTTAGATTCTGCGAGTGTATACAACGTGAGCAAGCCAGATTTGTGTTGGGGTTCGTAGCATGGAAAACAAAATTTTCTATCGCATACAAACAAACAAGCCAAGATCTATCTACTAGATTGTGGCAACGAGTCGATAGAGGAACTCACCCTCGAAGATTCCAAAGCGGTTAACGAGAGCAGATTCTCGTGGATGATGTAGTCGTACTCTTTCCGATCTCAAGATCGTGTAGACGATCCTTCCAGCGCCACGTTCCAGCAGCGCTCCCGCAGTCGGTCACACGTTCGGTACTCGACGAAGACCTTCCTCTCCCTTGTTCCAGCAGGCAGCGGAGGTTGTAGCACTCTCCTCGTGATTCCGGCAGCACAACGGCGTGGTACCGGAAATAGAGGGGAGATCCCGCAGGGCTTCGCCTTAAGCCGGTGCGAGTATGGTGGAGCTTATGAGAGAGGCTATTAGTGGTCTAGTAATTAGACACACCAATTAGGAGGCTCTAAACCAATTAGAAGGCTCTAAACCGAAATAGCTCTAAACCGGGGTTTAGGTCTAGGGTTTAGATTAGAGGATAGGAACTTGTGTGTGTAAGGAGGGGAGCCCTGCCCCTCCTTATATAGGTGGGAGGGGGCTGGCGCGCCAGGGAGAGGGAGTGGAGTCCCTCCCCAACTCGGCATTGGAGTTGGCCGCCGGTTGGAGGAGGTCTCCCTCCCCAACTCGGTTTCCCTCTTCTCCTCCTCTTTCCACTTTCCAAAAACTTGCCGTTTGACTTTCAAACTAGCCGTTTGACTTTTCAATTTAGGATTTAAATAAACCCTTTATTTTGGACAGCGAGAACACTTAGTACATGATGCAATCATTCCAACTTACAATGACACATTCATGTACCCTTCCCCTTCCGGAGTGCCGGACATTCCGGGACCTTCTAGAATGTTCCCGATGAAAACACCGGAACCATTCCCCAACTCCGAAATGGGACTTTCCTTATATGAATCTTATTCTCCGGACCATTCCGGATCACCTCGTGATATCCCGGATCCCATCCGAGACTCCGAACAAGATTCGGTCTCTTTCTCATAATACCATAACTACTCAAACAACGTCGAATCCTTAAGTGTGTCTCCCTACGGTTCGTGAATTATGCGGACATGATCGAGACACTTCTCCGATCAATAACCAATAGAGGAATCTGGAAATTCATATGGCTCCCACATATTTCTACGATTACTTTGCGATCGAATGAACCACTTACATACGATACCAATTTCCCTTTGTCTCACGATATGTTACTTATCCGAGGTTATGATCGTCGGTATCTCTGCATACCTAGTTCAACCTCGTTACCGATAAGTACTCTTTTCTCGTTCCCGTGATATGTGATCCCTTGTTACCAAGTCACATGCTTGCAAGCCAATTGGATGACATTCCACCGAGAGGGCCCAGAGTATATCTATCCGTCATATGGATGGACAAATCCCACTCTTGATCCATGTGTTTCAACCAATACTTTCCAAACACTCAATGCCACCTTTATAGCCACCCTGTTACGGTGTGGTGTTTGATGACATCAAAGCATCCATCCGGCAAAGGTGATATGCATGATCTCATGGTCGAAGGAATTAGGTTACTATGTATCAGAAAGCATATAGCAATTGAACTATTGAAATGACTTGATCTTTATGCTACGCTTATCTATAGGAGTATGTCCATCACATCATTCTCCTAATGATATGATCCTGTTGTTTAATAACATCTCTATGTTCATGATCAGGAAACCATGATCATATATTAACCAACAAGCTAGTTTAACAAGAGGCTATACTAGGGACTCTTATTTTAGTTTACAAATCACACAAGTATTAATGTTTCCTGTTAATACAATTATAGCATGGTATGTAAACATTTATCATAAGTGTGAAGATATGATAATAACCACTTTATTATTGCCTCTTGGGCATATCTCCAACAGTCTCCCACTTGCACTAGAGTCAATAATCTAGTTTCGAACCTTTGTGTATATAACACCTTATGGCTTTCCGGTGTTGTATGTACACGATTGCTAGTGGTCAACTGATCTCCGGATCTGACACTTCCAGGTCCGTGTGTAATTGCATGTCTTTGCGTCTCTACGCATCACTCATTCTATAATGAGATGGCTTTGTATAAATTTGGTCTTTCGGTGTGACCTTTAGCTCTTTTGGGGTTAAAACATGTTGATAATATTGTCGCACAATATATCTTCATAGTATTATCCCATTGTGAACTACACCTAGTTTGATAACAAACTACTTGACACAAATGCCCTCTTTTGCTGCTAAAATAGCAGTCATATACTTGGCCTTTTGTTGTAGTATCTGTCACAATGTCTTAACTTTGGAACTCATCCAAATCCATTATGGAACTCACTTTCCATTATATTGTGCCACCCTTAGTTTAGTTTGAGATAAACTTAATTTGTACTTTGTGACAAAGCTAGTATCAATGTAGTACTTTTACAATGAACTAACCATCTATTTGTCACTTCTACAAATAATATACTCTTAGTTCTTCCAAAAGATCATAAGAATATCCTTACTATTGTCCAATGATCATCTTACAAATCATTCTGGTATATGCTCACAACATTTAGAGCATAGGACATATCTGGATTTGTACATATCACAGTATGATTGATATAAATACTCTTTGTGATTTCATACATCAAGTATCAATCTATACTTGAATCTTTGTTTCACTTACCAAGTGCTAATACACTTGAATATATCATCAACATTGAACTCTTTCAATCCTTTCTGTGCAACAAGAACCTTTCTTGTAGTTTCTATATTGAATTCATTCAATATCTCATCTATGTACTTCTGGCACAACCATATTAGCGTCTATTGATGCCAAATATTTGGGTTTTGCCTAAGTCTTTCATCGGGATGAAATTCTTAATATGTGTTTAATAAAAGATACATTATTTCCAATCAACAATATGTCTTCCACATAATGTATTAGAAACATGTCTTAGCGCTCCCACTTAATTTCTTGCAAATGCAAGCATCTTCATTGTCTCCGATGAAATTAAACTCTTTTTAACAGTTTCATCATAGTGAAGATTCCAACTCCGCTATGCTTACTTCAACCATTGAAGTTTGCATATGTTTTTAGCATCCTTTGAATTAACAAAATCCTTTGGACCGTGTCATGCACACGTCCTAGGTAACCATTCTATTAGAAGAACTTGTTTTGTTTATTCTACTACCACATAACAAATTATATGTAGTGGTTGCTACATTAATCCGTCTAGACTAAAAATCGCTATGAAAGATCAAATCTTGTCATATACAACCTTTGAACATTGTTGTGAACTCTTTCCCAACATGTCGACTATTTCATAGATGTGAAACATCCATGTCTATTTCTTTATAGATCCAAACACAACTGTAAGGTCTTACACCTTTCTTGAGGGTCCTTCAAGTTCAAAACTTGATTTCTCGTGTATGGAACTATCACGGATTTTATGGCTTCAAACCATTTGACGGAGTTAGGGCCCATCATCGCTTCTTTGCATGTAGTCGGTTCATTATTCTCAAATAATGATTCAACCCTCAAATCTTGGTATTTGATTGTTTACCCGATCTACTTGTTTCAATAGGAACTTAGATCTCCGTGACCACAACCTTTGAGGCACGTGAGCCATGAGCATTGTTGCTGTCTCCGGAACACTTTTCGGCGCTGCGCAACTCTGCACATATAGCTAAGGTTCTTTTAACCTTATCAAAGTTTCTATTGTCCTCCCACTTAACTTTTCACGAAAAATTTCTTCTCAAAGAAACTTGACGTTCTAAGCAACAAACACTTTTGTCTCCGGTGTTTTATGGAGGAACAGTTTATACAAAGACAGGTTCATCCGACTTTGGTTGCACACATCTTTCTTATGCATAGCATACCAATGTTTAAGAAAGGACAACTTGGGTTTTATCCCAAACCATAACCTTATATGGTGTCATTTCAGCGGATTATGATGGAGCTCTTTTAGTGGAAAACGGTAGTCTCTAAAGCTTTTAATCTTTAAAATATAATAGCAGTTTTATGAATTATACCTTCAATCTTACCATGTCAAACAAGGTTCAATTACATATCTCGAACGCTCCATACTCTTATGGTGTTTCGGGAAAATGCAAATCCACGGAACGATTCCTTAAATCTTAGGTATCATGCTAAACTTGTAACTCAAATATCTTCCTTTATGATCTTATCATAAACTATTTATATTCTTGTTACAATGATCTTGCACTTCATCTTGAAAGTCTTTGAACTTTTCAAGTGTTTCATACTTTATCCTTATTAAGTAAATATTCATATATTCACTCAAATTTTCGGAGAAAGCATATGAAGTTGAAATCCATCGCTCTTGACTACATATAACGGACTTCGTACAACAATATGTACAAGTTCCAATAAGCTAGTCATTCGTTCCCTTTTGGCCTATGAACGAAGTTTTAATTATCTCTAGGAAAGTTTCACAAACGTCATTTGATCAAAAATCAAAAGACTCCAAAATTCCATCCACATGGAGTTTCTTCATGTTTTCTTTCCAATATAATTTAAACGGCGATGTCACTTCCTAAGTGATCTTTCAATCAATTTGTCTTTCGACAATTTTAGCACTAGTTTTATGGATGTGATTTCTCCAACGAGATTTGTGAATCATCCATCTTTTATGGATCACGGTAATTTATTTGAACAACTCTTTTGTTCTCATAATACCTGATAAAACAAATCTTGAAGGCAAGCTTTGATGTTTAACGAGCAACACAATAACCCTTTATTTGTTCTCGATGAACATCATCACATATTCTTTTGCTAGTTACTTAGGCCATTGTAGTTCATGAATTGTGTTGTTTCGTATGACGATTCACACCAACAAATTCAGTATTAAATACTTAAGAACCACATTGTTTAACAAGCAAAGAATATAGCCATAACATGTATATCATCTATATACTTAAACTGAACGATTCTAGTCTTTTCTTTTCTGCCATATACTTATGAGATTCTCTTTCAGTATTTCCTTTTCTGTTTGAAAGAATCTATCAGCATCAATAGTGGAGTCATACATATGACACATAGTCCAAAGCGTGTATAGTCAAATACCAATGTCTTTGGACTTGCACTTTGAAGTAGATCACCATTATCAAATGTTTGGTGTTCTTTCAAATTCCTTTCTTTAGTAATCTCTTGGTGTAGTAAACATTTTACCTACATCAAATATTCACCTTCATCATGGATTTATCCATGATCAAGCTACTTTTAGCTTATAACTGTGAATCATGAGTATAATGTTGCTATCCAAAACCTTTTGGAGGATTAGGACAACAAGTGTCTCCAACCTTTTTGCAAATTCTCATCAAATATGAGAACATGACTTTTGCCATATTATACTCTATCATGTTGCAACCAAAACTTTGTTTCAGATATCACAATATCTTCCACACATCATGGTTTCTGAAACAACTCTTTCAGATCCTAGATAACCTTGATATTAAGGGAATCCTTTGAATATCAAGAATCATGGATACAAACATGATACTTATATACTAACACTTGGAATTGTTACTCTTGATTTAATACTAATTATTAAACTTCATGGAGTAACCGGAACTTACTGAAAGTTTGCAATAGGACTTTTAAACTTTAGATTAACACTTCAAAACAATACGATACCAGTTCGTAAAGTAACTAACCAGAATTCTATAGTTCTATCATCTCAACTAAGCGCAAGGTGGTAAACGGATGCCAATGACTACAACAACTATGCAATTTCACTTTGATTTAGTTTATGATAAATTGAGTTCTAATTAATAATTAAATTAATCTAGGTGAACTCCCACTCAAAACAATATCCCTCACATTGTTTTAGTGATCACACGAACCAAATCCACCACATCAAAACCGATCATCACGTGAGTTGATGTAGCTTCAATGGCGAACAATCAACATGTTCATCATATCTACTATATGACTCATGCTCTGCCTTTCGACAATCCGTGTTCCTGAGGCCATGTCTGTACATGCTAGGCTCGTCAAGATCAAACCTTAGCTACCGCATAAGCAAATCTGGCTTGCTTACGTTGTATTCACCCGCGGAATCAAAGACACCCGATCATCACGTGGTGTTTCGAAGCAGCAAGCTTTGGCAACGGTGCATACTAAGGGTGAACACTTTAGAACTTGAAATTTATGTGTATAAGGGATCATCTTATAATGCTACCGTCGTCTACTAAGCAATACAAGATGCATAAAGGATTAACATCACATGCAATTCATAATATGTGATATGATATGGCCTTTCTTCTTTGTGCTTTCGATCTCCATCTTCAAGCACGAACATGATCTCCATCATCACCGGCATAGCATCAAGGTCAATGACGCTTCTTCATGGTTGTCGTCCACCAGCTTCAACTATTACAACTACTTTGAATAGACACGCAGGTCTTAACAAAATTAAAGACAACCATAAGGCTCCTGCCGGTTGCCAACTTACAATAAGGAACATTGCATACATCAAATATAATCACAATCATGGCCATATCACATCACTGCACACCCCTGCAAAACAAAGTTAGACGCCTCTACTTTCTTTGCATATTTTACGTGGTTTGGGGCTTTCAATAAGTGTCGTTCTAACTTACGAACAAGAACCACAACATTGATACTAGCATTGTTGATTACCCGTTGTAAATTGGATCTTAACTATGCTAGGAGAAACAGGCACCCGCAGAGCCACTTATGCAATACAAGTTGCATGTTAAGCGTGGAGCAAGTCTCATGAACGATGTCATGTAAGGTTAGCCCGGGCCGCTTCATCCCAACATACCGCAAGATGCAAAGTACACAAAAAGCAATCTACAATAAAAGCATCAATGCCCACAATGACCATTGTGTTCTACTCGTGCAACAGATCTACATATAGACACGGCTCTGATACCACTGTTGGGGTTCGTAGCATGGAAAACAAAATTTTCTATCGCATACAAACAAACAAGCCAAGATCTATCTACTAGATTGTGGCAACGAGTCGATAGAGGAACTCACCCTCGAAGATTCCAAAGCGGTTAACGAGAGCAGATTCTCGTGGATGATGTAGTCGTACTCTTTCCGATCTCAAGATCGTGTAGACGATCCTTCCAGCGCCACGTTCCAGCAGCGCTCCCGCAGTCGGTCACACGTTCGGTACTCGACGAAGACCTTCCTCTCCCTTGTTCCAGCAGGCAGCGGAGGTTGTTGCACTCTCCTCGTGATTCCGGCAGCACAACGGCGTGGTACCGGAAATAGAGGGGAGATCCCGCAGGGCTTCGCCTTAAGCCGGTGCGAGTATGGTGGAGCTTATGAGAGAGGCTATTAGTGGTCTAGTAATTAGACACACCAATTAGGAGGCTCTAAACCAATTAGAAGGCTCTAAACCGAAATAGCTCTAAACCGGGGTTTAGGTCTAGGGTTTAGATTAGAGGATAGGAACTTGTGTGTGTAAGGAGGGGAGCCCTGCCCCTCCTTATATAGGTGGGAGGGGGCTGGCGCGCCAGGGAGAGGGAGTGGAGTCCCTCCCCAACTCGGCATTGGAGTTGGCCGCCGGTTGGAGGAGGTCTCCCTCCCCAACTCGGTTTCCCTCTTCTCCTCCTCTTTCCACTTTCCAAAAACTTGCCGTTTGACTTTCAAACTAGCCGTTTGACTTTTCAATTTAGGATTTAAATAAACCCTTTATTTTGGACAGCGAGAACACTTAGTACATGATGCAATCATTCCAACTTACAATGACACATTCATGTACCCTTCCCCTTCCGGAGTGCCGGACATTCCGGGACCTTCTAGAATGTTCCCGATGAAAACACCGGAACCATTCCCCAACTCCGAAATGGGACTTTCCTTATATGAATCTTATTCTCCGGACCATTCCGGATCACCTCGTGATATCCCGGATCCCATCCGAGACTCCGAACAACATTCGGTCTCTTTCTCATAATACCATAACTACTCAAACAACGTCGAATCCTTAAGTGTGTCTCCCTACGGTTCGTGAATTATGCGGACATGATCGAGACACTTCTCCGATCAATAACCAATAGAGGAATCTGGAAATTCATATGGCTCCCACATATTTCTACGATTACTTTGCGATCGAATGAACCACTTACATACGATACCAATTTCCCTTTGTCTCACGATATGTTACTTATCCGAGGTTATGATCGTCGGTATCTCTGCATACCTAGTTCAACCTCGTTACCGATAAGTACTCTTTTCTCGTTCCCGTGATATGTGATCCCTTGTGACCAAGTCACATGCTTGCAAGCCAATTGGATGACATTCCACCGAGAGGGCCCAGAGTATATCTATCCGTCATATGGATGGACAAATCCCACTCTTGATCCATGTGTTTCAACCAATACTTTCCAAACACTCAATGCCACCTTTATAGCCACCCTGTTACGGTGTGGTGTTTGATGACATCAAAGCATCCATCCGGCAAAGGTGATATGCATGATCTCATGGTCGAAGGAATTAGGTTACTATGTATCAGAAAGCATATAGCAATTGAACTATTGAAATGACTTGATCTTTATGCTACGCTTATCTATAGGAGTATGTCCATCACATCATTCTCCTAATGATATGATCCTGTTGTTTAATAACATCTCTATGTTCATGATCAGGAAACCATGATCATATATTAACCAACAAGCTAGTTTAACAAGAGGCTATACTAGGGACTCTTATTTTAGTTTACAAATCACACAAGTATTAATGTTTCCTGTTAATACAATTATAGCATGGTATGTAAACATTTATCATAAGTGTGAAGATATGATAATAACCACTTTATTATTGCCTCTTGGGCATATCTCCAACAATTTGCTCATGCGGAAGCTAAGGTTTGATCTTGACGAGCCTAGCATGTACAGACATGGTCTCGGAACACGGATCACCGAAAGGTAAAGCATGAGTCATATAGTAGATATGATGAACATGTTGATTGTTCGCCATTGAAGCTACATCAACTCTCGTGGTGATCGGTTTTGATGTGGTGGATTTGGTTCGTGTGATCACTAAAACAATATGAGGGATATTGTTTTGAGTGGGAGTTCAACAGCAATATGATTAAAAGTTGAACACTATTTATCATAAATTAAATCAAAGTGAATTTGCATAGTTGTTGTAGTCATTGGCATCCGTTTACCACCTTGCGCTTAGTTTTAATTGAGATGATAGAACTGTAGAATTCTGGATAGTTACTTTACGAACTGGTATCGTATTATTTTGAAGTGTTAATCTAAAGTTTAAAAGTCCCATTGCAAACTTTCAGTAAGTTTCGATTATTCCGTGAAGTTTAATAGTTGGTATTAAATCAAGAGTAACAATTCCAGTGTTAGTATATAAGTATCATGTTTATCTCCATGATTCTTGATATTCAAAAGATAGTTTCAATATCAAGGTAATCTAGGAGTTGAAAGAGTTGTTTCAGAAACCGTCATGTATGGAACATATTGCGATATCTGAAATGATGTTTTGGTTACAACATGATAGAGTATAATATGACAAAGTTAATGTTCTCATATTTGATGAGAATTTACAAAAGGTTGGAGACACTAGTTGTCCTAATCCTCCAAAAGGTTTTGGAGAGCAACATTATACTCGCGATTCACCGTTATAAGAAAGTAGCTTGATCATGGATAATTCCATGATAAGGGTGAATATCTGATGTATGTAAAATATTTACTACACCAAGAGATTACTAAAGAAAGGAATTTGAAAGAACACCAAACATTTGATGATGGTGATCTACTTCAAAGTGCAAGTCCAAAGACATTGGTATTTAACTATACATGCTTTAGACTATGTGTCATATATATGGCTCCACTATTGATGTTGATAGATTCTTTCAAACAGAAAACGAAATACTGAAAGAGAATCTCATAAATATATGGCAGAAAAGAAAAGACTAGAATTGTTCAGCTTAGATATATAGAGGATATACGCGTTACGGCTGTATTCTTTGCTTGTTAAATAATGTGGTTCTTTAGTATTGGATACTGAATTTGTTAGTATGAATCGTCATACGAAACAACAGAATTCATGAACTACAATGGCCTAAGTAACTAGCAAAAGAATATGTGATGATGTTCATCGAGAACAAATAAAGGGTTATTGTGTTGCTCGTTAAACATCAAAGCTTGCCTTCAAGATTTGTTTTATCAGGTATTATGAGAATAAAAGGGTTGTTCAAATAATTGCCGTAATCCATAAAAGATAGATGATTCACAAATCTCATTGGAGAAATCACATCCATAAAACTAGTGCTAAAAATGTCGAAAGACAAATTGATTGAAAGATCACTTAGGAAGTGACATCGCCGTTTAAATTATATTGGAAAGAAAACATGAAGAAACTCCATGTGGATGGAATTTTGGAGTCTTTTTGATTTTGATCAAATGACGCTTGTGAAACTTTCCTAGAGATAATTAAAACTTCGTTCATAGGACAAAAGGGAACGAATTACTGGCTTATTGGAACTTGTACATATTGTTGTATGAATTCCATTATGTGTAGTCAAGAGCGATGGATTTCAACTTCATATGCTTTCTCTGAAAATTTGAGTGAATATATGAATATTTATTTAATAAGGATGAAGTATGAAACATTTGAAAAGTTCAAAGACTTTTAAGATGAAGTGCAAAATCATTGTAACAAGAATATAAATAGTTTATGATAAGATCATAAAGGAAGATATTTGGGTTACAAGTTTAGCATAATACCTAAGATTTAAGGAATCGTTCCGTGGATTTGCATTTTCCGAAAAACCATAAGAGTATGGAGCGTTTGAGATATGTAATTAAACCTTGTTTGACATGGTAAGATCAAAGGTGTAATTCATAAAACTGCCATTATATTTTAAAGATTAAAAGCTTTAGAGACTACCGTTTTTCCACTGAAAAGAGCTCCATCATAATCCGTTGAATTGACGCCATATAAAGTTATGGTTTGGGATTGAACCCAAGTTGTCCTTTCTTAAAAATTGGTATGATATGCATAAGAAAGATGTTTGCAACTAAAATCGTATGAACATATCTTTGTATGTTATTTTCAATAATCGTTGAGTATTCCTCCATAACACCAAAGACAAAAATGTTTGTCGCTTAGAACGTCAAGTTTCTTTGAGAAAGAAACTTTCAGTGAAAAGTTAAGTGGGAGGACAATAGAACTTTGATAAGGTTAAAAGAACCTTAGCTATATGTGCAAAGTTGCGCATCACCGAAAAGTGTTCCGGAGGCAGCAACAATGCTCATGGATCACGTGCCTCAAAGGTTGTGGTCACGGAGATCTAAGTTCCTATTGAAACAAATAGGTCAGGTAAACAATCAAATACCAAGATTTGAGAGTTAAATCATTATTTGACAATAATGATCCGACTACATGCAAAGAAGCGATGATGGGCCCTGACTCCATCAAATGGCTTGAAGCCATAAAATCCGTGATAGTTCCATATACGAGAGATCAAGCTTTGAACTTGAAAGACCCTTTGGAAAGGTACAAGACCTTACAGTCATATTTGGATCTATAAAGAAATAGACATGGATGTTTCACATCTATGAAATTATCGACATATCGGGAAAGAGTTCACGACAATGTTCAAAGAATTGACTATGACAAGATCTGATCTTTCATTAAGCGATATTTAGTCTAGACGGATTAATATAGCAACCACGACATATAATTTTGTTATGTGTTGAATAAACAAAACAAGTTCTTCTAATAGAATGGTTACCTAGGACGCGTGCATGACACAGTCCAAAGGGTTTTGATAATTCAAAGGATGCTAAAAGCATATGCAAACTTCAATGGTTGAAGTAAGCATCGCGGAGTTGGAATCTTCACTATGATGAAACTATTAAAATAGTTTAATTTCATCGGAGTCGATGAAGATGCTTGCATTTGCAAGAAATTAAGTGGGAGCCCTAAGACATGTTTCTAATATATTATGTGGAAGACATATTGTTGATTGGAAATGATGTATCTTTTATTAACACATATTAAGAATTTCATCCTGATGAAAGACTTAGGCAAAAACCCAAATATTTGGCATCAATAGACGCTAATATGGTTGTGCCGAAAGTACATAGATGATGTATTAAATGAGTTCAATATAGAAACTACAAGAAAGGTTCTTGTCGCACAGAAAGGATTGAATGAGTTCAATATTGATGATATATTCAAGTGTATTGACACTTGGTAAGTGAAACAAAGATTCAAATATAGATTGATACTTGATGTATGAAATCACAAAGAGTATTTATATCAATCATACTGTGATATGTACAAATCCAGATATGTCCTATGCTCTAAATATTATGAGCATATACCAGAATGATTCATAAGATAATCATTGGACGATAGTAAGGATATTCTTATGATCTTTTGGAAGAACTAAGAGTATATTATTTTGTAGAAGTGGCAAATAGATGGTTAGTTCATTGTAAAAGTACTACATTGATACTAGTTTTGTCAAAAAGTACAAATTAAGTTTATCTCAATCTAAACTAAGGGTGGCACAATATAATGGAAAGTAAGTTCCATAATGGATTTGAATGAGTTCCAAAGTTAAGACATTGTGACAGATACTACAACAAAAGGCTAAGTATATAACTGCTATTATAGCAGCAAAAGAGGGCATTTGTGTCAAGTAGTTTGTTATCAAACTAGGTGTGGTTCACACCAGGGATAATACTATGAAGATATATTGTACGACAATATTATCAACATGTTTTAACCCCAAAGAACTAAAGGTCTCACCAAAGGACCAAATTTATACAAAGCCATCTCATTAGAGAATAAGTGATGCGTAAAGACGCAAAGACATGCAATTACACACGGACCTAGAAGTGTCAGATCCGGAGATCAGTTGACCACTAGCAATCATGTACATACAACACCAGAAAGCCATAGGTGTTGAATACACAAAGGTTTGGAACTAGATTATTGACTCTAGTGCAAGTGGGAGACTATTGGAGATATGCCCAACCGGCAATAATAAAGTGGTTATTATCATATCTTCATGCTTATGATAAATGTTTACATACCATGCTATAATTGTATTAACCGGAAACATTAATACTTGTGTGATTTGTAAACATAAAAGAGTCCCTAGTAAAGCTTCTTGTTAAACTAGCTTGTTGGTTAATATATGATCATGGTTTCCTGATCATGAACATAGAGATGTTATTAACAACAGGGTCATATCATTAGGAGGGTGATGTGATGGACATACTCCTATAGTTAAGCGTAGCATAAAGATCAAGTCATTTAATATAGTTCATTTGCTATAAGATTTCTGATACATAGTAACCTAATTCCTTCGACCATGAGATCATGTTAATCACCATCACCAGAAGGATGCTTTGATGACATCAAACACCACACCATAACTGGGTGGCTATAAAGGTGGCATTGAGTATTTGGAAAGTATGGGTTGAGGCACATGGATCAAGAGTGGGATTTGTCCATCCATATGACGGATAGATATACTCGGGGCCCTCTCGGTGGAATGTCATCCAATTATCTTGCAAGCATGTGACTGGCTCACAAGGGATCACATATCACGGGAACGAGAAAAGAGTACTTATCGGTAACGAGGTTGAACTAGGTATGCAGAGATACCGACGATCAAAACCTCGGATAAGTAAACTATCGTGAGACAAAGGGAAATTGGTATCGTATGTAAGTGGTTCATTCGATCACAAAGTAATCATATAAATATGTGGGAGCCATATGAATTTCCAGATTCCTCTATTGGTTATTGGTCGGAGAAGTGTCTCGGTCATGTCCGCATAATTCACGAACCGTAGGGAGACACACTTAAGGATTCGATGTTGTTGAGTAGTTATGGAATGATGAGTAAGAGACCGAATGTTGTTCCGAGTCTCGGATGGGGTTCGGGATATCATGAGGAGATCCGGAATGGTCCGGAGAATAAGATTCATATAAGGAAAGTCCTATTTCGGAGTTCAGGAATGATTCCGGTGTTTTCACCAGGAATGTTCTAGAAGGGTCTGGAAGGTCCGGCACTCCGGAGGGGAAGGGTACATGGATGTGTCATGAAAATGTGGAATGGTTGCATCATGTACTAGATCACTTGGCTGGGCAAAATAAAGAGAAGAAATCAAATCGAAGTTTGAAAGTCAAACGCAAATTTGAAAAAGTCAAATCTCAAGTTTGCTTGGTGGAGGGAGAGTAGGAAACCTACTTGGGGAGGAAGTCCCACTCCCTCCCACCCGCCGGCCATGAGGAGGAGTTGGAGGAGGACTCCCTCCTCCCCAAACCGCCTCTCCCCTCCTATATAAGGAGGGGTAGGGCGCCCCCTCTCCCTACACCCAAAACCCTATCCTCCAAGTCGCCGGCCACCTCCAAGCCGCCGCCTAGGGCTCCTCCCAAGTCACCGACTAGGGTTTCCCCAAACCATAGCCGCCAGCTACACCTCTCCCCTTGGTGCTTCTAAACCCTAGATCGCCAAGGCCCTCTCTCATACTCCACCATACTCGCTCCGGCTTAAGGCGAAGCCCTGCGAGATCTCCCCTCTAATTCCGACACCACGCCGTCGTGCTGCCGGAATCACGAGGAGAGTGCTACAACCTCCGCTGCCTGCTGGAACAAGGGAGAGGAAGGTCTTCATCGAGTACCGAACGTGTGACCGACTGCGGAAGCGCTGCCGGAACGCAACGCCGGAAGGATCGTCTACGCGATCTTGAGATCGGCAAGTGTACGACTACATCACCCACGAGAATCTGCTCTTGTTAACCGCTTTGGAATCTTCGAGGGTGAGTTCCTCTATCGACTCGTTGCTACAATCTAGTAGATAGATCTTGGCTTGTTTGTGTGCATGCGGTAGAAATTTTTTGTTTTTCCATGCTACGAACCCCTACAGAGGGTGCCAAACTTTGATGCCCAGTTCAAGCTCAGTAAGTGGGAGGTCAAAGATATTCAGCCCAAGTTTGATCTACCTCAGTTATGGGTGCATGTGGAGGGTGTGCCGCATACTCTTAGACATTTTCATGGTCGCTGGGCTATTGGTTCACTTATGGGTACTACCGTTGATGTTGATCTACCCACTCTATACAGTCAGAACGTAGTTCGGATTTTAGTAGCTATGATGAATCCGGATACACTGAATAAGCATCGAGATGAAAAAGGTTTTTATGTTGATGTCACTGCTACTATCAAGTTGAAGGGGTATGATTTTAGGTTCCACAAACAGAAAAATGACTTCAAGCCGGATACCATGTATACTCCTTTTTTTGGAAGCGTAAAGAGGCAACCTTGATGACCATGATATGACTGATAAATCTAAAGGAAAAGTTCCTCAGGGGTTGCCGCAAGGTGCCTCTGGTTCTCAGGTTACTAGTATGGAGGTTGATGGCTTTGTGTCTGTGCCGGCAAGTGGTGGTTCTGGCTCCGGCGTTCAGCAACAGACGCTGCCTGTTGCGGCGGCACCGATGCTCGGCAGGCCAGCAGCTGCCCCTGCGAGAGGACGACCCAATATGATGGGGCGAACTCACCCAGGCGCTGTCCTGGCAAGGCCTGGCGACGTCTCCGACCTGCACCCAGGTGTGCCGCTTGTTGTACTTCCGGTCGGGGAACGGCCGCGCATGGTGTCCACGATGCAGCTAGGTGGGATGGACATGGTCACAAGACCAGTTCTACTTGAGGCCGACCAGCAAGGCTCCCTGCAGGTGGCTGGGGTGCCGCTGTTAGCTTGGGTTGGAAGACTCCACCCTGCTACTGCTTTGCCGGCGGCCGGGGACGGAGGGGTTCCTTCACCACCATCAAACCCTCTGTTTCCGGCGTTTACGGAGGCTCCACTGCTGGTTCCTACACCGGACGCCCATGAGTCTACACCGCCATCTTCACCGACTGCCTCCGTTTTGAAAGCGGACTTTGTCACACCAACTAGGCGAAGTGGGAGATATGGGGCTGATGTGGTTGGTGCATCAGAGACCGATGAGGATTCCATGCAACGAGCCATGCGTAGGAAAGCGGAGCTCAACCTCGACTACTCAGGTATATTTTCGCCCTCCAAATCTAAATTTTTCTATCTTTTTCAACACCAGTGATTTCCTCTAAGCTTGCTAGTGTAGGAGTCAATATTGGTAGTAATGATAGGGAAATTTAGTTTTCTTCAAATGCCTTGAGACGGATAGAAGTTAACCGTCTAATGGTTATTCCAAAAGACTCGGTATTTTCTGGCACCACCTATGATGACGACGAGGAAGCGATTGCCACATCAGATGGTCAGCTTCTCTCACAGTTAATTGGGGAGGTGTCGGATGTGATCATGGATGAGGATAAACTAAGTTCATTATATGAACTAAAAGCTTTGGGTCGGAAATCTAGATCATTTTATAGTAGGAAAGGTAAAAAGCCTAAGAAACGGGCAAAAGTTTCACCTGGTACCATAGTTTCCCGATGAATGGCATGTTTTCAAATAGCAGAGGTCTTGGTGACTTGGCTAACCATCTGTTTTTTGCTGACTGCATTCGGGATCAAAATTTAGATTTTCTTGCTATTTCTGAAACGGGTAGACAAGATTTCACACAGAGCTTTCTTAACCGCCTTACAGGCGGTACTGACTTTGTGTGGCACTCTCGTCCACCTCGTGGACGTTCTGGTGGCATCTTGATTGGCATCAAGACTTGTACTATGGATGTGTTGGCTTGCTCGAATAGAGATATTCACGTGAAACTCCATATTCGTAAAAAATCCGACAATTTCATATGGAGTCTTGTGGCTGTCTATGGTGTGTCACAGGAGGAGTTTAAGGCTGATTTTCTTCGCGAGATGGTTAACTTAGCAAAATATAACCCTTATCCAATTATCATTGGTGGGGATTTCAATCTGCTTAGATTTCCTTTTGAGAAGAGCAAAGGCCGGTTTGACGATCATTGGCCCTTCTTATTCAATGATGTCATTGACAGTTTGGATTTAAGAGAGATCTCAATGATTGGAAGACAATTCACCTGGGCAAATAGTCTTCCGGAGCCTACATATGAAAAACTAGATCGAGTACTCATGGACTCAAATTGGGAAGATAAATACCCAATGGTCTCAGTACGAGCTCTTGAACGTATTGAAGCTCTTTCGGATCATGCGCCAATTCTATTGACTACTGGGTCGTTGAGACCTCAATGTAATCGACGGTTCAAGTTTGAACTCGGATGGTTACATAGGGATGGTTTCCATGACATGGTTAAGTCGGTATGGGAGCGTCCTGCCGTTGGTCGAACTCCAATCGAAAGGTGGAATAACAAAACACGATCTATTCGTAAACACCTAGGTGGTTGGGCAAGGCACGCAGCGGGGATTCTTAAAAATAAAAGTTAAGACTTTCAAATATCATTGATAACCTCGAAGCACTAGCAGAAGTGCGTCCTCTATTACCGCAAGAGATTGAGCTGAAGAGCCAATCGAATGCACAAATAGCTCGACTTTTGCGAGAGGAGGAAATCAAATGGTATCAAAGGTCTAAAAGTCAATTCATTCTGGAAGGTGATGCGAATACAAGATACTTTCATAGTGTTGCCAATGGTAGACACCGGAAGAAACTAATTCACTCACTTGTCCAAGATGAAGGAACTATTGAAGGCCATGAGAATCTTAAATCTTACATTACGAATTATTATAAGGGTTTATTCGGGTCTCCCGATAAAGAAAACTTCAATATGGATGAGACCCGCACATACGATATTCCCCAGGTTTCCGTTGAGGAAAACGACTTACTGAACTGCTCCTTATTCTGAGGATGAAGTTAAGAATGCAGTTTTTCAAATGGAACATAACAAGGCACCTGGTCCGGATGGCTTTCCTGCAGAATTTTATCAAAATTTCTGGGAAGTTATAAAAGTGTACCTTCTCGAATTGTTCAGTTCTCTTCACTCTGGACAACTTGAGTTGTTTCGTCTGAATTTTGGTGAGATTATTTTATTACCTAAGATTAGTGAAGCGGAGAGGATCCAGAAATACCGGTCTATATGTCTTCTTAATGTTAGTTTTAAAATATTCACTAAAACCCTGTTTGGATGTACTTAATTGGGCCTGGAATTGAGGAATTGGAAATGAAGACCAAATTCTACCGTTTGTTTTGTCCTGAATTTGGTCCCGGAAACGAAGCCCCAATTCCACGCACCCCCCGCGCGGCCTTTCATCAGGCAGTCTCCAATTCGGACCCTCTCCCCTCCGAAACATCACGGAAACGAGCACCCCACAGCCAGCGCGTACGTACCCCTTCGTCGAGTGCTACAGGATCCGATCGAAGGCGCCTCGCGCTGCAGCACTCCGCCGGCCGCCGGTAAGCTCGCCCTCCTCCCTCCCTCCTCCCCATCCCTGTCCTTTCCCCGCCCCCTCCATCCCCATCCCCATACCCACCTTCCTGTACGACACACCATGGGAATCGGCGATGGACTGATGGGTGACAGCGGCGGATTGAGGTGTGGTGGCGGCGAGAACCCCATCCCCCACCCAGTACATGTCCTCTTCCATGTATTTGTGGTACCAATCATCTCTTTGAGTTCATGGCGTTTGATCAGATTTAATCTTTACAATTGGCCGCGGCGTGTGGAGATGGTGGATGGCGGCTACCCGAGGCTAGGAGGTCTCCGGTCCACAGCCAGAATGTTTAGCTGTGGCGAGCGATGCACGGGTCATGTGGGAACCGGCGTCCGCGAACTGCCGACAGATGACGACGACGGCTCCACATTCCCATGAATGGACTCGGGGATGAACTGATCAGGAGCGATTAACTTCATATTCCTGGGCCAAGGCCTGTAGACGCGGAGCGGCCTAGGCGCGCGCAGTGTGGGATGGGGCAGGAGGAAGGAGTAGGTTGATCGTTGCTCCGGTTTTTATGCATGCGGAATTCCACGGCGAGGAACAAAGAAAAAAAATCACCATCCAGTTACATTGTCCAGTCTGCATATGCAACAGTGGAGACGAGATTCAGTGGCAATTTCAAATACTATAGTACAATAGTTCCTATAATCAGATTACTTGCTATAGTTAGGTGTAGTCAATGAGAAATATGCACAATCGAAACCATCATAGGTTACCTTCCAGAAGTAGTTGCGAGCTATTAGCTGAGCATCTAGCTAGCTAGGTTACCAGCCAGCACGCTTTCATCTAACTATTACTTGTGATCTTATTCAAATAATTTTAATGTTACTATGTCTAGAAAATAATATATATACATTCTAATATGTACACATGTGACTATGCATGCATTCTAATATGTACACAAGTATAAAATAGCCAAAAGCAAAAACAAAACATCAATTCCATGGTTTGAACATCCAAACAGGAATTAAAATTGGGTACAACCCTCTGATTTCAACAATAGTTTCCAACCATCCAAACAACAGAATTCAAATTAGCAGCCATTTCCTTTCCAGACAGGAGTTGGAATTCCCACCTAATTCATTTCCTGGATTTAATTCCGTGCATCCAAACAAAGCGTAAGGTAACCACAATCAGACTTAACACGGTGGCTGATCATGTAGTTCGTCCATCTCAGACCACTTTCATGCAAGGTAGAAATATCCTAGACGGAGTCGCCATTTTGCATGAAACATTCCATGAACTACATAGCAAGAAGTTGAATGGGGTAATTCTAAAAATTGATTTTGAAAAGGCCTACGATAAAGTTAAGTGGTCTTTGCTTCAGCAAACACTTAGGATGAAAGGTTTTTCTCCTGAGTGGCGTGCTCTCATCCATTCCTTTGTGTCTGGAGGCAGTGTGGCAATTAAAGTCAATGATGATATAGGCCACTACTTCCAGACCAAGAAAGGCATGTGGCAAGTCGATCCATTATCACCCATTCTATTTAATATAGTGGCTGATATGTTAGCTATTATGATTGAGCGTGCAAAAACTGATGGTCTGTTTGAGGGAGTGATTCCGCACTTAGTTGATGGTGGGTTATCTATTCTTCAATATGCCGACGATACAATCCTTTTTATGGAACATGAATTGGAGAGCGCAAAAAATCTGAAACTGATACTTTCAGCTTTTGAGCACCTTTCGGGTCTAAAAATTAATTTTCATAAAAGTGAATTGTTCTGTTTTGGTGAGGCTCGGGAACATGCCCATTTGTATGCCGAGCTTTTTGGATGCAATCAAGGACAATTTCCAATTAGGTATTTGGGTATCCCAATTCATTTTTGGAGACTTAGAAATGTTGAATGGAAAATTGTAGAGGAAAGACTACAATTACGCTTAAGTAGTTGGAAAGGCAAACTATTGTCCATTGGAGGAAGGTTGGTTCTCATAAATTCAGTATTATCTAACATGGTGTTGTATATGTTATCCTTCTTCCTCTTGCCAAAAGGATACTTGAATAGATTGGATTTCTTTCGATCAAGATTCTTTTGGCAGGGCGATAGTGAAAAGAAAAAGTATAGATTGGCTAAGTGGAGTGTTGTTTCTAGTCCGAAGGACCAAGGGGGACTAGGTATTCAGGACCTTGAGGTCAAAAATACAGCCCTACTTGGCAAATGGCTCTTCAGATTACTTACTGAGGACGAGATTTGGCAAACAATACTTAGACGAAAATATGTTGGCTCTAAAGCGGTATCACAGGTTCTTTGGAAACCCGGTGATTCTCACTTCTGGGCTGGACTAATGGCTACGAAGAATTTTTTCTTTAGCCATGGATCATTTTCGATTAGGTATGGATCAGAGATTCGGTTTTGGGAGGATAAGTGGCTAGGTAATACTTCCCTCCGAGAACAGTATCCGGCTTTGTATGCTATTGTGCGTCATAAAGGTGATACACTCGGCCATGTGTTGGGGTCTAATCCTCCAAACATGACGTTCAGGAGGAATTTATTTGGTCCTAGACTTATTAATTGGGAGGCCATGCTTCAACGTTTGGCTAATATCCATTTAACTTCTAGGAAAGATATATTCCGATGGAATCTACATGAGAATGGTACATTCTCGGTGGCTTCCATGTACAAAGCGTTGGACGTGCCAGTCTATGACAATAAGAAAATCTGAAAGATGAAGATACCACTTAAAAACAAAATATTTGCTTGGTATCTACGTCGAGGGGTTATTCTTACTAAAGATAATCTTATTAAGCGCAATTGACATGGTAGTAAAACATGTGTTTTTTGTTCACAAGATGAGACAATTAAACATCTGAATGCAACTTTGCTCATTCTATATGGTCAGTCATCCAGGTAGCTTCTGGCTTGTATATCCCTACTAGTATTGCCAATATCTTTGGAAATTGGTTACACGGTATAGAGTACAAGTACTTGATTCTTCTCAGGGTGGGAGCAATGGCCTTGATATGGTCGCTCTGGCTATGCAAAAATGACAAAGTTTTTAATGACAAAAATTGTTCTCTCTTGCAGGTGATCTATCGTTGTACTGGAACTCTCCGAGTTTGGTCGCAGCTTCACCGCCTAGAGGATCACAACCTCTTTACGAAGGTGTGCACAAGGCTAGAGGACACTGCGAGACATCTTTTCTCTCAGCATGGTTGGCAGCATAATCTACGGATTGGCCAACCTCCTTCATAGGCGTCTTACACTTTCTCATTCTGATATGTAATTCGCCTTTTTTTGGGTTTTGGTTTTGTTGCTGTTGATTCAGACTTTGTTGTGGTGCGACTGTGTGCATTTTATGCGGAGGCCGGGTGTAATACTGCTTAAAACTCTTTAAGTAATAAAAATCCCATTATCAAAAAAAATGATGAGACAATAAAACATTTATTCTTCTAGTGCAAATTTGGTCGTGCTATATGGTCAATCATCCAAGTAACCTCTGGTTTATCCCCTCCATGTTCGGTGGTCAATGTATTTGGCAACTGGCTGAATGGGTTTGAGGATAAATATGGGACTTTGTTTAGGGTGGGAGCGGTTGCTATTATTTGGTCGCGGTGACTATGTAGAAATGACAAATTTTTTAATAACATCGTGTTTCTACAGGTTATCTATCGAGCTACGACTATCCTCAGGTCATGGACTTCTCTACAACGTATGGAGTTCCGCGGGTTGTTTGCGGAGGGATGTGCGCGATTGAAGGACACGACGAGAGATATTTTCTCCCGACATGGATGACAACGTGATCTCCGAATAGAACAATCTTAGAGTGTTTAGAGGGCATAGTTGTTTTGCCCTATTTGTGTATTTCGGATACTTCTTCTTCTCTTTCATTTTATGTGGTTGTGTGGCTATGTGCATCCTAGTTATGCAGAGACCGGGTGTAAACTTACCAAAGTAATAACAAAGCATCCATTTCCAAAAAAAAAGTTCTGATGGTGTCCTGAAGCCTCTCTCGGATTGAAAGCTGACTTTGGCGGGTGCCAAACATCTTCAGGAGATCACAAGCTACTGTGTTTTTTCCCTTTTATGTGGTGTTCTCTTTTGACTTAGGCCGCCAATGTTTACTTCTACTTTATCAATATAAAAGGCAAAACTTTTTGCCTCATTTTAAAAAAAAGCCTCTCTCGAAATTGAAAGCACACACACAACATAGGTACATTACACACGACAAAAAGCCCCTTATTATGCTTGCTCGCTTGTGCTATTCCGGTAGAGGCTTCTCCAGGACAGCATAAACAATGTCACCTCGTACTTGCAGGGAGGCATCGATAATGTGAACTTTTTGAAGCCATTTTTCCTGGTGTTGTTGCAGGCAGTGAACTAGCAGCAGCGTACTTGTAGCCGAGTCGGAGTAGGCGACGATATGGCAGGAAAAGGAAGCGGTTAAAGGAGGAAACATGGCAGGAGCACACTACACACGACCACTATTTCCCACCCGTCTGAGATGGCTGGAAGAAACAAATACGCTCGTCATTACAAATCGTGTGCGAACATCACACACGGTTCGGGTGGTTGCAATTGTGTGTGATGTAATTGGAGAAAGGTGACCACTTTTCAAACAAAACCGTGTACGATATCTTGTGAGCTTAGTAATAAACGCTCTAGAGAATTCCATAAACTTACCAACTAATCTAGCTTGTCCTCGAAACTCAACCAAAAAAACATAAAATAAACTTTATGAATGGACCAGGCGGGGCCGATGACCATTGCGATTTGGAATGCTATTAAAGGAGGAAACATGGCAGGAGCACACTAGACACACGACGATATTCCCCACCCTTCTGAGATGAATGGAAGAAACAAATACGCTCGTAAATCGTGTGCGAACATCACAAACGATTCTGGTGCTTGCAATTGTGTGTGATGTAATTGGAAAAAGAGAACGACTTTTTGAATAAAACCATGTACAATATGTTACTCTTGTTACCGTGTTATTTTTAAATGAAGGAATCGTTTGCACCGCAGATGAAAGACCCCTTCCGTGTACAGTGTGGGTCTTAATAGGCTCAATCTGTTCTTGTGAGCTTAGTAAGGCTAGTCATAGTGGGAGTAATTAAGGTGGTATAACATGCATCCACATGCAATGCCAACTAGACATTTTGATGATATGGCATGTCATTAAATGATAAAAAAGAGGCTTGGAGTAACTAGCTATATTACCATAACATCACACACTCGAAGACAAGAGTCTACAAGCTAATAAATAAGACTTTGCATGTTACTAGACATAAGTTACTATCCACTATGAAGATGGTAACTTAGACTAGTGTCATGTGCATGATACTATCTCAAGTTATTCCCCACTATGACCAGGCTAATAAACGCTCTAAAGAATTCCATAAACTTACCAACTAATCTAGCTTGTGTCCTCGAAACTCAACCAAAAAAACAAAAAATAAACTTTATGAATGGACCAGGCGGTCGATGACCATTGCGGATTTGGAACCATTCCACCTGCTAGGACAATGAGAGGTCATTACATAAAACACTGCCGAGAACAAATCAAAGTAGTGCCCTTTTCAAAAGGTCTACAATTAATACTCTAGGAATCAACAATTAGACGATCCAGGATTGTGCATCGTCGCCAGCGCCCGGCCGGGATGGCCGGCCTAATTTCGAACGCTTCCACCACCACCTGTGCTCTCTTCCTCCTCCTCCACCTCGCCATCATCTTCTTCTACCTTGCTCTTACTCCTGCCGTCTCCTTGTCCTTCAACTACTCCACCTTCAGCTCCGCGGACCAGAACAACATCAAGATCGAGGGCGACGCGTCCTTTAGCGTCGGATGGATCGACATCAGCGCCAACAGGTTCGGCAGCATCGACAACAGCACTGGCCGGGCGTCGTACAACCTGCCCATGCTTCTCTGGGACACATCCACCGGCGAGGTGGCCAGCTTCACCACGCGCTTCTCCTTCGCCATCTCGGGCGACGTCAACAGAGAGGGCCAAGGCATGGCCTTCTTCCTCGCTGCCTACCCGTCCAGCCTGCCGGAGCGCTGCGCCGACTTCAACCTCGGCCTCACCAACCAGAGTGCGGACGCCGTGGCGTCCGGCAACAGCCGCTTTGTGGCGGTGGAGTTCGATACCTTCGACCCAAGCCAGACCTATGACCACATCAGCATCGACGCCAACTCCATCCTATCAGTGGCCACGCAGACCCTCCCTAGCTTCGAGCTCACGGACAACCTGACCGCTGCCATCTTGTACGACAACGTTTCCAGCATCCTGTCGGTGACGCTATGGGTCGGTGATGATAGATCCGGCCAGCCAAGAGGCCGGAACTACAGCCTTAGCTCCAAGGTTGACCTCAAGAGCGCACTGCCGGAGCAGGTCTCCGTTGGCTTCTCCGCGTCCACGTCCAACGCTATCGAACTGCATCAGCTACGCTCTTGGTCCTTCAGCTCTTCGCTGGAACCACGGGCGTCGCCACCACCACCGCCACCACCACCGCCATCCTCATCTCGAGGGCCAAGTCTTGGGGTTATAGCAGGAGCAGTTGTCGGCGCAGCAGTGATCCTCCTTCTGCTTATCACTGCTGCTGTGATGGCACGCATAGTGCGCCGCCGCCATCGTTGTCAGAAAATCATGGAGACGGAGGAGTACTACACAGACTCAGATGGCGGATCAGGCGGTCCGATGGCGGAGCTCGAGATGGGGACGGGGCCAAGGCGGTTCCCATACCACGAGCTCGTGGAGGCGACGAGGAGCTTCGCGGCGGAGGAGAAGCTTGGCCAAGGTGGCTTCGGCTCCGTGTACAGAGGCTACCTGAGAGAACCAGCAGGGCTCGCCGTGGCCATAAAGAGGTTCTCCAAGCACGAGTCTTCCATGCAAGGAAAGAGGGAGTACAAGTCGGAGATCAATGTGATAAGCAGGTTGCGCCACCGGAACCTCGTGCAACTCATCGGCTGGTGCCATGCCCGTGATGAGCTCCTGCTGGTCTACGAGCTCATGCCCAACCGCAGCCTCGACATCCATCTCCATGGCAAGGGCACCTTCCTCGCATGGCCAACGAGGATGAAGATAGTGCTGGAGCTTGGGTCCGCGCTGCTCTACCTCCACGAGGAGTGGCAGCAGTGCGTGTTGCACCGGGACATCAAACCCAGCAACGTCATGCTAGACGAGTCCTTTGTAGCCAAGCTCGGCGACTTCGGCCTTGCCAGGCTTGTCGACCACGCCACCGGGATGCAGACGATGACCGCCGTCTCAGGGACTCCAGGCTACTTGGACCCCCACTGCATCGTCACCGGTAGGGCCAGCGCCGAGTCCGATGTTTACAGCTTCGGCGTGGTTCTACTGGAAGTGGCATCCGGCCGGAAGCCAATGAGCATCATCATGGCCGACCAGGACCAGCAGCAAAATGGCGGTGTCTTCCGGCTGCTCGAGTGGGTCTGGGGACTTTACGGACGAGGAGCCATCCTGGAGGCCACCGACGAGCGGCTGAACAACAACTACAGCGCGACGGAGGTGGAGAAGGTGATGGTCGTCGGGCTGTGGTGCGCGCACCCAGACCCGAGCGCGCGGCCATCCATCAGGGAAGCCATGGCCACGCTTCACTCCAAATTCGACGAGCTGCCGGCGCTGCCCTCCAGGATGCCGGTACCAACTTACGCGTCGCCCCCGCTCGCCTTGGGTTCTGATGTTGGGCTGTCATCGCTGACGTCATCCAGCTACAGCCACTACAAGACGGTAGCAGTTTTGGGGCACATCAAAGTGCCCCTATAGTTAAATTTTGTGCCTCTAAATCGCTAAATGCCTTTTGGGGCACTTTCAATGTGCGACCTTTACTCAAAACTCTAAAAGTTTTTGGGGCACTCTAGCAGTTTTCAAATCGCAGTTGTCATGATATGACACATAATTCAATAATGTAACAGTCACGGTTGTCATGACATAGCACAAAATCATAGCACATAAATTCTTTCGGCTACCAACTACTCCCTCCGTTTTAAAATATAAGATGTTTTAGATTTGTGAAGAAAACGTATCTAAACTTATTTTAGAGTGTAGATTCACTCCAAACCTTAGTGAACCTACACACTAAAAATAGTCTAGATACATTTGTTTCACAAAGCTAAAACATCTTATATTTTGAAATGGAGGGAGTACGTTACAACACAACACATGAAACCAGAGACGGGTTGAGGGAAATATGGAGCGCAGAGACCGAATCCCTTCCTACATGTGCGGATTCAGCCCAGCTCGGTTGTTCCTTTCTGTAGCCAGCCCATTTAGTCCAACCAGGAGAGAGCAGGAGGATATGGAAAAAGAATCTAGGGACAGGAAAAAATAGCAAAAAGTTTATTCTCAAAAAAAAGTAAGGGAATAAGAAATGGGAGTTTGAAACATAAAGGAAAGCAGCAATGTGGTGATCAAACCCTTGACCACCGCTGAAGTCGCTCCAATGCGGCAGATCATGCCTGAACTTAGTGAGCTTTGTGTGAGCCATGTTTTTCCTTTGTCAGCGGGGCATATGAAGGTCGACTTGTCCGCAAATGATCTCACCTGTGTGCTCGGATGTGGCTTCCGCGTCCATTTCACCCTCGCCGGCACATGATCCCGATACTCTCTTCACAAAAGAGATCTGTGACTTGCTCGGTAGGATAGAGGTTGCTATTCCTAGATCGGGAAGAGTGATTGCTTGCTTGCTAACAAGGTCGCAATCAAGGGGAAAAGCAGGAAGGTGGATGATTGCCCTCGGACTGGCATCCAGAAGAAGAAGTAGAAGAAGTCAATCCAGTGCAAGGACAAGAAGAGTGATGGCATAGGAAAGGCGCTCACGGCTGCTTGATTAATGCTCTTTCATTCTTGGCTTGTCCTCACGTTTTGTGTCATTTTGTTACTGTTACAATTGCGACAAGTAAATAACGAAGAACGAAAACAAAACCACAGCAAGGAGACAGAGATTTAACGTGGAAAAACCTCTCCAACAAAGAGAGGAAAAAACCACGGGCGCCAGCCAGCGAAACTTCACTATATCGAGGAGTGTTTACAAACGCCGGGGATTTCACAAATGCAACTCATCCCAACCGGCGGCTTACAAGGGGTTTATATATCGGTGGAAAGCCTCGCTCCACTCATCAGAAGTTGGCCTATACTTTGTAGAATTTGGATCAACATATAACAAACTCCACCTTGAGACAAATTCCTCCTTGTAGCATCAACAACAACCATCTCCCTGAACAAACAAAGCAAATACTTTCAGTGCCAATAGCCACTTGGGATAATCAGTTAAACCAACTAAGTTCGAGCAAAGCTCAAACTTAGCAACAGGAACATGTTTAGTCATCATATCAGCAGGATTATCATGAGCGCTGATCTTGCATACCTTTAATTTACCTTGAGCAACGATGTCTCTAACAAAATGGTACTTGACATCAATGTGCTTAGTTCTCTCATGGAACATCTGATCTTTGTAAGGTATATGGCACTTTGACTGTCACAAAACAAAGTAATGCAAGAATCATCTCCACAAAGATCAGCAAACAAACCTTTCAACCAAACAGATTCTTTGCAAGCTTCAGTAATAGCCATGTATTCAGCTTCAGTAGTAGATTGTGCAACAACAGCCTGCAATGTAGACTTCCAGCTAACAACACAACCACCAACATTAAAAACATAACCTGTGAGGGATCTTCTCTTATCCAAATCGGCAGCAAAATCTGAATCCACATAGCCAACGAGTCCCTCACCGGTCCTGCCAAACTTCAAACAAGCATTGAAAGTGCCAAGAAGGTACCTAAAAACCCACTGAACAAGCTTTCAATGTTCTTTACCAGGATTAGCCATGTATCTACTTATCAAACTCATAGCATGTGATAAATCAGGACGAGAACAAACCATGGCATACATCAAAGAACCAACATCACTAGAATATGGCACCTTTGACATGTACTCAAACTCTTCATCAGTAGTATGACATTGAGAAACTGACAATTTAAAATGAGGAGCAATAGGAGTACTAACTGAGTTGGCACCATCCATATTAAAACGATGAAGAACTTTCTTAATGTAACTTTGCTGACTAAGAAATAACAAACCAGATTTTCTATCTCGGGTAATCTCCATACCTAAGATCTTCTTAGCAGCACCAAGATCCTTCATCTCAAACTCACTACTTAGGTGTGCCTTCAAAGTAGTGGTTTCTTTCATGCCCTTGGCAGCAATTAACATATCATCAACATATAGCAGCAAGTATATAGGTGACCCATCAACAAACTTGATATAAACACAACTATCATATTTAGACCTCTCAAAACCATGTGAGATCATAAATGAATCAAACCTTTTATACCACTGTCTTGGAGATTGCTTTAAGCCATAAAGAGACTTCTTTAATTTGCACACTAAATCCTCTTTACCTGGCACTATGAACCCTTCTGGTTGGTCCATGTATATTTCCTCATCAAGCTCTCCATGCAGAAAATCAGTCTTGACATCTAACTCCTCAAGCTCAAGATCACTCATAGCCACAATACTAAATAAAGTACAAATGGAACTATGCTTCACAACTAGAGAGAACACATCATTGTAATCAATACCTGGAATCTGGCCGAACCCTTTTGCTACTAACCTTGCCTTGTACCTTGAAGGCTCTTTGGGAGACAGACCTTCATTTTTCTTGAAGATCCACTTGCAGCGGACCGCCTTCTTTTGTTTAGGCAAGCGCACAACATCCCATGTGCCATTTTTCTCAAGCGATTGCATCTCTTCTTGCATAGCAAAAACCCACTTCTTGCGGTCAACGGATGCAATGGCTTCATTATATGTAGCAGGTTCAGAATCATTCTCCACCTGTTCAGCACAACTCAAAGCATAATGAACAAGATTACACTCTTCAATTAGACGAGGACGAGGATCACAGTTACGCCTCGGTCTATCAGCAACAATGGACTCATGTGGCTGCTGCAAAACAGTAGGTGAGTGCTGAACAACAATATCATCAATATTTTTCTCATGTGTATCTTCGACGATAGCATCATTATCAACAGTTTTCTGCAGGTTCTCCACCTGCACACTATTTCCCTCCTCTCCAACAACAACAGGAGAGGTATCTGATGGCAAGCTATCATGATACATAACGGACTCATTGAAAACAACGTTTCTACTTAGCAAAATATTTTTAGTTTTAGGATTCCATAGTTTATATGCTTTAACTCCTGAACCATAACCAAGGAATATGCACTTAACAACCCTAGGCTCTAACTTTTCATTATCAACATGAGCATATGCAGTGCATCCAAAAACTCTCAACTGTGAATAATCAGCAGGCGAACCTGACCATACCTCAATGGAAGTTTTCTTCTCAAGTGGAATAGAAGGTGACCTGTTGATGAGGTAACACGCTGTGTTGGCTGCTTCAGCCCAGAAACTCCTATGCATACCTGCATTAGACAACATACAACGAGCCCTCGAGATGATGGTTCTATTCATGCGCTCAGCCACGCCATTCTGCTGAGGAGTATATGGAATGGTGTGATGTCTGATCATGCCATCGTTACTACAAAACTCCTCAAACTCATTAGAACAGAATTCCATACCATTATCAGTACGTAGTACCTTTATCTTCTTCTTAGTTTGTTTTTCAAACATAACTTTTCACTTCTTAAAAGCATCAAAAATATCAGATTTATGCTTCAGAAAATAAGACCACACTTTTCTTGAGTAATCATCAATAATAGTAAGCATATAATTAGCACCACCAATAGAAGTTTTACGGGATGGACCCCATACATCAGCATGCACATAATATAATGTGCCTTTGGTGGTATGAACGGAAGCATTGAATTTAACTCTTTTATGCTTACCAAAGATGCAGTGCTCACAGAACTCAAACTTACTCAAGTTGCAACCATCAATCAGCTCTCTCTTGACCAACTCTGCCATGCCTTGTTCGCTTATATGCCCAAGACGCATATGCCACAGATGTGTTTTACCACAATCATCGGAATCATTAGAAGTAACAGCAGCAGCAATACCAGGCAAAGTGCTACCTCTAAGAACATATAATTTAGCAGAATTCATATCACCTATCATTTGAATAAGAGAACTTTTGATACCTTCAGAACTCGATGTCCACCGGCATACTTGTATCCATCAACGTCCACGGTACTCAGGGAGATCAAATTTCTGGCCATGCTTGGTATGTGCTTCACCTCACTCAACGTGCATGTCACGCCATCATGTGTCCTAATCTTAACAGATCCAACACCAACAATATGGCATGGGTTGTCATTCCCCACACGCACAAAATCTCTAGTCTGCACAGACTCATATGAACTGAACCAATCTTTGTTACAGCAAATATGAAACGAACATGAAGTATCAAGTATCCATTCATCATCACGAGAAGCACAAGCAGCAAAAACAGCTAAGCATTCACCATCAGAACTATCAGAAACAACAGCAACCTTACCAGTACCTTCGGACCTATCTTTCGGTTGGTAAGTTCCGTTTCTTTTCTCCTTATTCTGCAACTTCCAACAATCATCAATAACATGATTAGATTTCTTACAATACCTGCAGAATTTATCCTTTCCCTTAGACTTTGAACGACTTCTACCGTCCTTACTCTTATCCCTGTTGCCATAGTTGTTGTATCTCTGCTCGGTCCTGCCACGAACCTGTAGAGCCTCAGCCTTGGATGACGTCCCATCTGACCCTACCATAGTTTTCATCTTTTCCCTCTGTTTGAGGGCGTCATGAACTTCGGCAAGGGTTAGTTCATCACGGCTCAACAATATTGTATCACGAAAGTGTGTATAGAAACTAGGCAACGAGCATAAGAGTAGAAGAGCTAAATCCTCATCATCATATTTTACCTCCATAGACTGCAAGTCTGAAACAATCTTTTTAAAAACAGATATGTGATTTATTACCGATCCACCTTCTTGCAGCCTGTGCGAGAACAACTTCATCTTCACGTTCATCTTACTGGTTAGATCCTTTGACACACAGATCGTTTCCAGTTTTTCCCATAGGGCGGCAGCAGATTTCATCTCCAGTACTTCCTGCAAAATCTTATTGGACAGATGAAGTTGAATCAAAGACAAAGCCTTACGGTCCTTCCGCTTCTCTTCGGCGGACCAGGTCTTAGCATCCTTTTCGCCGAATCCATCCAGCGCTTCATCCAGATCAGAAGTTTGGGCGAGAATCACCCGCATCTTCACCTGCCATAAGGAGAATCTTGTGGTGTAGTCCAGTTGTGGTAGATCGAAATTCAATGACGACATGTCGCAAACCCTAGATTAGAACCTGGGGCTCTGATACCACTTGTTACAATTGCGACAAGTAAATAACGAAGAACAAAAACGAAATCACAGCAAGGGGACACAGATTTAACGTGGAAAAACCTCTCCAACAAAGAGAGGAAAAAACCACGGGCGCCAGCCAACGAAACTTCACTATATCGAGGAGTGTTTACAAACGCCGGGGATTTCACAGATGCAACTCATCCCAACCGACGGCTTACAAGGGGTTTATATATCGGTGAAAAGCCTCGCTCCACTCGTCAGAAGTTGGCCTATACTTTGTAGAATTTGGATCAACATATAACAGTTACTTTGTTGTGGCTCATTGGTTTGTGTTGAGGCATTCTTTTTCAAGAGCTCGGTTGAGTTGTTCACCCAGGGGATCTAGTTGTGTGTTGGGAGAGTTCGTATGTGTGGGCGTCGTTTTTTCCTTTGCGAGTAGCTCGCTTTGGCGTGTTTGTATCGGTTTTCTCCCGGTTTTCTGTAGATTAACTAGGCAGTTCTCTTCTTAATTAAAAGATTGGGGCAAACTTTGCCCCCGTCTCAAAAAAAAAACTTTGACCAAATAAACTGTTAATCTGACATACACATGATCATTTGTCAAATAAATAGCTGAACTTCAGTACCATATATTCAGGTTTCATGAAAAGGTGTAATCATTTGAACAATTTTGGTATAAGTTAATAGAGTTAAGAAGTGTTAATGGAACAGAGAGGAATTATTATTACATATTCAAGTAACTGAAAGGAGTCCATGAAAAGAACAAGTTTCATGATCATTTGGTACGAGCCAGAAAACAGTTGCAGGCTATTCTAAATGAAGACAAGGGGGAAAATGTTAGCGAATGTTTTCACAATATAGTGTGCCACCTTGCAGGAAAAGTATTCACATATTCTTTATACAAGATTTCCTCTAAATAGTTGAAACATCACACCACTTAAATAAGGCTCAATTGCTAATTTTATCGAATTCATTAATTATTGTGCCATGAACTATATTGACTTATAATACTCGTTCCGTCTGAAAATAGATGTCGCGGATTTGTCAAAATTTGGATGAATTTAGACAGTATTTAGTATATAGATTCATCTAAATTTTGACAAACCTCAGACATCTATTTTAAGATGGAGAGAGTATATAAAGGATATATGCAAATCTGAATTCATGAAAGGGTTCTGCAGGTTTGTTAGCTTGCATAAACTAGTTAGTGTGCACGTGCACGCACGTCTCCTACAACATGGTTTATTTGAATCCTACCCATTTTTATGAGATGATTTTTTTCTCTCATCTTAAGTAAAACTGCTAAATGTCTGCCTAATAAAGATGTCCATATTTATTTTCTAAGTAAAATCAAGCTTTATTTCATGCATCATGTAAATCCAATACTCATAATCCATGATAACCATATAAGAACCATGTACATGATGATACGTCTGGACAGTACAACATGGTTTATTTGAATCCTACTTTTTTACGAGTTGATTTTATTTTCTGTCTCTATCTTAAGTAAAAAATGCTATATGTGGGCCTAACAAAGAAATAAAAAAATATATGTCATATTGATTACCATACAATCTCATTGAAACATAGAAATTGTTTCTTGCAATATTCATAGTGAATAATACTTGGATATTAGAAAAAAATCTAATCTCTTCTGCCACCTTTTATAGTTGCATATGCATAGCTCAAGGATTTTGTTTTTGTCTCTTTGATAATGAAGAACTACCATCTAATCCAAAGTACACGTCAGCACCATGACATCACCAAACCTGGGTCAGTATTTCATAATGAGGGCACACCCTGTTAATTAAGAGAAACAAACAAACATATTGTACTCAACAATTCTGCCTAATTATATCTCCTCCAATAATTACATAATACATCGTTCATAAACCGTTTTCTTACATTGTGCTATCTACAACTTCCCAAATTTCTAGTTGACTACGACATAGAGATTCCAAGGACATACAAATAGTACAAAAATAAATATTTGCATATACTATTACAATAAGATAACATTAGCATGTGTAGCTACTTTTGTAACAAAAACTTGCCTAAACCATTCATCTTGCGAGAGCTACAAATCTGATAGAGGGAAACATGTAATAATTTGAAGTCTTGCATTTTGAGAACAATAGTAACAGTCTAACATTAAGTTAATTTATATTGAGATTAATCAGTCAAAGAAGTTTCAAATTTCTTACATATTGCTCCAAGTCGTTAGGAAGATTTAAAAAGCATCTGTCATCTATTGTCTCAAATTTTGAGCATCAATTGTAGATCCAAAGTTCGAAGTGAAATATGGAAAAAAAATGCATATGGAGAAACATGGTAGCATCCATGATAACTCTGTCCGAATTGAAAAGTTCAGTATTATCATCATAATATGACTAAAAAAATATTTGAATTGAAAACCTGGAGACGTCCATTCAAGATAGCTAATCAAAGGCCGCATAAACATAAGTTGGCTCTTGGTTAGCTGTTGTGTGGCACGTGCAAGTGATTCAGGAAGTTGTGCGGCACACATAAGCATTTTGAATGATATCAGAAAGGAAATCCATGTCGGTTGAATGCTATTGTTGGTGCAGCCCGAGGCTGCACCCTCTTTGTCTCTCTCATTCTCTCGCTCACGGACAGAGGTAGACTAAGAAAGAAGAAACACACAGGGAATTTTGCCCGTGGACATTCAGCTGGCTCTCTGGTCATGTTTTTCAGCTCAGTACAGGAGGGAGCTTTTATACCTAAGCTAGTCAGGCGCATGCACCCTCTGGCGATCCGCTTTTTTCTCCATCGTGAACCCATTGCTCACGCGAGATCTGGGCAGCCACACCGGCCACACTAGCACGTACACACCCACCTACGCATGCACTCCACTAATTCAGGTACATGAACTATCTCCTAACCTGGTCAATGTACGCACACAGCTGACAACTTTGAAGGACTAATCTGGAACAAACCATGATCAGAATTATACTAACAACTATAGCTCACATATGAATGCCAGAAACAATAGCTTGCCTCTTTTCTGCTTGTTATGATCTCCTTAATCTTGGTCCAGCTACATGAGTATGCAACGGAAATAAGCTTCTGCGATGCTTTACTCTTCATTGTTTTCTCCGTGTCTCAAGTAAGAAAAAGTGCTATACCATCGTCTAGAATGGCATGGCCCTCCACAAGCTCCCTCGCTGATGACTTCTGCAAGATATTATCAACAAACAAAGAGAGTACTTCCTTCTCTCATTTGCATCCTTTGGGGCCACATCTAGAGTGGTAGGTGCCGTAATAATGACACAACATCATCCAGAAGGAGTCTGCTCTAGGTGTCAAACACACAGGAAAATATAGCAGATATTATGAAGAGAGAAATTTTACGGTACATTACACTATAATTTTACTGTATACTCCCTTTGTTTAGAAATATAATGTGTTTTAGTTTTGTGAATCGAATGTATCTAAACATATTTTAGTGTATATGTTCATAGAGGTTCGGAGTAAACCTACACTAAAATACATCTAGATATATTCATTTCATAAAACTAAAATATCTTATATTTCTGAACGGAGGGAGTAGTATATAAGAGAATCTAATGGTTATAATTGATTGGGCCACATTTGGACCAAAGGACACCAGGGTAACTTTTATTAGTGGTAGACATGCATAATTAATCGTAAATAGTCATAATCGTGGTCCACTGTCGGCCATGCGTCCAGCAGCCGCCGATTGCGCTGGTAGTGGTTCTGATGGTCAGGACAACGGCGGCGGCAGCAGGGGGCTGCAGCCTGCAGCTCGGCTTGCTCCTTCGGAAGACGCTGGTCCTCGCCCCCAACGTACTCCTCCTGATGATAGGTGGCTTGCCGGATGGCTTCTTATTGATTGCTGGATAGAGGGGCAAGCTGGCGCTGAAGTGAAAACCAAGCGGAAACATGTATGCAAAAAAAAAATGCTACATGAGATCGCTAGCACCAGACGACCTGCGATGACCCAGCTGTCTCACTGTCTGCTTCTTGCATGATCATCGTCACCGTGCATGCCATCGAGTTTGCGCAGACCTTCAGCAGCCCCACATCTACTCTGGAAGCAGCGGGACAAATCCAGCAGGAGGAGCAAGAAGCTGAACCGCCTGCCACCAAAACAAAGATAGCGCAAATGGTTTGTTAGCTTGCATAAATAAACAAGCTTTCTCGGTAAGACACCTAAGCATCATTGGAATGCATAAAAAAATCTGTATTGATAGCTTACCTAAGTGTCGCCAAGATTTATAGAAAGGCCGGGCTGATGCAAAGGCTTGGAAGATTTGATCTTCTTCGGAATGTCGAAAAAACGCTCCGCGTCGTCCCCCGCGGACGACCGGGGCGACGGAACCCTACTCCGCTCGTACCTCTGCCTCCCTCCCCCTCCTCCGCCGCCGCCAGCGAAGGCCGTCGGGCTACGCCCGCGCGGTGCTGGCGGCGGCGGCCTTTCCTTCCCTGGACGCCAGGAGGGTCGCGCGGGGCGGCGGTGGTAGGCGGGCCCGGCGAAGCTCGACGCGGTGTGGCCGGCGCGCCGCGGGTGAGGCTGTTCCCGCATCTAGAGGCGGTGGGGCGGCGTAGTCGGGGGGTCCCATGGCGGCCTCCTCCTGGTGGGGCGGTTCCCGCAGCTGGAGGCTGTCATCGGGGGCCCTCCTGGCGCGCAGCTACCTTGGCCCGCTCGTGCAAGGGCGTTGTGGAGGCGGCGATTTTAGACGGGGGTGAGCACGAGCGGGGGATGCTGGCCCTGTGCGGCGGCGCGGCCCAAGTTTGGGCCAGGCGGGCCCGATCTGGGCTAGGCAGGCACTGACCTTGGCGAGGTGGGCCCGGTCTAGGCCAGGTGGGCCTCGATCTGGGCCAGGCGAGCCTCGGCGGAGCTAGTGCCGGCGTATCTGGTATTGCAGGTGCTCGCGTCTCGGGCTGCTCTCAACTCTCCGATCTTGTGTCGGCTATGTTTCAGTGGCGTGCACGGACGGGTCACGGGGTGTTGCTAGACCGACGACAGGCCGGTTGGTCCGAGTGAGCACGATGGTGGTGGCGCTTCTACTTGACGGCGGGGATTTGCGGTTCGGTGGATCCACTAGTAGGCGGAGGAGTAGGATCTAACGCTTGGGTTGGTGGCGACGGTGACATCCCTGCTGCAGTGAAGCGGTGGGGGCTTCACGAGTCCATTTGGGCTCGGCCGGGCCAGTGAGGGCTCGGTTTTCCCCTGCTGCCTCATCCGGTCGGCTATCGCCCTCCGACGGTGGAGGTAGTTCCCTCCCACGTGCTACTGTACCGCAAACCCTCGTCGAAGCTTCTTCTCTTCGGTCGGACCAGCCTCGCGGCGTAGGTCATGGTGAGACGACGGGGGTGACTGCAAGACCGTGGTGGCGTATGTTGGTGGGTGTCGAGCTTGGTGGAGCAATCCGAAGCGTCTGAGAGCGTGGTTTTTTGAGGGGTCGGGAGAAATCCTTGTCATCTATACACCGACATTGTGATGCCTGCGGGTGTCGCCGTCCTTCTTGAAGGGCGTTGGGTGTATCTCTTCCCCACCTCTCGTAGCGTATCGGGGGAAACCCTGGGACCAGTCCGGGCAGCAGCGTTGTTGTCGTCGCTTTCCTTCTTGAATGTGTTGTTTGATACGCGACGCTTTGGAGCGCTAGGATCGTGGTGGAAATTGTCCGGAGGGCGCAGCGGTGGCGGATCATCCTTGATTTCGTTAAGCCACTATCGTCGGCTTTGTTTTCCCTTCTTTCTTTTCGTTTTTTTTTTCTTTGTTTTTTCTTTTGGGCGTTGTGCTGTCTGGCCCAACAGCGGTCTCAATCTTGGTGGCTATATTTATATAGCTGGACGTATGCATGTTTCGAGAGAGGTTTGATCTTCTTCTTCAACTTCTAAAACCGGAATAGCTGTTCACTTGGTGGCCTAAGCATTTTTTTTCGCCAAGAATCTTAATCACACTTCCTTTCCTTTTGACACCAGCTAGCTAAGTTTGGCAGTTTGAACAGGAAGGTACCTGAAACATGGGACAAATTAATGTTTGAACAATATATAAGTAAGCAACTACTATTAAAAAACGGCATATATGGAGATCGGAGATGCATAAGTTTGTCTAAATAGAAAATGTTAGATGTAGTATACATCATCCTTAGCCTCTAATGCACTCAGGGAGCACGATAGTCTATAGTAATTGGGGAGAGCAATTAAGTGCATTATAGAAGCCTCTACCGTTCCAAATCGTGCCCAGCGAGCGATAGTTTACTGTACAAGCCTGTCTATAGTACCGAATCGCATTCCGCTACCACGACAACTCAACTTGCCACTGTTGCACACCCCCGCCCACTCGAGACGAGCCAAAAAGGCCTCGCTGAGGAGAAAACGACAATACTATGCAGATCCAATAACAAGAATCCTAGCAACCCTCAGCAACCCAAGCTCATTGCATCAGATACATGATGCACTTAGAACCGTGTGTGGTAGAATTCACGCCAGGATATTTTCAAACAAAAAATATAAAAAAAAATACCCTATCAACTCTGTTTTTCTATTTTACATTTTGCCATAGAAGACAGTCATCTCAAAATATGTACACTGACATCACTTCTTTATGAATCAGTGGCAAGGTTGCATCTCTGCATGTCTACTTCAGAGCCCTCTACCGTCTTCGTATTCATGAATTCGGCCGAGTTTTGCTGTAGGTATACATGGTGGAATTTCAGGTGCAGAAACTTGATAGCCTACTAGGTACAGCAATGTAATAGTCAGTTGCCAAGTTCTCTAGTTTTGTTTTCCGTACATGGACAATTATGATCTTATGTTCTGAAAACTGAGACAAATCTGGTGCACATGGCCGGAGGCGTTGATCAAAGACATGATGCATTTTTTTTTTGAGAAAACGTTCGGTCTCTTATATTATATCAAACTAGTTAAATGCCCGTGCGTTGCCACAGGAAAACAAAATAATATACATGCCAATTAGGCAAATTGTTCTAATTTATAAATGTGTGCCAAATATGTTCATTCCATTCATCTAGCGATGAATACTAATTCTCTGTCGCTTCATCCCTCCTCAGGAGCCATCTTGTATCTTCGTAAAATTTTCCTTCTTCCCCACCACTTCCATTTTCTCCATCCGCCATTGTTGTAGCGTAGTCGTCGCTTCAAAGTTGTGTCATCTCCGTTACCAATTATTGCTTATGCACCATTTTAAAATATTGCATGAAATGGTCCTCAAGTACCGTTAGAGATGATGGTGTATTGTAATTTGTATGTCACCATTGCAAGAGATGATGGTATATAGAATGTCTAAAATATGGACAATGTTGTCCCACCATATTCTTCTATGGCAACATAGATAACACTTTTTTAACAAGAGAAACTTAATAGAAAAATAATATAGTGTATAGATGAGGAAATAAAAAATAAATCCTTCCTCAAACTTCAACAATTTCATTATGCACATTGTTGCACCATCTTTGACGAACCAACGGCCACGAACCTGTGGCAATACAAAATTAACTATAGCACATGGTTGGTATGAACCCACGGTCACAATCCTCACTTGTGTGAACCTTCACTACACACCTCACATGCTATTTCTACGCACAAGTCACGGACACTCGGTGCAAGTGCAACTTTTGCCAATACGAGCTCAAACCTCATTGCGAAGCACCCCCCTCACACACTACTATCACCAGTGAGGTCTTCTATTACATGAAGATGGTGGAGAAGCTAAACTCACACCTCCAAAGTCAGAGTCTCACTCCCCTTCCAAAGCTCGAAGGATTTTTTTAGCTACCATAGTTTTATGGACCCCTTAACCCTCCTGCTCATTTTCATGAGTGCATGCTCAATTGATCATATCTGAAATACTCCCTTCGGCCGATATTAATTGACTCACATTTTTCTAGATTTCGATGAATCTAGACACTATTTAGTATATATGTTTATTCAAATTTTGACAAATGCAAGTCAACTAATATGGATCGGAGGGAGTAAATTTATAAAAATATTTAGTTACTTATTGCTTCAAATATTAGACAGTAGGCAGTTTCCAAAAGTAGTTTGATTTAGGCATAAGCTACTCTGGTCACATGACTTGGAAAAATATTATTTCTTGATCCGACTATGACATATGTATGACTGGTCTTATTGATTGCACAATTCGCATCTGTTGAAAACTTACAGAATTTGTAGTATATCTTGTCCCTTCTCAATTATCAAGAAAAGTATCTGGTACTTTAAAAAAAATAACATGTAGAAAGATTTTCTGCAAGCAATTTCCTGTATAATATAAATGACCACTAACTCTAAAATATCATCCTTAATTGCTTACCCTCCATAACAAGAAGTTTCATAAATGTTGTGCTCAATGATTCGCTTAACCCATAGTCCCATTACAAAGCAGTTGTGCCGGACGCCTCAATATTCTTCCACCATCTGCTCCAAGTCCACTATAGGCTACAGAATGCTACTGCCGCTGCAACCGCAATTGCAAAAAAGGAGTTCACCATGAGGTCACTCTTCATGTACAAGGTGGTGTTCAGTATGGGATTAACCACCTGGTCGAGCGAAGTCCACAGTCAATGAACAAAATGTTTTATAAAAATAAAAACTATGAAGAAAACTGGAACACAAGATTCAAAAAACAACAAACTTATATGTTCATGTAGTTGGATGCATAAAGAAATATTGGTGTACCTAGAACCAGAAGGTAGTGAGAAGTATAATTAGAAAAAAAGAAGGCAGTGGGGTAATCATATTCTTCAAAATCTTGTCAAATCACCAACTCTTTCAGCCGTGTGATGGTCTAGTCCAAGAAAAGAGTGGAGACAAAGGAGAAAACAAATCAAAATATGAGAGAATATTTAAATAAAAGAAGGTATATAGAGTAGACTTATAGAAAATCAATATGCATGAAACAACACATGACAACATGGATGTTACACAACCTGACCAGTAAACAACATTCAAACTTTGTCGTCTAAGGATTCTAACTTAGTGACGCATATCCAGATGTGATAAGTTACATACACATTTCCAAGTTGATTCAAGAGAAATTAAAATCATAATGATATAGTAGAAATCTATTCTATAACAGTTGATACGATTGATAGCTCTATACAAAAGTATACTTAATGTATAGAAGAGAACTATGTGGTACAAAATTTTCCTCAGCGGGAAATGGCATTAAGATTTAAAGTTCCTTGGATGGCATGATGTCAATCTCCCTTTACAGACAATTTTACCATAAGCTGCAATACCATGAGACATGCAGTTGACTTAGGTAGCATGAAAGACCTCATCATCACTATCACCCAACATGGCTGCCATTTTCATGGCTAGTTTCGTAGCCATCTCCCTCATTTGGAAGTCAGGAACTCGCCTTAGGTTGGAGCACAGGTTGCCAATCTCTGACATTGGTCGCTCAAGATCATCTAGGACATAATGGTCATCCTCAAGCAGCTTGTCAACCTCAAGGGTGGCAGTTCGCTGATGTTCAGAAGTATCTGCTCCGGTACTATCCACATGATTACTCTCAGTTGTGTGGCCCTGGGTTACAGAATTTTCTTCAGCAGATTGGATAGAATTTTCATTTGGAAGAGGGTTGGACAATGAAGAATCAACATTGCCATTGATAACTTGTTGTGTGTTTTCCTCTATAGCTTTAGATTTTAATCCTTCCAAGTTTCTTGATGTACTCTGATTCACCAACGAATTCCCATTGCTCATCAGATGCATGCGATAGGACGTCGTAGTCAAATTCATATTTTAATTCCTCGTCTGTAGATTTTGTCCAAAGAAAACTGAATAATTAAGGGAAAATACAGTATTTTGGTTTATTTGAGAATACATGTTCAGTACAGGGCAAGATATCCTAATATACAAAATTAATCTGGCTTTGCATGTCATCATATGGTTATTTGTTAGAGCAAAGATGGCTCGTCAACGCATCACAAAACTGTGCTGCTGAATTAATAATTTATGGTAAAAACTAAAAGTACATTATTTTCCTGATTTAACTCACCTTTTTTCTATCAAGGACGGAGTAGTTATTCTATTTCCAGATTTCAGAATCATTCCAGGACACATGTGTGCAGAAAGGGCTCCAAAGACTCGCTCTAAACCTTGACTATCACCATCCACTGATAGGCCTGTTGGTAATTATGGAGAGATATCGGTTAAGAATTGGAAGGGTATCCAAGGTTTATTTCAATAAACCTATATTCAACTTTGTGTAAAATATAGGCTCCTTCCATCTGACTCCATAAGATAAAAAGGACAGAATAAAAACAACTATGTATGCCATAGTGTCACACGTGTGCCATCCAAGAATTTTAGTGTAGGGCGTTTAACACTCAACAGAAATAGGGCATAAAGCGAAATGGACTTGAGTTTCTGTAACATCCCAGGATTAGCACCTAGAAATAGAGAGGACACAGGTTTGTGCATTGCATTCATGCATGAGAAAATCCGAAGAATTTTCTGTCAACACCCGGATTTTTCAATCCTAGATGCCTGTTATGCCATACATCGCAATCCCAGGATTACCATTTTTGCGAGACATAACAGAATTGGATACCATAGTACTTCTTCCATTACAAACGATACATAAGTTCTTACACAAATAGGGATCTCATGATCCGGTTCTTAATACAACATCAAGCAGCGGAATACGTAATAATAACGGTAGCGTAGGCGAAGCTCCATCTTCGGGGTCACAGGCAATGCTGACGATGGGAGATGATCCTAGTTGTCGTAACCTTCCTGGGATCCATCTTCCAGGTACTCCTCTTCATAGTCTGTCCATGGGAATAGCCAGGGACAAAGCCATGAGTACTCTTTAAGTACTCGCAAACTAATACTAACAAGTAAAGGGGTTTTTGGATAATAGGACACTAGGCTCTAGGGTTGTTTTGCAAAAAGCCAGGTTTATCTCTACTAAGTTCCAAAGCTAGTCACAATTTTATAATTCCTAAATGGGATCTTGTAATTCAGGTCACAACTCTGTTGTGGTCAAGTCAAAGTCTCAATTCATTTCACAAGTCATTTTGAAAAGGTCTGACGGGAGAACAGTATGGCCACTCCAACTGTCCATAACCGCGGACGCGGCTATTCGAATAGTTTGACACTCTGCAGAGATTGTACACTTTCACCACAACATTCGATACATCCGTCAGGAACAAATCCTGAATTCACCATACTCAGTATGCGGATAATCAATCCTAACCTTTCAATTACACACCCTAGTATAAGCACCTCTCCTGTGAGTTTGGCCTCCCAACCATGACCACTGTCATCTTGGGTACTGCACAGGTGGACAATCTTCACAAGGTAGCCTCAGCTCAAACCTTGGCCGGGAGGGAACTAATACTAAGGTATATAAGTTTCCAGTCAAGCCCTACCCAATATTCGGGTATTGTGGTTGTACGCTAAAATTGGAATGGTATCGTATCCAGACAACCATCAGTTTTATAAAGGGCTAAGGCTCATGCCTCAACATTTTTATCACCAGAATCATCAAGTGTTTGGAAACACATGTCCAAAACATTTCAATAGAATGATCCATCATTCCAAGGTTTTCATAACCATTTTTCCACCAAGTATTCCCATCTAAAGTTGATCAAGTTTTATGCTTAGCACTAGCATCTACAAGTGGGGGGTAGTACTAATGAGGGGTGGTAACTAGTGGAGTTTCACTTAGTCCAACCTTATATCTTAGGCCGATATCAAGGTTTCTAGCTTAGGCCAAATTTTATGCTCTTTAAGCAACCTTCAGCACAACTATCTAGTATCTACCAAACTCTTAGGTAGACTCTAAGTAAGCTTTGATAAAGAAATAAAGTAAGATGCTTGCACATAAAACTAGGATTGGTTTTTAACAAGCAAGTAAGGTCACAAGTATGGGTTTGTGGCATCAGTAGGGTATCTTGCAATGGTTAACTTGCATAGGTCAACTTGATTAGTAAGGCTTGCTAAAGTAGAGTGTATTGCAAGTTTTAGCTTGCATCAATGTCAATATAAGCTTGCCTTGTGCAGAGCAGTGGTTGAAGTTCTCCTCGGCTTCCTCTTCGTAGTATCCTCCTTCCTCCTCGTATCCTTGGTCGGTACTAGAGTCTATGAATAAATACGAGGTACACAATCACCAAACAATACTTAACTACTTGCAATCATCGCACACAAGGGTCCTATTGATGATCTAGCATCATCTCTAACATTACAAGGTTAAGGCTTGGTTTAAATCTTTTTATTTTTAGAAAAGTAATTTCTACTCATTGAAAGAATTACTTAAGTTTTAATATTCTCCAAACTTAACATGGGATCATGTTGACACATGTCATCACCACATATTGTATTCCATGGGAATGTGATTTAAAGTGGTGTCACAATTTAATAAGGTTTTACCCTTTTATTTTAATTAATTAAAGTGGCTAGAAATGCTTATGAAGCATTCTTTTATTACTTGAACATTATTTCTGCAAGTAAACCTATATATATTTTTATATATTCTGAAAGGTATGGTTAAATGTGATTTTTGAGAGTTGGAATCAACTCAAAAGCTTTTATGGTTTAAATTTGAAAAATGTTTGAATGCAGAAAACTTCTGCCTTGTTATTTTTGCTATGGGTGATCTACAGATCCAAATGACTTGAATCCAATGGGTTTGGATTAAGCATTCACAGAACTTTCCAACAAAATTGGTTTCATCCAATTTGGTGCACTGAATCGATCTGGGTTGATTTTTGAAGTTGGGTGCTGAAGTGTGTTTGAAAAGAAATAGAAAAGTTTTAATTTGAATTGCTGGGCTGCGCGGGAAATTCTAACGGGCCGGCCTGCTAAGCGCAGTGCTCCCGCGGGCTGCTTAAGTGGGTGTCCCCACTCGTTAGTGACACGGGGCTGGGCGAAGCGGTATGGGGCAACGTGGATCATTCGATCTAGTTCTAATCCAACGGCTGAGGGTCATCGTCGACGCGAGACAACTTCGGCGAGAACGAAACCTAGCGCGGCTAGTGAGGGGTGCTGGGGGCTCACCGGGGTACTGGCGTGGGTCGGCGAGGCGGGCAAACGACAAAGTCGACGACGGCGAACTCAGGGGTGGTCGCGGCAGCTCCTGGGGCGGCTCCAATCGCTGGCTCCCTTCTTCTCCGGCAGCGGCAGGCTCCAGTGAAATTCCGGCGGGGTGGTGCTCGCCTTGCTCTGAGAATGGTGTGGCACGATCAGTGAGGAGAGGGGAGTGAGATGGTGTGAAGAAATCGTGCGGGGGTGGCCTCTATTTATAGTCGAGCGAGGGGACCGTAGGGGCGCACAGTGAGCTCGTCGGGGGCGACGTTACAGGCGGCTACTGGCATGGGCAAGGGTAGGGGACGGTGCTGTGTCTCCTGGCGATGCTCAACGACATGGTCGCGAGGCATGGGGCGGTGTGGTTTGGTCTGGAATGGGCGGTGCTCTGCATGGCAGAGGCGGCGTCTTCGACGGCGGGCGGTGGCTGTATGGCACGGGGCGGCAAACGGGGATGTCTGGCGGTCTCCTGGGTCGGTGGTGATCATGTGTGCGCGCGGTGAGGGCGGCGTGCGGTCTGTGGACGCTGGTCGGGGGTGGCGCTCTGGCGCACGCTCGGCATGGTCTGGGCATGGCTGGTGCGCGTGGTCCAGGGCTTGGCAACGCTTGAGGCTGGGACAGGTAGTGGCGGTGGATGGTGGGCTGCCTCCCAGACAAGGTTGGCACGGCTAGTTCTTCCTCTAGCCCGCTGTCCACAATGGGGTGGCATTGAGGTGCTCGGCTGTTCACCATTAATGGCAATGGCAAGCTCACAGTGGTGCTAGTGCCTGGCTAATCTTCCTAGATGATCTACTGAGTTGTGTGTGAGCTAACTAGGGAACAAGTTAGGCCCAAAACACTGCACACTATAGTGTTTGATGTTTTGTTTGATTTGTGTCTGCAACCTGTTTGATGAAATGGCCGCATGAAATCAAGTTTTGAATTTTGAAATAAATTTTGGTGGGTTTGCTAGATTGGTGCTGGTGAGTCTGCAGATGCTTGGGTTTTGAAAGTTGAGCTTGTTTGAGTGGTTTTTGAAAAAGTGGGATCTTCCCATATGAAGAAGATTCAATTTTGAATTGTCATTTAAAGTATGCATTTGAAAGTTTCTGGATGATCACAAAGTGGGCCTTGATACCTTGTTATGATTACATTCAAGGGGTGCAAAGATCCAGAAAAGTTTCTATTAGGTTCTGAAAGTTTGAGACAGCCAAAGTAGGCATGGGAGTTAAATTGGTCAAAATGACCATTCACTTAATATATTTGTTTTGATTTACTTGTCTTTAGGAAAAGTGTGGGAAATGTTTTAGATGATGTTTATTTCACCTAAGAAACATTTTTACAAGCAATGGATCACACACACACGGTGGTTTTTAAAGAAATTAATAATCCATGCATACACATATACATGCATTCATGAATTTATTTAGAAAAGTTTTTGTTAACCCTAATCTGGATGATTAGTGGTTGATGATCTAAGTTTGGTATTTTTGGGATGTTACAAACCTTCCCCCCTTAAACAAAATCTCGTCCCGAGATTTGAAAAAGGACGAAAAGATTACCTAGGATTTGAAGAGATCTGGAAACTCCGTCCTGATGTGATCTTCGCGTTCCCAGGTAGCTTCCTCTTCCGTGTGGTTGCTCCACTGAATCTTGAGAAACTTGATGCTTCGGGTTCTGGTAGTTCGAAAGGCTTCTTCCAATATACGGATGGGTACTTCGGGATAGGTTAGGTCATCCTTGATCTCTATGGTCCGGTGATCGATATTTTTGAACACCTCGGTCTTCTCGGGGACTTCGAGACACTTGCGAAGTAATGAGATATGGAACACATTGTGCACAGCTGACATCTCTTCAGGTAGTTCCAGTTGATACGATACTTCTCCTCGATGGTTCAAAATTTTGAAAGGTCCGATATATCTGGGGGCTAACTTTCCTTTGAGTTGGAAACGCTGCATTCCCTTCAATGGCGACACTTTCAGATAAACAAAATCTCCGATGTTGAAGGCGAGGTCTCGACGTCTCTTGTTGGCGTAACTCCTTTATCGGGATTGGGCTGTCTTGAGGTGCTCGCGAATCTTGTGAACCTTCTCTTCTGCTTCTCGTAGGATGTCGGGTCCGAAAATCTGACTCTCTCCTACTTCCGACCAGTTCAAAGGGGTGCGGCACTTTCTTCCGTACATGAATTCAAACGGGGCCATTTGCAAACTGGTTTGGTAACTGTTGTTGTATGAAAATTCTGCAAACGGCAGACAGTCTTCCCACTTGGATCCATATTCTAGCACACATGCTCTAAGCATATCTTCGAGTATTTGGTTTACTCGCTCCGTTTGTCTATCGGTCTGAGGGTGATACGCGGTACTGAAATCTAGGCGGGTTCCTAAACCTTCTTAGACTTTCTTCCAGAATCTCAAGGTAAACTGAGTTCCTCGATCCGATACTATGTTCTTGGGGACTCCGTGCAAACTAACGATTCTAGCGATGTACAACTCTGCTAGCTTCGAACTCTGATAGGTGGTTTTGACGGGCAAGAAATGGGCAACTTTGGACAATCTGTCCACTATGACCCAAATAGAGTCATTTCCCCTACTAGAAGTAGGTAGTCCAGTGATAAAGTCCATTCCTACAGAATCCCATTTCCATTCTGGAATTTGCAAAGGTTGCAACAATCCAGCGGGTCTTTGATGTCCGGCCTTGACTCGCTGACATATATCACACTTGGCGATATAGCTTCCGATTTATCTCTTCATCTTATGCCACCAAAATTGCTCTTTCAAATCTTGATACATCTTAGTTCCTCCGGGATGGATAGAATAAAGAGTATCATGAGCCTCCTTCAAGATAACTTCTTTTAACTCAGAATCTGATGGTACACAAAGGCGTCCTTTGTACCACAAAACTCCTTCTTCGTCCTCGGTGAATCCGGGTACTTTGCCTGTACCGATACGACGTTTGATTCCGTCGATACTAGCATTTCCTTTCTGCGCCTCTTTAATCTGACGGATCAAAGTGGGCTGAAGTTCTATGCTAGCCAAAAATCCTTCACTTACTAATTCCATTCGAAAATCTTCCACCTCTTTGAGCAAACTTGGTTGCTCCTTCAAAATCATGGAGTTCAAGCGGCACGACAATCTGCTAAGGGCATCGGCTACCACATTGGCTTTACCAGGGTGATAGTGAATGTCCAGGTCGTAATCCTTGATTAGCTCAATCCATCTTCTCTGCCTCATATTCAGCTCCTTCTGAGTGAATATATACTTTAGGCTCTTGTGATCCGAATAAATCTCACAACGGTTTCCCATCAGGTAATGTCTCCATGTCGTCAGGGCTAGAACTACGGCTGCGATTTCGAGGTCATGGGTTGGGTAATTTTGTTCATGTTGCTTCAGTTGTCGCGATAGATAAGATATAACTTGCATTAGCACACATCCGAGACCAATCTTGGATGCGTCACAATACACATCGAAGGGCTTCGTGATATCCGGCATGATCAAGATTGGGGCTGAAATCAATCTCCTCTCGAGTTCTTGAAAACTCGCTTCACACTTGTCTGTCCATTCAAACTCCTTGTCCTTCTTCAGCAATTGGGTCATGGGTCAGGCGATACTCGAGAATCCTTCTACGAATTTGCGGTAATATCCCGCCAATCCGAGAAAAGCACGAACTTGGGTTTGAGTGGTTGGGGCTTGCCAATCTTCTACATCTTTCACTTTGGCAGGGTCAACGGCAATTCCTCCGGCTGATACAATGTGACCGAGGAATCCTACTTCCTGTAACCAGAATTCACATTTGCTAAATTTTGCATACAGCTGATGCTCTCTAAGGGTTCCAAGAATGGTCCTTAGGTGTAGCTCATGTTCTTCTTCTGATTTGGAAAAAATCAGAATGTCATCGATGAAAACAACGACAAACTTATCCAGGAAGTCCATAAAAATCTTATTCATGAGGTTCATGAAATAAGCGGGGGCATTGGTTAATCCAAAAGACATGACTGTATACTCGTACAATCCATATCTGGTGGTAAAGGCAGTCTTTGGAATATCATCTGCACGAATCTTGAGTTGATGATAGCCAGTTCTAAGATCAATCTTAGAAAACACCTGGGCACCGGTCAACTGATCAAACAAATCTTCTATCTTAGGCAAGGGGTACTTGTTCTTGATGGTGACATCATTCAACTTCCGATAATCCGTACACAAACGGTTACCTCCATCCTTCTTGTCCACAAACAAGACAGGTGATCTCCATGGGGACGCACTTGGTTGAATCAATCCGATTTCCAGCATGGAATCCAGTTGCTTCTTCAGTTCTTCTAGTTCTGACGGGTTCATACTATAGGGTCTCTGGGCTATGGGTCCTGTTCCGGGGATTAGTTCAATGATAAACTCGATATCCCGATCTGGGGGCATACCGGGCAAAACATCTGGAAATACATCGGGGTATTCGCAGACTATCCGAACTTGGTCAATGGTAGGTTGGGCTAGACTCTTGTTACACTTGAATTGGTGAGGTAAGGTTTCAGATATATGCTCGACTGATATTCCGGCGGTACTGGTCATGGTGATGGCTTTCTTGGCACAGTCAATCAATCCTTTATGTTTGGACATCCAATCCATTCCTAGTACTACTTCCAAACCTTTAGTTTCGAGTACTATTAGGTTAGCATAAAAATCTATGCCATGGATTCGGATAGGGACGGCCTTGCAAATTTGCCTAGCCTTGGTGGTTGATCCGGGAATTTGTACAATCATCACATGCTTTAGTTTGGTTGGTTGAATTTTACTAGTGCAGGCAAATTCTTCGGTAACAAATGAATGCGATGCACCAGAATGAAACAACACTCTGGCAAGTATGAATTAACAGAAAACATACCCAGCACGACGTCTGGCGCTTCCTGAGCTTCTTTAGCATGCATGAGAAAAAGACGGCCATTGCGGTTGAGTGAATTCCCTGGGGCAAATCTCCTCCCTGGCTGGACACGACGCTGTTGCTGAGCTGGGACATTGGTATTAGGGGCTGTAGCATTCTTCTTGTTGGGGCACTCGTTGGAATAGTGGCCTTTATTTCCACAGTCATAACAGGTCACTTGTGACTTGTCCTTAGCTGCGAAAGGCACAACATTGCTTCCAGTCCTCGGGGCAGTGTTGGGGTTGGCGGTAGCATTATTGGTGTTGAACTTGGGTGGGGCACGGGTGAAATTGCTAGAGTTGCCGGGGTTGTTGTGATTTGCTCCGGGTCTAGGGTTTCCACGGTTGGGGTAGGTCGGACGGGTCATAGGGGGTCTGTTGGTTCTTGGGGCAAATCCTGGAGATGGGTTGGGGCGATACTTTGGGGTCTGATGGGTTCCTGGTTGATGCATCATGCGACGCTTGCGGTTCTCATTGGCCTGGTTGATCTTTCCTTCCATCTGGATAACAGAGTCGACAAGGGCTTCAATATCAACAAAGGGGATATTGACTAACACTGTCTGCATCTCGTCATGCAGACCATTCAGGAATCTTTCTTTCTTCTTGGCTTCGGTGTCTATCTCGTCCGGGGCATACCTAGCTAATGACAAAAATTTGTCACGGTATTCCACTACAGTCATCCTTCCTTTCTTCAACTCCCTGAACTCGTCTCTCATTCTCTTGATCAAACCTGGCGGCACATGGGTTCTGCTAAACTTGACCTTGAATTCCTCCCAGGTCATCATCTGTCCTCCGGTCATTGCACGCACACTGTTCCACCATGCCCTGGCATCTCCGGCTAGATAATGGGTGGCGAACAGGACTTTCTCGTTGGCTTCCACTCCTGCTACTTCTAAGTTTTTTTCCATGGTTTGCATCCAATCATCGGCGTCTAGGGGTTCTTCTGACTTGGTAAAAACGGGTGGGTTGGTATTCTGGAAATTCTTGAGCTTAGATCCATGGTTGTCCTGATTTCCGTGGCCTTGGTTGTTGTGGGCTAGCTGGGCTATCTGTTGCAGAGTGGCTAGGTTGGCTTGACGTTCCGCTCTTTCAGCTTCGCAGTCAGAAGTCAACATTTGCAGGATCTGCAACGTCGGATCCGGGGCTGAACCACTTCCTCCACGTGGCATCTGAAGATTGATATAGATCATGAGAAAAGAGGGAAATTTCTAAGGTTTTGGGTCTTTGAAAAGTTTTTAGAGTTTGACTCAGGTTTTTCTAGCAACTTGCTTTTTCATTCATTCACTCATAGCACACAGTACAACACACACCACAGCAAAGAAAAACAGATGGTTTTAAGAACCATTCTGGAATCTACGATACAGTGGGACCGACTACTACTCACTACGCTAGTGCTCAGTGCTACTACTCCTCGGAGTCTGTGGCTTCATCATCTTAATCATCATCGATGAAGGCGAAATCATCCTTATCGGTGAAGAAGTCCATGGCCTGATCCTCCAGAAAATCATCGTCATCGCTGAGATAGGAGTAAGGGTTTCCACGAAGATCCTCTCCGGCATTCTCCCTTTCCTCTAACTGCATGTCTCTCTCATGGATGGTCTCTTCCAGAGATGAGATGCGATGGCGAAGACGGGCAATAATGCGCTCCTTCTTGTCGAGCTGACGGCGGCGAGACTTGCGATCCTTTTCTAGCATGGCGATGGTTTGGTCCTTCGTCTTGATGATGGCAGACTTGTGGTTGCAATAGTCACGGCAGTTGTCCAACTCCTGCTGACGATCATACATCATGAAGCTAAGGTGGTCCAATTGAGTCTTCAGCTCGGGGTGGTATGGGGTTTCCAGTGGTTGGCCATTTGCATCACGCCTTGGGAAAAACTCAAAGCGAGTACCCTTGATCTGATTGATTCTCTGCCCACACAGACGGGAAAGAGCTTCCTGCATTGCTCTGGCAAGTCCATCGAGCCAGTTGTTTTCCCTCAAGGTAAACTGAATTCCCTCCGCAGTGGAAGGTTCAATCTTTCCTCGGAGACTTGCAACAATTAGCCACTGCAGATCTTCTCTGTTAGGGGGTAACCCGGGGGTTGGCCCGATCTTTCACGAATTCCACGAGAAACGAGGGGAAAGCGGTGGTTGGGGGATGAAATCGAGGAAGGCGATGAAAACCACGAACACACACACACACCAAAACACGATACACACCTACTCCTCACGCCGGTGGCAACCGGTCCAACATAATCCCTAGGATCAGTGTTGGGCGAAGCTCGCTCTCCACGCCAACAACGGGGGATGAGGTGCTTGGTGAGATCTTGACAACTTGGGGGCGAGACACCGAGAACCCAAGGCCTTGTACAACTTGAACGCACTAGGCAAGATCCAAGAGGGGGGTGGATAATCCGGTGCTCCTTGGTAGGAGCATGAGACCAATAGATATAAGTTCCTCAAAGGGTTTCCTTAATATATATTATTATCCAAGTCTAGGGTTTACAATGGATGGTGGGGGCTATATATAGTCCAGCCACAAAAACAGGGGTAGTTTGGGGATAAATAGCGAAATACGGAGAGGGTTATAAGGCGCTGGGCCAAATTAACACGAATAGTTTCTATCGCTGGCGGTAGTACCGCCTGGCGGGACCGGTAGTACCGGTCAGCCGGTAGTACCGCTTCCTAGCCCGGTAGTACCGCTTGTCGACCCGGGACTTGCGCTGGGGCCTTCTGTTGTTGGCGGTAGCAGGGGGCGGTAGTACCGGATCCGGGGCCGGTAGTACCGCCTGTGACAGAGAGCATTTGGCTAGCTCTGGGGCCTTCTGTTGTTGGCGGTAGCAGGGGGCGGTAGTGCCGCCAAGCGGTAGTACCGGTCGCCAGGTCCGGTAGTACCGCTGGCGACAGAGAGCATTTGGTCTCTTCTGCTGGTGCTCCTCCGTCCTGTGGGTTCTTCTCTTCGTACCTGATGATGCACAAGGTATGGGTATGAAGTAGCAGGCCATCCAAGGGTGTATCGAAGTCACACAAGGAGAGGAGCGAGTTCACCTTAGCTTGAAGGAGTTTGGCTCGGGCTCGAGTCATGGGCCCACTTGGGGAGCTTGTGGGAGTAGATGTAGTAGCGGTCGTAGGATGGGCTGCATCATTCTCCTCCTTGATCATTGAGCTGAGCTCCGAAGAACTCGGGGTGCAGACGCTCCAGAAGTTCCGAAAGCTGATCCAGATCCCTCTCAAAGATAAGGTCTCCTCCATTCCCGAGTTGGTAAAACTTGTTGTACTTCACGTCCATCTATAAAAATAGAGGATGAGTAGATTAGAAGAGTGATCAAGTGTGTCAAAATTTTATGTATTTTGCAAGAGTTTTTGAGGAACATGAATTTTTATGAAAGAATTAAAGAGGTAAGAATGAGAATAAGTTTTCGTAAATATTTTTGTTCTTTGGTTTTGAAACTAAGTTTTTGGTTCAACGTCCAATCTAACTAGGGTCTCCTATGGTCAGGATGGCTCTGATACCAACTTGTCAATACCCGGATTTTTCAATCCTAGATGCCTGTTATCCATACATCGCAATCCCAGGATTACCATTTTTGCGAGACATAACAGAATTGGATACCATAGTACTTCATCCATTACAAACGATACATAAGTTCTTACACAAATAGGGATCTCATGATCCGGTTCTTAATACAACATCAAGCAGCGGAATACGTAATAATAACGGTAGCGTAGGCGAAGCTCCATCTTCGGGGTCACAGGCAATGCTGACGATGGGAGATGATCCTAGTTGTCGTAACCTTCCTGGGGTCCATCTTCCAGGTACTCCTCTTCATAGTCTGGCCATGGGAATAGCCAGGAACAAAGCCATGAGTACTCTTTAAGTACTCGCAAACTAATACTAACAAGTAAAGGGGTTTTTGGATAATAGGACACTAGGCTCTAGGGTTGTTTTGCAAAAAGCCAGGTTTATCTCTACTAAGTTCCAAAGCTAGTCACAATTTTATAATTCCTAAATGGGATCTTGTAATTCAGGTCACAACTCTGTTGTGGTCAAGTCAAAGTCTCAATTCATTTCACAAGTCATTTTGAAAAGGTCTGACGGGGGAACAGTATGGCCACTCCAACTGTCCATAACCGCGGACACGGCTATTCGAATAGTTTGTCACTCTGCAGAGATTGTACACTTTCACCACAACATTCGATACATCCGTCAGGAACAAATCCTGAATTCACCATACTCAGTATGCGGATAATCAATCCTAACCTTTCAATTACACACCCTAGTATAAGCACCTCTCCTGTGAGTTTGGCCTCCCAACCATGACCACACTCATCTTGGGTACTGCACACAGGTGGACAATCTTCACAAGGTAGCCTCAGCTCAGACCTTGGCCGGGAGGGAACTAATACTAAGGTATATAAGTTTCCAGTCAAGCCCTACCCAATATTCGGGTATTGTGGTTGTACGCTAAAATTGGAATGGTATCGCATCCAGACAACCATCAGTTTTATAAAGTGCTAAGGCTCATGCCTCAACATTTTTATCACCAGAATCATCAAGTGTTTGGAAACACATGTCCAAAATATTTCAATAGAATGATCCATCATTCCAAGGTTTTCATAACCATTTTTCCACCAAGTATTCCCATCTAGAGTTGATCAAGTTTTATGATTAGCACTAGCATCTACAAGTGGGGGGTAGTACTAATGAGGGGTGGTAACTAGTGGAGTTTCACTAAGTCCAACCTTATATCTTAGGCTGATATCAAGGTTTCTAGCTTAGGCCAAATTTTATGCTCTTTAAGCAACCTTCAGCACAACTATCTAGTATCTACCAAACTCTTAGGTAGACTCTAAGTAAGCTTTGATAAAGAAATAAAGTAAGATGCTTGCACATAAAACTAGGATTGGTTTTTAACAAGCAAGTAGGGTCACAAGTATGGGTTTGTGGCATCAGTAGGGTATCTTGCAAGGGTTAGCTTGCATAGGTCAACTTGATTAGTAAGGCTTGCTAAAGTAGAGTGTATTGCAAGTTTTAGCTTGCATCAATGTCAATATAAGCTTGCCTTGTGCAGAGCAGTGGTTGAAGTTCTCCTCGGCTTCCTCTTCGTAGTATCCTCCTTCCTCCTCGTATCCTTGGTTGGTACTAGCGTCTATGAATAAATACGAGGTACACAATCACCAAACAATACTTAACTACTTGCAATCATCACACATAAGGGTCCTATTGATGATCTAGCATCATCTCTAACATTACAAGGTTAAGGCTTGGTTTAAATCTTTTTATTTTTAGAAAAGTAATTTCTACTCATTGAAAGAATTACTTAAGATTTAATATTCTCCAAACTAAACATGGGATCATGTTGACACATGTCATCACCACATATTGTAGTCCATGGGAATGTGATTGAAAGTGGTGTCACAATTTAATAAGGTTTTACCCTTTTATTTTAATTAATTAAAGTGGCTAGAAATTCTTATGAAGCATTCTTTTATTACTTGAACATTATTTCTGCAAGTAAACCTATATATATTTTTATATATTCTGAAAGGTATGGTTAAATGTGATTTTTGAGAGTTGGAATCAACTCAAAAGCTTTTATGGTTTAAATTTGAAAAATGTTTGAATGCAGAAAAGCTTCAGCCTTGTTATTTTTGCATTCACCAAATGACTTGAATCCAACGGGCTTGGATTAAGCATTCACAGACCTTTCCAACAAAATTGGTTTCATCCAATTTGGTGCACTGAATCGATATGGGTTGATTTTTGAAGTTGGGTGCTGAAGTGTGTTTGAAAAGAAATAGAAAAGTTTTAATTTGAATTGCTGGGCTGCGCGGGAAATTCTAACGGGCCGGCCTGCTAAGCGCAGTGCTCCCGCGGGCTGCTTAAGTGGGTGTCCCCACTCGTCAGTGACACGGGGCTGGGCGAAGCGGTATGGGGCAACGTGGATCGTTCGATCTAGTTCTAATCCAACGGCTGAGGGTCATCGTCGACGCGAGACAACTCGGGCGAGAACGAAACCTAGCGCGGCCAGTGAGGGGTGCTGGGGGCTCACCGGGGTACTGGCGAGGGTCGGCGAGGCGGGCGAACGACGAAGTCGACGACGGCGAACTCAGGGGTGGTCGCGGCAGCTCCTGGGGCGGCTCCAATCGCTGGCTCCCTTCTTCTCCGGCAGCGGCAGGCTCCAGTGAAATTCCGGCGGGGTGGTGCTCGCCTTGCTCTGAGAATGGTGTGGCACGATCAGTGAGGAGAGGGGAGTGAGATGGTGTGAAGAAATCGTGCGGGGATGGCCTCTATTTATAGTCGAGCGAGGGGACCGTAGGGGCGCACGGTGAGCTCGTCGGGGGCGACGTTACAGGCGGCTACTGGCATGGGCAAGGGTAGGGGACGGTGCTGTGTCTCCTGGCGATGCTCAACGACATGGTCGCGAGGCATGGGGCGGTGTGGTTTGGTCTGGAACGGGCGGTGCTCTGCGCGGCAGAGGCGGCGTCTTCGACGGCGGGCGGTGGCTGTATGGCACGGGGCGGCAAACGGGGATGTCTGGCGGTCTCCTGGGTCGGTGGTGATCATGTGTGCGCGCGGTGAGGGCGGCGCGCGGTCTGTGGACGCTGGTCGGGGGTGGCGCTCTGGCGCACGCTCGGCATGGTCTGGGCGTGGCTGGTGCGCGTGGTCCAGGGCTTGGCAACGCTTGAGGCTGGGACAGGTAGTGGCGGTGGACGGTGGGCTGCCTCCCAGACAAGGTTGGCACGGCTAGTTCTTCCTCTAGCCTGCTTTCCACAATGGGGTGGCATTGAGGTGCTCGGCTGTTCACCATTAATGACAATGTTTAATGCCCCGGAAAATATTCCAAAATAAAATTGCTTGTTATTCTCTTTTTTGCATCATTATGCATATTTTTTGTTCTAAAATATTTTTGACAAAGCCTATTTTGTTTTTCAATTAGTCCCCTCTTTATTTCAAATTAAAACCCCAGTCTTTTCTAAATATTTTGTTTACCTAAAAAAACTATTTACAAAAAATGTTTTAAATAAAAATAAAATAAAAATATTTTTAGTAGGGGAGGCAGCCAACTGGCCAGGCCCAAGTGGCCCAACCGGAGGCCACCTATAACCCCACAGCCGGCCACACCTAAACCCTAATCCTAACCCTAGCTACACACGTACCCCACTCGTCCGCCGCCGGGCACAACTCACGCACACACACGCACATGGCCGCGTTGCACGCAACACGCCAGGACACACACCCACACATGCCACAACACACACCACCGCACCCATGTTGGGTTCAGACCCAACACACCCAGGAAAACACACGCACGCACACAGAACACACGTGACCCTGGGTACCAACGCACACACGCATCACAAGGGATCCCCTTGATCCCGCGATCCCCCGCACCTCGTCCGCGTCTCCCTCCAACTCCCGACTTTGCCGCCGGCCTCTGGCTCGATCTCCACCGCCGTCTAGCACCTCCGCACATGCGGCCTCGAGCGCCTCCTCCCGCCTTCTCTGGCTCCGACCGCACGCCGCCTCTGGAGCCGGCCCCGCCGCCGTGGCCCTGCGAGCTCCCCAGCGCACGAGCCCCTGCCCGGCGACCGGTGCCCTCCACCTTGTCAGCGCCCCTCTGCGTGCGCCAGCCCAAGCTCTTCCTGACCGAGCTCGTCCGCAGCTGCGCCGCCGAGCTCACCCCCCTCCGTCGCCGTGCGCCCGTTACAAGCGCGCGCCGCCGTGAGCTTCTCCATGCCTCCTCCTCTGTAGCTCCTTGTCGAGCATCACCCTCCTGCTGACCTTCTCCGGCCCGCCGTCGGCCTCTGCCCGCCGCATTGTCGCCCTGCCTCCCCTGTACCCCGCGACGGCGCCGCCCTGTAGCCGGCCGGGACCCGAGCGCCTCTGCCCCGCCACCTGTCCGCCGAGCCGCTGCAACGCCTCCGCCTCAGGTCGCCGCCGCGCGAGCCCCTCGCCGCGGCCAGGGCCCTCTCCTCTCTCCGTCTGCCGGCCTCCCCAGCAGGCCACCATCGACCCCGGAGCATCTCGTCGCTGCCAGGTTCTCCTCCACCGCAACCTCGCCATCTCGGAGGTCCTCTTCCGGACCGGCGCCTCCTTACCCACCGTGCCGCCATGATCTCCTCCTGCTCAGTGCTGCCGCCGGGGGGGCTCCACCTCGACCTCGTCGGCCAAACCCTGCTTCGCGCGCGAGAGCAGCTACATGCTCCTCGCTGGTAACATGGTTGTGACCTTTCCTTTATCTGTGCATGTCATGTTTGTGTGTATACCCGCAAGAATAAAAGCTTGACACCTAGTCATTGTTTCCTATGTAGCTGTAGTGTCTCTGCCCATTCTCCAGCGAGAAGTTTTTCATATGTGCACTCAAACCTTGAGGCCACCTGTGGCTGTCATGTGCCCATGTACTGCATATGCTGATGTTGGAGGGCCTCATGTCCGTGACTCCCTAGCTTGTTCTGGATTGACGCCAAGATCCTCCTTAAGGAACCACAAGTTCTCCTTCCCGGACCCGAAGACCGATCCCGCCAAAGGCCGAACCCGAACACCCACGGAATTCCAAGATCGACGGAACCCTAAATGTGTGACCCCTTTTCGATACCCTATTTTAATAAATATAATATAACTCGTGCATATTAATTCATTCATGCTCGCATACATATTTATTTGTTTGGGGATATTTTGTCGATTCACCTCATAATTAAATGTGGAGACCATATGCGGGCGAATCTAGTCTAATATTGATCCCATTTAAAATTGTGTAGCTAACCGGTGATGTATTTTGCCATGTTAAGACAACATTTAATTTGTGGGGTAGCTAAATAACTTGAACCTAATAATAAATGTCGGGATCCCGATTCCGCTTAATATTGCTAAGACAGACCGCATATTGCCAAGTCATGCATCATATCATAAACATACCGGATCTTTCGCCTAGTGTTAAATACTGCATCAGTTGCTCTTTCTAGTGTTCGCTTCTTCACCGGATAGGACGATGAGTCGATGTGAGATACGGCAAGCCTTCGGTCACCGACTTTGTCTCACAGGCGAGCATTCTCTCCCTTCTACCTATTTTGCATTTATAGTCTTTACTTCCTCCAATTGATATATTGCTATCCTTATTATCGATGCTTTAGTATTGTCCCTTTAATTACCTGATCCACTAAATTGCCTTGGTTATACTATTGCCTTGTTTGATTATCTAGTTTTGACCCTGCGAGTCGTAGGCATGCTTAGTACCGCTCTCAGACAGGTGGAACATGATACTCGGATATGGTTGGTGATAAGATAATTAAATTGGTGAGGTTGGTTATGTTTATGGTTATGGATTCACCTAATGATAAGGCCCCGGCAGGGACCACCTTTGGGAACTGCTTGAGCCGCCCTAGGACCCGTTCGTTCTACGATACCAGTTCTGAGTTGATCGCGCTAACCAAACGTGGGGGCTTCTGGGACCCCCCCCCCCTCAACTACCGGCGCTATTCATATATCCAGAGGGTTACAAAATTGGTTTTCCATTTGGTGCATACGCATAATATGTTCTCGGACACGGGTGAGTTGATATGTCTTTGGACTTGATGTTTTGGTGGACTGCCATGGCTTGCATTGCATAAAATCGGGATATCGTGCCGGAGATGGGATGGAGCTCTACAAGTTATCTTCCGATCATCGCCCGGACGTAGACTCAAACGCTGTGCCACCTGGAGAATCAGCTGTATCTCTTGCGTGGGTAAAACACAGTAGGTGATGCCTCTGGATATGCGCGTAGTTAAGGGACAGTTCTTGTTGTGAGATTCGAAAGGCACGCGTGAAATGTTGCCTGAAGGGTTGAGCATGCGTTTGGGTACAGTAGCGCACCCCTGCAGGGTAAATCTTTTCGAGAAGCCATGTGTCCACGGTTATGGACGCCCCAGGAGTACAGTGTCATGATCATAGCCAACGCCATTAATGTTTTGCCTCTAATAATATGATTAGTAATTAGTCTTATCAACTAAACACCTGCTTAACTAAAATTGCCACCGTGTGTGCTCCGCTAGAGGACTTCCTCGACTGGTCTTCGAGGGGGAAATCTTCGGATGGGTTATGTTTGGTGTTATATTATTGTTACCGCATAGTGCTCTCTTATCTCACTCTAATAGCCGAAGTTGTAGCGTGTATCTATAAGTTAGATAGTGCAAGCTTTGCTGCGCTGAGCCCACCATACCTATGTAGGCGAGGACCGCCGAATTCTAGTCTCGCCGTGTACTGGCCTCAGTACTGACCGCTCTCTTTCTGTTTTCCTTTGCCCTTGTCGGCACCCTTTTGGCTTGTCAGGTATGTGATTGACGACGTTAGCAAGGTTACCCTTCAGGCTTGGCCTGGGCAGGGTTGGACACCGCTTGGTTATTCTTCAGGACTCTTAGTCCCATTTGGATCTTGTCCGTACTCGGATACTATTTTGCTTTCTTCTTGAGTTATATCTTCGTATTGTATCTTGTGTATTCTTGACTCGTGGAGTCGTTGTTGTATATGTAAGTTCTTGTGGACTCTGTTGTAAACTACTGTGATGTAACTACTTGTACTCAAATCCCACCCACACGAAAGTGTCTGGTGGGCGTCTTTGAATCACTTCTATGCGGATTTTGGCTGGAAATGCTAAGATCTGCATAGACCCGATTCGGGAGCGTTACACAATGGCAAGATCACAATGGTGCTAGTGCCTGGCTAATCTTCCTAGATGATCTACTGAGTTGTGTGTGAGCTAACTAGGGAACAAGTTAGGCTCAAAACACTGCACACTATAGTGTTTGATGTTTTGTTTGATTTGTGTCTGCAACCTGTTTGATGAAATGGCCGCATGAAATCAAGTTTTGAATTTTGAAATGAATTTTGGTGGGTTTGCTAGATTGGTGCTGGTGAGTCTGCAGATGCTTGGGTTTTGAAAGTTGAGCTTGTTTGAGTGGTTTTTGAAAAAGTGGGATCTTCCCATATGAAGAAGATTCAATTTTGAATTGTCATTTAAACTATGCATTTGAAAGTTTCTGGATGATCACAAAGTGGTCCTTGATACCTTGTTATGAGTACATTCAAGGGGTGCAAAGATCCAGAAAAGTTTCTGTTAGGTTCTGAAAGTTTGAGACAGCCAAAGTAGGCATGGGAGTTAAATTGGTCAAAATGACCATTCACTTAATATGTTTGTTTTGATTTACTTGTCTTTAGGAAAAGTGTGGGAAATGTTTTAGATGATGTTTATTTCACCTAAGAAACATTTTACAAGCAATGGATCACACACACAAGGTGGTTTTTAAAGAAATTAAAAATCCATGCATACACATATACATGCATTCATGAATTTATTTAGAAAAGTTTTTGTTAACCCTAATCTGGATGATTAGTGGTTGATGATCTAAGTTTGGTATTTTTGGGATGTTACATTTTCGCGCTAAACTAAAAGAGCTATAGAGGGATCGGGATCTCTCTTGTACTGAAGGAAACTTCGGAGCAGGTGCGATAGATTTCGACATGACCTTTGTAGAATTCTTTGTTTCGGGGAAAATTTGTTCAAACATGTATTTGAATTTCAAATATGAAATTCAAATGAATTTATAAAATTCACAAATAAGAATTGGAAATATTTAATAACTTGAAATAAAATGGTTACATAAATAATATAACAAGGATTCTTTATCTCTACTACTTAAAAAAGGCAAAACGTTCTGTTTTCTGCCACAGTAGCGTTTCGCTCGCTTTCGTCGCACATCGCCCCGTTTCGTCGTCCTTCCACAGTTCCGCGCGTCCCTCTTCCTCTGGCACTATGGCCCCTCCCCGTCCCGATTCCCCTCTCCGATCCCTGACCGCATCTCCCTTAGCAGCGCCGGTGACCCCCTCCCATTGCTCTATCTTCTTGGCTGACAACAAGTTCTCCTGCAGCCACCATGCAAGGACCCCGCACCTCCCCTCGCTAAGCCTTAAACGTCAAACCGGCAACGCTAGCTGCAGATCTGGCAGAGGTGGCTACGCAAATTTTTTGGCTACCTCCCGCCTTCCAACGCCACAGCCGACTGTGTTCGGATCTCCTGCCCACTTGCTCCCCTCCCCAGATCCCCTGCACAAACGGCCACCTTCCTCCCCTGTGGTCTAGCTCTGGTTCCAACAAGAGGGCTTCAGCCTTGCCCTTCCGGCGTTTGGGGGAGGGTCGAGGGTCGCCCCTCCACCCTCTTGGACTCCTTCGCCGAATATACTTCTCTGAACGGCTGTGCCGGCGTGGATTGCAACGAGCCCTCGCCAGGACTCCCATGTTCACGACATTGTTCTCGTCTGTAGTACGCTGCATCCAAGATCGATGACAATCTTGAGCTCCCTGGAGTTATTTGGTTTCAGAGATATGATCTCTATCTGATTGCAATTATTTTTTCTTTGTATAGTAGATAACAGAGTAGCGGCTTAGTAATTGTTGAGGAACACTGGTTGCAAAACAGCGTCTTATCTTCTTACTGTTGCATATCAATGGTAATGCTACTTTATGGAATTCAGAATTTATGATTAGATGTCATTGAATTTATAAGTTCTTAATCAATATTTGTATATTGTTGTCAAGCATGCTCCATATCTGAGAGTGCTGGTAGCACAATCGATGTGAGCCGCGGCGGGGACAGAGAGACGGATTTGTTTCTTGAACCAGTGGCCTCAATTCCTGGGCTTCAGAGTATAAAATATTACTGTATCTATATATATTTGGTAGTACATAAGGCTGGAGATGATAGCAGGTGAGAGCCGATGGTTTTAATACTAACAAGTTTTTTCTTAATATTTTCCCTTGCATATGAAATACCCATGGTATGGTTTTAATGTGATTTGACTCAAATTTGTGAATTGGTGAATTTATCAGTTTGATGGATTTTTTCCGGTAGGTATTGTTAGCAGAAGAGAGTGCTGTGATTCTAAAACATGAGCTATTCATTTATAGAATACACAGTTTTGGGATTATCAATACAGTAATAATTTGGTAGCAGATACCCTCGGAAAATTCTGAGTCTTGAATATTATGTACACACTACTATAACAACTTCAAGAAGTTTGATCGAAGTGAATTTGTAAAAGTTTTAATAAGTGAATTTCATGTATCCATCTCATATTGAAGCGTGTAAATTTATATTTCTATATGGTAGTTTATTGTTTCAACTACATTGATCAATTCAGCCTTCAAACTAAGTTGTCTATGTGACTTTTGGTCCACGGATAAGATATTACGTGCGATGATTGTTGAGGCGGAGCAAGTCTTGCGAGAGCTTCGAGCAATTAGGCAAGATTAAGGTATGGTTCCTTATTTTCTTGCCATCGTTGGCCAAGCTGCAGATGAATTCCATCTAATCGATTTTTATTCATGTGCCGTCCACCAAGATCAATAATTGATGTCACGAACGTAAGGAACTATGCCTGTGGCCACAATAGCAGCATGACTCCCTAGCTTGACGGAAGCAATTTTTACATGCCCATGTTTTTACTGTGAAATAGTTGTCTATGATTTAACTGCTTCCATATTTGTTTGTTGTAGGATGTAGCATACATCACGATATTTTTGTCCATAGAAATATTGGCAGCATCCACGTACAAATAATCAACTAATTTCCGGTGATTGCTCTACAACCATTTCTTCTCATGCCACATAAATGTCTGTAACACCCTCAGAATCGGCCCTATGCAAGTTTTAGCGAAACCCGCCAAACCCGCATAGAATCGATTTAAAGGTGCCCACCAGGCACTTGCGTGCGGGTGGAAAACGAAGTAATATCATTACACAATAGTCCACGACGGAACCCACAGAAAAGATATATACAACAATGACTCAAAGAGTCAAGAATACAGATATACAATACAAAGATCCAAATCACCTTTAAAACGATATAGCGTCCGAGTACGGACAAGATGCAAATTGAGCTAAGAGCCCTGAAGAATAACCAATGGCGTCCATAACCCTGCCCAGGCCAAGCCGGAAGGGTAACCCTGCTAACGACGTCGATCTCAAAACCTGCTTAAACAAAAGGGGTGCCGACAAAGGGCAAAGGAAAAGAGAGAGCGGTCAGTACTGAGGCCAGTACACGGCGAGGCTAGAATTCGGCGGTCCTCGCCTACATAGGTATGGTGGACTGAGCGGCAGCGCGGCATGCACTAAACAACCTATAGAGACTCGAGATAACTGTCGGCTATCAGAGAGGAATAAGAAAGACCTATTCGGAACCATCCTGATACTACCACCAAGCATACCCATCCTGGTATTTCCCCCTCGAGACCAAACGAGGAAGTCAACCGAGGAACTCACACAGTTGGCAGTTTTATTCATTCCGTTATAGTTGCGGCAATTACTAGTCAAATAAAGATGGCATGAGTCATCCTGATATAATAAGCAGTGGGCAGTTTTAGTTAAACATTCCGTTGTAGTTGCAACACTTACTAGTCAGATACAATTAGCATGAGGTATCCCAAAACCCAGCAGTTGTTGGCACTTTTATTTAGCCATTCCGTTGTAGTGGAGCTGATTACTAGTCATATCGGATACAAGTCAAATTATAACAGTAAACTTTAGTTATAGTTGTCTATGATCGAGAACTGTGCTTCAAGTCGTCCATAACCGCGGACACGGCTTCTCGAAAAGATTTAACCCTGCAGGGGTGCACCAAAGTTTCCACACGCACCTACACCCTTGTTGTCGGATCAGGTAGGTACAAGATCACAAAACATACACCCAACGGTATGTCGACGGGGTTTCGGACACGACGTTTCCCAGACCCAAAGCAAGCACGGGGGGCCACCCCGCTAAGCTACCCGCAACGAAGTTGGCCGGCTCCGAAACGGACCCAGGGTTTGCGTCAGTGGCTGTAAACGACCGGGAACCCGAAAATGTGACTGGGCTTGTCGATACCGCGAAAACACTCCGCTTCCAAAACAGTACAGGTGCATTCCTCGCACAATCTTAAATTAAGCAGTAAAGCATGGCATAAGTACATGATAGTAATAAAGCCCCAAACTAATTGTGGCCCCCAGTACAGTACTTGGAATCAGGTACTAAATCGATGGGGGTGCCCATACACCCCACCCGTGGTTAGCGCGCTCGATCTCGGAACAGGTGTCAAGAACTTGGGGTCCTACGGGACACAAGTGGACGGTTAACAACCAAATAACATCTATTGCCCACCTGTGCCTCTGCATTTACCTACTTTCAATTTTAGTTATTAAACGATAATTAAATTCATGGTCATCTCCAACATTAAACATGTGGCATTACTCCAACAACTGTGGTACTTGACGACACGCAACAGCACTTGAGCAAGCGACTACGACGCACAAGTCCAACTATCTACCAAACAACAGGTAATAGGATGTGTCCAAGGAAATATAAGGCTGCAAGGGATATCATGGGTACGAAAACTAGAGCATTGCAACATAGATAGCAATAGATCAACAGGAGGGAATAAATACTATAAAAGTAAGATAGGTAGAAAGGGGGGGGAGGTGCTCGCCTGAAAACATTGCCGAAGGTTCATCCGAAGATCGGGTCGACACTCGCATCAACTCATCGGCCTAATCCGTGAAGAAGCAAAGCACTAGAAGAAAACACCGGATGCACTATTTAATACTACAACAGAAGATCGGGCATGATGCATGTATGATATATGACATGGCAAGGATGCGATGCAATTAAGCAATATTAAGCGGAACCGGGGTCCCGACAATTAATTAATAGGTTCATGTTATTTAGATGCCCCGCAAATTAAATGTTGGATTAGCAAGACCAAACATGGCTTCGGTTCGCTATGCCAATTTAAATGAAGTCCGGAATAAGACAAAGATATCCCGCATATAGACTCCATATTTAATTATATGGTGAATCGGCATAACGCCCCCAAACCCACATGAATATGCATGTAAGCATGACGATTTAATATGCAACAATTTGATATTACATTTATAAAATAGGGCTCGAGCAAAGGGGTCACACATTAGGGTTCGGCGATCTTGGGGTCTCGGGGTTCGGGGTCGGTCTCAGGGTTTGACGGGATCGGTCTTGGCAGAAACATTCTCGGACAACGGAGTAGATCTTGTCGCATCCGGGAAGAAGGACTTGGTTCGGCGTCGAGGCACATCGGATTCGCCCTGGTCGATGTCGTTCTGGTCGTCGCGAAGATCTTGTCGGGTCCGTGTCATCGAGTCGGTCTTGGCATTCGGGGTGAAGAACTTGGCGTCCTCGAGGAAGTACTTGGCGTATCCGTGTCGACGACCTGGGCGTCCGGGTTCTCGGACATCAGTTCCGGGAAGAAGTACTTGTCGCATCTGTGGCCTTCGGGTCGAAGAATTCGGCATGTCCGGGTTCGGTCTTCGGGTCCGGGTAGAAGAACTTGTCGTGTCGAGGGCTCGGCGTTATGGTTCATCGGTTTTGGTATGGTCTTCGGGTACGACACCGAGACGTCGGTTCCAAGATCTTGAGTGGGGAGATGAAGACGGCCTTGGGGAAACTTGCGTCGGCTCATGAATACACGGGCACGGCAACAACAGCAAAGATCCTCCGGGTCTCGGTCAGGGAACAGAGGAAAGCTCGCAAAGGGGCGGTACTAGGGTGCGGCCCGGGGACTTCAGCGGCACGGACGACGGATAGCAGGGCCGGAGCTCGCGAGAGGGCGACGAGAGGCCGGGGAAGACGGAGACCGCGTGGCAGAGTACTAGGCTGGAGGAGGCACGTCGGGAACGAGCGACGTCGCATGGCCGGCGACAGCAGGGAGGAGGCGCCCGAGGCGAAGCGGAGGACGACGGTGAGGGGCCGCAAGGCAGGCGAGGTAGACGGCGGAGGGGAGCCTTGCAGCGGTCGAGTGCCCGGCGGGGAGGTCGGCGCAGGGGCGGAGCCACGCGGGGCCAGGAGGAGGGAGGCGCCAGGGAGACGAGAGGTGGGTGAACTCGGGGCAGCGGTGGCGGTGACGACCGAGATTGGCAAGGAGGGGCGCTCGGGAATGGCGGAGGTCACAGAGGGCCGGTCCGGCAGCGCGGGGAAGAGGGTACGGCGGCCCGGGCTTGGGGGAGGGTGCGCCTGGGCGGCGATGGCGAGCAGAGGCAGACGAGGCGGGGGTGCAGAGAGGAGAGAGGCGGGAGGTGGGAGAGGACGGTGCGGGAGGGGCGGTTGGTGGGGAAAAAGGACCAGGGGAGGGGCAGGTGGCTTCGGTGCGGGTGGACCAGGGGGTGGGGACGCGGGCCAGGGCGCTGCGGGGGAGGAATCGAGGGAGGGAGCGGGAGTTGGGCGCGGTGGGGCGTGCGAGCGGGCGGGAAAAGGACGGTGGGGGGCCAGGCTGGCGGCGGACCGCGGGAGGAGTGGTGGCGCGTCTGTCCAGTGGCTGATGTGGCGCACAAGGGTTGGAGGGAGGATAGGGCCAGGGTGAGGTGGCGACCGATGATTGGCTGGGGTGAGGTGGCTGGGGATGGGTAGAATAGGGTGGGGTAGGAAAAGGGTCTGGTTAGTCCGGTTTTTGTACTGGGGGTGGCCGACTGGGTCGGATCGGCCCGGTACGGCTGCCCCTAATAATAAAATAAATATTTTAATATTTAAACGGGGCGTTTGAAATCCGTTGGTAGACGAAACAAAATAATCCGGAGACCCGGGTTTTGTGTTTGAATAAAGACGGAGCGTTTAGAAATCAAAAACAGACTTTTCGAAAATAGTTTTTAAACAAACCATGCAAGATGATGACGATGCTCAAATGCAATGTGGCATGATGACATGAGCATGCGGTTATGATGATGCAATGCACAAAAACAACGCGATTTTCTAGTAGTGGTTTTGGCGGGGCGCCACAATTCGACACCACTAACAATGGATCTCGCCCTCGAGATCCGCCTCATGGTACCGGAAGGAAGGTCGGCGATCTGCGTCTTCTCGCTTCGTGCAGATCCTCGCGACACCACTAACAAGAGGTCGTTGTCCGTGATCGTCGAGAGAACACTCCGGGAACAAAAGGTCGAAGGTAGAGGTATCAACAAATAAAGCCACCTCTAACTCTGATAGAAAGAGAGAACCGATGCATTCTCACCCACTTCAATGTACACAAGCGAATAGAGTGAGTAGTCGGCATGGGGGCCAATCCATCACGCACCCAAACTATTACTCTGCACAATCAGTAGAAAAGCGTGCAACCATTCTCGGAATCAGACTGAAGATCTCGACAATCGAGGTTCAGAAACAAAGGAGTGATGCAGACTCTGCATCGGATCTAGCATAGATGATGTCGTCGCGTCGGAAAACACCGGAAGGCACGAGAAGGAACAAAGAGAAGTCCACCAGACGAAGGATTCCTCGGATAGCATGAAGACCAGATGTAGCAACACCGTTACCAAAGGAGGAAGCGAAACCCTGAAGGTACGATGGAACCCAACCACGAGAAATCCTGGACTCGGAGAGGGAGAAGAGAGCGGATTCAAAACACGCAGAGGTTAGAGGAGAGCAGCAGAGGGGTAAGGAGTAAAATCAGACCTAATCAGAACTATCCAACCGATTTTTCAAAAATAGTTTTGACACTCTACTTCGGCCGTTAGCTAGGTTATCCTACAGGCTGGACTAGTGAGGTATCGTAACTGCTGAGCTCTGATACCACTCTGTAACACCCTCAGAATCGGCCCTATGCAAGTTTTAGCAAAACCCGCCAAACCCGCATAGAATCGATTCAAAGGTGCCCACCAGGCACTTGCGTGCGGGTGGAAAACGAAGTAATATCATTACACAATAGTCCACGATGGAACCCACAGAACAGATATATACAAGAACGACTCAAAGAGTCAAGAATACAGATATACAATACAAAGATCCAAATCACCTTTAAAACGATATAGCGTCCGAGTACGGACAAGATGCAAATTGAGCTAAGAGCCCTGAAGAATAACCAATGGCGTCCATAACCCTGCCCAGGCCAAGCCGGAAGGGTAACCCTGCTAACGACGTCGATCTCAAAACCTGCTTAAACAAAAGGGGTGCCGACAAAGGGCAAAGGAAAAGAGAGAGCGGTCAGTACTGAGGCCAATACACGGCGAGGCTAGAATTCGGCGGTCCTCGCCTACATAGGTATGGTGGACTGAGCGGCAGCGCGGCATGCACTAAACAACCTATAGAGACTCGAGATAACTGTCGGCTATCAGAGAGGAATAAGAAAGACCTATTCGGAACCATCCTGATACTACCACCAAGCATACCCATCCTGGTATTTCCCCCTCGAGACCAAACGAGGAAGTCAACCGAGGAACTCACACAGTTGGCAGTTTTATTCATTCCGTTATAGTTGCGGCAATTACTAGTCAAATAAAGATGGCATGAGTCATCCTGATATAATAAGCAGTGGGCAGTTTTAGTTAAACATTCCGTTGTAGTTGCAACACTTACTAGTCAGATACAATTAGCATGAGGTATCCCAAAACCCAGCAGTTGTTGGCACTTTTATTTAGCCATTCCGTTGTAGTGGAGCTGATTACTAGTCATATCGGATACAAGTCAAATTATAACAGTAAACTTTAGTTATCATTGTCTATGATCGAGAACTGTGCTCCAAGTCGTCCATAACCGCGGACACGGCTTCTCGAAAAGATTTAACCCTGCAGGGGTGCACCAAAGTTTCCACACGCACCTACACCCTTGTTGTCGGATCAGGTAGGTACAAGATCACAAAACATACACCCAACGGTATGTCGACGGGGTTTCGGACACGACGTTTCCCAGACCCAAAGCAAGCATGGGGGGCCACCCCACTAAGCTACCCGCAACGAAGTTGGCCGGCTCCGAAACGGACCCAGGGTTTGCGTCAGTGGCTGTAAACGACCGGGAACCCGAAAATGTGACTAGGCTTGTCGATACCGCGAAAACACTCCGCTTCCAAAACAGTACATGTGCATTCCTCGCACAATCCTAAATTAAGCAGTAAAGCATGGCATAAGTACAGGATAGTAATAAAGCCCCAAACTAATTGTGGCCCCCAGTACAGTACTTGGAATCAGGTACTAAATCGATGGGGGTGCCCATACACCCCACCTGTGGTTAGCGCGCTCGATCTCGGAACAGGTGTCAAGAACTCGGGGTCCTACGGGACACAAGTGGACGGTTAACAACCAAATAACATCTATTGCCCACCTGTGCCTCTGCATTTACGTACTTTCAATTTTAGTTATTAAACGGTAATTAAATCCATGGTCATCTCCAACATTAAACATGTGGCATTACTCCAACAACTGTGGTACTTGACGACACGCAACAGCACTTGAGCAAGCGACTACGACGCGCAAGTCCAACTATCTACCAAACAACAGGTAATAGGATGTGTCCAAGGCAATATAAGGCTGCAAGGGATATCATGGGTACGAAAACTAGAGCATCGCAACACAGATAGCAATAGATCAACATGAGGGAATAAATACTATAAAAGTAAGATAGGTAGAAAGGGGGGGGAGGTGCTCGCCTGAAAACATTGCCGAAGGTTCATCCGAAAATCGGGTCGACACTCGCATCAACTCATCGGCCTAATCCGTGAAGAAGCAAAGCACTAGAAGAAAACACCGGATGCACTATTTAATACTACAATAGAAGATCGGGCATGATGCATGTATGATATATGACATGGCAAGGATGCGATGCAATTAAGCAATATTAAGCGGAACCGGGGTCTCGATAATTAATTAATAGGTTCATGTTATTTAGATGCCCCGCGAATTAAATGTTGGATTAGCAAGACCAAACATGGCTTCGGTTCGCTATGCCAATTTAAATGAAGTCCGGAATAAGACAAAGATATCCCGCATATATACTCCATATTTAATTATATGGTGAATCGGCATAACGCCCCCAAACCCACATGAATATGCATGTAAGCATGACGATTTAATATGCAACAATTTGATATTACATTTATAAAATAGGGCTCGAGCAAAGGGGTCACACATTAGGGTTCGGCGATCTTGGGGTCTCGGGGTTCGGGGTCGGTCTCAGGGTTTGACGGGATCGGTCTCGGCAGAAACATTCTCGGACAACGGAGTAGATCTTGTCGCATCCGGGAAGAAGGACTTGGTTCGGCGTCGAGGCGCATCGGATTCGCCCTGGTCGATGTCGTTCTGGTCGTCGTGAAGATCTTGTCGGGTCCGTGTCATCGAGTCGGTCTTGGCATTCGGGGTGAAGAACTTGGCGTCCTCGAGGAAGTACTTGGCGTATCCGTGTCGACGACCTGGGCGTCCGGGTTCTCGGACATTAGTTCCGGGAAGAAGTACTTGTCGCATATGTGGCCTTCGGGTCGAAGAATTCGCCATGTCCCGGTTCGGTCTTCGGGTCCGGGTAGAAGAACTTGTCGTGTCGAGGGCTCGGCGTTATGGTTCATCGGTTTTGGTATGGTCTTCGGGTACGACACCGAGACGTCGGTTCCAAGATCTTGCGATGGGAGATGAAGACGGCCTTGGGGAAACTTGCGTCGGCTCATGAATACACGGGAACGGCAACAACAGCAAAGATCCTCCGGGTCTCGGTCAGGGAACAGAGGAAAGCTCGCAAAGGGGCGGTACTAGGGTGCGGCCCGGGGACTTCAGCGGCACGGACGACGGATAGCAGGGCCGGAGCTCGCGAGAGGGCGACGAGAGGCCGGGGAAGACGGAGACCGCGTGGCAGAGTACCAGGCTGGAGGAGGCACGTCGGGAACGAGCGACGTCGCATGGCCGGCGACAGCAGGGAGGAGGCGCCCGAGGCGAAGCGGAGGACGACGGTGAGGGGCCGCAAGGCAGGCGAGGTAGACGGCGGAGGGGAGCCTTGCAGCGGTCGAGTGCCCAGCGGGGAGGTCGGCGCAGGGGCGGAGCCACGCGGGGCCAGGAGGAGGGAGGCGCCAGGGAGACGAGAGGTGGGTGAACTCGGGGCAGCGGTGGCGGTGACGACCGAGATTGGCAAGGAGGGGCGCTCGGGAATGGCGGAGGTCACAGAGGGCCGGTCCGGCAGCGCGGGGAAGAGGGTACGGCGGCCCGGGCTTGGGGGAGGGTGCGCCTGGGCGGCGATGGCGAGCAGAGGCAGACGAGGCGGGGGTGCAGAGAGGAGAGAGGCGGGAGGTGGGAGAGGACGGTGCGGGAGGGGCGGTTGGTGGGGAAAAAGGACCAGGGGAGGGGCAGGTGGCTTCGGTGCGGGTGGACCAGGGGGTGGGGACGCGGGCCAGGGCGCTGCGGGGGAGGAATCGAGGGAGGGAGCGGGAGTTGGGCGCGGTGGGGCGTGCGAGCGGGCGGGAAAAGGACGGTGGGGGGCCAGGCTGGCGGCGGACCGCGGGAGGAGTGGTGGCGCGTCTGTCCAGTGGCTGATGTGGCGCACAAGGGTTGGAGGGAGGATAGGGCCAGGGTGAGGTGGCGACCGATGATTGGCTGGGGTGAGGTGGCTGGGGATGGGTAGAATAGGGTGGGGTAGGAAAAGGGTCTGGTTAGTCCGGTTTTTGTACTGGGGGTGGCCGACTGGGTCGGATCGGCCCGGTACGGCTGCCCCTAATAATAAAATAAATATTTTAATATTTAAACGGGGCGTTTGAAATCCGTTGGTAGACGAAACAAAATAATCCGGAGACCCGGGTTTTGTGTTTGAATAAAGACGGAGCGTTTAGAAATCAAAAACAGACTTTTCGAAAATAGTTTTTAAACAAACCATGCAAGATGATGACGATGCTCAAATGCAATGTGACATGATGACATGAGCATGCGGTTATGATGATGCAATGCACAAAAACAACGCGATTTTCTAGTAGTGGTTTTGGCGGGGCGCCACAATGTCTAATGAATGGAAAATTGAAGTGCTATTTATGCATATTTCTTATCATACATGTTGGTGTGACAGCGATTTCATGGCCTCCAGCGACATCTGCTCTATGAGTTTTTCCAGCTGTTCATGATCGGAAATACCAGAGAACTAACTCATGGACCGAAATAGAAAAATCAAAGGGAAGCAAACTGTATAACATACCAGCGTACATGTTGAATTAGGTTCTGAACAATTTCCTTTAATGCTGAAGCATGCTCCCTGACATACCCTAATCATTTTCGAGTTGGACAGTACTATGGTGATAAACAAAGTGTACGGCTCTACTTCTACCTGTAGAGCATGTCAAAGACATCACGGATAATAGTAGCTGGCTTAATGGTTGTAGTTTTCAGTCAGTTGGTCAGTTGGCAGATTGTGCAATAGTCTGGCTCATGAGTTTGCTAAGATTGCTTAGAGTCTAGATTTAGTAAACTATAGCTGGGGCATTTCCTACCTTTTATTACTGATCTTGGTTGTGAACATATATCCTGATGCTTAATACAAGTCTTTATTATGGAAAAATGCCAAGGATTATGTGGCAATCTTAGATTAAATCCTCACGTGCTTAATATACTGGATTGGGTTGTTCCTATTGCACGATGTTACTGAGAACATCTTGGGTGAAAAGAGAGTTGCCGTTTATTTATTCTAGGTAAATTCTGTATTCTGTAGTGATATTTCCAACTTCTTTTGCATAGCACAAAAATAAACTTTGAGTTAATATCTATGCTCATTTTAATTCATGGTTTCTCACTTCATGCAAGTCCACGTGTAACAATCTCCTGATGCTTAATACAAGTATTTACCATGGAAAAAATGCCAAGCATTGTGTGAAAATCTTGGATTAAATTCTCACGTGCTTTCTATGCTGTATGGGATTGTTCCTATTGTAGGACTTCCTCCTCGAGCACCGGGGGAAACACTAGGTCTAGCCTGCTGGACCGGGCAGCGGCGGCGTCTCGGGGTCTTGTTCCCCTTTTGAAGGTGATGCCTTGGCTGCAAGTGGAGTACATGATGCTGCAACTGAAGGTGTTGGCGATGTGTTGCTCCAGTGTAGACTGCTACATAGGGTGCGGACCTCCGAGACGCAGCATTCGCCGATGCCGCCATTTTCTCGACGAAAGCTACAGTTAAGGTGAGTTTTATATAGGGTGCGGACCTCCGAGTCTATTGGTACTTGGTAGTACTATGACTCAACGGGCACGGTTAAGAAGGTAACTTTTATATAGAAGGATGTGGAAAGCTTCTACACCATAGTTTATCTTTTACGGTATCACATACATATTTTCCATGATTTAAGATTGCTACATATTAGCTTTAAAGCTACCATGAAAACATTCAGAATTATATAGTATTTTTCACAGCATCACTACATATAGTTGGGTACTATAACACCAAAGACAAGGTTAAGACACAAATGCGAAATTACTCATCTGGGTTGTAATGTACGATTTGTTTTATTTTCGAGAGTAAAGGATGCTTGCATGTCATGATCAATATTTCTAACTTATTTGAACCAATTTTTGGAAATATAATGTAGTGGCAGTAAAACAGAGTTTTATATTTTTTTGTGAAACATTGATGGATAATACCTTATCAAGTTTATTGCCATGTTTACTGCTTAGCTGTTGGCTCTGTTGATGCTCAAATTTGGGATCGATGTTATCCATTGTGAAAGACTGGCTTATAAGTCATTTAAAATTTGTGAGATCCATGCGTGTTGTGCTCATGGGGGTAATGTAGTGATCAAATAACAAGGACGGTGTGCTATATCGGAGTAAATAAAAGTTTTCGAATTGTCATTAAGATGCCACAAATTGCGGCATTGGTTGCAATCTAGAAGTTTTGCACGTGACATATATGATTTAATTTTTCTTTATTTTCAAATCATATAGCTATAACCATCTAGAAGTTTTATCTACAATAGTTTACTGAAACAATTCCTGATATCTTTTACTCCAGCAAAAGAGTTTGGTGCAGAGGCATAAGCTAGGATGTAGGTGCTCCATTTTTATAATGGTTGTTTATTCTATAGATATTATGAAGTTTTTGTAACTGAATATTAGTTCATGTAGATCACCACCCAGAACATAGGGCTCTAATTTGTTTTTAAGTTCTCAAGGATAATATGCATATTAGCGTTTAATTAGTGCCCTCTGTTGTTAACTAAAATTTCTCAGGTCATTCGGGTGGGTTTTTTGGTGTATGGAGAAGGTGAGGTTTCACATTAATTTTCTTAATTCATGTTTTTGTATCTGTCAAGTTTGTATTCAGATTAAACATATATTTTGTTTACTGTTGTTTCTACTTGAGGTAGTTCGTTGGATAGACGCCGGGAAGGACCAATGGCGGGGCGAGCTTCATATATGCAGGTGACGAGAGAGTAATTTGTATGTAATTAAGATTAGACTGGACTACAGCTACAAGTGGGGAAATAAGATTTTTTTGTTTTGTAAAAGGCAGTCGACTACTTATTTCATTTGTCATGACATGTTATCATGTAGCAATCCTAAGTCTAAGCTATAGGAATGACTACTGCCAAGACACAGAACGCGGTATTGCTGGAGTAGGGTGATTACGATATACAACACGATGACGTGTAGAAAAGAAAATTGCGGATCCGGCAAGGCATGGACATTCAGATGGGCACTTACAGGAGGAACCAAATGAAACGAGAAAAAAATATGGAACTTCTTAGATAGCCGTATTTATTCAGCGAATAGTTAATGTAGTTTTGTGTATGTTATATAATACCTTTCTATGAAAGTTGTTGTCAGCGTATCTTTCTCGCTGCTTGAGTTCAAGATTCTTGCACTTTTTAGAATCGATTTAGATTTAGTATCAACATAACATATTTTTAATATCAGCATAACATATTTTTAATATTAACCTACAGAAAATGATAGTATTGATAATTGTATTCTTCAAAAGATGGCAGAATGATAAGAAGTTGCTAGACTGCACGCTAGAATAGAGACAAAAGATGGAGTGGAAAGTGTTAGAGGGTTACAAAGAGGGCACAATGAGATGTATTGTTTTCCCGTGGCAACGCATGGGCATTTAACTAGTTAATATAAATATATATGCATGTAGTATTACTTTACAATAGATACATAAAAGAATTCTTTATATAAGACATTGTCTTTACAATTAGGAAATAAATAAGTAGGAAAAAGAATTATATAATTGAAATAAATAACAAAATTCTTTATTACAACAATATATATGTCATTGTTCTTACAAAAGAATTGTAAAATAAAAAATGAAATAAGTAAACTTTATTGAATTGAATACAATAATACAATGTTTTACAACATATAAAACAGAAAAATAGACTACAATGTTTATTATAAAGGAATTCCTAAGCTACTGTTCTCTGATGTCCTTCAACAGTTGACATTTTTATTTCTTCTCTTCCTTTCCTAAAAACACAACAAAAAGAAAACAAAACAAAAACAAAATAAAAGAATGATTAGTTGGTTAGTTTTGCTCTCAGAAGTGAACAGTGAAATGCACTGTTAAAAATACATCATTGAGCTAATCTGTAAGGGGCAAGTTTCACCAAATAGTAGCATCTGTTCATATCAGTATTTTTGGCCTTAGTACAACATCATTGGCTTAGAGGCAAGTTTCACCAAAACCAGATAAGAAGGTAAAGAGGTAAAACATCAGGAAATATCAAGCTTTTACTTGATCTGATCCCCAAACCACAACATGCAAGCAGGCTGCTCACTCACCAGCATGCACTAGTGTGTTGTCAACACCACAGCAGCAGCCAATGCACATAAAAGGGGTAACACAGCCGCAGCACAACATCTAGTCACTGCCTCAGTTTCCAATCTATCTCAAACCACTACCAAGTTCTCAAGAACACCACAACCAGTATTAGATCATCACTGATCTGTTTAGCTTCATCAACAAGAATCACAAATCCTTCCACCAAACCATCACCAGCAACTGGTTGCTCCCAGGAGCCATCCAAGAGCTAGGAGGGGAGAAATTCACAGGGAAGGAAACACACCAGGAGGAACTGGTTAGCAGCTCACTACAGAGCACAAGCAAGATATTAAGATCCACATCAGGAGGAGCAGGCAACAACTACATCACAGGAACAAAGTAGGCTAACTGATCAAGTGCTAGTACTGGCATGGAAACCTCAAGTCCAGCATCAGGTTACTACTCAACACCAAGATCATGCTTAAGTATCTGTTTTTATCATTTTGTTTAGAGAATGAGGTTGGAGAGAGAGATAGAGAGCTCTTAGACTGGGTAGAAGTGCTACTCCAGGATCATCCTAGAGCTAAGATAAAGCCAAGTGAAAGAATCTGTATTTCAGCCACTAAACTAGCTTCAGTTTTTTTTGCATCATGAGCCAAATTTGTTTTGACACCACATCAACTACATCACTGTAGATGTTCCCAGCAGCAAGTCATGCTACCTGGGCTACCATTGTGCACTCTCCAAGGTTGGAGGTACCACAGTAGCAGCCCAGGACAGCAGAAGCCACCAGAACAATTTTCCTGTATTAGCTAGATCTCAAGTTATTCAAGCCAATGATTTTATCATTTTCCTAGACAAGTAGTCTAGGAATCATCTATAAAGGCAATCTTATATGTTCTTATCAATTTAAGCCTCAGACCATGCATCATTGTCATTTAAATTATAAATCTTAGTCAGTCAATCCAAATGGCAGATCAAGTTATCTCATTGTGTCACTGAAACAAAAGTTCAGTATACCAAGGTATGGAATGCTAACTATTTAAGCCACATCATTCAATTGTTCACAAGGTAGGAAACCACTTAGAATCATTTTCCTAGCTAAATAGCTAGAAATCATACTATATCCAACAATTGAACTCCTATCACATACCTTAAATCACCATTGTGTTCACTCCTAATGGGAGGCATCACAGTAGCAATCCTAAGGCAGTAAAAGTTACTGTACTGCTGACAACTGTAAGGGCATTGCTAAGCAAGGTCACAATAGGATACATGAGCAACAATTTAAGCAATCATTACAGTTTTCCTGATCATCTGCTAGTAAGCAGTACATGAGTTCATATCATTTTCCTAGTAGTAACCCAGGAATAAAAATCATAAATTAGATTCACTGTCCATATGCATAAGAATGTTATATCTATTCAAGCCATTAAGTTGACATTACAGCTGAGCACTAGGACAGTTCTTTTGAATCAACAAAATTGTGAACTGTCCAAATAGACAGTTACAGAATTTAGTAAACTAATTTTATTCCACAGTAGCCAATATCTTATAGGAATATTCTATTAACAGATTAATTCCATAACTCTAATGAGAGATGCATCAACAGCCATCAAAATAATCTGGGTAAACTAGCCATTTGAGCAAACAGGTTCAAAATAAATATTTGGGATGAATAATCCCAAACAAAACCATCACTTACTATACCAACTGGTCTAGTATTGAGAGTGGTGGATTGTTTACTGAATCCCAATCAGTCAGAGAAAACATTTCTCTAACTGAAAATCATCACAACACATAGACATGAATCCTCACCACAGTAAACCAGCTCTAACCACAATCATTTGACATTAGGGAATCATTGTTGACCCCTTTAAAGTATCTTACAGATCAAATAAGTAGAGGCATGTCAACCACATAAAGCTATAGAAGATATTGCCAAGGTTCCAGAAATTTCACTAGAAGAGGGTAAGAGTAGAAGATGTAGAGAGGGGAGAAGAAGTGCCTACCTGGGACGAGTCTAAGCTCGCCGACGAAGTAGCAGTTGTGGCGACGGCTGAGAGATGAAGCTCAGCAAGGCGACACAGCCACACGAGGTGAGCCATGGCGCTGCACTGCCTCAGCCCACACCACCAGCAAGTCCCAGCATCCAAACGCCCTTGCCATATCACCGGGGTTGCCGAGAACCTCGCCGTCCCGCCGGAGTAATGGAAAAATGGGGAATTAGGGTTTGGGCCTGGTGGTGGGCACGTAGGAGCATAATACACAAATCGAATTGGAGGGCTAGGTTCGTCTGGGGACGGCGGAGCTCCGGCAGCCAACGGAGGCGGGCGCAGCGGTCTGCCTCGCCAGAATCAAGCCGGCGGTGGCAGCGCCTAGGAACGCAAGGAGAAAGGAGAGAGGAGGAGAGGCTTCGAGGGGATAAGGTGAGTGCGGGCTGGGTCGGTTTAACCGATCCAGTACCCTCCTCTGATGGGCCAATTTAGCCCAATGTCGGGTACAAGGCCCATTTCAAAATAAAATAAGAAATGAAATAAAAGAAAAATAAATAAGTTACCAAAATAACCTTTAAAATTTCTAGCTATAGAAAATTATAGAAAAATCATAAAAATATATTTAATATATTAGAATTGTCAAAAAAAATAATATCCACCTAAGAAAAATATAACTTTACTTATTAAGTTAATAAAATGCAAATAAAGATTAAACACCATTAAACCTTAAATGAAATTTCATTAAATAAGGAAAAATCCTAAAAATAAATAAAAATCATTTTTGTGTATAAAAATAACTTTACTATTTTATAAAAATACTAACTTAGAGTTTTTACAAATAAAATATAAATCAAATATTTAAAGACACTTAATTCTTTGAAGAATTTTATAAAAATAAAGGTAAGACTTAAAAATAAATAAAATTCATTTTTAAGATCTTTAATTAGTATATTCCACTAGAAAAATACCATGTATATTATTGAAAAATATTTTTAGATAAATAAAACTCATTACTTATTTTAATCAAATGAAATAACCACTTTGTTAATTCTTAAAATTATTTCTTAAGTAAGAAATAATCCCATTTTCTTATAAAACACTAAAACTTTTAAAGTTTGATTACTAAGTCTAAATCCATAATTAAAATAAAACTTCAATTTAACTATTAGCCTTTAAATGTTTTTAAATCTTAAATTCAAAATTAAACTCCTTTTAAATAAATATTATATATCATTCATGTATAAGGGGGTGAATAATATCCATTCCTCAACCACTCTTAAAAATGACTCTAAACTCAAATAAATTTATAAGATCATCTAATTATGCTCCCATTAATAAGTTGCATATTGTTAAATTTATCTTTCACTTAAATTAAAAAGGGATCATCCTTAATCATATTTGCCCAAACCCTAAAACTAGATGATATTCTAAAACTCATGAGATCTTAAAATTCACTTATATTTTTATAGTTAACTTTGGTCTAAACAATCATAAACATCTCATTTGAAGTTTATTCATGTTTTAAAGTTAACTTTAGTCACTTGTATCATCAATTAAAATATGATAACTTAACACCATTCCTAAACATCACAAACCCTAATGTAAAACCTAACAACCCTTAAGACTAATTAACCTTAACTAAATACTGGTTTCTTCAAATATTCTTTTTGCCACTCACACAAACAAGTCTATATTAGTTCCTTCAGCTCTTAAGAACTCAACTCAAGAACTTTTTATCCTAGTCACCAGATAACCACTAATCATAATCACATTACTTTATCCGTATTTGTATATTTTGGATTGTTAACACTTAAGTTTCTTATCAATGTCATTACTTATGAAATAAACTTAAAGATAAACCCAATCTTAAAGAAGATACCTAAGATCAACTTATTCAAAATACTAAAGGTTTCACTTGGGGAATTATAAAATTGCATAGCATTACTTATGCATAATGGCATCCTGCTTCTTTAAACATTAGTCCTTACCGGACCAATGATGCTGATTTCAGATATTGGATCTTCTATTATCTCGAAGATCGTGAGTGCATAATCTTGCAATCACAAAAGGCAAGTTCACACTTGCTCATGTCCTTTGATTATTTTCTGTAAAGTATTTTGCAAATCCAGTGTTGTCATCACCTGCATTTGAAAAAGATCAGAAAACACTATTTTCATAATAATATGATTATAGGTTATTTACCATGAGGTAATAATCTACTACGAAAGTTCCGGTGGTAAAGGAACATATTATCTAGGACTTAACAACTAATGTCACCAGTGATTCTTGCGCCGTATATTACGCGTTAACCATGAGATTTGGAATGGGACGGAGAAGTCAGCTGGATCGGCTCCCTTTCGCATGTATTGGACACTGTTCTGGGCATTTGTAAGTTGCAGATCGTGGGTATAGCCGTTTTATACGGGGGAAGTCTACCGTGTATCTGGGCTTACAAAATACAGATATCTAGTGTTAATGGTTGTTATGTGTATCCAACTAAGGTATAGCCGTTTTATACGGGGAAAAGTCTACCTTGAGTTTGGACATCCAACAGTCGTGGTGTATGCGGGGTCGCAGAGAAGGACAATGATTGGCTTGGATCTTAGTCTGGGCATCATACCAAGGAAGTGTGAACAAGCCTATAACTCAGATGTGCAACAAAGCTAAGATCTCTCATGGGTAAAATGACGCACCTCTGCAGAGTGTAAGAACTGTAACTTGTTACTCCCTGTTCCGGTAAGGAGATGCGAACGCTGCGGGAAAGGAACTCCATGAAAGTTCTGGTAAACTCGTGAAGGCTGATGGACATAGCTTTTCAGAATAAAAGCAACCTTTGAAGAAATGTCTACGAAAACTTGCATTGCCTACGACCTATGGTCTGTGGCTATAGATAGTGCATCAAACACTCCTCTTTAGTGAATTTGCTGAGTACGCTCGTACTCAACGTATCTTCTTAACCCTTGCTATATCTCGGAGTAACCAATGACGTTTACAGGAAATAAGTCCCTTGAAGAGTTGAAGATATCTAAGGGAGATCAACGGAGTCGAAGACCTTACCGGAATCTATCGAAGACAAGCTGAAGCATAGAATAGAAATAAAACACCTAGAATCTAGAACCTACTTTTGTAGAATAATACTATAGTAGTACTTTCAAGCTTTATACATATATTAATAGTAGTACTTCTAAAGTAACCCATAGTGGATCTTTCTAGTTCTTTTTGTATAATATTCCTCACTGTCCGAGACAGCTCTCTGGATCTTTTGTAATATGCTATATGTAATATAAAGTGTTGTATTGGACCCGCGATGTTTCTGTTATACCACTCTGAGGGATATAATGCGGATGGAACGGTGTTCCATTGGTGTTATATCAACGACTATAGTGTACTACACCATGCAGTGGTATGCTGGGCCACCGAAGTTGGTATCAGAGCATATGCTTTGACCTTAGGTTGGAAACCTAGTAAATGGGTAGAACCTGTAGGTTAGATAGTGACTTTAGGAAGCCATCTTATCTACGCTATATTTCCTTATACATTTGATGGATATTCACTTGAGAATAACCTTGTCGCACCTTATTAAGTTCTTAGATTACTTCTTTTCTTATTAATGATACTTATCTACTATTTAATTTAGGAAGTACCTATCAAGTATTTTGTAAGAATGCAATATATCTTCTACTAGACTATTCTATACTATAACTAAACTAGAGTAGTATATCACCAAGTCAGAGTCCCTCATAAGGGAGTAGTTAATCATGGTGTTATCTTACTAAGAGAAGCCATGAAATGGAGTAAAACTTTGTTATTATCTTTATACTAATAGTAAATACCAGAGGAGTATGCCCCAAAACCTTAAACAACATGTTATTGTAGGGGAAGTAACTAATGTTTTGTTTAAATAAGAGCTATTATATAAAGTATAGAATCTTATTAAGAGTAATAAATAGGGTTATGCTTATCTAGAATCGGATCAAATATTACCAAAAGTTATTCCTTTGCAAATGGGCAAATGGTGTAATCTTAGAGGCCAAGAACATTATGAGCCATACAAATAGGTATATAACGGTATAATTCCATACACTATATGTATCAAAAATTGTAGAGTATAACATCAAAGCCTAACTACAAGAGATGTTTTACTCGAAGTACTGTTTCTACAGGCTTTTGATGTATGATTGCTAGGGGTAATATTTGGATTTGTTGGATTTTATTGGATCTTATTGTGTAACTAGGTCTGTGCATGAAGTTTGAACTTTGTGGGCATATGCATGATGTTTCATGGAGTCCTTACTTGATGTACAGGTCTAGAAGGGAAAATGGGTTCGCGTGAGGGAGAGGAGAATTATCACTTTAATGTTGGAAAGATGAAGGCTCATGAGATGTTGGTGATACAACAAAAGGAGGTTAACTAGGCAATTCTGAAGGAAGGATCAAATCAAAAGCCGTATTTAACCACCAAAGAGGAGGTTCTTCAGTATATGAGGAGTATGGAAGCAGGAAGAAAGGTTGAAACCGAGAGGCATAACTAGTTTTATCAGGAGACATTAAAGGATAGGCAAGGGAAGCAATTCAAGGAATTACATCCAAGGGTTAAACTGGTGGAATTCTTAGAAACCAAACCCTGGAGTTTTTCCATGATTGAAGAACCTATGGAGGCGGAGAATTGGTTAATGGATACATCCCGTAAGCTTAAAAGTGTGGGATGCAAGGATGAAGAAAAGGTACGTTGTGCAACTTATCTATTAACCGGAACCACAGCCATGTGTTGGGAAAAGTCCAAGTTCGTGATTCCGGAAGGAGGTATGCATACATGGGCTGAGTTTAAAAAGAAGTTTCGAGAAGAATTTGTTCATCGGAACAATGGTAAAAGGAAGGAGAATGAAGATTTGGAGAAAAAGAATCTTCCAGTTCTGAAACATGTACAAGAGTTTAACCGTCTATCCAAGTACATTAGTGAGAAAGTAAACAGGGAGGCGAAACGACAAAAGAAGTTCATGAAAGGACTACAAGCAATTATGAAGATGCAGCTCAGGATTGTGCGTGCAAAGGAGTTCCAGGAATTGGTGGATAGTGCACATATATCAGGATATGATGAGATTGTTGCACCTGAAGGAAAGGAAAAGAAAATTCAAAAACAGGCCACAACAGGTCAGGTCCATGGACATATGACAAAGAATTATCTGGATCCACATATAACATACAAAACAGAGAAGATATGTCACAACTGTGGAATTCGGGGCCATGTTTTGAAGGAGTGTCCAAAACCCAAGATAGTATGTTACCAGTGTGAAGAACCAGGACACATAAAAAGGAACTGCTTAAAACCGCAGTTAACTCATGGAGATAGACGCGCTCGTACGAGTCGAGGTACGTATGATCTTGTTCAGCACCTGTATCTTCGCTCGGTGATTGGAATCAAGTTCTTGGCTTGATCGAGCGGTGTTTTGATTCGCGGTGGTGTTTCGATTGACGTTCTGTAGACCGAGCGGATGCGCGCGGGGATGTAGTTGGCACCGCGCCGGCACGTCCGGGCGCTGGTGTCGGTGGCGGACCGTACTGCGGCGGGACTCCTGCAGGAAGCGGATGCCGCACTGGAGCTCGCGCGCTGCCGCAACGCGACGCTGTCAGAGAGGCTTGGCCAGATTAGCGCGGATGGCCAGGCCTGGATAGGCGCCGCCAAGAGCCACGAGGCCGTCGTGACCGGGCTCCGCGCCACCCTCGAGCAGCTCCTGCAATCCCCTTGCGCAGCGGCCTCCCAAGGGCCGGCTGGAGCGGGCGACGCCGAGGACGCGCGGTCCTGCTGTTTCGAGAACCCCGCGGGCGACGATGTCGCGGACGACGGCTAGGCGGCATCCAACAAGTCCAGGGCACCGTGCAAGGCTTGCGGCGATGGTGAGTCGTGCGTGCTGCTGCTGCCGTGCCGGCACCTATGTCTATGTCCCGCGTGCGACGCCACCGTGGACACGTGCCCTGTGTGCGCGGCCAGCAAGAACGCCTCGCTCTATGTCCTGCTCTCTTGATTCAAGCCTCCCTCACTGGCCTCGCTCGCGCCGTCTTTGGCCGGCGCTCGCCCGCCTGCCTGCCCACTGGCTTGAACTTACCTGGGCGCGGCTGCTAGACAGCCGTCGGCCTCCCCCTGCTGCGCGCGTGGCCGCCAACCAGCCGCCAGCCTCCCCATGCTGCGCGCGTTGTCGTCATCTGCTGCGCACCTCCTGCCACGTGGGATTTTTGGTTGGAGAAAAGTCAATACACCAATGTGGCCATCTTTATTGACTAGTCAGCTCTAGAAATGGATCCCACCTGTCACGAAGCGTGTTAAACTGCTATCAGATGAAAATTAGTGCGATTCGTAACGCTGTGACTCAAAATTGGTACTGACTAGTAAAAATTAGGAATGTTGGTACTGAATCGTTCTGACAACCCGAATTATGGTGGCTTCCTGCAATTTACTCCTTCGACCCATATTAGTTGACTTAAATTTGTCTAGATACGACACTAAAACTTTTACAAGATACATAATTTGGTGAACTGGTGATCTTTATTTCTTATTGAACTCCCTCTATTTTGCTGTGGTGTGTATAGCAGAAGTGTCGTATACTCTGTTTTTGATCTGCATTTCCTATCGTATTGTTTCTCGTTCCAAGTCCCAGCCCGTTTGAAGAATTGCTCGGGCCATGATGACGACCTGCACCTACCACTGTCCGATGTCGGGTCACCAATTGCAGAAGCTGCTGTCCGACATGCAAGCTGAATTGGCAGATAGGAGTACTTGATAAGAACAGTGTGCAAGTAACGACAGGAGTATGGTGCAAAACTGAACAGTGTGCATCAGGTTTATCTCAATCTTGAGGAAAAACAACAGATTGTCCATGGACCAAAAGCAACGCTGGGAAACATGGCAAATTACACGGCAAGTAACCAGAGGTGATAAGAAATGAAAGATTAGTTTCAACAAACAACATGTCTATAACCTTCTATCCACGATAACGTTACAGAGTAATAATATAATAGCACCGAGGCTCATGTATATACTGTTGTAATCCGTCCACAGATCGACTATATCAAATTAGACAAACAAATACGCTCGAAAAACTTATAACCAAAGGCACGTGTCGTGCCCGTTCTTTTTCTTTATTTTCTCAATATCTCACACAGTGTTACAAAAAGCTAACCTAATAAGACTAGTACTCGTACACGGACACACGACACACCATCTAAACCTACACGCACACAAGTACACACCAATACCCAACCTGACTAGCCTAGTACTAGTTGAACTCAAACACACACACGGTAGACTATCTAGGAAAGACACACGGACACGCATACACTTATCTAATCAAAATTAATGCTAACAATCTCTCCCTAATTTTGAATTGCCGTCTCCTCACGCTCCCTCTAATCTTGACTTCTTGCAGCTTCACGGTATCTTGACTCAACTCAACGTATGATCCAGACTTCCAGTCACGCTGCCAGGCGACACCATCGGTCACCCCTAACGCAATACATACCAACGATGATCATCACATCGTCCCATGTAGAGACAGGTTCTTATTGAAGAGGCTCCCCTTCACTGATCATTGTCTCACTATACGCTTGAGCATCATCCTTCCCGTCGAGACCCTTGGTCGCACCTAGCACCAGACAGCAACACGACGTGACACCTTCAACTGCAACAAATCCTCACAGAGACAAGCACTTAAACACAACGACGACTCACAGACACGACACTGACTCAATGTGCCAACCTGCACGCCCATGACTCCTTGACTCTTCTAACTCTCCGGTTGACGATCTTGACGAGACTCCCGACACCGCACCTCGGCACCTCCTCTCCCATCAACGATCATCCACCTCCACCGCTTTTCCGACGACAGCGCCCTGCCGCCTCCCTCGTGTCGCTCCGCTGGACCACCACCGCTCGCCATCTTCCTCCTTGCCGCTCCGCCGAGCGACAATATCGCCCGCCCCGAGGCGCTAGTCGGGTCGCCTCCCCGGGGCAAGCGTGACAACAAATCTTCGACCTTGCTCTGGTACCAATTGTTGGAATTCGCCCAGATCGACTATATCAAACTAGACAAACAAATACGCTCGAAAAACTTATGGCCAAGGGCATGTGTCGTGCCCGTTCTTTTTCTTTATTTTCTCAATATCTCACACAGTGTTACAAATCAATGCCTCCTCGTATGTATATATACACACGGCCAAAGAAAAAGCTAACCTAATAGGACTAGTACTCATACTTATACACGGACACACGACACACCATCTAAACCTACACGCACACAAGGACACACCAATACCGAACCTGACTAGCCTAGTACTAGTTGAACTCAAACACACACACGGTAGACACTATCTAAGAAAGACACACGCATACACTTATCTAATCAAAATTAATGCTAACATGTACCACCTGGCACGTGCAATAATGAAGCCAGTGCAATATTGTTTTGACATTCTTATTAAGAAGGTTTCGCCTGGTAATTGATGGTGGCCTGCGTCAAGAAAAAGGTATTTTTTTAGACAATCACGCCATACTTTATTGATCAATAATAATGTTTACAGGAACATCAAGTGAATAAGGCATGCCCAGCCACATATGGCGAACAACATCTAGAGTTAAAACATGTCTGGCTAGATTATGTGCTTCAAAATTAAAAGCCCTTCCTTCGAAAGAAATTTTGCACTCAGCAAAATGAGTAGACCGTGACTTTATCTCATCCACCATTGATCCATAGAGCCCTAAGCTTTCCTCCTGAATATTGGATACCACCTGTTTGTAGTCGGAGGCGATGGAAATACAAGAAAGGCCAAGGTCTAGAGCAAGAGTCGTTGCTTCCTGACATGCCAGAGCTTCCAGAACAGTTGGATTGGTGATTCCGTTGAAGACAACATCAGACAAACCCATATAAACTCCATTATGATCTCGTCAGAAAGCAACCGCTGCCCTAGTGTTGCTTGTATTCGCAACAGCCGCATCAACATTGATTTTGAAAAATGACTAAGGAGGTGGTATCGATCTGGCATGAGCTTGTCCAACCGGTGTACGCACCACATTACTGTTACCAGGATTCTCCTCAACACCTTTTAGCTCTTCCAAGAATGAATTCACAAAGCCATGAGTAGACAAGGGGGGTTTGGAAGATGTCCTCATGGTTGGCTTTCCTTCTGGCCGTCCAGATAGCCCATAGTGTCACAAAAATTCTAGTGAAATGATCATGTGGCATTGTCTTCATTAGATGAAAGAGACATTGCTTTGCATTCGGTTCCTCACATGCGATCATATGCTCCACCATCTCCTCATCCGATAACATCCATACACTGTTCGCCATATTACACTCCACCAGGGAATGCCTCCAAAAATCTCTAGCACCACAGAGTGTACAAGTGTCGTTTCTGGACATGTTCCTATGATCCAAAAGATCATCCGTGGGCAGCGATTACCTAGCTAGTCTCTAAAGAAAGACTTTCAATTTTGAAGGGACGGCCATTTTCCACAGTGAGCACCAACCCTTCTTCTCTTTTTCAACATTTGATGAACCCGCGTTAGCATCAAAATAATCCGTCCTGGTTGTCTTTATGTTGATCATCATTCTATATGCAGAACGGACCAATAAAACCCCCTTTTATCAAAATTCCAGGCCCAAAAATCATCCTGTCTTCTCGTGCATAAAGGAATTCCAAGAATAACTTCCGCATTCATGGGTAAAAAACATTGGCGTACCAGTGGTTGTTGGAGATATGCCCAAGAGGCAATAATAAAGTGGTTATTATCATATCTTCATGCTTATGATAAATGTTTACATGCCATGCTATAATTGTATTAACCGGAAACATTAATACTTGTGTGATTTGTTGATACGTCCAAAATGTATCTACTTTCTCGAACACTTTGCTATTGTTTCTTCTCTAAACTTGTGTGATTTGGATACAACTAACACGGACTGACGCTGTTTTCAGCAGAATAACCTTGGTGTCTTATTTTTATGCAGAAAATGAACTATTAGGAAAAATCCCGGAAAATATGCCAAAAATTATATTTCACCAGAAGATCCACGGAGCCAGAAGAAGAGACGGAGGGGAGGCTTGGGGGGCCCAGACCCACCCCAGGCGCGGGCCCACCTGACCCCGCGCCTGGTGGGGGTGCTGCCACTCCAGGCAGCTCCTCGGCCTCCCTCTGCTTCTATAAGTTGCCTTTCGACCTAAAAAACGAGGGGGGGTTCGATAGTTTTCTAGAAAGAGTTCCGCTCCGCCGCCGCCACGATCTAGAAACTTCGTTCTGGCACCCTGCCGGGACAGAGAATTTGGAGAGGATCATCGCCATCGCCATCACCAACGCATCTCCATCAACCACCGATGTTTCCCTCATCCATGAGTGAGTAATCCCCCGTTGTAGGCTTGGGGATGGTAGGGATTGGATGAGTTCTATCATGTAATCGAATAAGATCTGTTAGGGGCATAGTGCCTAGTATCTCTATTAGTGCTATTTGACTTTGTTGCAACTTGATGTGCTTAATGCTTGTCACTAGGGCCCGAGTGCCATGATCTCAGATCTGAACTTATTATTGAATCATTCTGATAGTATTGTTTGTGATCTTATATGCAAGTTGTGTACACATATCATTGCCCGGATCCAAAGGCCCCAAAGTGACAATAATTGGGACAACCGGAGGGGATGGCTGTGGTGTGAGGATCACATGTGTTCACGGAGTGTTAATGCTTTGCTCCGGTGCTCTATTAAAAGGAGCTCCTTAATTGCCAGTAGTTCCCTAGAGGCCCCGCTGCCACGGGCTGGCTGAACAGAAGATGTTGTGCAAGTTCTCATTGCGAGCATGTATGACTATATTTGGATCACATGCCTAGGATTGTTTAGTACTTGGATGCTTGTTATTATTTATCTGCAATGCCCTATATCTTGAAGTTACATGTTTAGAATCGTCCATGCAACGCCCGTCCATCCATCCCTATGCCTACCGCACTCGAATCCTACTGTTACTATTGCTCCCATTTCACTGTTGTTGTTGTTGCTTTGCTGTTGCTACTGATAAACTTCTGTGAGCAAGAACTATTTATAGGTGCAGCTGAACTGACAACTCAGTTATTAAGGATTGCAAGTATTCTTTGGCTCCCCTTGTGTCGAATCAATAAATTGGGTAATACTACCCGCGAAGACTGTTGCGATCCCCTATACTTGTGGGTCATCAAGACTATTTTCTGGTGCCGTTGTCGGGGAGCATAGCTTTATTTGTAAGTTCACTTGGATCTATTATTGTTCACTGCTAAACCTTCCATCATGGGGAAGTCTCGTCATGGAAAGTTCCCTATTTTATCATCCACTACAAGAAGAGGTACAGTCCTAAACACCTCTGTTTCTCTTGATTCACCGTCTGTTATAAGTAAGCTTGTTACACCACCACCACATACACATGATACACACACTGCTACTACTGCTGAGTCTGAAAATGCTTTTGATGCTCATGATGTTACTTCTACTGTGCTTGATGCGAGTGGTTCATTAGGTCCTTTTCTATATGCTATTATGGCTAGTCTAGGAAGTACTGAAACTCCTAGTGAAGACACTGTTACACCTGTTAGATCACCTGAGGCTAGTAAGAGTTATGATATTAATGATGGTTACATTGAGTTCACTGATGATTTTTTTTCAAGAGTGGCAAAACACACATGGTACTAGTGCTATTAAGAGTCTCCTTGCTAGACGTACTATTATGCCTAAGATGTTGCAGTGACCCAGCATACCACTGCATGTGTAGTACACTATAGTCATTGACATGACATCCACAGAACACCGTTCCGTAAATATCACATCCCTCAGAGTGGTACAACAGAAACATTGCGGGTCCATATTACAAACATACACAAGTTATTATTATTACAATACCAGAAGTTCAAGACTTCCAAAAGATTCAACTTACTAACCAAAATATAAGTGTTTCAGCGGAAGTTTCAAATTTAAAACTTAAACTCCAAATTGAGCTCAACAACTTATTGCTATATATTGTTCATGATGCTCGGCTCAAGTGGTTACTAGAACTATAGTAATTATTCGGACTCCTGGAACTCTCCTCCGTAGACGATGTCGTAGTCCTCCCCTTCTACGGCTCCATACAAGTTGGGCTCTTCATAGAAGACCTCCTCTTGACTCTCAGATGCATACATTGGAGTATCTTCGGGATTCTCAGAGTCTAAGCAAGGATTCAAAGGAAAGGATGAGTAACAGCGTTACTCAGCAAATTCATTATATGCAAGGTAGTAAGTTTGATGCTCTATCTACCACCTCAGACTATTAGTCGTTGGCACTATGCAATTTTCGTAAATCTTTCTTCAAAGGTTGATTTTATTATGAAAATCTATGACCACCAGCCTTCACAGGTTGACCAGAACTTTCATGGAGTTCCTTTCCTCCCGCGTTCGTAGCTCCTTCCCGGAACAGGGAGTAACAAGTTACAATTCTTACACTCTGCGGAGGTGCGTTAATTTTCCCATGAGAGATCAACTCCTTGTTGCACAACCGGGCGTACTTTCCCGTCCAGAATTCCATGATGTGGGGCCCAGTAGTTGGTCCAAGCCAATCACTGCCCTCTCCGCGACCTCATATGTTTGCACGATCCTTCGAGCTATCTCACCTTCGTTAAGCCCCCTTTTGGGCAGGCTAAAACCCTGATGAGTTCCCGAAGACTCTATGACCTAGTGATGCCCGGATTAGTACCATTTATATGGACCATCTCCCTAAACACCATTCATAGATAATCTAAACACCAAAAGTGTGGGGCGTAAGGGTGCCCACCCATATGTTTGATCCACACAAGGAATTACAACGTCACGTTAAGGTCGTCTTGCCTCCATACAAGAGGAAAAGGATACAGCTGACTTCTCAGTCCCATTCCAAATCTCATGGTTAACGCGTAATATACGGCGCTAGAATCACTGATGTCATGGGTTATTAATTCCTAATTGTTCATCATTAGTGCAAGTAGAACTCTAAGTTCTATTTCCCATCATATCTTCACTTAGGATGATATCTAAGATTTAGTATTTTGAGAAAATATTGTTTTCTTTTTCTGTAGTGTAGATGATAACACGCAATTTGCAAGTACTTTGATAAAGACTCTTCAAAGGACATGAGCAAGTGATGAACTTGCCTTGTGATGGCAAGGTAGTGAAGTCTGATGCTTGCACTGGACCTTGAGCTTCTATGTCTACAAAAACATCATTATTGCCCGGTAAGGACAATATTTAAAGAAGCAAAATGATTATGCAAAAGTAATGTAATGCATTATTTAACTTTATACGTATTCTCCCCCATCATTTTAAATTATAGAAAAATCCTATTTTAATTTATTAAGGATTTATAAATATTAAATCCTTTAATATTTATTGAATATTGTACTCTTTTTAATTTATCTTCTTTTATTTGGATTTTATTGATTTTATATTTTCTTTAAGAATTATTATTTAAATTAAAAAATTGTTATGAAATATTTGTTTAGTATTTTTTATAAAATACTACAATATTAATATATAATGAAAGTGATTTTTAGTTATTTTTATCATCTTTCAGTAATTTTGTAAAATTCCATAAGGAATATTTAAATTACAAAATTCTTAATCAAAATTTATATGTTTAAAATTTTATTAATTAATTTATTTGGATGGTTTGGATTATTATGAATCCAGAAAAATCTTATTTATAATTTTTGGACTTATATTTTATTTTCTAGAATTTATTTAAGTTCAAGGGCATTTTGGTCTTTTTCTAATTATTAAAACAGGCCTTAAAGGTTTTGGGCTGGCTTATTCTTATTGGGCCCTTGTGTCCCATTAGGCAAAGTCAAAACTACCACCCCGAAGGGTTTTCGACCCACCCATCCCATCACTCCATGTCTCTCACTCTCGACCTCACTCCTCTCATCCTCCTTCCCCGACCCCGTGGTCATTGGTATCGCTGCCGGCGATTCCCGCCGTCGCGGACCGCCCTGGCTGCCTCCGTGGTGCAAGAAGAGGTTGTCGACTCTGCTCTTCCCTCCTGTCCAACTGGATTTGGACCTGGAGCTCCCCTGCGACCAGATCGATGCCGTCCCGAACCATAGGGTTGGGGGTTAGCATTGATCCTGGCGCCACCGCTGCTGTCATGCGCCACTTCTGTCGTGCCCCCTGGGGGTTCTCCCCGTGCCGCCATGGTCGTCGGCCATCTCTGCTTCCTCTTCTAGTTTTCAGCGAGGACTTATTGTAAGTTTTTTCCTCTCCCCTCGTGCTCTCTGTGCTAGTTCATCCTATGCTAGATGTTGGTAGTGACCTTCCTGGTGATGGTCTGGTCCTGATTAGTGTTCTTGGTTCTGCTTAGGGTTCATACCCTGCTGTTGATTAAGTAATTGATAAATTGGATCATGTTTTAATGATCCCTAAGGATGCTAAATGATGGTTAGTTGTGTCTTGCTGCTTAAGATGAACTGTGGTGGTGCTAGTGGCTTATCAGATGATCCTATGGATTAATTTTTATATGGTCAGATGGTAAAGTTTCTCTAGAAGCAATACTTGGGAATCTAGTGGTTTAAGAACACACCACTGTCATTTCTTGGTTAATGATAGTGAGTATTGTGTGATGAAGTCACTGTATTAGCACTGTTGACATCAAGAATTCATATGTAGTTTGAGATCAAATGGTTTCAAACAGTGAAGATATACATAGGGATTTCTTAATTATGATTCCTGTGATGACAGGAAAATGATTTGTAGTTGGTTGGTTGAATCTGTGTAGATTGAATGCTTAACCTGATTAGTGTAGAACTGTTCTTGTGACACCATCTTTGTATGGCACACAAGATTAGATTCTATTTCTTGATTTGGTTTGGTTCAAGCTTAAGATGAGTTTGGCATTAAAGATAAATAGAATTTTTCCTTTCTTAAATACCTAAGACCAATGGTGTTGGTCTGAGGTTTAGGGTTTAATCCTTTAACTCGTTGATTCATATGGATGGGTTCTGGTGGTGATACCAGCTACTGTTTCTTGAATCAAAGTTTGGAAAAAATGATGGTAGGCTTGATCACTTGTATAGATCCATAAGATTAAATTCTAAGGTGCTACTCTTGTCTTAGAGATGTGCCTATAAGTTAAATCTTAGATATATTCATCCTTGAATTGAAATATAGCTTGACAGCTAGATCAATGATGTTGTTCTGAGATCTAGTTGGATTCTTATACTTTTCTGGTTGCTTTTAGAGTTTAAAACCTCAGTGATGGAATCACCCCACTTGGGTGTTTTCTGAGAGTTTGAATAAGAGTCAGATCATGTATGCTTGTCTAATCTTAGACAGATAGATCATGTATGCTTGCCTAATCTTAGACAGATAGATCATGTGATGGTCTATTTACTCACCACTTTCACTTGATGTTGTGGTTGCTAGTGGTTGATCTTGTGGTAGCTTGATCTGGTGATCCCCTGGTATTTCTAGTTCCTGGCTTGTCCTTGATCTAGCCCATCATCTCCTGATCCCGATGGCTTGAACTTGGTCCTGCTATCCACCTGATCTACCCCCTCCTTATGTCACCATCTTGGTGATTTGATCCTGGGCTTTGGTTGGTTTGATCTAGCTTGGCTTTGGCTTGGTTTAGCTGCTGGCTACTGTGCTTGGTGTGTAAAATCAATGGAATGGTGTTGGGATTGGTTTCCCACGGCTGTGTTGATAGTTTTGTTTGGTTGTGCTGCTGCTATGGTATTGACAACACACACCATGCAGTTTGGTGTGTGTGCTGCTTGTGTGCCTGCTACACAGTTGTGGATATGTTCTGAATTTTGAAAGTTACTTTCATCTGGTTACTTCTACTTGGCTGGTGAAACTTCCCCCTCCTTGCTGTTATTTGACTTATGGCTTAAAATTATGAAACATACATTCTTTCATATTGGTGAAACTTGCCCCTTATATACTCAATGATGAAAAAGTGAACAGTGCACTTCACTGTCAACTCTGAGAGTAAAAATAATTCTAATCCTAACCTTCTTTTTCTTTTAAGTTTATTTATTTTGCAGGAACCAGATTTGAAGATCAAGACTTTAGTTTAGGTTTTATTTTTCTTTTTAGATTAGTCACTTGTAATAACTATCATATTCAATTGTAATCTTTAATTTATTCTTTTGTACTCTTTATTTTTATTCTTTTGTAATAAAGATTGTACTATTATCAATAAAGAAATATTATTCTTTATTTATTTGCTATTGCAAAGTTTGTGGATGATTTTCATAAGTTACATTTTTGTAACTTATTTATTGAATAAAATTATGAAATGGATATTCATATTCTTAATTGCTCTCTTGATATAAAGCTTGAGTTATTATTGGTTAACTCTTAATTAAATCAAAGATTCAAACATTATTCAAAAATCCTTTTGAATTATAATTCAAACACTCAAGTTTTAAATTCAAATTTCATTTCCCAAAACACATAAGTCCACAAAGATCATATCAAAGTCTATAACGTTCATCCTTCAAGACTATATCTAATCTCAAAGTATGAAAGAAACTTTGATCACTTTAGGTTTTTATTTGGCGAAAAATTTACCCACATTTTCACAGATGAATGCATGCAACATTTCAAATTCCTAAATCTACCCTTCGTTAGTTCCTAAATGCTGGGATGTTACAGACTTCCCCGCTTAAATTAAACTTCGTCCCGAAGTTTGTTGAGATGTACCTGAATAGTTCTGGATATGCTTTTCTTAAATCCTCTTCTTTCTCCCACGTGGCTTCCCTTTCAGGGTGATGTTCCCACTGTACTTTGCAATATTTGATTGCTCTATTCCTCAATCTTTTCCAGTTTTCTTCCAAAATTTTACAGGGATTTTCAACATAGGTCAAGTCTACTTGTAGTTCTATCTCCTGATGTGTGATTGCATCATCCGGAACTTTCAAACATTTACGAAGTTGTGACACATGGAAAACATTATGTACTTGAGCCAATCTTGATGGTAACTCTAAAGCATAAGCTATAGTTCTGTTCTGACTCAATATCTTAAATGGTCCTATGTATCTTGGACTCAATTTTTCTTTAACTCCGAACCTTTTCACCCCTTTCATTGGACTTACTTTTAAGTATACCATGTCACCCACTTCTGGATGCCATGATCTTCGACTTTGACCAGCATAACTTTTCTGCCTACTCTGGGCTATTTTCAGTCTATCCCTGATCTTATCAATGATATCTTGTCTTTCCTTGATATAGTCTGGTGCAAATTCTTTGCTGCTTCCAGGCTTATACCAACATATTGGTGATCTACACTTCCTTCCATACAGAACTTGGTATGGAGTTGCCTTCAGACTACTCTGGTAGCTATTATTGTAGGAAAATTCTGCCAATTGTTGATGTCTTCCCATGTACCTCCAAAATCTAATGCACAAGCTCTTAACATGTCTTCTAGTATCTGATTTGTTCTTTCTGTTTGACCTCCCGTCTCAGGATGATAGGCTGTGCTGAAATCTAACTTTGAACCAAGTGCTTCATACAACTGCTTCCAAAATGCTGAAGTAAACACTGATCCCCTATCAGTTACAATCTTTTTGGGTACTCCATGCTTACTTACTATCTCTTTGACGTAAACCTCTACTAACTTCTCGGCATTATCTTCCTGATTTACCGGAATAAAATGTGCACTCTTAGTGAGTATGTCCACAATTACCCATATCATATCCTTCCGTTTAGGTGTCATGGGCAATCCTGTGATGAAGTCCATACCTATTTCTTCCCACTTCCATTCGGGAATTTCCAAAGGTTGTAACGGCCCTGCTTGACTTTGATGTTCAGCCTTCACCTTTGTTAAGTATGGCATTCTGATAAATATTTAGCAATGTCCCTTTTCATGTTGTTCCACCAGAATAGTTCTTTCAAATCCATATACATCTTAGTACTTCCTGGATGTATAGAATATGGTGTTTCATGTGCTTCTCTGAGTATGACATCTCTAATCTCAGTCACATCTGGAACAGAAAGACGGTCTTGAAACCATAAGGACTCATAATCTCCAAGGCGAAAAACTGATTTTTTTCCCTTGAGATATCCTCCGAATTTCCTCAGCAATAAAAGGATCTTCTACTTGATGTCTGAAAATTTCGTGCTTAAGATCACTGTCCTGCTCTGCCACTACCTTCATAGTAGCTAATCCTCCAAGAACCTCTGTTCTAATGAATTGAAGCTCTAATCTTTCCAAGTCCATTTGTAACTCTTTTGGTAGCTCCCGATTGCTAGGCTGAATATCTGCACTCTTTCTGCTTAAAGCATCAGCTACCACATTTGCTTTCCTTGGGGTATAGTTGATTGTTAAATCATAATCTTTGATTAGTTCTACCAAAAAGCTTTTGTCTCATATTCAATTCCTTTTGAGTGAAGAAATATTTGAGACTTTTATGGTCAGTATAACTCACATCTGGCTCCATAAACAAAATTCCTCCATCCTTTTAGCGCAAAAACTACTGCTGCTAACTCTAAATCATGAGTTGGATAGTTGACTTCATGTGGTTTCTGTTGTCTTGAACCATAAGCAATCACTTTCCGATCTTGCATTAACACACAACCTAAACCTTCTTTAGATGCATCACAGTATACTGTGAAGTCCTTCCCTGGAGCTGTGGTTAACCTGGTCTTCAACTCCTGAAAACTTGCTTCACACTTCTCATCCTAATTGAATGGTGTATTATTTCTTAGCAATATGGCCATTGGTCCAGGTATTTTGGAGAAACCTTCAATGAATCTCCGGTAATAACCAGCCATTCCTACGAAACCTCGAATTTGCTTCACATTGGTCGGTGCAGTCCACTCTAGTACTGACTGAACCTTACATGGATTTACAGCAATTCCATCTTTACTAATCACATGGCTGAGGAATTCTACCTCATCTAGCCAAAATTCACACTTACTGAACTTAGCATAAAGTTTATGTTCCCTTAGTATCTGCAATGCTATTCTCAAATGGTCAGCATGCTCTTCCTTATCCTTGGAATATATCAAAATATCATCAATAAAAACTATGACGAACTTATCCAGATATGGCATGAAGATTCTGTTCATCAAATTCATGAATATTGCAGGTGCATTGGTCAAACCAAATGGTACTACCAGATACTCGTGGTGTCCATATCTTGAGACAAATGCTGTCTTTGGAACATCTTCCGGTTTGATTTTTATTTGATGGTATCCAGATCTTAAATTGATCTTTGAGAATACTCTAGATCCTTTCACTTGATCAAACAAATCTTGGATCCTTGGTAAAGGATACTTATTCTTGATAGTAATGTTGTTCAGATTTCTATAATCTCCACACATCCTTCTTCCACCATCTCTCTTATCCAAAAAGATTACTGGTGTTCCCCATGGAGATACACTTTCCTGAATAAATCCTTTTCTGGCTAACTCATCAATTTGCTCTTTGAGTTCTTTTAACTCTTTGGGTCCCATCTTATATGGTGCTTGAGATATTGGTGTTGTACCAGGAATTACGTCAATAGTGAACTCTATCTCCCGGTCTGGTGGCATTCCCGATAGCTCTGCTGTAAAAACATCTTGAAACTCATTTACTATAGGAATATCTTCCAATTTGACCTCTTTCATCGAGTTCAACTGCAGATCCACCATAATATGACTGTGCTTATCTGCTTGGTAAACTATCCTTGCTCCACTTGGAGTTTTGATTGAGACAGTTTTCTCCTCACAATTTATTTGAGCTCCGTGTTCCATCATCCGATCCATCCCCAGCACTACTGCAATTCCCTTCAAAGGAATCACATAAAGTTCTGCAAAGTATGTACAACCACAGATCGAGATAACCTGATCTTGTTTGATGGCGTACAATCACATTTCCCCCTGCCATAACTACGGTCATAGGGTTTTCTAACGTTGCCCTTCTAATCCCGAACTTATCACATAATTCTTCAGAAATGAATGAAGTAGTTGCACCAGTATCAAATAGAACTTTGCCGGGATTGGTAACGATATTGAGCGTATCTATCACTGCATGCTCCGAATTATCCACCTCTTCGAGGGTTGCACAGTTCAGCTTCCCAGTAGGTCTGTTCCTCTTGCCATTGTTGTTCTTGCCATTATTTACTCCTTTATTGGGCTGCCCATTTCCTCCACTGTCTTGCCTTCCATCTCGAGCCGGCCAACCACCTTGTGGTTTGCTTGGACAATTGGGCTTGATGTGACCTCTCTGACCACAATCCTGACATACAATTACTGGTTTCGGGCAATCCCTGCTCATATGCCCTGGGAGTTTGCAATTGTGGCATATAATATTGTTTGCATTTGGATTTGCACTCTGGTTGGAATTGTTGTTGTTATAGGGCTTATTCCTTGGTTTGAATTCCAGATTGGGCTTAGTCTTGCTTGCTTGTATTCTCTTGGTTTCCTTCTTAGCTCTCTTACTTCTATCCTCTTGGACATTCTTGTAGTCATCTTCGGAGGTAATAGCTGCATCTAGCAACTGCTGATAAGTTTGCTTATTAGCCAACCTCAAATGCATCCTCACAAATGGATTTAATCCACGCAGAAAACGCTTCTTCCTCTTTTCCTCCGTGTTAACTTCTTCCTCAGCATAACGAGATAGTTGACTAAACTCCCGGATATACTTCATAACACTAGTATATCCCTGCGGCAGCTCTTCAAATTCTCTTCGCTTCAATTTCATAACACTCTCCGGAACATGATATTCACGGAATCTCTATTTAAACTCTTCCCAGGTATACTCCCTTCCTGGTTGTTGCATGGCCAACTGATTTTCCCACCAAGATGTTGTAGGTCGTGTCAGAAGATGGGTTGCATACCTCAATTTCTCCTCCTCATTGCAACCTACAGTCTTCAGATTTCTTTCTGTATCTGCTAGCCAATCTTCTGCATCCATTGGTTCAGGTGCTGATGCAAAAGGTAACGACCTTGCATTCTGGAAGTCAGATAGACTTACTCCTCCACCTTCGGGTTCCCTCTGATTTGCTCGTCCCAGCAACTCTACCATGAACTTGTTCTGGGTCTCTTGCATCATTTGCATGCACTGCATAAAGTTCTGCTCCATTAACGACCTCATTGGTGGTGGTGGTGGCAATGCTCCCTGATTTGCTGCATCTGTATCGTCCTTCTCCTTGTCCTCTCGCTCCATCCGCTGCTGCTCAGTTTCGATCTCTACACCCGTATCCATGACCCTCTAGTCCTGTAACATAAAGTGAATACTCATAATTACATCATGCACATGTGTTCTGAGCTCGACTTTACACACATAACTAGTCACACAATGAAGATCCAAAGAGAATCCAAATATGCATTTCACATATTATACATAATATCATAATAATACAAAGTCATTACAACATATACCATATAGGTATAATCACAAAACTACCTTACTCATCTAACTGTCTTATTTCTTGGAGTACAATACATGGTACTTGATACCTCTACATAGTTGCCTACTTCTAGTAGTAACTACGCTCATCATACATGCCTGATGTCCAACCATGATGACGTGTTGTTCGTCTCATAGTTTGTGGAACAAATGGCCTTCCAGAAGGAACATACTCTGTATCTGAAGTGTCAGGACTTGAGTCATTACTCAACCTGAGCGCATTGACTCCCTCCAGCTCAGCTGAAAAGTCTTTAGAAACATATTCAACATTATCTCCCGCTTGCATCTCCTGGCTTCATTACTTGAGTGGTCAATAGGATACGCAGATCCTGCTGCTTCCCAGGTGCTCCTTTGGGCAAGATAGTTAAACACTGGATAATGTATATTTCCTGGGTTTTGAGAAGATGTTGATGATTCAAACACTCTCTCCTCAGGATCTTCTTCCTCATCCTGATTATCTATTGACATGGTATTTCTACTACTGTTAATAAGGTTAATTCTTGTACCCATCCAGCTAGATTGTCCAACATTTCTGTCAGAACCGTCTATGGACATCTGGTGTTCATGAGATCCTTCATATGATCCCCTTCTGCAACCCTCAGAATTCTCAATAGGAAGTTCTGAGTCAGAACCATCCTCTAAACCCTGTGGTACTGCATACCTCATATCCATAGTAGGATCATGTATAGGTTCAGGTCTTGGTGAATAAGGATATGGTATAAAAGATTCAGGATCTATAGGTATATCCTTAAAGATAGGTGTTGCACTACTACTTGATTCCTTCTCTAACTGGAATGCTAACTGATTCCTCCTTTCCGGATCAGTTAGATCCTCTAACATGTCATTTTTATCTTTGAAAATCACTTGATGTGTCTTATAAAAAGACGCAACGAGTGTTCGATATCTATCAATAAACTTGGAAGCTAACTTAGGATGCTTCTTAACCAAAGTAAGATGATCCGGTATAGGCTCCGAGTCTATAGAATCATGAGGTATCACAAAAAATGTGCTACCTTCTAACTCCTTGGCTTTATGCTCCCAGATATTAGCTACCGCCTCCACAACAGCAACATGATATGCTGCTAAGTGACTACTACCTTCACCTATAGGTAGATCGTGGTATAATCCAAGCTCCTCTGGAAGTTGGATACTCACATGATACTTGGATAACATCCGGCCATCAAGGTAAGTTATAGTATTCACTGGAATTCTAGTTGGACAACTAAAGATCTTTAAAAGTTGACGAAGTTGGTCTATGAATGATCCTTGATAATCATCAAGAGTCTCCTCTTTCCTTACCAAAGTCTGTTTTGGAAACCTTGGTGCCATAGCTCTGTATATCAGAAAAATAATTTTGATTAGTAACCAATAATATATTGCATCATAACAAAGAATTATCGCACTAAAACATATAACGGAATATTCTCATTTGAATACCCATTATATTACTTTTAGAGAATTCTTTATCGTTGCTAAAATTTCCTACAGGTAATACCCTTTACTAGGTTTCCAACCTAAGGTCAAAGAAATTTGCTCTGATACCAACTGTAGTGACCCAGCATACCACTGCATGTGTAGTACACTATAGTCATTGACATGACATCCACAGAACACCGTTCCGTAAATATCACATCCCTCAGAGTGGTACAACAGAAACATTGCGGGTCCATATTATAAACATACACACGTTATTATTATTACAATACCGGAAGTTCAAGACTTCCAAAAGATTCAACTTACAAACCAAAATATAAGTGTTCCAGTGGAAGTTTCAAATTTAAAACTTAAACTCCAAATTGAGCTCAGCAACTTATTGCTATATATTGTTCATGATGCTCGGCTCAAGTGGTTACTAGAACTATAGTAATTATTCGGACTCCTAGAACTCTCCTCCGTAGACGATGTCGTAGTCCTCCCCTTCTACGGCTCCATACAAGTTGGGATCTTCATAGAAGACCTCCTCTTGACTCTCAGATGCATACATTGGAGTATGTTCGGGATTCTCATAGTCTAAGCAAGGATTCAAAGGAAAGGATGAGTAACAGCGTTACTCAGCAAATTCATTATATGCAAGGTAGGAAGTTTGATGCTCTATCTACCACCTCAGACTATTAGTCATTGGCACTATGCAATTTTTGTAAATCTTTCTTCAAAGGTTGATTTTATTATGAAAATCTATGACCACCAGCCTTCATAGGTTGACCAGAACTTTCATGGAGTTCCTTTCCTGCCGCGTTCATAGCTCCTTCCCGGAACAGGGAGTAACAATTTACAATTCTTACACTCTGCAGAGGTGCGTTACTTTTCCCATGAGAGATCAACTCCTTGTTGCACAACCGGGCGTACTTTCCCGTCCAGAATTCCATGATGTGGGGCCCAGTAGTTGGTCCAAGCCAATCACTGCCCTCTCCGCGACCTCATATGTCTGCACGATCCTTCGGTCTAGCTCACCTTTGTTAAGCCCCATTTTGGGCAGGCTAAAACCCTGATGAGTTCCCGAAGACTCTATGACCTAGTGATGCCCGGATTAGTACCATTTATATGGACTATCTCCCTAAACACCATTCAAAGATAATCTAGACACCAAAAGTGTGGGGCGTAAGTGTGCCCACCCATATGTTGGATCCACACAAGGAATCACAATGTCACGTTAAGGTTGTCTTGCCTCCATACAAGAGGAAAAGGATACAACTGACTTCTCCGTCCCATTCCAAATCGCATGGTTAACGCATAATATACGGCGCTAGAATCACTGATGTCATGGTTATTAATTCCTAATTGTTCATCATTAGTGCAAGTAGAACTCTAAGTTCTATTGCTCATCATATCACCACTTAGGATGATATCTAAGATTTAGTATTTTGAGAAAATATTGTTTTCTTTTTCTCTAGTGTAGATGATAACACGCAATTTGCAAGTACTTTGATAAAGACTCTTCATAGGACATGAGCAAGTGATGAACTTGCCTTGTGATGGCAAGGTAGTGAAGTATGATGCTTGCACTAGACCTTGAGCTTCTATGTCTACAAAAACATCATTATTGCCCGCTAAGGACAATATTTAAAGGAGCAAAATGATTATGCAAAGGTAATGTAATGCATTATTTAACTTTATATGTATTCTCCCCCATCATTTTAAATTAAAGAAAAATCCTTTTTTAATTTATTAAGGATTTATAAATATTAAATCCTTTAATATTTATTGAATATTGTACTCTTTTTAATTTATCTTCTTTTATTTGGATTTTATTGATTTTATATTTTCTTTAAGAATTATTATTTGAATTCCAAAACTTGTTATGAAATATTTGTTTAGTATTTTTCTAAAATACTAAAATATTAATATATAATGAAAGTGATATTTATTTATTTTTATCATCTTTCGGTAATTTTGTAAAATTCCATAAGGAATATTTAAATTACAAAATTCTTAATAAAATTTATATGTTTAAAATTTTCTTTCTTAATTTATTTGGATGGTTTGGATTATTATGAATCCAAAAAATCTTATTTATAATTTTTGGACTTATATTTTATTTTCTAGAATTTATTAAAGTTCAAGGGCATTTTGGTCTTTTTCTAATTATTAAAACATGCCTTAAAGGTTTTGGGCTGGCTTATTCTTATTCGGCCCTTGTGTCCCATTAGGCAAAGTAAAAACGACCACCCCGAAGGGTTTTCAGCCCACCCAGCCCATCCCTCCCTGTCTCTCACTCTCGAGCTCACTCCTCTCCTCCTCCTTGCCCGTCCCTGTGGTCATTGGTGTCGCCGTCGGCGATTCCCGCCGTCCCGGACCGCCTTGGCTACCACCGTGGTGCAGGAAGAGGTTGTCGACTCCGCTCTTCCCTCCTGTCCAACTGGATTTGGACCTGGAGCTCCCCTGCGACCAGATCGATGCCGTCCCGAACCCTAGGGTTTGGGGTTGGCATTGATCCTGGCGCCACCGCTGCTGTCGTGCATCGTGGTGATGATCCTCACCCCTAGGTGGCTATGGTCACTACTGTGGCGCTGTATGGATCGCAGCGCCCCCTGGGGGTGCTCCCCGTGCCGCCATGGTCGTCGGCCATCTCTGCTTCGTCTTCTAGTTTTCAGCGAGGACTTATTGTAAGTTTTTTCCTCTCCCATCGTGCTCTTTGTGCTAGTTCATCCTATGCTAGATGTTGGTAGTGACCTTCCTGGTGATGTTCTCATCCTGATTAGTGTTCTTGGTTCTGCTTAGGGTTCATACCCTGTTGTTGATTAAGTAATTAATGAATTGGATCATGTGTTAATGATCCCTAAGCATGCTAAATGATGGTTAGCTGTGGCTTGCTGCTTAAGATGAACTATGGTGGTGCTAGTGGCTTATCAGATGATCCTATGGATTAATTTTTATATGGTCAGATGGTAAAGTTGCTCTAGAGGCAATACTTGGGAATCTAGTGGTTTAATAACACACCACTGTCATTTCTTGGTTAATGATAGTGAGTGTTGTGTGATGAAGTCACTGTATTAGCACTGTTGACATCAAGAATTCATATGTAGTTTGAGATCAAATGGTTTCAAACAGTGAAGATATACATAGGGATTTCTTAATTATGATTCCTGTGATGACAGGAAAATGATTTGTAGTTGGTTGGTTGAATCTGTGTAGATTGAATGCTTAACCTGATTAGTGTAGAACTGTTCTTGTGACACCATCTTTGTATGACACACAAGATTAGATTCTATTTCTTGATTTGGTTTGGTTCGAGCTTAAGATGAGTTTGGCATTAAAGATAAATAGAATTTTCCTTTCTTAAATCCCTAAGACCAATGATGTTGGTCTGAGGTTTAGGGTTTAATCCTTTAACTTGTTTATTCATATGGATGGGTTCTGGTAGTGATACCAGCTACTGTTTCTTGAATCAAAGTTTGGAAAAAATGATGGTAGGCTTGATCATTTGTATAGATCCATAAGATTAAATTCTAAGGTGATACTCTTGTCTTAGAGATGTGCCTAGAAGTTAAATCTTAGCTATATTCATTCTTGAATTGAAATATAGCTTGACAACTAGATCAATGATGTTGTTCTGAGATATAGTTGGATTCTTATACTTTTCTGGTTGCTTTTAGAGTTTAAAACCTAAGTGATGGATTCACCCCACTTGGGTGTTTTCTGAGAGTTTGAATAAGAGTCAGATCATGTATGCTTGTCTAATCTTAGACAGATAGATCATTAATGCTTGCCTAATCTTAGACAGATAGATCATGTGATGGTCTATTTACTCACCAGTCACCACTATCACTTGATGTTGTGGTTGCTAGTGGTTGATCGTGTGGTAGCTTGATCTGGTGATCCCTTGGTATTTCCAGTTCCTGGCTTGTCCTTGATCTAGCCCATCATCTCCTGATCCTGATGGCTTGACCTTGGTCTTGCTATCCACCTGATCTACCCCCTCCTTATGTCACCATATTGGTGACGTGATCCTGGGCTTTGGTTGGTTTGATCTAGCTTGGCTTTGGCTTGGTTTAGTTGCTGGCTGCTGTGCTTGGTGTGTAAAAGCAATGGAATGGTGTGGGGATTGGTTTACCACGGCTGTGTTGATAGTTTTGTTTGGTTGTGTTGCTGCTGTGGTGTTGACAGCACACACCATGCAGTTTGGTGTGTGTGCTTTTTGTGTGCCTGCTACACAATTGTGGATATGTTCTGAATTTTGAAAGTTACTTTCATCTGGTTACTTCTACTTGGCTGGTGAAACTTGCCCCTCCTTGCTGTTATTTGAATTATGGCTTAAAATTATGAAAGATACATTCTTTCATATTGGTGAAACTTGCCCCTTATATACTCAATGATGAAAAAGTGAACAATGCATGTCAACTCTGAGAGTAAAAATAATTCTAATCCTAACCTTCTTTTTCTTTTAAGTTTATTTATTTATTTTGACTAGATTTGAAGATCAAGACTTTAGTTTAGGTTTTATTTTTCTTTTTAGATTAATCACTTGTAATAACTATCATATTCAATTGTAATCTTTAATTTATTCTTTTGTACTCTTTATTTTTATTCTTTTGTAATAAAGATTGTACTATTATCAATAAAGAAATATTATTCTTTATTTATTTGCTATTGCAAAGTTTGTGGATGATTTTCATAAGTTACATTGTTTTAACTTATTTATTGAATAAAATTATGAAATGGATATTCATATTCTTAATTGCTCTCTTGATATAAAGTTTGAGTTATTATTGGTTAACTCTTAATTAAATCAAAGATTCAAACATTATTCAAAAATCCTTTTGAATTATAATTCAAACACTCAAGTTTTAAATTCAAATTTCATTTCCCAAAACACATAAGTCCACAAAGATCATATCAAAGTCCATAACATTCATCCTTCAAGACTACATCTAATCTCAAAGTATGAAAGAAACTTTGATCACTTTAGGTTTTTATTTGGCGAAAAATTTACCCACATTTTCACAGATGAATGCATGCAACATTTCAAATTCCTTAATCTACCGTTCGTTAGTTCCTAAATGCTGGGATGTTATAGATGTCCTCTGATCCTAAGTTTGCCACTTCTCCCATAAATATTAAAGATGAAGACTATGATTTCTCTCTTGATTTATCTTATCTAGATATTGTTGAGAAAGAACCTTTTTGTGGTACTGAAAATGAGAGTGTTGTGGCTCATATGAATGAGCTTTCTACTATGAGTGCTTTTTTCTCTGATGATTTTAAGATGCGCAAGTATTTTGTTACTAAGATCTTCCCTTTTTCATTAAAAGGAGAAGCTAGGGCTTGGTTTAATAGATTACCTCCTGGTTCCATTGATAGCCCTGATTGCTTGATTGCTTCTTCATTAAAAGGTATTAGATCTAAAGATGTGAAGAATCTACCTCCTACACAAGAATTATGTAAGTCAATTCCCCACTCGTCTACTATTGAGGTACACTCTCTCCAACACTTTGATGAAGGTGATATTCCTTATGGTAAGCCTCCTAATCAATGTTTAGAGGAACTTGACATTTTTATTGTTAAACAAGGTCATTTTAATAAACAAGTTCAGAATCATTTATTGGAAAACTCTAGAGCTATCCATGAGTTGAAAGATATTGTGGAAAGAACTTCTAATGATATTAAAATGCTTTGTAAACACTTTCAAATGGTTCAAACTCAACTTGATCAACTTGCTAAGGTAGAAAAGGATATGCTAGTTAATGCTTCAGGAGATAAACATGCTTATGGAATTAGAACTAGGAGTGGTATAGCTACTCAAGATCCTTTATATCCTGAAGGACACCCTAAAAGAATAGAGCAGGATTCCCAACAAGGTGAAGATAGTGGTAGTCCTCATAAGAGGAAGAAAAAGAAACATAAGATAGTTGAGGAACCACTTGAACCTGTTGTAGATCCTAATAGTATATCTGTCTCTGATGCTGAAATTGAAAGTGGTAATAATAATGATGCTCCTGATAAGGAGGAAGCTGAGGAAGAACCTGAGAAGCACACTAAGAACACTAAGTAAACAAAGGAAGATTTTATTGCTAATAAAAATGGTAAAGAGAGAGAACCTTGGGCGCAGAAACCAGGTAAGAAACACAAGCCAAAGGAGGAAGAACACTACAACAAGTTGTGAGTGGATGAGACCTTTATTTTTGCAAATTCATTTGACTGATGCTACTAAGTTGCCTCCTTATTCAAAGTATGTGAAGGATATTGTCTCTAGTAAAAGGAAGATTCCTAATGAGGATATTTCTACTTTGTTTGCTAATTACTCCTTCAATGGTAAGGTTCCAAAGAAACTTGGTGATCCAGGTATACCAACTATTCCTTGCTCCATTAAGAACAATTATGTTAGAATTGCTTTATGTGATCTGAAAGATGGAGTTAGTGTTATGCCTTTTTCTATCTGCAAGAGACTCCAGCTAGAAAAGTTGATACCAAATGATATATCTTTGCAAATGGATGATAAGTCAACTACTATTCCTGTTGGTATATGTGAGGATGTTCCTGTTCAAGTTGCTCATAATTTCTTGGTTTTGACTGATTTTGTTGTGCTTGAAATGCCTAAAGATGATAATATGTCTATTATTCTTGGGAGACCTTTTCTTAATACTGCAGGTGCTATCATTAATTGCAATCAAGGGAAAGTAACATTCAATATTAATGACAAAGAGCACACTGTCTATTTCCCCAAGAAGGTTGCTAAAAGCTATTGCTTGAATTCCATTGAAAATATTGAGAGCATCAAGGTTGGAGAAATATATTGTCCCATTCCACAAGAAAATTTTGAAACTATTATGATTGGGACCATTGCTATCAAGTATGAGGTAACATAATCACCTTGTGGAATGCAAAGTTTTGTTTCATATAAGATTGTTTTGGTGACAAGACTTGATCAACCTTGTTAACAAAAGGATTTTAATGAACAAAATAATGTTTTCACTTTGGTTATACTTGCTTTCTTTTACTTTTCTCCTTCCTAGTCTTTGCTTTAGCTTTAGTTTTGCTAGTTGTTTGCTTGTTTGATTTTGTTAGAGCTCCTATAGTTTAGCTTTTGGCTTGATTTTGCTTCTTCTGAAAAAACTGTTTCTCCTAGAAAATCAATTTTCATACCCTAAAAATTGGCCAAAAATAAAGCTTCCTGAAAAATCCCAGAAAATTCAAAATAATTTTTTCCTCGAAACAAGGGGCAGAAAGGCACCTGAGGTGACCTAGGGGGCCACCCCAGGCCACCACACCTATGGTAGGCGCGGGCCCACCACTAGTGGCGCCTAGGGGGGTCTAGCCCACCTGGGCCCCTCCAGGATGCCTCCTCAAATCCACATTCTTTCTCTCTCCCGAAAAACACCGGAAAACTTGCTCAAGCTCGAGTTCTTGCTGTTCTTGCTCGCGATTTTTGATCTCCTTGTTCAGCCCATCTCAAGTGCCGAATTCTGGAGGGATTGCTCCTTGGTATGTGCCTCCTCCACTTGTCCAATTAGATTTGTGATTGGTAGATTGTATCTTGAGTATTTTGCTACTGTAGGTGACAGTTTGTTTGAGCTTGCATGCTTGTTCTATGCTTAGAAACTTTGTTTTGATGCATGTGTAGTCCTCTAGCAAGTTCCTATGGTAGTTATTCATCATTTATCAACTTAGAAATCACTTGGTTTGATGGTTGTCTAAAAATTTTAGCAAAGAAGATGAGTGCTTATCCACTGAACCAATATGACTTGATGGTGCATGAGCCAATGAAGGTTCATCGTGAGGAGGCAGTTTTTCCTTCCATATATCCATGCCATGAATTTATGAGAGCTGCGGGGATCCTCCAAGATTTCCAAACTATGGTTACAAATGCAGGGTTGGAACGCTTTGTTGAAGGTGAACCATTCCAATATGTTAAGCTAACCATGGCTTTTGTGCAGGACTTCCGGTTCACTTGGTCTACTTCTAATCCCATGGTCCATTACAAAATATATAATATACCTGTCGACCTGCCTTTTGCTGATTTCTGTGCAGCAATTAGAGTATCTCAGTGGGGATCTTGTGAGAAGATCAAGGAGAGTCCCAAGTCACTTATGGATTTATATGCTGAGATTTGCCAAGGTTTTGACTTATCAAAGGAAAGTGGTAAAATTCGGAACATTCAGCTCCCAGCTATTAGATACTTTTCCTATTTCATTACCAAGTGTGTTCTTGCTAGAAAGATTGCTAGAAAGTTGTCTTCTTTTGATCTAGATTTTATTGCAGCTGCTCTGAATAGGAATAGTTCTTATAGTCTGGGTGCTTTGATAGCTCACCGTCTCACCACCAACCATGAGAAGATTGGAATTTGTGGAGGTCTCATTGCTTCTAGGTTGCTAGCTTTCCATGGTTTAGAGCCTCACTTTTCAGATTTTCAGTTCCCCATAGAGAGGCTTGATATTGAATCCATGATTCAGCATGGTTTTGTTTCTTTGGGGGCTAATGTGAGAAGTTTACCATATTAAATATCTTTTGACCAACAAGGTCGGAGAAAGGGTAGGACTGAGAAAATAGTTTATTTTCCTACACCTGCTTTGTTTAACTTTGAGAACAGGCAAGGATGGTCACTCATGGAGGAGGAGGTTGACACTTATGTGGGGGAACTCTCCCAGCAAGAGGAGAATGTTGAAGAGGATGCCGAAGACAATTCGGTTTAGCCCTCCAACTTGGGGGAGTCTTCATACTAGCAGGCCTCATTTGATTGGGGCGCGTCTTCTTCTTCATCTCATGCGCCTGACTATGATCATTCCTATGATGACCCACCAGCACGGGGGTACTATCCGCGCTATTGAGTCCCACTTAGGCCAAAAGGCTAAGCTTGGGGGGAGGTATACCAACATCACACTCAGATATATATCATGTTCGGTCGGTTCTTTGTATATCCATTGTTTCGCTTTCTTTTTGGTTTTTTTTTTGCTTCTTTCTAAAAACCCAGAAATACCAAAAATATTTTCGTTGTTTCTCTTGGTTTGTTTCTTTCCTTTGGTTTTCCTTAAAAGAAAAATCCAAAAGATTTTGCTTTGTTTGGTTTGCTTTGTTTTTTGGCTTTTCTTTGTTTGCTTATTTCTAAAAAATCGAAAACACCAAAAATATTTGTTGTTCTTCTTTGGTTTTGTGCGTTCTTTGCAGGGTTCAGCCATCCTCAGTGGATTTTGGTTTCATGTTAATATTCAAGTCACACAAGCGAAGTGCAATAATGAAGATTAAGACAACTCGAGGTGTGGTAAGAGGCTGGTAACGAACTCTATTTGTTTCAATTTTGTACATATACTCATCATTGTGAGCATGCTTAGCCTGTTTATGTAAGGTGTATGTCATTATGGATGCTTAGTAGTTCTTCCTTGTCTATGATTAGCTCCAGCTTGCTAATAGTTTGTAGCATGTCATATGAATGTTTGCTTGCATTGTTTTATTCATACTTTGGTATGATATCATGGTATCCTTCTCTGATTGTTCATGTGAATCGACTTGGAACATGCTCACGCATGCATATGACTAATCAATAGTCAGTAAGCCTGGATGATTTATTTTGCCTCAGAGTTCTTTTATCACTTTCATGCCATAATTAGTCCTATTTTGTTGCAAGCATGATTATGATAGTTATTGCTCTCTCGTTTGTCGCTCCCTCTCTATTTTTATCCTTCACTTGCACTGAGTATGTGCTCTACCTGTGCTTCCAACTCCCCAAAACCAATACTGCCAGCTGTGTCCACCATACCTACCTATTAGCATCATTTGCTACTTCAGCGCATATTCTGTATGCCGTGCTTTCTTCCAAAATAAAATATTTGTCTATTTTGAGAAAGTTAGTTAGTAAAGCTCTCACGAACTTGATGGCACACTTTATTCCTTGCACTTAATAATCTTGAACCATTGTGACTAGTCCATGAAAGTTATATGCTTGCTTATTATATACTGGGAGTCAGTAGAAACGTGCTGTCACGGGGAACGCTTTCAATACCTGTTGGATATCTCATCTAGTTGATACTTTTCTCTTTTGTTACGGATGTCGACGATGTGAAATAAAAGGGGAGGTTGTGAGTTCATGGAGTTTATACATTGTGTTAGAGAAACGCCTGGGCTGCTAGCCTAAGCCATGCTTAATCATGGTGGAAACTTGCAGCAACACCATAATGAGCATCTATGAAGAGTCCTCAATAAAAAGCTATGCATATGGTAAATAAAAAGATTGCTGAGATGCTCATTGTCTGCTTGCCTTGTCATTTTGGTTATGGGAAAGCTCATGTACCATGTGCAAGGGGTACCCCGTTGGCGGTTCTCGATGATATGCATGTATTTACAATGACAAGAACTTTCAGGTGACCAAAGTTGAGTAGCATGCGGTCATACTCAAGGGACTTGGGATTTCCAGTCTATGGTCTGTCAAGCATATGATTCAGAGTGGACCTCACTTTCACCTCAACCACATGAAGATGCCTATGATAGGGGCAATGAGAGCTCAAAGCTAATGAGTACCTTCCTTTCAGCATTGGGAAGCCTTTCAAACCTTCACAAAACTGTTTTCAAAACTTTGTTGAGTCACCACTTATTCTATGAGCACCTTCTTGAGAGCATAGTTGTCATTCTTGTGTTTGTTCCAAAAATTGGTTAATTATGTCATGACTTTGATGCTTGTATCTCTGATATCTTTACTTCTAGTCTTCATGTGAACTTCAGAGGTGCCTCATCATTTATATTGTGCTCTTCAAACAAAGGCAAGCGAGATACCACTCTATCATACCTTATTATGAGCATTCAATGTTGCTCATGTTTATGTTTCATGCTACTTTTTATTATTGAGTTGGTTTCTCTTCATAGCTTGTAATGACTATTGAGTAGACTTAGTTGCATACTTCTTATTATGAATTGTCTAAGCATCTACTCCTGTGCTGAGAATATTTAAATCATATGAAGCAAAGTGTTTGTGAAAGTTCTTTTATCGCACTCAGTTTTCAACTGAATTACTTGAGGACAAGCAATAAGCTAAGCTTGGGAGGAGTTGATACATCCAAAACGTATCTACTTTCTCGAACACTTTGCTACTGTTTCTTCTCTAAACTTGTGTGATTTGGATACAACTAACACGTACTGACGCTGTTTTCAGCAGAATTACCTTGGTGTCTTGTTTTTGTGCAGAAAAAAAACTATCAAGAAAAATTTCAGAAAATATGCCAAAAATTATATTTCACCAGAAGAACCACAGAGCCAGAAGAAGAGACGGAGGGGAGGCCTAGGGGGCCCAGACCCACCCCAGGCGCAGGCCCACCTGACCCCGCGCCTGGTGGGGGTGCTGCCACCCCAGGCAGCTCCTCGGCCTCCCTCTGTGCCTATAAGTTGCCTTTCGACCTAAAAAGCGAGGGGGTTCGATAGTTTTCCAGAAAGAGTTCCCCTCTGCCGCCACCACTAGAAACCAAGATTCGGATCCAGAAACTCTGTTCTGGTACCCTGCCGGGACGGGGAATTTGGAGAGGATCATCGCCATCGCCATCACCAACGCATCTCCATCAACCACCGATGTTTCCCTCATCCATGAGTGAGTAATCCCCCGCTGTAGGCTTGGGGATGGTAGGGATTGGATGAGTTCTATCATGTAATCGAATAAGATCTGTTAGGGGCATAGTACCTAGTATCTCTATTAGTGCTATTTGACTTTGTTGAAACTTGTTGTGCTTAATGCTTGTCACTAGGGCCTGAGTGCCACGATCTCAGATCTGAACTTATTATTGAATCATTATGATAGTATTGTTTGTGATCTTATCTGCAATTTGTGTACACATATCATTGTCCAGATCCAAAGGCCCCAAAGTGATAATAATTGGGACAACCGGAGGGGATGGATGTGGTGTGAGGATCACATGTGTTCATGGAGTGTTAATGCTTTGCTCCAGTTCTCTATTAAAAGAAGCACCTTAATTGCCAGTAGTTCCCTAGAGGCCCCACTGCCACGGGCTGGCTGGACAGAAGATGTTGTGCAAGTTCTCATTGCGAGCACGTATGACTATATTTGGAGCACATGCCTAGGATTGTTTAGTACTTGGATGATTGTTATCATTTATCTGCAATGCCCTAGATCTTAAAGTTACATGTTTAGACTCGTCCATGCAACGCCCGTCCATCCATCCCTATGCCTACCGCACTCGAATCCTACTATTACCGTTACTGTTACTATTGCTCCTGTTTCACTATTGCTGTTGCTGTTGCTACTGATAAACTTCTGTGAGCAAGAACTATTTCCAGGTGCAGCTGAAATGACAACTCAGTTGTTAAGGCTTGCAAGTATTCTTTGGCTCCCCTTGTGTCGAATCAATAAATTGGGTAATACTACCCGCGAATACTGTTGCGATCCCCTATACTTGTGGGTCATCATTTGTAAACATGTAAGAGTACCTAGTAAAGCCTCTTGTTAAACTAGCTTGTTGGTTAATATATGATCATGGTTTCCTGATCATGAACATTGAGATGTTATTAACAACAAGGTCATATCATTAGGAGAATGATGTGATGGACATACTCCTATAGTTAAGCGTAGCATAAGATGAAGTCATTTAAATAGTTCACTTGCTATAAGCTTTCAAATACATAGTAACCTAAATCCTTCGACCATGAGATCATGTCAATCACCATCACCGGATGGATGCTTTGATGACATAAAACACCACTTCGTAACCGGGTGGTTATAAAGGTGTCACTGAGTGTTCGGAAAGTATGTGTTGAGGCACATGGATCAAGAGTGGGATTTGTCCATCCATATGACAGATAGATATACTCTGGGACCTCTCGGTGGAATGTTATCCAATTGGCTTGCAAGCATGTGATAGGCTCACAAGGGATCACATATCACAGGAACAAGAAAAGAGTACTTGTCGGTAACGAGGTTGAACTAGGTATGCAGAGATACCGACGATCAAACCTCGGATAAGTAAAGTATCGTGAGACAAAGGGAAATTGTTATCATATGTAAATGGTTCATTTGATCACGAAGTAATCGTAGAAATATGTGGGAGCCATATGAATTTCCAGATTCCTCTATTGGTTATTGATCGGAGAAGAATCTCGATCATGTCTGCATAATTCACGAACAGTAGGGAGACACGCTAAAGGATTCGATGTTGTTTAGTAGATATGTAATGTGAGTAAAGAGACTAGCCACCGGCTACCGTCTAGCCTAAACCCTAGCCACCGGCTACCCTCTTCCCTAGGCATATAAACCCTAGCCCTGAGGCTCTCTCTACTCCAACATACCCGCTCCGGCTTAGGCGAAGCCCTGCGGGATGTCCCCTCTACTTCTGTCACCACGCCGTTGTGCTGCCGGAATCGCAAGGAGAGAACTACAACCTCCGCTACCTGTTGGAACAAGGGAGAGGAAGGTCTTCATCGAGTACCGAACGCGTGACTGACTACCGGAGCGCTGCCGGAACGTGGCGCCGGAAGGATCGTCTACGCGATCTTAAGATCAGCAAGTGAACGACTACATCACCCATGAGAATCTGCTCTCATTAACCGCTTTGGAATCTTCGAGGGTGATTACTCTATCGACTCGTTGCTACAATCTAGTAGATAGATCTTGGTTTGTGTGTGTTCATGCGGTAGAATCTTTTTGTTTTCCATGCGACAAACCCCTACAGTGGTTCCTTCCGGGTCGAGGATGTCTCATCTATCAATTCTGAGACCATCTGAGGCGGATCATCGATGATGGATGCAATTGTATTCATGCAACTATCGCGAGGGAGCTAGTTATCCGCCTAGATCTGAGTAAAGCGTCCATCCCCAATGCGCTTAATTAGTCCCTGGATCAGGATTTCCCTTCCATCCAAAATAGACCGCCATATTTGCGAAGGGTGAGGACCAAGACCTGCATCTAGAGAGAATTGTTAGGAAAATAGATTGCCTTTAGTAACCAGGCACGTAGAGATCCTGGCTCTTGCATCATTCTCCAGGATTGGTGTGCAGGTAAGCAGAGATTGAAAAGATCCAAATCTCTAAATCCAAGCCCTCCCAGGTGCTTAGGCATTGTCAAAACATCCCACGACACCCAATAAGGCCTTCTCTTCCCATTTGTACTCCCCCACCAGAATTTCCTACTCAACATATTGATATGTTCACAAAGGCCTCGGGGTAGTTTAATGCACACCATTGTATATATCGGAATAGCCAGGGCCACTGACTTGATCAACACCTCCTTACCACCAGCTGAGAGTAACTTCTCAAGCCATCCTTTCACCTTGCTCCATACCCTATCTTTCAGAAATTTGAAAATTCCACCTCTTCATGATCCAACATCAGTAGGCATACTGAGATATCTTTCATTTAAAGATTCATTGTTGACCTCAAGAATTCCCTTGATCAAATTACATCTAGGTTTTTGACATCCTTTTGTGAAGAAAATGGATGATTTATCCTTATTAATCCGTTGACCCGAAGCTTAGCAGTATCTCTCCAAAAGGGTTGACAGCTGTTCCGCTCCCTCTCTAGTACCCTTAAAAAACAGCAGACTATCATACGCAAACAAAAGGTGATTTACTAGTGGCACCGATGGTGCCACCTTAATACCTCCAAGATGCGATGACTCGTCATGAACTTTTAAAAGGCACGAAAGTCCTTCTACTGCTAGTAAGAATAAATAGGGCGAGATAGGATCACCTTGCCTGATTCCCCTCGATGGTTTGAATTCCTCAAGCTTTCTCCCATTGTATATAACGGAGAAAGAGACTGATATGACCATTCCCATCACAACATTTATCCATTTCTATGCAAAGCCAAGTTTGGTCATAATGGCCTCCAAGTAATTCCGTTTCACACGATCATATGCCTTCATCATATCCAGTTTTAGCGCACAATAGTTGTTTATTTTTGACTTATTTCTCTTCATGAAGTGCAAGCATTCATATGCTAATATGATGTTATCAATAATCAATCTCCCAGATAAAAAAGCAGATTGCTCCTCGGAGATTATGTTAGTTAGAATTACCTTTAACTGATTGGCAATATCCTTAGAGGATATCTTATAGAACACATTGCACAGACTAATAAGGCAAAACTATGACACAAGAGTAGGGTTCTTGACCTTCGGAATCAAGACCAGGATCGTCTCATTAATTCTCTCTGTAGACTCACTGCCCTGTACTATACTTAGTATAGCTCTGGTGACATCTTCACCATACACATCCTAGTGCCGCTGAAAGAAATTAGTCGGTAAACCATTTTGCCCAGGCGCCTTTGTTGGAAACATTTGGAAGAGGGCTTCCTTTACCTCGACACTAGAATACGTCACAGTGAGCAACTTGTTCATAGCTGCGGTAACTTTGAATAGTACATGGTCAAGCACACGTTCCATATCATGCACCCCTTCCAATGTATAGAGGTTACAGTAGAATTCCAATGCCAGACCTTGCATCTCAATTTTATCCTCCGTGATCTGCCCGTCAGGACGTTGTAGTGCTTTAGTTAAGTTCTTTCTATTTCTCATGCTTGCTTGTTGATGAATTTTTATCACCATGGTTTAGCCATTCGACACGGGAACGCTGCCACCACATTATTTCCTCATGGTGATAGAGTTCAACCAGGCGTTCACCGATTTTCAACTCACGGTGGCTAGGGCCTACTCTCGGCAGTAGATCCCTCAAGAGTTTTAGCTCTTTTTCTAGCTTGTGAATCTCCTTGCGCACACTTCCAAAGGTCTCTGAAACCCACCTTCCAAGATCATGTGCCAAATTAGCCAGGTTGGCCCGCACATTGCCAACAACCAAGGTCGAGGCACCACCATTCCAACCAGCAACCACAATAGGCTTCAATTCCTCATGGCGTTCCCACATAGTCTCGTACTAAAATTGAGCCTTGATGCCGGGAGATGAAAGCTCCACATCAATCAGGTTAAGCAGAAGCGCACAATGATCTGATGTCACTGTATCCACATGCGTCACCATCTCCAAAGGGAACTACGCACTCCAGTCCGTCGAACCAAGCATACGATCAAGCCGAACCCTTGTATATGTACCGCCAGCAACTTTTTCCTCCCAGGTCTAGAAGTGACCTTTACACCCGATGTCTATGAGGTTGCACACATCAACTTCCTCTCAAAACCCTTGAATTTGTGTGTGAGTTCGGGTTCCCACGCCTTCATGCTCATCAACACGAAGTACCTCGTTGAAGTCCCCAATACAGAGCCAAGGTAAAGTGCTCGTACTGTAGATGTCCTTCATTGTTTCCCACGTCCTGTACCGATCAACAGTCTGTGCTTCTCCATATACACATGTGAGCCTCCACGGGCTATCTCCAAGACCCTCAACCGAGGTGTCAATGTGATACATTGAGTAGCCCAAAACTTCAACTTTTATATTAATATTCTAGAAAATACAAAGACCTCCTTTTGTACGAATACTACCAAATCCATAGGGCTCTATCAAAACCTAGAGTACTAGCCAGAGCCTCGACTCTACTTTTTCTAATTTGAGTTTCTTAGATACAAAAGATAGTAGAGCAAACTTTCCAAGAAAATCACGCATCTCCCGAATTTTCGAGGCATTGCCCGCTCCTCGATAATTCATGCTATAAATACTCACTGGGCTTAGCGGAAGCTTGATGAGTGCGTGAACACTTTGTTGGGAGACCCCAAGAGGAAGGTATGATGAGCGCAGCTAAAAGGATCGTATGGGCACCTAGAGGGGGGTGAATAGGTGCTACTTCAAATTTTCTTCTTTTTCAATTTAGGGTTTGACAAGAAAGGTAAATTCTATAGATTATGCAACTAAGGTGAATTTACCTATATGACAAACAAGAAACAACTAGCACAACACTAAGCAAGAACAAGTAAGTAAAGTGCAGTAAAGGATATAAGTAACCAAAGTGGTGGACGCGGAGACACACGGATTTGTTTCCCGTAGTTCCTTCCTTTTGAGGGGAAGCACGTCTATGTTTGGAGAGAGGGTGGTTTTAAACCACCAATGCGATGAGAGGCCTCCCTTGTTCTCCGATGAATCTCACCCCAACGGGATCGATCAACCTTCCACTATATCGGCAACCTTCGAGGTGGAAGCCGGCACCTTTACAACAAGTTCGGGGCACACATCCACAACTTAATTAGAGGCTCCCAAATACAAGCAAGCTGTCAAGACAAGCTTGTAAGAACCGAATCAAAGCTAGGGTTTCCAAAGAAACACTAGAGCATGGGGGCCCTCAAGTGAATGAGGGGGAAATGAAGATATCTCTTAGTGAAGCTGTAGATCAAGGCTTCCTCCTTCGATTCTCCAAATATCAATGACTTTGGATGGTTGGATGAAGAGATCTTGTAGATTTGGTGACTCTAATGGAGTTTGTGTTCTTGAGCAGGTCAAGCACCTGGAGGAAGGGGATAAGGGTCCCTATTTATAAGCAGCCCCCTCCATGAACCGTTTTCTGACCGTTGGAGAAGAACCAGACCGGAGACTCCGGTCTACACCGGAGATTCCGGTCCAGCCTCCGAACCAGTATGCAGTAGGACCAGGCCCTTTTATGACCCAAGGGGGGCCGGAGACTTCGGTCCAGTAGAACCGGAGACTCCGGTCTGAGGCCACACCAGAGACTCCGGAGGAGCCTCCGGACCTTGCTCCGCACCCCCATACAGTATGACCTAGCCATGTTCTTGATGCCTCTACCGGGGACACCTCTGGAAACTCCGGTCCACACCGGAGACTCCGGTCCATGCAGACCGGAGACTCCGGTTTGGAATTTCTAGAACTATGTCAATCTTTGATGGTCCACAAGTATAGGGGGTGTATCGTAGTACTTTCGATAAATAGGAGTGTCGATCCCAACGAGGAGCAGAAGGTGCTGAACAGTGGTATGGAGCAGGAAATCCCTATGAATACTTAGCAAACTGATTTTTAGAGGTTTTCTGACAAGGCAACAAAATAAAGAGCAAGTAACAGAAGTAACGAACAAACGAAGCAAGTGGCCCAATCCTTTCTTAGCAAAGTACAAGCCGGTGGAAATACTTATAAGGACCAAACGTTCTCGACGACACATGGGAATTCTGTCAAGTGATTTCGCTGCAAATAGCTGAGTACTCTTCTTTGGTGTTTGTAAGTGTTGTGTGGGTGAACCTGTGCTAACATACTGCCCTTCCTAGGACTAATACATACTTGTGATTAAACCCCCTGCAAACATCCATAACTACAGGAAAGTAATTAAGATATAAATCTAACCATAGCCTTAAACTCTGAGATCCTACACTCCCTTGTGCAAAGGTGTCCTAACAGGGGTTCAGGTTTCTGTCACTCCGGCAACCCCGCGATTGGTAGCCAAATACACAATGCATTCCCCTAGGCCCATAAATGGCGAAGTATCATGTAGTTGACATTCACATGACAACACTAGAAGAATAGCACCACAACGTAAATACTAAACCATCGAATAATAACTCATCACAGATTCACTACTAACAACATGACTTCTCCCATGTCCTCAAGAACCAAACAAACTACTCACGAGACATCATATGGATCAAGATAAAAGATGATATGGTAATGGATAACAATCTGAACATAAAAAATAATCCAATGGTTCCACTCACAAGCATCAACTACAATAGTAATTAACATCGAGAAAGTTTCCCCTAACGAATTAAAGCAATATCCAACACAATTGTTATAGCGGGATGGAGTGGTGATGGTGGTGCTAAATGGAATATGCCCGAGAGGCAATAATAACGTGGTTATTATCGTATTCCTTATTTATGATAAATGTTTATTTTGCATGCTATAATTGTATTAATACGGAAACGTTAATACATGTGTGTTTAATAAACAAAAGGGAAGTTCCTAGTTATGCCTCTCTTATACTAGCTCGTTGATTAACAAGATGATCAAAGTTTCCTGATCATGGACATTGGATGTTGTTAATAACGAGGTCACAACATTAGTGTAATGATGTGATGAACATTCATCTGAAGTATAGCATTACGATAAAATTCATTGAGTTTATATTGCTATAACAACTTACGAAGTGATCCTAATCCTTAGACCATGAGATCATGTCAATCACTAACACCGAAAGAGTTTCTCGATGACATCAAACGTCACACCATAATTGGGTAATTATAAAGATGACTTCAGAACTACTAAAGTGTTATGTTGAGGTTCATGGATCGAGAGTGGAATTTTTTCATCCCGATAACGGATAGATATGCTCTGGGCCCTCTCGGTGACATCACATTGATTACCTTGCAAGCAAGTGATTTGATCACTAGAATGTTATATCATGGGAACAAGAAAAAGAGTGCATGTCGGTAACGAGATAAAACTAGGTATGGAGATACCGATGATCGAATCTCGGACATGTAATATATCGTGAAACAAAGGGATTAAGATACTAGTGTAAAAGGTCCACACGATCACAGAAGTCATCGTTGAATGTGTGGGAGTCAGTACGGATCTCCAGGTCCCGCTGCTGATTATTGATCGGAGAGGGGTCTCAATCATGTCTGCATTATTCGCGAACCGTAGGGTGACACACTTAAGTGATACCGACACCATTCGTAGCAAATGATATTTCAGAAAAAGAAAAGGAAAGCGCAGGAATTTATTTCACTAGACACCGGAACTGTTTTGGTTGAAATTGCTAAAACTAGTTCTGCATGTAAAATTGAATACTAGCAAGGCGTTTTATGTGAATGTTTGTTAATTAAATTAATTAACAAAATTATGAATAAATAAATAAAAGAGTTTTATTTAAATGAGAGCTTGCATTAAATTTGGTGGAAATTTAATGCATGTGAGTGGATTTTTGAGTGGAGGCTCTTTTATGGGAGTGGAGGCTTTTCATTTTGAGTGGGAGCTCCACCCACATGAATGTGGGAGAGGTGGGGGAAGCCCCCATGGCTGGGTGCCATGCCCCTTGGGTGCCCCCATCTCCCCTATAAAATGGCCCCCTCTCATCCTCTCAAAGTACACCTCCTCGCGAAGGATCTCTCTCCCCCTTTTGAATTTCCCCATGGTCTCGGATCAGCGAGATACATGTTCCCGGTGGCTTTTTCTGGAAGGATTTGTTAATTTCGCTGCTTCACTGGAGCGAGGGCGTGGAGGTTGTCGGGGTACCCGTACGTGTGTGCGATCACGGATGCACCACTGCTTTGCGGTGCTGGACTTGATGGTGCTGGACCGGCTGGACCAGATGGACTTCATCACGATATTGAGATCGGCAAGCATTCGTCTACATCATCCACGAGTACAACCTCGTTAATGCTATTCCGTCTTTGAGGGTATGTATTCTATGGATGTATATCCACCCATTGCTTGTATCTAGTAGATAGATCTTGGTACATAGTTGTTCCCATCGTAGGAAATTTTTTGTTTTCTATGTTGCAAACCCGACAGTGGTATCAGAGCCAGGTTTATGTGTAGATGCTTTGCACGGGTAGTACACATATGAGTATGTGGGCGATGATGATCATTTTATTGCTTCTTAGTTGTACTTTGGATATTGGTGGCATAGTGGGATGAAGCGGCCCGGACAAACTTTACATGTCCTCGCACATGAGACTTGTTCCACGCTTGACATGCAACTAGTTTTGCATAAGTGGTGTTTGATTGCATCTTATATTGCTTGTTTTGCGTTTTATTACCATAATAAGATGATCCATCATTTAGATATCAAGATAAGAATGTGTTCTTCCTTAAGTATGCACCGACAATGTTTCGTCGCTTCAAGACATCACGTGATGATCGGGTGTACTTGAATCCACGAGCATATCTCGGGTGTAAGACAGTTTTACACACACGAATACTAAGGTTCTTACTTGGCGAGCCTAGCATGTACATACATGGCCTCGGAACACGGACCGAAAGGTTAAGCATGAGTCATATGTTTTGATATGATGACCATATGGATGCTCGCCTTTGAAGCTACACCGACTCACGTGATGATCGGACTTGGTGTAGTAGATTTGGTTCATGTAATCACCAAAAAGACACGAGGGATGTCGTTTTTGAGTGGGATTTCATTTCTAATTTGGATTAGTAGAACTCAATTTATCATGAATTAAATCAAAGTGAATTTGCATAATTTGTTGTAGTCATTGGCATACGTTCACCACCTTATGCTTAGTTATAATTGAGATAATAGAACTATAGAATTCTGGAAATATACTTTACGAACTGGTATCGTATTGTGTTGAGTGTCAATCTAAAGTTTAAAGTCCTATTGCAAACTTTCAGAAAACTTTATTTACTCTGTGAGATTTAATAATTGGTATTAAATCAAGAGTAACAATTCCAGTGTTAGTATCTTAAGTATCATGTTTGCCTCCATGATTCTTGATTTAAATATCGAGATTATCTAGGAGCTGAAAGAATTGTTTCAGAAACCATCATGTGTGGCAGATATAATGATATCTGAAACAATGTTTTGGTTGCAATATGATAGAGTATAATGTATGTTCTCATATTGGATGAGAATTTACAAAGGTTGGAGATGCTAGACATCCTAATCATCCAAAAGGGTTTTGGGAAGTAATGTTATACTCACAATTCGTCTTTATAAGCTACATTGGCTTGATCATGAAAGTCGTCATGATAAGGATGAATAGAAGATGTATGTAAAGTATTTACTACACTAAAAGATTACTAAGGAATGGATTTTGAAAGAATACCAATCATTTGATGATGGTGATCTACTTCAAAGTGCAAGTCTAAAGGTATTATTATTTCAATATACACGCTTTGGACTATGTGTCATGTATATGGCGCCACTTTTGATGTTGATAGATTCTTTTAAAATGAAAAGGAAATGCTAAAAGAGAATCTATAAAATATATTTGGCAGAAAAGAAAAGATTGGAAATATCCAATTTAGGTATATGGATGATAAACATGTTATGGTTGTATTCTTTGCTTGTTAAACAATGTGGTTCTTGGGTATTGGATACCGCATTGGTTGGTATGAAATTTAATACGGAACAACGCAATTCATGAACCACAATGGCCTAAGTAACTATCAAGAGAATATGTGATGATGTTCATCGAAAACAAACAAACCGTTGTTTGTATTTCTCGTTGGCATCAAAGCTTGCCTTCAAGATTTCTTTTAATAATAGTTATTTAAATCAGGAATTATGAGAACAAAGGTTGTTCAAATAATTACCATATTCCATATAAGATGGATGATTTACAAATCTAGTTGGAGAAATCACATCCATAAAACCTAATGCTAAAATGTCGCAAGACAAATAATTGAAAAATCACTTATGAAGTGACATCACTGTTTAAATTATATTGGAAAGAAAACATGAAGAATCTCCATATTCATGGATTTTTCGAGTCTTTGATTTGATCAAGTGACGCTTGTGAGACTTTCCTCGGGATAATTAAAACTTCGTTCAAAGGCCAAAGAAGAGCGAACGACTAAAATATTGGAATTTATACATATCTATGTATGTAGTCCATTATATGTAGTCGTAAGCGATGGGTTTCAACTTCATATACTTTCTCCAGAAGTTTGAGTGAATGTTCACTTAATGAGAAATAAGTATGAAATATTTGAAAATGTTCAAAAGACTTTCAAGATGAAGTGAAAAATCATTGTAACAAGAAAATAAAATGGTTTATGATTTTATCATAAGGTATTTATTTGAGTTACAAGTGTAACAAGAAAAATAAATGAATTATGATTTATCATAAAGGGATTTATTTGAGTTACAAGTTTAGCAAAACACCTAGATTTACATCTCCTGAAACACCATAGGAGTATGGATTGTTTGATATTTGTAATGAAACCTTGTGTGACATGGTTGGATCAAAAGTGTTATTTATAAAACTGCCATTATGTTTTAAAATATTATAGCTTTAGATACTACCGCTTTTACACTGAAAATAGCTCCATCTTGATCCGTTGAAATGACACCATCTGAGTTATGGTTTGGGGTAAAACCCAAGTTGTCATTTCTTAAATTTTGGTATGCTAAACATAAGTAAGATGTTTACAACCAAAGTCGGATAAGCATGTCTTTGTAGGTTATTTCGAATAACAATTGGGTATTCCTCCATAACACCAAGGACAAAAGGGTTTCTCGCTTGAAATGTGAAGTTTCTTGAAAAAGGAATTTTTCGCAAAAGTTAAGTGGGAGGACAATAGAACTTTGATAAGGTTAACAAACCTTAGCTAAATGTGCTGAGTTGCGCAGCACCGGAAATGGTTCCAGAGGCTTCCATAATGCTCATAGCTTATGTGCCTCAAAGGTTGTGGTCACGGAGATCTAAGTTCTTATTGAACCAAGTCGGTCGGATAAACAAATCAAATGCTGAGATTTGAGAGTAAATCATTATTTTTTGACAATGATGAACCGAACACATACAAAGAAGCGATGATGGGCCCTGACTCCATCAAATGGCTTGAAGCCATAAAATCCGTGATAGTTCCATACACGAGAAATCAAGTTTTGAACTTGGAAGACCCTCCGGAAAGGTGTAAAAACCTATCGGTCGTATTTGGATCTATAAAGAAACAGACATGGATGTTTCACATCTATGAAATAGTCGACATGTTGTAAAGTATTTTATGACAATGATCAAGGAGTTGACTATGACAAGATTTGATCTTTCATAGCGATATTTAGTCTGGACGGATTAAAATGGCAACCACTACATATAATTTGGTATATGGTAGATGAATAAACAAAACAAAGTTCTTCTAATAGAATGGTTACCTAGGACGTGTATATGACCCGATCCAAAGGGTTTTTGTTAATTCAAAGGATGCTAAAAAGGGCATGCAAACTTCAATGGTTGAAGTAAGCATCGCGGAGTTGGAATCTTCACCGTGATGAAAAAGAGTTTTCATCAAGAGACGATGAAGATGCTTGCATTTGCAAGAAATTAAGTGGGAGCGCTGAGACATATTTCTAATACATTATGTGGAGGACATCTTGTTGATTAGAAATGATGTAACTTTTATTGACAAAGGTTAAGAATTTCATTTCGATGAAAGACTTAGGCAAAACCCGAATATTTAGCATGAATGTCTATAGTGGATAGACTGTGACGCTAATATGGTTGTACCAAACATACATATATGAGATATTGAAGGAGTTCAATATAGAAACGACAAGAAATGATTCTTGTCGCATGGAAAGAAATTGAATCAAGATTCAAGTGTATCGACACTTGATAAGTGAAACAAGATTCAAGTGCTTTGACACTTGATGAGTGAAATCACAAGAATGTTTTGATCAATCATTCCATGATATGTACACATCCAGATATGTCCTATGCTCTAAATGTTATGAGCATATACCAGAATGAATCATACAATGATCATTGGACAATACTAAGGAAATTCTTATGATCTTTTGGAAGAACTAAGAATATATTTGTGTAGAGGTGACAAACAATTATAAATAGTTCATTGTAAAGCGTTAATTGATACTAGTTTTGTCACAAGATAGAAATTAAGTTTATCTCAATTTAAACTATGGGTGGCACAATGTAATGGAAAGGAGATTCCATGATGGATTTGGATGAAATCCATAGTTAAGACATTGTGACGAATACTACAATAGAAGGGCTAAGTATATGACTGCTATAGTAGCAGCAATGGATGGAATTTGTGTCAAGTAGTTTGTTATCAAACTAAGGTGTGGTTCACAACGGGCTAACACTAAATATATATTATATGACAATAGTATCGACATGATTTAACCCCAAGGAACTAAAGGTCTCACCAAAAGACCAAACTTATACAATGCCATCTCATTGGAGAATGAGTGATGCGTGAAGACGCAAAGACATGCAAATACACAAGGACCTGAAGCGTCAGATCCGTAGATTATGTTAACCACTTGCAATTGCGTATATGGAACACCAGAAAGCCATAGGTGTTCATTACGCAAAGTTTCAAACTAGATTATTGTCTCTAGTGCAAGTGGGAGACTGAAGGGAATATGCCCGAGAGGCAATAATAAAGTGGTTATTATCGTATTCCTTATTTATGATAAATGTTTATTTTGCATGCTATAATTGTATTAATACGGAAACTTTAATACATGTGTGTTTAATAAACAAAAGGGAAGTTCCTAGTTATGCCTCTCTTATAAACTAGCTCGTTGATTAACAAGGTGATCAAAGTTTCCTGATCATGGACATTGGATGTTGTTAATAACGAGGTCACAACATTAGTGTAATGATGTGATGAACATTCATCCGAAGTATAGCATTACGATCAAATTCATTGATTTTATATTGCTATAACAACTTACGAAGTGATCCTAATCCTTAGACCATGAGATCATGTCAATCACTAACATCGGAAGAGTTTCTCGATAACATCAAACGTCACACCGTAACTGGGTGATTATAAAGATGGCTTCAGAACTACTAAAGTGTTATGTCGAGGTTCATGGATCAAGAGTGGAATTTGTTCATCCCGATGATGGATAGATATGCTCTGGGCCCTCTCGGTGATATCACATTGATTAGCTTGCAATCAAGTGATTTGATCACTAGAATGTTATATCACGAGAACGAGAAAAAGAGTGCATGTCGGTAAAGAGATCAAACTAGGTATGGAGATACCGATGATCGAATCACGGACATGTAATATATCGTGAAACAAAGGGATTAAGATACTAGCATAAAAGGTTCACACGATCATAGAAGTCATCGTTGAATGTGTGGGTGTCAGTACAGATCTCCAGGTCTTGCTGCTGATTATTGATCGGAGAGGGGTATCGATCATGTCTGCATTATTCGCGAACCGTAGGGTGACACACTTAAGGGATACCGACACCATTCAGAGCAAATGATATGTCAGAAAAAGAAAAGAAAAGCGCAGGAATTTATTTCACTAGACACCGGAACTGTTTCGGTTGAAATTGCTGAAACTGGTTCTGCATGTGAAATTGAATAATAGCAAGGGGTTTTATGTGAATGTTTGTTAATTAAATTAATTAAAAAAATTCTGAATAAATAAATAAAAGAGTTTTATTTAAATGAGAGCTTGCATTAAATTTGGTGTGAAATTTAATGCATGTGAGTGGATTTTTGAGTGGAGGCTCTTTTATGAGAGTGGAGGCTTTTCATTTTGAGTGGGAGATCCACCCACATGAATGTGGGAGAGGTGGGGGCAGCCCCCATGGCTGGGCGCCATGCCCCTTGGGTGCCCCCCTCTCCCCTATAAAAGGCTCCCCTCTCATCCTCTCAAAGTACACCTCCTCGCGAAGGATCTCTCTCCCCCTTTAGAATTTCCCCATGGTCTCGGATCAGCGAGATACATGTTCCCGGTGGATTTTTCTAGAAGTATTTGTTGCTTCCGATGCTTCACTGGAGTGAGGGCGCGGAGGTTGTCGGGGTACCCGTACGTGTGCGCGATCATGGATGCACCACTGCTTTGCGGTGCTGGACTTGATGGTGCTGGACCGGCTAGACCAGATGGACTTCTTCACGATCTTGAGATCAGCAAGCGTTCGTCTACATCATCCATGAGTACAACCTCGTTAATGCTATTCGGTCTTCGAGGGTATGTATTCTATGGATGTATATCCACCCGTTGCTTGTATCTAGTAGATAGATCTTGGTACATAGTTGTTCCCATCGTAGGAATTTTTTTGTTTTCTATGCTCTACAGGTGCTGGTGGAGATGATGGTGTGGATGATGATGATGATGATCCCGATTAAGCCTAGCTTGATGATGGTGTTGATGGTGACGGTCTCCCCTCTCCGGGAAGGAATCCCCCCGGCAGAAATCTATTTGACGGAGAGATCTTTCTCTCTCGGTGTTTTCCGCCCCCGAGAGGCGGCAGAAATCTATTTGTGGTCGCTCTCCTGGTGTTAGGGTTCCGTAGGGAAGATATAAGCGAAGGGGCGGAGTCGGAGGCCGAACAGGTGGGCCAAACCCACCCTAGGAGCAGGGTCAGGTGGGCCCGCGCCTAAGGGGTGTGGGCCCCCTGAGGCCCCCCTTCTCTCCTCCTTCCGGCTTCCTTCATCTTCTGGTAAAATAATATGTTTCCATATTTTTCTGGTATTTTTTTGATCTTCGCAAAATTGCACCGAAACGCCGTATTTTCCATTAGAATCCAGACTCTGGCAGTCCATCCTCTAGGAATCATCCAACATGCATAAACAGATGAAAGGCCATAAGTAATACCTCATAATAAGACAAATATCAATGAATAGAGGTAAATTATGATATAGAATGGTGATGCAAATTGGGCGTATCAACTCCCCCAAGCTTAGACTTCGCTTGTACCCAAGCGAATACTGAGCTCAGTAAACATGTCCACAGGTTCATGGAGTGAAGTGTCGATAAAATAATACGAACAAGAAGCATCACACTTACCATTGCACAACTCATAGAAGAAAGCAACTCACCATTATATAACTTAGCTTGCAACCAAGTACAACAGTCACAAATAGAGATGCATAAAGATAAATCATAATTGGAGTTGGCAAACTTGTTCCTGGTCAGATAACACCAGGTAAACAGTTTCACAAAAGCTTTTTTGTAGAAATTTCAAAACATGAGCACTCTTTGCTCAAAAAGGTTTTTCATAAGTGAAGGCTTTCAAAGTAATACTCAATAGATAAGAGTTTTGTGCAGAAAAGGGAGATAAAGAACATGATTGAATAAATCACCATATGAATGCTTGAAACACAACAACTCAAAAGCTTGCTGGAGATAGAGAGGAAGTAGGTTTACTAACTCAACTGGTAGCTGGTAGAAAGGTCCCTTCTTAGAGGGTAGTAGGGATTACAAGTCATAAAGAGCTTCCAAAAGATTATGGTACTGACTAGCTTTGAGCCCTCATTGCCCCTATCATAAGCATCTTTAGATGATTAAGGTTAAAGTGAACAAAGATGGAGTATATGCTTGACGAAATATAAGTTGACAATCTCATGTCCCTTGAATATGCGGGCCACTCCTCATGCATACTCAACTTTGGGTCCAGGTAAGTTCTTGTCATTGTAAGTATTTTCATATCATTGAGAACCGCCAACGGGGTACCCCTTGCACATGGTACAAGAGCTTTTCCATAAACAAAATGACAAGGCAAGAAGACAATGAGCATCTCAGCAATCTTTTTATTTACTATGCATATAGCTTTTTATTGAGGATGCTTCATAGATGACTCACTATGGTGATGCTGCAAGTTTCCACCATGATTAAGCATGGCTTAGGCTAGCGGCCCAGGCGTTTCTCTAACACAGAATACAAACTCCATGGACTTACAAGTCCCCTCTTTATTTCACACCGTTGACATCCATAGACAAAAGAGCACGATATCAACTATGTACGACAAGGTACAAGTGCAATGTTGAAAATGTTCCCCGTGACAACACGGTTTTGCTAATCCCAACATATAGATGCAAGCATATACAACTTTGATGTCCACAATGGTTCAAGTTTATTAGGGGAAAGTAAATAAAGTGTGCCATCAAGTTCGTGAGAGCTTTACTAACTAGTTTTCACATAACAAAATACTTTTTAATTCGAAAGGTAGATGAAGCTTGAGAATTTTCTAGGAATAGCAACACCTACTAGGTAGATATGGTGGACACAAGTGGCAAAGGTTTTTGGTTCAAAGGGTTTTGGAAACATGAGAAGTATACCTTCTCAAAACAGGTTTTTGGCTAGCAAGGCTGGGTAGCAAGCAACAGAGTTGAAAGAAACAAGAAAACATACAAGTAATAAATCCAAACATGCAATCTTCCTCGAAGATACAAAAGAATCTTAAATAAAGAATACTAAGCTTATGAGCCAACAAGAAAACAAATGATACAAAATACCTGTAAGCTTTTTCTTTCTTTCTTTTCTTTCAAACTAATGCCACTGACCAAAACTCGGTTTGCCAAAACCAATTTAGATCCACTCGATGATCCCAAAGTGGTGCCAATACTGAACAACAAGATCCATCATATAATAGACATTGCAAACTAAAAATAAGAAGTGCAAAAAGTAAAGATGAGACTTCTCATTAATATTCCAATAAAGGCACCCACACCAAGGGATACATAGATAACCAACTAAAAGAGAGATACTTCCACATGCAAACCAAACTATAAGATAACTTCTCTACCACAGATATGAATCCACTAAAAAGGTAAAATATGAAAGATAATGGTGGTGATACCGTGACACTCCCCCAAGCTTGGAACAAGCGAAGGGGATGCCAAACCTGATGACGAATCACTCCTTCGGTGGTGGTGTTCTTCCAATTAAATCTCCATAGGCTTCTTGCCTTTGTTGGTGGAGGCCATGGTGCTCTAAACTTGAGGAGATTTCCTGGCAGAAACAGATCGAACCGAAAACACGACGAGAACACGATGCAAGAACCTCGGGGAACCCGGGGTGTTATATATTACGAAGATTCAATGCATCAGGAAAGCTTTGACACGAAAACAAAGTGGAGACGGAGTTCGGGGGAGTCAAACCCCCTCCAGGCACGGCCAGGCTAGGCCCGCGCCTGGGGTGGGTTTGTCCACCCTGGGCTCCGTTTCCTCTTCAGTTTCGTCCCGTAACTTCCCTTATGTATTAAAAACATCGAAAATATAAAAAGATTGGGGTTTCACGAACCTTCTGTTTTCACCACTTTTACCTATTCAAAGACGAACTCTGCGGATTCCTTCTCTCTTCCTCCTATGAATTTCCTTCATACAAAAATTTGCACAAACTCAATGACAACATTAGTGTAAGCAAAAACAATAAACCTTTGGTGCACACTTCAACTGAAAACCCCATCAAAACAAAAGCTTCTGTAAGAGGCAAATGCAAATGAATGGCAGAAATCTGTCAAAACAGACCAGCATGTAAAGATTGATTTTTTCGAAGACCTTCTGTTGCTCAAATCAAGAAGTGCAGAACTGATGAAAGTTGGGTAACAACTTGGAGAACAAGATCAGAAAAATGAAGCTCCATCCGACGTACTGAGCTTCGTTTTGAGTTTTTACAATGCAGCACAAAAACCTGTCCCACGACAGCCACTTTTCACAACTCCTCTACTTCACAAAAGTAGTTGAACTTGACAAAAAACCAAAACAAAAAGGATAAGGAGCGGTTATTACAGAGGTAATAACTTCCAAGACTCGACAGAACTCTTGGGTTGTCTCCCAACAAGTACTTTTCTTTAACGCCTTTAAGTTAGGCTTGAAACTTACAAAGATGCTCACATAGGATATATATATCTGGAATGAAAGAGAGCATCAAGAAGCAAATAACCTAAACACTTGAGTCTAACCCACTTCCTATGCATGGGGGTATCATGAGAAACGAATTGTTGAAACAAAAATCCACAAGCATAGGAAGCCAAAACAGATGCAACTTTAAAGCTCTCAACATAAAATGGGGAAACTTAACATCATTGAGATGCATAAAACCATGTTTCACTCTCTCAAAATAACCTTCAGTAGCACTTTGAATAAAGTTGAAAATATAACTGTCACTAGAAACAACTTTATCATCAGAATAAGCATACTTACAGTCATCAAAAATAGGTCCAAGGTCATAGACTGGATCAATTTAAGCAAGTTGTTCCATCCTGAATTCTTTATTAGGCAAGCTATTTTCACAAGGAGCTTTAGCAAATTTGGAAAAGTTAAACTCATAAGAATCTACATCAAAATTAGTTAAAACTTTTTCCTTCTTACAATCAATAATGGATCCACAAGTGTTCAAAAAAGGACTAACAACATGACTTCTCCCATGACTACTAACAACATGACTTCTCCCATGTCCTCAAGAACTAAACGAACTACTCACAATACATCATATGGATCAAGATAAAAGATCATATGGTAATGGATAAAATTTGAACATAAACAATAATCCAATGGTTCCACTCACAAGCATCAACTACAATAGTAATTAACACGGGGAAAGTTTCCCCTAACGAACTAAAGCAATATCCAACACAATTGTTATAGCAGGACGGAGTGGTGATGGTGGTGCTGGTGGAGATGATGGTGTGGATGAGGATGATGATCCCGATGAATCCTAGCTTGATGATGGCGTTGATGGCGACGGTCTCCCCTCTCCGGGAAGGAATCCCCCTGGCAGAAATCTGTCTGCCAGAGAGATCTTTCTCTCTCGGTGTTTTCCACCCCCGAGAGGCGGCGGAAATCTATCCATGGTCGCTCTCCTAGTGTTAGGGTTCCGTAGGGAAGATATAAGCGAAGGGGCGGAGTCGGAGGCCGAACAGGTGGGCCAAACCCACTCTAGGCGCAGCGTCAGGTGGGCCCGTGCCTAGGGGGTGTGGGCCCCCCTTCGCTCCTCCTTCTGGTTTCCTTCGTCTTCTGGTAAAATAATATGTTTCCATATTTTTCTGATCTTCGCAAAATTGCATCGAAACGCCATCTTTTCCATCAGAATTCAGACTCCGGTAGTCCATCCTCCAGGAATCATCCAACATGCATAAACAGATGAAAGGCCATAAGTAATACCTCATAATAAGACAAATATCAATGAATATAGGTAAATTATGATATAGAATGGTGATGCAAATTGGGCGTATCAATCTTGCAGGAATCTTTCCAAAGTGTGAGGGTAATTTTCACTTATCATAATAGCAACCTATGGACAGTGACAAACTATAAAATGATCTACTTGTTGTTAACGAACACCAAAAGTGAGTATGACAATAAGTGTCCTTTCAATCTCCCCCTTTTTGGTGTTCGATGACAACAAGTGATTTTGCATGGAATAATTTGTATGGGGCTCCCCTGACTATGTGCAAAAAGGTAAACAAGTAAATCATGCAAGGTAGATAGTATCAACGATAACACACATAGATCCCACATGATTTACAATAGTAGGTGCACATGCACATAGTCACACACATAAGCGGCAAATAACACACATGAAGTTCAAAGTTCAAATATGTAAAATGAAAGCAAATAAGAGCGAATCCAAAGCCCCGACCCATGCAAATCGCTGATAATGCCTTCCCCTGTTGGGGATATGCTATATGGGTATCCTCATAGCATGTCTCCTATCCGGATAACCCGGGTGTCCCACAGTTGGTAGCATGGCCCATGGCCTGCTGGACGGCCCAGTTAGATGGATCCAGAAGGGAGGCCCATGCCGGATAAAGGAAGGCTACGATGGAGTCACCAGCGTACCCGGAGCCTTGGAGTACAAGACACACAAGACTAGTAATAGACGGTGTAGGACTCTGTAACCTGTCCGACTAGGACTTTTCCCTGTAACCCTAGGACCTGGCGACTATATAAGTCGGGCCTATGGGAGCCTTTAGGGCACAACTTCAGACAATCGAGTAGCGATTTACATACACCTTGCATAGCGAACCACTCTCTGTAACTCAGTGTATTGCCATTATAGTGATTTATAGCAGGAGTAGGATTCCGCCACCGTTGTGGGATCTAAACCTGGGTAAGCTGTGTTACCTCGTACCCATCAACCGTCCGCCTTCCCCCACGTCTCTAAACACGCACTGTGAGGACCCCTCCATGGCCTACTCGTCAACAATACCATGACAGTTGGCGCCCACCATGGGACAAGAGGCGCTTCAGGCTCTTCAACGGGCGAGGACCAAGATCTTCGCAGGAATCGGCGAAACCGTAGCCATCGGCCGCGTTTTCTTCTCCGGCAACATTCCGATCGTCCCTCCCGCCGAGTTCTGGATCCCGACGAAGACGAACCCTACTCGGTGTTCGACCATTCCTATCGGAGACATCCACCTCTTCATTGGCAAAACCGACTCGGGCACTAGTTCCTTGGGAGTCAGAAGAGCATCAAGGCCCGTATGGACCGCCTACGGGCAGGATACGTTCACGGAAGGATCGATGTTGGATCTCTCTTCGGAGTTTGCCGACAAAGATCGGAAAAATTCAAGGCCCACCCAAACCGCCCATGTGCAGGACATAAAGGTGGAAGATCACTGCAAGTCCGCCGGCTTCGTCCGTGCGTCTGGACAGCAGAGATCCAAGTTTGTCGGTGTGGTTACCATCCTCGATCTGGCGCATTGCGTTTAGAGAGAGGGCGAAAACCCCCGCGATTACCTCGCTAGGTGGCTCCGTATACAAGCCGATCTGGCCCACTACCCCAATGATGATGCTATGTATCACTTTGTAGAAGGACTGGACCATGGCACGCTTCTCCGGCACTCTCTAAGGCAGCAGCAGGCTTCGGGATGCCTTACCTTCGAAGGCATGGTGAACACTGTCAATAACTATGCGGAGGCTGAAGCAGCAGCTTAGACAGCGCTTGCGCTCATTGACGGAGCCCCTCCGATTCAGCCACCGCTGCCTCCGGCCGCCATCGCCGCAGCTGCGCCGCCACCTCCAGTCGTTGTCGTTGCTGTTGCACCTCCACCCCCCGTCATCGAGGAAGTCCTGGTACCCTATGACTCTGTGATTGACGCGCTATACGCCGACTTCAGTGCAGATTCCGAGGATATAGATTTCAGTCCAGAGGAGCTAGACTTCGCCATGCAGGAGATGGAGGAAGAGTGCATGCGCGACGAGCAAGCCAACAACACCGTCGCGTCTCGAGAGGTGTTCGTCACCATTGGGACGGCGATGGATGAAGATCAACCCGGACGAGCTCCGCCTACAGCGCTGGAAAAGGGGAAGGGGCCACTTATTGCTGCTGACGATGAACACGCAAAGGTCATGCCTCATCCGCGTAACCCACTTCAATAGCCGCAGGAACCCGGCACCGGCCCGAGCAACAACAACACCGCAAACTTGCCGCCTACGGCATCCACGTATGCTGCTGCCCAAGTTACTCCAGCTGATAGAGTGATGTACGACAACCTCCTCGTCAAGCCAGCGACCGTCGCTCATATCCGGAACGTGACCCAGCTTAGCGAGAAGCGCCAGCAGCTGCTGGAGGAAGCGCAGGCCATCACGGAGCAAGGCGCTAAGCTAGATCGAGATCTGGTCAACGCATAGAAGTCCATAGAGAAAGCTAGAGCAATGGAGGCCGAGTACAAGACTCTGCTTCAGCAGCAGAAGGCCAAGAAAGCTCCGGCTCGCGTCATCAACGATCCTGGTGTATGGCAAAACCTAGGATGGGCTCCCTCGAAGCCGGCACAGACCAAGCCATACATTGACAGTGAAGGCAGGCAGGTGATGCCCACCCCTCTCCTCAACCTCGCCGTCGCCAAGACCCTTCTAGAACAGGATCGATCGCCTGAGGCGGTGGAACAGGTCTATGACCTAGTGGCTAAGGCGGTGAAATAGCAGGAAAAGGCCACCTCTCAGAGGGTGGAGTCTGACCCAGTGTTTTTCCGGTCTAGCCAGCATAAGCCGCCAAGGGACAGATCTCCTCTTGATGTCGAGTCTCAGACGGGTTCGTCAGAACGAAGACGGAGGGATGCGCGCAACAGGAAGAATGCTATCCCCATATCCTCCAACCATGGAGAAAAGGCCCGACTTCGTCGCCCATCGCCACCGCCCCGCTCCCCCCGACATCGCGAAGACCCAAAGGCTCACCATCATACGGATATGCCCCCGCCAAGGCAGAGCGGCATCGTCATCCGCGACAACACGGAGCAGACCCGTCATGACGGAGAGTGCAACCAAGGACACAAGAGCAGGTCACGCCATGACCCTCCGCGTCCGACAAGCAACCGCGACAGGAGTGAGGCATCGCAGGAGGGTAATAGCAAGAAGGCTAACCCACCGCCACCTCCGCCTCCGTCGCCACCCAGCAGTCACCATGGCGGAGGAGGCCCGCGTCGTTCACGCAGCCCATCCCCTGTTGACAAGAAGAAAAACCCGGAGCCATACGACACACGTTCGTGGATCGATAAGATCCACGAGGCCTAGGAAGGACCATACCTGGTACCATGTTGCTTTGGACCTGCGATACGGTCCGCAACTTACCCCAAAGGTTTCCGGATAGACAAGACCATCAAGCCCTATGACGGCACCGCTAAGCCAGCTACATGGTTGCAGGACTACGACAACGCGGTAGAAATTGCCGGGGGTAACCCCAACGTTGCCGTCAAGTACCTCCCATTGATGTTGGCAGGCACAGCCCATCAATGGATTGATGACTTGCCGGAGAAATCCATCTGCAATTGGTTGGACATGCAAGAAGCGTTCACCAAGAACTTCGAGGGTACGTACAAACGTCCCTGCACTGTTGGCGATCTACAGCGGTGCGTGCAAGAGAAAGACAAGACATCTCGTGCCTACCTCTCTCGCTGGCTGGATATGAAAAATTCCTGCGCAGGAGTACACACTCAGACCGCCATGGCCGCCTTCATCGATGGGTTGGAAAGAGGCACTTTGCTCCTACATAAGCTGAAGCGCTTGCAGGACAATCACCAGCTTGACTTGAACCAGATGATTCAGTTGGCTAGTGAGTTCGCAGCTGCCGACGACGATGCTCGCGAATCCTTGCCGGCAACGGCCGTTCCAACTCAAGCTCGGAGGAACAACAGTACAAAGCGGAAAACCGCTCTAGAAGAAAAGCAAACTCCTGACATGGTCGCCATGACCTTTGCAGGACGAGATGATGGCAGACAATGTGGCCGAGGACGGGGAGCTAGCCGTGGGCAGCAGCGAGGAAGTGAAACTACCTCGACAGCGCTCCGCGTTCCCCAAACTTACGAGGAGTACCGCGATATGCCGTGCCTCGTACACCTCGATGTCAACGGCAAGGCCACCCATACCAATCGACACTGCAAGTTCGTCGACGACCTCAAGGAGGACCCGGAGTCCGGCTACAAGCAAAGTCGGAAGAACAGACCGCGAGGCAAGGGCAAGGGGAAGAAGAAGGAGGAGGAGTCCAAGGATTCAAGTGACATGGATGAGGATGTTTACCCCAAGCACGCCGCCAAGGGCGACGACAAGGGCAAGAACCCCTTCGTGAAGAAGGCACCAGTTTACCACACTTTCCTTGGAACCCCTTCCGCCCGACAACAGAAGACCTCTAGGAGGATCCTGATGGCTACTCTACCCGTAGTTCCCCAGTACATGCGCTGGTCGGAGGTTCCAATTACTTGGGACAGGAAGGATCACCCAGACCTCATCCCTACGGAGAACCAATACGCCATGGTCATCAACCCCTTGATTGACAGCATTGAGTTCACCAAGTGTATGGTGGATAGTGGAAGCAGCATCAATATCATGTACCTAGATACATTGAAGAAGATGAACTTGACAGAGGAAAACCTAAGGCGGACCAACACCATCTTCCACGGCGTAGTTTCTGGTCGGGAGGCTCGGTCCCTTGGGTGCATCACACTTCAGGTAGCTTTTGGCGATGTTAATAATTACCGCCAAGAGCGCATGACCTTTGAGGTGGTCCCCTTCAAGAGCATGTACCACGTCATATTCGGCCGCGACATATTCCACACCTTCATGGCCAAGCCATGCTTTGTCTACAACAAACTCAAGATACCCGGACCAAACGGTGTCATCGCCATATCTGGAAGCTTTACCAAGGCAAGGGACTGCAAGATCAATGAAGCAGCCTTCACGGAAGTTGTCCTCTACAGCGAAGAATTGGCCACTTCGTTCACTACACCCTACGACACGTTTTGCTATGTTACGATGCCCTTTGGGCTAAAAACGCAGGTGCTACGTAGGACAATGCAACGTTGCCTACACGATCAAATTGGTCGGAACGTTCACGCCTATGTGGACGATATAGCGGTGATGTCTAAAAAGTCAAATGACTTAATCTCCGACCTAAAAGAAACCTTTGATAATCTCTAGAAATACAACATGATGCTTAACCCTAAGAAGTGCGTTTTCGGGGTCCCGGCCGGCAAATTGTTGGGCTTCATCGTTTCCCAGCGTGGAATCGAGGTCAACCCGGAGAAAATCAAGGCCATCTTAAACATAAATCGTCCGACATGCCTAAAGGACATTCAACGACTAATAGGTTGTGTTGCAGCAGTTAGTCGGTTCGTCAGCTGACTTGGAGAGAAGGCTCTACCGTTGTACAAGTTGCTGAAGAAGGCGGACAAATTCACGTGGACGGACGAGGCAGATGTAGCATTGAAGCAGCTCAAGGAGACTCTTTCCTCAGGCCCATCCTTGCAGCACCCGAGCCTGGAGAGCCCATGTTACTTTACATGGCGGCAACCAACCGGATAATCGACATCGTCGTCGTGGTAGAGCGGAAAGAACCAGGATATGAGCACGGAGTTCAACGGCCAGTTTACTACGTAAGAGAGGTCTTGACGGAGTCCAAGCAGCATTACCCGCACTACCAGAAGATAGCTTATGGAGTATTCCTTGCTTCTCGGAAGCTAATACATTACTTTCAGGAGCACCCAATCACAGTGGTGAGCAAAACTCCACTGTCCGACATTATCAACAACAGCGATGCTACAGGAAGGGTCGCGAAGTGGGGCATTGAACTTGCCGCCTTTGAGATCACCTACAAGAGACGCGACGCTATCAAGTCACAAGCCTTGGCGGATTTTATTGCAGATTGGACAGAAATGCCAGATGTTACTCCGTTGCTGGAACCAGAGTACTGGTGATGCACTTTGACGGATCAAAGCTGCTCAACGGCTCGGGGGCTGGTGTACTGCTACAGTCATCAACTAGGGACAAGCTACACTACGTTTTGCAGATCCACTTCGAGGCTACAAACAACATGGCGGAGTATGAAGCACCCATTCACGGATTACGCGTAGCCAAGGATATTGGCATGAAGCGCATAGTTTGTTGTGGAGATTCCGACTTGGTTGCCCAGCAGGTGGCTGGCACCTGGAATGCACGGAACCCTATGATGGCGGCATATCGAGACGAAGTGGACGAGATAGCCAAGAGATTCTTGGGCTACGAAGTCAAGTATGTACCTAGGGAGCAAAACGAGGCGGCTGATCTGCTATCTAAGATTGGATCAGGGCGCAAACGAATTCCGCCAGGAGTTTTCCTAGAGCATCTAAGGACACCATCCATGAAGGGAGCCGACATCGACAACCCGGATAGAGTTGACTCTTTCGTCCACGTGGTGGCAAACGTCCCTCCGGCTTGGACAAAAACGTTCATGGAATATCTCGAGCACGGAACTTTGCCCGACGAAGAAGTCGAAAGACGGCAAATAGTACGTAGAGCGAAGGGCTATACCATAATCAATGGAAAACTCTACAAAAGGAGCACTGCTGGTGTATATCTTAAGTGTGTTTCCCAGCTAGAAGGTATTGAAATCCATCTCGGAGATTGCGGGCATCACGCCGCTCCTCGATCGTTGGTCGCAAAAGCCTTCCGGCAAGGATTCTACTGGCTGACCGCGAAGGCAGACGCCGACAAACTGGTTGAGACATGCATGGGATGCCAGTATTATGCCCGACAACCACATGTTCCTGCTGAAGAATTGCGAACAATACCAATAACTTGGCTGTTTGCAGTCTGCGGGCTAGACATGGTGGGACCATTACAGACGGCACCATGTGGGTTTACACATCAGCTAGTAGCAGTTGATAAATTAACTAAATGGATAGAAGCTAAACCCATTAGAAAGCTTGATGGGGCAACTGCCCTCAGGTTTGTCCGGGATCTAGTGGTGAGATTTGGTCTCCCACATAGCATTATCACCAACAACGGAAGCAACTTGTCACTCGAAGAAGTTGAGGCTTATTGTCGGGAGAAGGGCATCCGACTTGACCTTGCATCTGTGGCACATCCACAATCCAATTTTCAAGTTGAGCGAGCCAATGGATTAATTCTGCAGGGAATAAAGCCACGTCTTGAGGCACCGCTACATAGAGCTGGAGCCTGGGCGGAAGAATTGCCATCTGTGCTGTGGAGTTCACGAGCTACACCCAACAGATCCACCGGCTACACCCCTTATTTCATGGTATATGGAGCAGAAGCCATCCTACCTTCTGACATACTTCACGATGCACCAAGGGTCACCGCCTACGACGAGGATGACGCTGAAGAATCCAGACGCCTAGATGTGGACCTTCTCGAGGAGGAGCGCGTTTTGGCATGCCAAAGATCCGCCATCTACCAGCAGAAGCTACGCAGCTACCATAGTCGCCGCGTTCAGCATCGCTCGTTTAAAGAGGGGGATTTGGTGCTCCGACTTAAGTAGAAGAAGTCACACAAATTACCCCCGCCATGGGAAGGACCGTTCATCATAAGCAAGGCGCTGCTCAATGGGTCTTACTACCTTGTTGACAATTGTGAACTGAAGGATAGACCCAGCAGGATCATAAGCGTAAGCGACGTGACCCGGATGATGACTACCCGGAGCTTGATCGGCCATGGAACATAGCACAACTATGTCCTTTTTACACTTAGCATTTTTTATCTAATTGTGTACCTCTTATATGATCAATGAAATAAAGCTCTCTGGTTCACTCATATTTCTGAGTCTTTTACCTCCTTTAGTGTTCATTTTTGGATCATATAAAACTTTTATGCACAAGTTTTGCGATTGCACTTGTGAAAATTCCGCCTACGAGCGTTAGCTTAAGTTTTTTCTGGTCTACACGTTCTTTGTCGTTTTTATGTGGATTCTGGAGTAGTGACTTTCAGAACTTATTGTCGGTGATTTTGTGCTTAGGTTATTGATGGTGCCATTGGGCATCATCACCTAAGTGCATGGTTCTGACAACGAGTCTTCCGACTCACGAAAAGTCAAGCATAAGAACCAAAGTAATGGATAAGCCAGCACTTGCTTAAAAAATATATACATGCTGGAAATAATTCTTGAGTAGCAGGACATACATCATTGTTTTCCGCCTTAAGTTAATACATAGTTTTTTCCGCATACGCATCACAAAGGAAACAAATATTACATATTGTTTTTCATTCCTTTGGCGCAGGCGACTTGGAAGCAGCGTCATCGGCAGCAGGAGAATCACCCTCAAAGTCGGCGGTGTGAAGAGATTCGGAGGAGCTTTGGTCTCCGCCATAGATGGTGTTCATTGGCACGAAGACGTTAACGTCGACCAACTCAACAACTCTGGTGTCATAGCCCGCGAGTGACGACAAGATAGCCTCATGGTTTATCTTTTGTCCTTCGTCATCTACGTCGGGGATGCCAGAGGTTACCGTGTCGATGTCGGCATTCTCGTAGTGTGCCTTCACCATGGATAGCGCCATCCTTGCACCAGCCCGTGCACATGAAGCTTTCCAGCTTGTAATACGCTCGGGGGCTCGGCGCAGGATCTCCGAGAACTTCGTCATAGAGTCTGATGACTTGATATTTATCTGGAGGGGCTTGGCAATCTCTTTGGCTTGCGCGATGGCGGTGTTGATGAAGTTGCCGGCAAGAACCATGATTCCTTTGGTAAAGGAGGCAACTGGGTTAAACCCATAGGAGCTGCAAATTCCGACAAAGGAGCACATGAGTTCAAAATTTCAAAGTATCTAGCTTATATAAATCCAAGACGAAGAATCACTTACTGAAGATGCTAGCCTCAGCCTGCCAGAGGGTATCCGCCAAGGAGTCTCGTTCTTGTTGGAGGAGCTTGTACGCCTCATGATGGCGTAGATTCTGCTCATCGACAGCTTTCTTCTGATCTCTTAAGATCGAGATCTCCTCCTTCAAGCGGTTCATCTCCTCGGTGGCGGAGTCCTGCAGGTCTTTCATTGATTCTTCATGCATCTTCGGCATGTCTTTCCTCTCCTGCTTAAGGATCTTGTTCTCGCTATCCAGCTTCTGAATGTGCTTGGATTGCTCGACAATGTCCTTAGCTTTGGCAATGGTTTCTGGAAGTCGGAGAAATAACAGTAAACAACTCGGAGAATGTGGGCGCAAAAACAAGTCGGAATGAGATAAAGAAAGGAAAATAGACGCTTGCTCTTGGTGATCTGTTCCTTCAAGAAGGAAGCTTTACCCTTTTTAGCTTGCAAGTCCGCGCGCATCTGCTGATACTTGTCACTGGCCATGCCCCTCCGAGCATTCTCATTCCGTGGAAAGAAAAAGTTATTCGTTGTTTGGTCTACTTGGAGCATCTAGCCGAAAAGTTTCTACCTAGACGCTCGGGGGCTACAGCGAGAGTTTTTAACTTAGCAATATGCTTAATCTTTCTTTAAGCATCTAGTTGGAACTAATTCAGTTTTCGATTAGAAGCTTGGGGGCTACAGTATAAAGCTCGGATGTATGCTTAGCTTCTCTTTAAGCATCTGGTCGGAACTAATTCAGTTACAACTAGAGGCTTGGGGGCTACAGTATTGAAATTTATAAACACTGTGTATGCTACTCTTAAAGCATCTAGTCGAAATAATTCATTCCACCTATATGCTTGGGGGCTACAGAGATAAGTTTTCTAGCTTAGTCACTCTTAGAGCATTCAGACACAAAGACCTAAGGTTTTCCGTCTAACTCCTCGGGGGCTACAGTGGGATACTCATATGAAATGCAAAAGGCAAATAAAAATTACAAGTGCAATGATCTTGAGGTTGGTAGCACTCTCGGCCAGTAGCTTGCCAAAGGATACGCTGTTTCCTTGCAAGATCTCTGCTTGCCGGAGAAGATCCTCTAGACCGCACGTCGGAGATGTGGGCGCCGCACCAGGAACTAAAGCAGTGCTACCCGGTGTAAGTACCGAATAGACTATCTTCGGATACTCTATGGTTTTATTGGGCGCAGGGGCACCGCCTTCGGCAGAAGTACCAGCTTCCACCACCTCCTTACTGCTACCGATGGCATCCTTAGCCGGAGCTTCAGCCATTTGGTGTGCGGCACTCTCCTGCGTCGCCTGCTCGCCAACAATAGCAAGCTTGGTAGAGGCGGAAGGGCCAGCTGTTTCCTTGGTTTGAGAGCTTGTCGGGGCAGACGAGGGCTTGGCGATGGGAGTGACAGGGGCGATGGCGGGAGATGCGGCGCGATGCAGCATGTCCTTGATGGTTCTAGAAGCCCCGATGTTTTGGAGGTCTTCTTCAAGCTGGTCGTGGCTTTCTTCCTGAAATGTGCAAAATGCATAAGTACGGGAATAAGACAGACAAATGGATAATGTCGGAGAGAAAGATGCTTACACAAGCGGGGGTGCTTTGGCAAAGGGGATCCCAGTAGTCTTTCTTTTCTCCACCTCCAGGGCGGCGGTAGTCTTCTTGGAGGCTCCACCCTCCGTCTTCTTCTTCTTGCCTTCGTCGCCAGAAAATCGTCATCGGACACGACCATGACTTCCTTCATCTTTGGATCGTAGATTTGGACAGCCATGCTATCCTCCTCTAGATCGCTAAGCTGTTAAGTGAGAGGTCACCATGTTAGATGAGATGAAAAGGGTTAAGACGGAAGAACTGGATTATATGTCATACACGGAAAATAAGAAGTTACATTTGGGCACTTGCTCTCTATGAACATGTCGTAGGTGATGTCGAAGCCACGCTTCTTATCCTTCACCTTGACGATGTCCTTGAGGCGAAGATTGACGGAGTCGCTCGAGAAGTTGTCCACGGAGATGCGGAGGCTATCCCTTCTATCGTTGGTATACTCGTGCATCAGATTTGAGCGGTGCTGCAGAGGATGGATTCGCCTGATGAACCAGCACATGGCTAGGTCCAAGCCGGTCAAACCCGTCTCTACGAACCACTCTATCCGCCTTATAGCGCGGGAAGCGTCAATGTCGGAGGGAAGGGAGGCCTGGGATCTCCATGTCGAGGCTAGGCGGCGGCTCCATCGACGAAGTCCGAGTACGTTACTCGGTTAGCCAGAGGGATATCTGGACCGTAGAAGTAAGTACGCTGCCAGTTCTTGCAGGACTCGTGGCCGACGATGTCGGGGAACCACCGGCCAGGATGGATCTTGAAACTATTGGTGCCACAATTTCTAAGTTCATCCTTGATGGCCCCGGCTTCGCGCTTGACGGTGAAGAAATAGACAAAGAGATCTAGCCTAGGCCTAATCTACTTACCTCGCAAAGCGCCCCGTAATTGCTAAGCGCTAGGATACTATTGGGAGAGAGGTTTTGGGGCTGTACCCGGTAGAAGTTCAAGATGGCAAGGAAGAAGTTAGACATGGGCAGGGAGACGCCGCGTACCAATTGTGCTTTGAGGTACACCTTTTCTCCGGCTTTGGAAGAAGGTGTGACCTCGCCGGTCGGCGCCACCCGCCAGGAGAGCCCCTCCGTTGCGGGGAAGTAGCCCTCAACGATTAACTCTTTGATATCTCGGTCTGTGATGTCTGAACCGCACCATTTGCCTTTGTGGGAGTCGTTCTCCTCTTCCAGCAGCTCCGGCGCCGCTGGATTATGGTTGCCGCCGGTGGTCTCGACCACCACAGAGACGGGGATGACCAGGACCTCTGGGGGCACGACGATGGAGCTCGCCGGCTTCGCCCGACACCGTCATCGAGAGATAAGAACTGTTGCTAGCCATTGTGAGAGTTTGGAGGTGACTGGCGAGATTGGGAGTTTTTCGCAAGTTTCGCGGAGAGCTCGAGGGGGCGCTCGCTGGAAGAAGAAGATGATGCAAGGAGAGAATGAGGTGAAAAGTAGATTTTCCACCGCAGTTACTATTTATGATCTCCAGCATCGAGATTCGTGCAGCTTGATCGGACGGCTGCCGTGTAGACGACGTGTGCGCAGACGTGCGCGGAAATTTTTCCATGTCCCAATCGTAGCCGCCAATGTTTCGTATCGCTCGCGCGGGAAAGGTGGACATGATTGAGTTCTCTACATGTGTGAGTTACGAGGGCGTTGCTGACCTATGCCTACGTCGCCCTAGCTGACATAGGCAGATGAACCATCACATCAAAAGATTCCGGCATGGACGGATCTAGTCTGGCTACGGAAGAGTACGATGAAAGATTTAGCATTTCTCCGACTTACAAGTTGAATACGGAGAAAACCTTGCAGGGTTATTTGGGAGGACTACAAGATATTGCTTGACGATTTGCCGACATCCATCTAGACGGAGCATTCAATGTGAAGAGGCAAGACGGCGCAAGATCTCGGAGTTCTCCAGGGGCTACTGTTGGGGATATGCTATATGGGTATCCTCATAGCATGTCTCCTATCCGGATAACCCGGGTGGCCCACAGTTGGTAGCATGGCCCATGGCCTGCTGGGCGGCCCAGTTAGATGGATCCAGAAGGGAGGCCCATGCCGGATAAAGGAAGGCTACGTTGGAGTCACCAGCGTACCTGGAGCCTTGGAGTACAAGACACACAAGACTAGTAATAGACGGTGTAGGACTCTGTAACCTGTCCGTCTAGGACTTTTCCCTGTAACCCTAGGACCTGGCGACTATATAAGTCGGTCCTATGGGAGCCTTTAGGGCACAACTTTAGACAATCGAGTAGCGATTTACATACACCTTTCACAGCGAACCTATCTCTGTAACTCGGCGTATTGCCATTATAGTGATTTATAGCAGGAGTAGGATTCCTCCACCGTTGTGAGATCTGAACCTGGGTAAGCTGTGTTACCTCGTACCCGTCAACCGTCCGCCTTCCCCCACGTCTCTAAACACGCACTGTGAGGACCCCTCCATGGCGTACTCGTCGTCAATACCACGACATCCCCCCTTTGGCATCGAAACGCCAAAAAAGGGAAAAGACCTAAGCTATCGCCCCAGCAACTCAGTAGTCCTCGTCATCATCATCAGCATCATCAGGGACTACAGGCACCATGCTCATCATTGTACTCATCCTCTCCTTCCTCATCATCCCCTTCACCTTGTTCCTTAATCTCCTTGAGGAGCTTCTCAATGCGACAGTTGCTTTGGTAGGAGTCATGTTGCTCCTTACGGATGTCTACGTTCATGCAACAAAGGGTCCTCTCCCAGAAAGTGGCCTTCTTGACCCTCTCATGTACATAGTCCCGAATCATGGAAGGCACAGGTGCATTGGAGGCATTCTTCCTCCAAACTCTAGGTGGAGAGGGGGCCCTCTCAGTCTCAATCTCCTCATCATCATCGCCATAGAGACCCCTAGGAGCAGGCCCCATACGCCCCTTCTGCTGCAGTGAGACCAATGCGTGCTCAGTGAGATGCGGTGCTATGCCAAGTGGGGAATCATGCTCCTTGGAGTTGATGAGCCTCATGACCAAAGGTGCATATGGAGGAGACTTCTTGAAAATAATAGCATGGAACATCTCCTCAAAAATAAAATCCATCACATCAATAGGATCAACATCTGCCTCTAGGCTAGCATTGTAGGTCCGGTGGGTATGATAAAGAAGGTTGACTAGCCAACCCCTAGTAGCATCGTCATTTCCAGCACTTGGTGCGATGGTATGGCAGAATATGCTCAACATGAGGTTGTAGAGAGGCTTGAGTCCCTTGGACCCCCCTCCTACAACACCCTCGCTTCCATACAGAGGTGCAAGCTTCATCTTGTTCTCACCAAGAGCCGCAGAGTGCATGCGTAGCCCAACTAGAGTGGATACGCCATGAAAGGTCTCAAAGATGACATTGGCAAAGTCATAGAATGTAGCTATGCAGCGGGTGGTGCCGGACATCCAAGTCATGGTCTTGTCTTGATTAGAGCCAAATACTACAGTGGCGTAGAACTGCTGCACAAGGTAGACATTGTAGTCTTCACGAATTTCCATCAAGTTAAACAGCCCCAACTTCTCACAGATCCACAGAGCATCATTGAAGTAGGGACTGGGCCTAATCTGCTCAACACTCATGAATTTCTAAGGACAAACTGGTGATTTGGTGAGTACTCCATACACATCCTTCATGAAGACAACCTGCTCCTTCCTCTAGAAACTAGGGTCATCGCTGGTACGAGGCAACCCATAAAATTCAGTCTTTCTTAGCTCACGGAACTCCTATTTTGACATTTTGGCCAAGGACTGAAGATTGTCATATATGTCCTTCTTGGCACGGTACTCTCGTTCAGTCCTTTCATGTTCCCTCCTCAAAAAGGCTGCATCACGTGCCTGCTGTCTCCGGTTGGAAGGAGGCACGATAAACTGACCCTGGGCTTCATCATAGCGAGGAGTGCCCCCTTTATGACTTGGCCTTGGTACGACGAGGACGGATAGAACCATCACCTGTGAACAATAGTGAGGGAGATGGCATGGAGATGAGTATATATGTCCCATAGATGTAGTATAAGAGCTTTGATGCATTTCTGGTCTGTTTTGATTCACCCTACACCGGAGTCTCCGCACCTCATACCGGAGTCTCCGCACCTCATACCGGAGTCTCCGGCTTAGACTGGAGTCTCCGGTCCTGGGGACCGGAGTCTCCAGCCCTGGGGCCGGAATCTCCGGTCAGGAGGCTCGGGCATGAGATGGGGAGGTGCTGGTGAGGGTGAATCTAGTATATCGGGCAATGCAACAAGGCTAAAGTACTAGAGTGCACGCAAACAAGTGATTCCAATGGACAAATCAACACCAATCCTCAAAAACGCATCTAGAGATGAACCCTAGGAGAAGAAGAGGAGGAGAGGTACTAGATCTATCCATGGGATCGATTCCTCTGGTGGGAATGACCCAATGGGGGATAGGAGAAGGTTGGACGGCGGCACGGTGGATCCCGGGGGCTTCTTGACCTCCGGGGAGGAGTTTTGGAAGATGGGGCGACGGGTTGGGAGGAGGGAAACGGGGGTGGAAGAATGAAACTGCTGTTTCAGTTCACCTCATCCCGTTCCTATACGTGACAGAAATCGTCTCGACCGGAGACTCCGGTCTGCACCGGAGACTCCGATCACCGGAGACTCCGGTGCAGGTGCACCGGAGACTCCGGTCCTCCTCGACCAAAAGCTCCAGGTTAGGTGTTTAAGGGACATATATGAGAGGTAGATAGTTCTGTAGACATGGGATAGGCTTGGGTTGAGATTTCAATCTGTGAAGAAGCAATAACATCCATAGGAATTCACAAATATGTTCAAGAAAGCTCCAAAAAGAAACGAATCAACAAATGACAAACACGAGTAAGTACCAACCTCTCAAATGTGAGAGGGCGGTGGCCTAGGCCACCATATTTGAGTATACTCGGCTTGGCACCACGAAGATATATCTTGGGTCCATTACCGAAACTCATCATTTAAGCTCACATATCACAAAAGGATATTAAGAGGAATGATCTTGATTGCTTTGGGCATAATGGGGGGAGGGATAGTCCAATCAATTATAACCGCACTCCCCCTATATCCATGCCTACACCTAAACCAAATAAGGGTCAAGACATAGGTGAGTATGCAAGGTGATCAAGTCAAGCTCCTTGAATCTATGATATTTAGTTCATTCCTCAAATAGCAAAACCTTGCTTCATCAAGTGGCTTCGTGAAGATGTCGGCAAGTTGGTCTTTGGTTGGCATGTATGATAGCTCAATATCACCTCTAGGAACATGATCCCTAATGAAATGATGACGAATCTCAATATGCTTTGTCCTTGTGTGATCCACCGGGTTGTAGGAAATCTTGATGGCACTTTCATTGTCACATAGAAGAGGCACTTTGTCACAATGGACACCGTATTCCATTAAAGTTTTCCTCATCCATAGCAATTGAGTGCAAGCACTAGCGGCTGCCACATGCTCGGCTTCGGCGGTGGAGAGAGATATACAATTTTGCTTCTTAGAATACCAACATACCAAGGACCTACCAAGGAATTGGCAAGCCCTGGATGTTGATTTCCTATCATCCTTATCACCAGCCCAATCCGAGTCCGTTTATCCACAAAGAGCAAATGTTGACCCTCGAGGATACCAAAGACCATAATGTGGGGTATGAACCAAATATCGAAAGATTCTCTTGACCGCCATTAAATGGCTTTCTTTAGGAGCCGCTTGATATCTTGCACACACACCTACAATCAACACAATATCGGGTCTAGATTGTAGCATCCCAGTTGTCTAACACCTGTAATGCTACTTGTTCTAGTAATAAAAGGGCCACTTCCTACATATAATTGTTGCATCAACATCATATCATGCTCATGTCATCATGCCACCTTGCATTTGAGCATCATATAAAACCCCTTCTTGTTTGGTTCTTATCTCATGTGCATTATTAATTGTATTTGCCTCTTGATTTTGTATTTGGTTCTTGATATATTGTTAAATGCCCAAGTTGATTTGGGGGCATATCTCTTAATAACTCCACCACCTTTTCTTTTCACCACCTTATAATTCCACCATCCAACTAAATATGAGCTTGGCATTTATGGGTTTTACTTCTACCTCATGTGGGTTGGGATGGATCCAATTCTTTTCCACATGTTCTCATCTTGGCATCATTTTGTTTTCACATTATTGATACATGAGAGCCACATGGCCACCTTTGCATGCCTTGTGAGTGGGACCCCTTTTTCCCTAGCTTCCATATGTGTTGTTTTGGGGTTATCATCATGTTGGGATATTTTGTGGGCTTAATAAATATCTAGTGGCATATACACACTAGCAAGTCCCAAATATAATCCAATGTGATCATCTCCTCATACTCCACTTGGAATTCTTTCTAATTCTTTATGCTTGGCCTTTATTCCAATTTCTGGGAATGCAAAATAATAATGCCATGTAATAACCTTGTTTTCACAAGAATCAACAGGGCAATAAATATTTCTGCATGGGACATGCAAGTACCATCTTGTGCTTGTCATTGGTTTTTATTTGGGTTTTGGGTGGATCATCTCTAGCTCTATCCCTTCTTTTGGCTTGAACCATGTTGTTCTTGCTTAAAACCCTATCACCACATCTCTCTCTCTCTCTCTCTTTTTCTTGTCTTGATCTTGTTAGAGCTTGTCTAGAGCATGCTTGATCTTGTCAAAGGCCCACTCCATCTTATCTTTCCCCTCCCTAAACCAAAACCCTAATCCACCCCTCTCTCCCTAAATCCCCAAAACTAAACCCTAGCTAACATGTCCCTCCCTCTCTCACCTAAACTTACCACACCCTAAGTGCCCCCTCTCTCTCGGTCTCCCCTTCTCTCTAGCGTGCAGGCCCTACCCCAGCTATCTACCCCTCCTCCTAACCCAAACCCTAACCCGAGGCTATCCCCAACCCTAGCTCCATACCACCCTGCTCTCTCTTCTTTCTCTCTCGCTGCAGCATGGTCCCACCCCGAGCTCCCCTTACCCTACCCCACCTGGCAGCCTCCTCCCTCCCCATGTGCCTGCCCGACCCATGCACGTGAGGAGAGAAAGGTGGCACCGAAGCCACCTTCCCCTCCCCCACGCAAGCCCCCACCTGCCCCCTCTCGTTCTTATCCTCTCCCTCGCCCCTCTAGCCTCCCAGATCCGCCCAGAGGCCCTGCCTCGCCTCCCCTCTCCTCCCTTTCTTCCATCGCCACCAGCTGCTGACGCCGGCCACCACCGTCGGTTCTCGCTCGAACACAGCAAACCAGGAGGCGGGCGTGGTGCTGAGGTTGTCGGGGAAGCTCGTGGAGTGCCCCTGCTTCGACCTGTGCACGGAGCCGCGGAGGAGTAGCCCCAGGAGCCTGGACGCCGACGCGAACCGACGAACCCTAGCTCCGCCAGTGCGTCTGCCTCGCCGTCGATCGCGACCGCCCCAACCTGTTCCGACCACACCAACACCACCGCGGTAAGCCCCTGAACCCCCTGGACACGCTCCGCCTCGCCGTACCGCTCTAGCTCCGCCGGTTGTTTCGTCGAACGCTCTACGCGCGCCGTCGGCCGCTGCGCTGGCTCGCTCCCACGTCGCGCAGCGACCTATCTAGACCCGTGCGCTTCCCTGTCAACAACCACGCAGCCACCGCAGCGGTAGCCGCCCCCGCTGGCGCGTCCGAGGTCGCGTTATCGAGTCTAGCGCGCCCCTGTTTTCTCTGTCGCGCGGGTTTTCTTCAGTTCGTCAGACAACCGAGAAGATCAACAGTAGCGTGTGCATATCGCAGATAACCCCCTGGCCTTTTTTTTTCCTCAACCCGCGCTCCCCCTAAACCCCACTGTCAGTCTCTGTGTGCGTTTTATAAAAAGGGTCCCCTAGTTTTGTTAATTAACCCGCGGTCCTCCTCCCTCCCAGCCACTGGCGTGTGGGTCCGGGTGAGCCTGGACCCACCTGTCTACGACTAGGGCTAGGTTGGCCTGAGTGCTAAAAACTTTTCTGAGCATCTGTTTAAGTTCAAACCTATTTAAATTTAATTCAAATTCAAATTTTAATTCTGTTTTTAAATAACTTTTCATTTATAAATCCAAATAATGCAAATGTTATATGTTTCTAAACCAGAAAAATGTGAGGATTTCAAATATGCTATTCAAATTACCTTTTGAACATGTAAAATTCCAAGTTGAGCTAAATTACAACAAATGCCACTAGAACTTAAATAATTAATAACTTTTGATTTACAACTCCGAATTTAACAAATGATATGTCTAAAATGATCAGCTCGACGAGACCTTTCTGTTTATGCTATCCATGACTTCAATTGCAGCACGCATCATATAAATATATAGTGTACAGCAACTATTATGACAATAAAATGTGGCCCAACCTTAATAAAATGACTTATTCTTGTATACCACACCTCACCCATGCCATGCTACTTATTGCCATGCAACTTGTGCATCATTCATCATGGCATGATTGTTTGCTTGTCGCATTTTGTTCCAATGCTTGTGCACTTTATTTATGTTGGCCCTTGCTTGTTTGGTTCTTCTTTCGAATAGACGCTGAGCAGGGGATATATCAAGAGAACCAGGAGCACTACCCAGATCCGTCTCTCGCTTCAACTGAGTTGCCAGGCAAGCACTACCACATGCTTGCATACATACAGTACCTATTGCCTCTATCTTATTCTTGCATCATTGAGTCGCGATTGCATTAAATTGAATCCCAAGTATTGCATAGCCTTTACTTTAAACCCCACCAAGCTTGTTCCTCCATCCCATGAGCCATTACTACAGGAGTTGTTTGAGCCATGCGAGTCGTAGAACAGCATGTGTAGGGTTTGTGAGAGTCTGATGGATAACGAGGTACCTAAACAACTTAACCTGAGTAGCAATGGGATAACTAATGAAAGTGGCACCGGTGAGCAACATCTGCTATTTGGTTTTTCCTGCTCACTTGTGTCCCGTAAGACCCCGAGTACTTGATTCCTGTTCCAAGATTTATCGCGCTATCCACATCCGGGAGGTATATGGGACCCCCCTGAGCCAGAGCTTGATTCCGTCTTATTTCTTGGGGCCACAAACTAGTTTGAGGTTTTATTTACTATCCTGTACTTATGCCATGCTACTGCTTTATCTATGTTTGTGCGGGGAGCACACTGTACTGTTTAGGTAAGCGGAGTGTTTTCGCGGTATCGATAAGCCCAGCCACACTTTCGGGTTCCCAGTCGTTTACAGCCACTGACGCAAACCTTGAGTCCGTCTCGGAGTCCGCTAACTTCATTGCGGGTCTACTCAATGGGGTGGCCCCCTGAAATACTTCTGAATCTTGTGATTGCTTTGTCGTGAAGGCCTCGTTGGGTTTTGATTTGGTTTTTCCGAGGTTGATCGAGTGTGTGTTGCTATTTGTGCACCCCGGCCGGGTTAAAACTTTCTGAAAGCCGTGTCCGCGGTTATGGACGACTTGGAGCACAGTTTCTCGATCATAGACAAGCATAACTAAAGTACCGCTTTAATCTGACTAAGTAAATGACTAGTAAATAGTGCAACACTCATGGAATGGTAAATAAAATTGCCAACAGATGGGGAGGTTGTTCGTCCGCTTCCTCGTTGGTAAGCGAGGAGGAGGATGGATCTGATGAAATTACTGTTATAACTGTTGTCATTAATTCACGGACATCCGTCTATCATTGGTTAGGCGGATGGTTAGCGTTTATCTATAGAACTGCTAGGGTTTATCTTTTGCTGCAATTGCGTCACCCCAGGTTGTGTCCCCTTTAGAGGCATAAAGACTTGCTGAGTACCCTTAGGGTCTCACACGATAAATTATTGGTTCAGATGAACAGGTACCCTCGCAGGACAGATACTGGGTGGAAGAGGCTGATGATGTGGGCAACGATCGTTCGGTGTAGAGATTTCGGTAACGGGGATCCGTGAGATCTGTGGGCGGAATGTGCTTAGTTCTATGGCATCTTATGCCGATTTGCTTCTTATCCGTACTCGTACTTTGTTTTGCCGCTTCCGCATGATACTCTGATGTGTGATGTATAAGGAATTATCCTAAAATATTATATCTATCTAGGTCATTTGAATCTTGCCGTATGGCGTTGCTATATTTCCTTTCTTTCTAGATGGTATGGCTCTGATGTACTCTTGTATGGTGGCTTGCATACATACTCATTTGTGTATGTAGTTGATCCCTTCGCCTGCCGATTACGCCGCCCGTACAGGTCACGTTGAGTTGGAAGTAGTTGGGACGGCCGAAAGGTCTACCTGTGAGTGGCTTTTGGGGCCCCACCGTACTATTTCAACCACTACCGCTCATCCAGGCTTGTATCTAGGAGCGTAATTCACCGAGGTAGTTACAATTGGGATCAGAGCCATCCCGACCTTCAGGGTCTCAGCCAAACGGTCGTTGTCAGTCTAGCAAATATTTTGGTAGTTATGTATACTAGGGAAAAACAAAACGCGAGAGTAGGACTGCTTCCACTTTTCTTCTTACCCACCCACCCACCCTTTTCTGGTAAGGAAGTGCAAAGTTTTCAATCCTCTTCTTAAAATTCAAACTAGGATTCACGTGTTCTGGGTTTCCGTAGTACCATAGGTTGTGTGTGTGTGTGTGTAATCCCTTGTCTATCTGTTGCATCCAAGTTGTTATCTAATCAGCCTTTGGTTATCAACTGTTGGTACATTCCATACCGACAGGCTTTTGCAAACCGACGCAATCTATCTTACTCTTTGTATCCGACGCTATCTTGTTTGGGGTGTTCGTTCCGTAGTTACCAATCTTAGGTTCAACGTGAGAAGAAGGGGTTAGGATATGTGTTCCACTTATTCATGTGCGGAGTAATGCTTTGAGTGCGGGATGGAGTCGCGACCATACCACTACTCTTATCATTCGCTTTTGTATATTGAATTGGTAGAGTCGCTAATCTTGATTCGTTAAGTAATTTTGCGCATCTATTGGTATTTTAATGCCGAAATTTGTGGAAAAAAAATTTCTTTGATATATTTGTGTACCACACTCCTTTTCAGTCGTGTGCGATATGCTTAATATCTTTTAGGTGCTTTGAACTTTGTTGATATTTTAATATCATCTTAGTAATTTGTATCCTTTAATCTTGGTTAATTCCATCTTGGTACTATTTTGGATTATTATCATTCTCCATTATAGTACTGACTTGTGTTTTATATCAATCCCAGGATGGCTCCACCACGCCGTTCAGATGAGGACATACCACCGGAGTTGGGGGACGCATTGTCAAACATAGCCAATGCCTTGGCAGCAATGCAGCAGAACCAGCAGCGTCTGGAAGAAAGCGTCAGAAGAAATGAGTTTGCTCCACTCCCTCCACCTCCCAAGCGAGGAGACATCAAGAGCTTCCTGAAATTCAACCCTCGTCAGTTTGATGTTTCCGATCAACCACTGGACGCGGATGATTGGCTGCGTGAGATGTCAAGGTTGCTCGAGACTGCTGATGTTCCTGAGCAGGAGTGGGTCAAGTGTGCTACTCACCTTCTGAAGGGAGATGCAGCTCTTTGGTGGGAAAATTACTTGAAGGCAAGCTGCACTGGTTTTCAGCCTTCTTGGGAAAGGTTCACTGCAGCTTTCAAAGAGCAGTTCCTCTCAGAGATTGTCATGGAAAGGATGAAGGAAGCTTTTCTCAACCTTAAGCAGGGAAATGATAACGTCAACACCTACATCAGGAACTTCATGAATCTTTCTCGTTATGGTGGCGATGAGGTATCTGATGACAAGAAGAAGCAGAAGAGGTTCAGGCAAGGGCTCAATGCATCGATCAAGTATGCAATCACACATGCAAGGCCGTCATCTTTCCTGGAACTACAGCACACAGCTCTGCAAGAGGAAGCAAGCAGGCAAGTGTTTGAGGAGTCCAAGAAACACAACAGGGATGCATCAAGCTCTTCAGTTATGGCAGCTCCTTCTAAGCGTCGTGTCTGGGTTCCTAACACCCCACCGTCGCTCCCGGCTTCACCAAGACCTTCAAGCTACACGTCGAGGCCACTAAACTCCATCACTGCTGCTCCCAGGGGCTACACCAACAACTACCCTGGAGCGCCTGGCGGAGTCCCTGGCTACGTTGCTCCACGTCCACCTGGTGCTTGTTACACGTGTGGAGATCCTGGACATCTGAGCTGGAACTGTCCGTTGAAGAACAAAGCTCTCCCTCCACCCCCGCCAAGATCTGCAGCAAGCTCTCCTATGGTTCGTGCACCACCACCTCGGGCTCTCAACATCAACACCAAGCCCGGGTCTACGGTTGCTCGTGCCAATTGTGTCAACGCCGCTCAAGCTGAGCATGCACCTGGAGTGGTGATGGGTACGCTATCCGTTAACTCAGTCCCTGCACGGGTTTTGTTCGATTCTGGTGCATCGCATTCATTTGTTTCTCACAAGTTTGCAAATGAGAATGAGTTAGTCTTGGTTCCTCTCCAAAAGCGGTTGATGGTCCTTTCTCCTGGAGAGAAGATGGCAGCTTCTAAGATCAGTCATGGCAATCAAGTTGAGATTGGTGGCTCTTCATTCTCGGCTTCTTTAATTGTTCTGGGCAATTCTGACATTGATGTCATCTTGGGCATGGATTGGTTAACGGCAAATGCAGCTGTGATTGATTGTGCTGAACGCTCAGTTTCTCTGAAGATTCCTGAAGGCCATATAGTCTTTTCTCCAAGTCTGACACCTGCTATCCAGCTTTTCTCTTTGGCGGCTCTGAATGATGATGCTATGGAAGCTATTCAGAGAGTCCCAGTGGTCTGTGAGTTTCCGGATGTCTTTCCTGAAGAGTTGCCGGGTATGCCTCCGGATCGTGAGGTTGAGTTCGTAATTGAGCTTGAACCTGGAACGGCTCCTATCTCCAAGCGGCCTTATAAAATGGGTCCTGCTGAGTTGGCTGAACTCAAACGACAACTTGATGAACAAGAGAAGTTGGGTTTCATTCAACACAGTACTTCTTCTTGGGGTAGCCCAACAATCTTTGTGAAGAAGCGTGACAGAACTGATAGACTTTGTGTTGACTATCGGGCTCTCAATGCTAAAACCATCAAGAACAAATATCCCCTTCCGCGGATTAATGATCTCTTTGACCAGCTAGCTGGAGCTGTGGTATTCTCTAAGCTGGATTTGAGGAGTGGTTATCACCAAATCAAGATTCGCAAGGAAGATGTGCCTAAAACAGCTTTCACCACCCGCTATGGCCTGTATGAGTACACAGTCATGTCTTTCGGTCTCACCAACGCACCTGCTACCTTCTCGAGGCTTATGAACTCGGTCTTCATGGAGTACCTGGATAAGTTCGTTGTGGTCTATCTGGATGACATCCTGGTCTATTCTAAGTCCAAGGAAGAGCATGAAGAACACCTGCGGTGTGTCCTAAGCAAGCTGCGTGATAACCGCTTGTATGCAAAGTTCTCAAAGTGTGAGTTTTGGCTGCCTGAAGTAACTTATCTTGGCCATGTCATCTCTGCCAAGGGCATTGCAGTCAACCTGGAAACTGTGAAGACAATTGTTGAATGGCTTCCTCCTGTTAATGTCAAAGAAGTGCGGAGTTTCCTCGGTTTGGCTAGTTATTGCCGTCGCTTCGTTCAGAACTTCTCGAAGATAGCGAAGCCTCTTACCGATCTCCTCAAGAAAGGCAAGAAATACCTTTGGACTCCTGCATGTCAAGAAAGCTTTGAGACACTCAAAGAGAAGCTCACCTCCACACCAGTCTTGGTTCCTCCGGATACATCTAAGCCTTTCCAGATATTCTGTGACGCCTCTTTGCAAGGATTGGGTGCGGTCCTTATGCAAGAAAGACAAGTTGTTGCTTATGCCTCTCGACAGTTGAAGACGCATGAGATCAACTATCCCACACATGACCTCGAGCTAGCAGCAGTTGTCTTTGCTTTGAAGCTATGGAGGCACTACTTGCTTGGCAACCGTTGTGAGATCTTTTCTGACCACAAAAGTTTGAAGTATATCTTCACTCAGCCTGATCTCAACCTTCGGCAGAGGAGATGGATTGAAGCAATCAATGATTTTGATTTAACCATCAACTACACACCGGGCAAAGCTAATGTCATGGCAGATGCTCTCAGCCACAAAGCTTATGTCAACAACCTCATGATGGAAGAACAACAACCTCTTTTGTGCAAGGAATTCCGTCAGCTCAACCTGGAAGTTGTGGAACAAGGGCATCTCCTGAACCTTCTGGCTACTCCTCTCTTGGAAGAAAAGATTCGTTTTCGTCAGCGTGGTGATCCGCACACCAGAAAGATCACCTCCCAGCTTCAGCTTCCGAAGTATGAGTCCTTCCACGTAGATGATCAAGGCACGCTTTTCTTCGACCACCGGATGTTTGTTCCAAACTACCCGGGTTTGAGAGAGCAAGTTCTCAAGGAGGCGCACGATTCTATTCTATCTATCCATCCTGGCAGCACAAAGATGTACATGGACTTGAAAACACAATATTGGTGGCCTGGTCTGAAACGATATTGTGCAAAGTATGTCTCGGAGTGTGATGTCTGCCGCAGAGTGAAAGCTGTCCATCAGAAACCTTTCGGTCTTCTACAGCCATTGAAACCCCCGGAATGGAAATGGGAGAAAGTAGAGATGGACTTCATCACTGGCTTTCCAAGGTCGCAGAAGGGCAACAATGCAATCTTTGTTGTCATCGACAGGCTTTCTAAAGTGGCTCATTTCTTCCCCGTCAAGGAAACAATTTCTGGAATTCAGTTGGCTGAGCTCTATATCAACAGAATTGTCTCTCTGTATGGGGTCCCGCTTGAGATCAGTTCAGACCGTGGGAGCATCTTCACTTCCAAGTTCTGGGAAAGTTTCCAAAATGCTCTGGGAACAAAGTTGAACTTCAGCACTGCTTATCACCCTCAGTCGCAAGGACAAGTTGAAAGGATCAATCAGATTCTAGAGGATATGCTTCGTGCTTGCGTTATCTCTTTTGGCATGAAGTGGGAGGAATGTCTTCCATATGCTGAATTCTCGTACAACAACAGCTTCCAGAAGAGTCTGAAGATGGCACCATTCGAGGCTCTCTATGGTCGCAAGTGCAGAACTCCGATTGGTTGGTCAGGTGCAGGAGAAAGAATCTGGTTTGGCCCTGACATTGTAACCCAAGCAGAGGTGAAGGTGCATATCATTCTTGAGAACCTGAAGATTGCTCAAAGTCGTCAGAAGAGCAACTATGACAGGAAGCACACGGATATGGTGTATGCCTCTGGTGATCTCGTGTACCTTCGTGTCACTCCCATGAAAGGCACACATCGCTTCGGTATCAAAGGAAAGCTGGCTCCTAGATACATCGGTCCTTTCAAGATTCGTGGTAGAAGAGGAGAAGTTGCCTATGCCCTGGAGCTCCCGGAAAAACTCAAAGTCCATGATGTTTTCCACATCTCTCAGCTCAAGAAGTGCTTCAAAGATCCCGGCAGGACCGTGGATCATGAGCTAATCGATCTCCAAGAAGACCTGTCTTATCAAGAACACCCCACCAAAATCCTTGAGACCGCAGAAAGAAGGACTCGCAACAAGTCCATCAAGTTCTGCAAGGTGCAGTGGTCACACCATTCTGTTGATGAAGCCACTTGGGAGCGTGAAGATGAACTCCGAGCAAACTATCCTACCCTCTTTGTGTCTTCTTCTTCTTCCTAGAATCTCGGGGCGAGATTCCTGTTTAGTGGGGGAGAGTTGTAGCATCCCAGTTGTCTAACACCTGTAATGCTACTTGTTCTAGTAATAAAAGGGCCACTTCCTACATATAATTGTTGCATCAACATCATATCTGTAGGGGTTCGTAGCATGGAAAACAAAATTTTTCTATCGCATACAAACAAACAAGCCAAGATCTATCTACTAGATTGTAGCAACGAGTCGATAGAGGAACTCACCCTCGAAGATTCCAAAGCGGTTAACGAGAGCAGATTCTCGTGGGTGATGTAGTCGTACTCTTTCCGATCTCAAGATCGCGTAGACGATCCTTCCAGCGCCACGTTCCAGCAGCGCTCCCGCAGTCGGTCACACGTTCGGTACTCGACGAAGACCTTCCTCTCCCTTGTTCCAGCAGGCAGCGGAGGTTGTAGCACTCTCCTCGCGATTCCGGCAGCACAACGGCGTGGTACCGGAAGTAGAGGGGAGATCCCGCAGGGCTTCGCCTTAAGCCGGTGCGAGTATGGTGGAGCTTATGAGAGAGGCTATTAGTGGTCTAGTAATTAGACACACCAATTAGAGGGCTCTAAACCAATTAGAAGGCTCTAAACCGAATAGCTCTAAACCGGGGTCTAGATCTAGGGTTTAGTTTAGAGGATAGGAACTTGTGTGTCTCTAGGAGGAGCCCTGCCCCTCCTTTTATGGGAGGGGGGTCTTGGCGCGCCAGGGGAGGGAGGGAGTCCCTCCCCAACTCGGCCTAGGGCTGGCCGCCGGCTTGGAGGAGAGAAACTCCTCCTCCAAGTCGACTCCAACTCCTCTTGCTTGTTTCCCACAGTTTCTTGTTTTTGGCAGTTTGACTTTCAAACTGGACATTTGACTTTTCTGTTTTAGGATTCAATTTAATCCTATATTTGGGACAGCAAGAACACTTAGTACATGATGCAATCATTCCAATATGTAATGACACATTCATGTACCCCTCCCCCCCCGGAGTGCCGGACAATCCGGAACCTTCTAGAATATCCCCGATGAAAACACCGGAATCATTCCCGAACTCCGAAACGGGACTTTCCTTATATGAATCTTATTCTCCGGACCATTCCGGATCACCTCGTGATATCCCGGATCCCATCCGAGACTCCGAACAACATTCGGTCTCTTTCTCATAATACCATAACTACTCAAACAACGTCGAATCCTTAAGTGTGTCTCCCTACGGTTCGTGAATTATGCGGACATGATCGAGACACTTCTCCGAACAATAACCAATAGAGGAATCTGGAAATTCATATGGCTCCCACATATTTCTACGATTACTTTGCGATCGAATGAACCACTTACATACGATACCAATTTCCCTTTGTCTCACGATATGTTACTTATCCGAGGTTATGATCGTCGGTATCTCTGCATACCTAGTTCAACCTCGTTACTGATAAGTACTCTTTTCTCGTTCCCGTGATATGTGATCCCTTGTGACCAAGTCACATGCTTGCAAGCTAATTGGATGACATTTCACCGAGAGGGCCCAGAGTATATCTATCCGTCATATGGATGGACAAATCCCACTCTTGATCCATGTGTTTCAACCAATACTTTCCGAACACTCAATGCCACTTTTATAGCCACCCTGTTACGGTGTGGTGTTTGATGACATCAAAGCATCCATCCAGTAAAGGTGATATGCATGATCTCATGGTCGAAGGAATTAGGTTACTATGTATCAGAAAGCATATAGCAATTGAACTATTGAAATGACTTGATCTTTATGCTACGCTTATCTATAGGAGTATGTCCATCACACCATTCTCCTAACGATATGATCCTGTTGTTAATAACATCTCTATGTTCATGATCAGGAAACCATGACCATATATTAACCAACAAGCTAGTTTAACAAGAGGCTTTACTAGGGACTCTTATTTTAGTTTACAAATCACACAAGTATTAATGTTTCCGGTTAATACAATTATAGCATGGTATGTAAACATTTATCATAAGTGTGAAGACATGATAATAACCACTTTATTATTGCCTCTTGGGCATATCTCCAACAGTCTCCCACTTGCACTAGAGTCAATAATCTAGTTTCGAACCTTTGTGTATATAACACCTATGGCTTTCCAGTGTTGTATGTACACGATTGCTAGTGGTCAACTGATCTCCGGATCTGACACTTCCAGGTCCGTGTGTAATTGCATGTCTTTGCGTCTCTACGCATCACTCATTCTCTAATGAGATGGCTTTGTATAAATTTGGTATTTCGGTGTGACCTTTAGCTCTTTGGGGTTAAAACATGTTGATAATATTGTCGCACAATATATCTTCATAGTATTATCCCACTGTGAACTACACCTAGTTTGATAACAAACTTCTTGACACAAATGCCCTCTTTTGCTGCTATAATAGCAGTCATATACTTAGTCTTTTGTTGTAGTATCTGTCACAATGTCTTAACTTTGGAACCTATCCAAATCCATTATGGAACTCACTTTCCATTATATTGTGCCACCCTTAATTTAGATTGAGATAAACTAAATTTGTACTTTGTGACAAAGCTAGTATCAATGTAGTACTTTTACAATGAACTAACCATCTATTAGTCACTTCTACAAATAATATATTCTTAGTTCTTTCAAAAGATCATAAGAATATCCTTACTATCGTCCAATGATCATCTTATGAATCATTCTGGTATATGCTCATAATATTTATAGCATAGGACATATCTGGATTTGTACATATCACAATACGATTGATATAAATACTCTTTGTGATTTCATACATCAAGTATCAATCTATACTTGATTATTTGTGTCACTTTACCAAATGTCAATACACTTGAATATATCATCAACATTGAACTCATTCAATCCTTTCTGTGCAACAAGAATCTTTTCTTGTAGTTTCTATATTGAACTCATTCAATATCTTGTCTATGTACTTCTGGCACAACCATATTAGCGTCTATTGATGCCAAATATTTGGGTTTTGCCTAAGTCTTTCATCGGGATGAAATTCTTAATATGTGTTAATAAAAGATACATTATTTCCAATCAACAATATGTCTTCCACATAATGTATTAGAAACATGTCTTAGCGCTCCCACTTAATTTCTTGCAAATGCAAGCATCTTCATTGTCTCTGATGAAATTAAACCCTTTTAACAGTTTCATCATAGTGAAGATTCCAACTCCGCTATGCTCACTCTAACCATTGAAGTTTGCATATGCTTTTAGCATCCTTTGAATTAACAAAACCCTATGGACCGTGTTATGCACATGTCCTAGGTAACGATTCTATTAGAAGAACTTGTTTTGTTTATTCAACTACCATATAACAAATTATATGTAGTGGTTGCTACATTAATCCGTCTAGACTAAATATCACTATGAAAGATCAAAATCTTGTCATAGTCAACCTTTGAACATTGTTGTGAACTCCTTCCCAACATGTCGAATATTTCATAGATGTGAAACATCCATGTCTACTTCTTTATAGATCCAAACACAACTGCAAGGTCTTACACCTTTTTCGAGGGTCCTTCAAGTTCAAAACTTGATTTCTCGTGTATGGAACTATCACGGATTTTATGGCTTCAAGCCATTTTACGGAGTCAGGGCCCATCATCGCTTCTTTGCATGTAGTCGGTTCATTATTCTCAAATAATGATTCAACCCTCAAATCTTTGGTATTTGATTGTTTATCCGACCTACTTGTTTCAATAGGAACTTGGATCTCCGTGACCACAACCTTTGAGGTACGAGAACCATGAGCATTGTTGCTGCCTCCGAAACACTTTTCGGCGCTGCGCAACTCTGCACATATAGCTAAGGTTCTTTTAACCTTATCAAAGTTTCTATTGTCCTCCCACTTAACTTTTCACGAAAAATTCCTTCTCAAAGAAACTTGACGTTTTAAGCGACAAACACTTTTGTCTCCGGTGTTTATGGAGGAATACTTAACAGTAATACAAAGACAGGTTTATCCGACTTTGGTTGCAAACATCTTTCTTATGCATAGCATACCAATGTTTAAGAAAGGACTACTTGGGTTTTATCCCAAACCATAACCTTATATGGTGTCATTTCAGCGGATTATGATGAAGCTCTTTTCAGTGGAAAAACGGTAATCTCTAAAGCTTTTAATCTTTAAAATACAATGGCAGTTTTATGAATTATACCTTTGATCTTACCATGTCAAACAAGGTTTAATTACATATCTCGAACGCTCCATACTCTTATGGTGTTTCGGGAAATGCAAATCCACGGAACGATTCCTTAAATCTTAGGTATTATGCTAAACTTGTAACTCAAATATCTTCCTTTATGATCTTTATCATAAACTGTTTATATTCTTGTTACAATGATTTTGCACTTCATCTTGAAAGTCTTTGAACTTTTCAAATGTTTCATACTTCATCCTTATTAAGTAAATATTTATATATTCACTCAAATTTTTTTTCGGAGAAAGCATATGAAGTTGAAATCCATCGCTCTTGACTACACATAATGGATTTCATACAACAATATGTACAAGTTCCAATAAGCTAGTCATTCATTCCCTTTTGGCCTATGAACGAAGTTTTAATTATCTCTAGGAAAGTTTCACAAGCGTCATATGATCAAAATCAGAAGACTCCAAAATTCCATCAACATGGAGTTTCTTCATGTTTTCTTTCAAATATAATTTAAACGGCGATGTCACTTCCTAAGTGATCTTTCAATCAATTTGTCTTTCGACATTTTTAGCACTAGTTTTATGGATGTGATTTCTCCAACGAGATTTGTGAATCATCCATCTTTTATGGATTACGGCAATTATTTGAACAACCCTTTTGTTCTCATAATACCTGATAAAACAAATCTTTGAAGGCAAGCTTTGATGTTTAACAAGCAACACAATAACCCTTTATTTTGTTCTCGATGAACATCATCACATATTCTTTTGCTAGTTACTTAGGCCATTGTAGTTCATGAATTGTGTTGTTTCGTATGATGATTCACACCAACAAATTCAGTATCAAATACTTAAGAACCACATTGTTTAACAAGCAAAGAATATAGCCATAACATGTATATCATCTATATACTTAAACTGAACGATTCTAGTCTTTTCTTTTCTGCCATATATTTATGAGATTCTCTTTCAATATTTCCTTTTCTATTTGAAAGAATCTATCAATATCAATAGTGGAGTCATACATATGACATATAGTCCAAAGCGTGTATAATTAAATACCAATGTCTTTGGACTTGCACTTTGAAGTAGATCACCATCATCAAATATTTGGTGTTCTTTCAAATTCCTTTCTCTAGTAATCTCTTGGTGTAGTAAACATTTTACCTACATCAAATATTCACCCTTATCATGGAATCTTCCATGATCAAGCTACTTTTAGCTTATAACGATGAATTATGAGTATAATGTTGCTATCCAAAACCTTTTGGAGGATTAGGACAACAAGTGTCTCCAACCTTTTTGCAAATTCTCATCAAATATGAGAACATGACTTTTGCCATATTATACTCTATCATGTTGCAACCAAAACTTCGTTTCAGATATCACAATATCTTCCACACATCATGGTTTCTGAAACAACTCTTTCAGATCCTAGATAACCTTGATATTTAAGGGAATCCTTTGAATATCAAGAATCATGGATACAAACATGATACTTATATACTAACACTTGGAATTGTTACTCTTGATTTAATACTAATTATTAAACTTCATGGAGTAACCGGAACTTACTGAAAGTTTGCAATAGGACTTTTAAACTTTAGATTAACACTTCAAAACAATACGATACCAGTTCGTAAAGTAACTAACCAGAATTTTATAGTTCTATCATCTCAATTATAACTAAGCGCAAGGTGGTAAACGGATGCCAATGACTACAACAACTATGCAAATTCACTTTGATTTAGTTTATGATAAATTGAGTTCTAATTAATAATTAAATTAATCTAGGTGAACTCCCACTCAAAACAATATCCCTCACATTGTTTTAGTGATCACACGAACCAAATCCACCACATCAAAACCGATCATCACGAGAGTTGATATAGTTTCAATGGCGAACAATCGACATGTTCATCATATCTACTATATGATTCATGCTTTACCTTTCGGTGATCCGTGTTCCTGAGGCCATGTCTGTACATGCTAGGCTCGTCAAGATCAAACCTTAGTTACCGCATAAGCAAATCTGGCTTGCTTACGTTGTATTCACCCGCGGAATCAAAGACACCCGATCATCACGTGGTGCTTCGAAACAGCAAGCTTTGGCAACGGTGCATACTAAGGGTGAACACTTTAGAACTTGAAATTTATGTGCATGAGGGATCATCTTATAATGCTACCGTCGTCTACTAAGCAATACAAGATGCATAAAGGATTAACATCACATGCAATTCATAATATGTGATATGATATGGCCTTTCTTCTTTGTGCTTCCGATCTCCATCTTCAAACACGAACATGATCTCCATCATCACCGGCATTGCATCAAGGTCAATGACGCTTCACCATGGTTGTCGTCCACCGGCTTCAACTATTACAACTACTTTGAATAGACACGCGGGTCTTAACATAAATTAAAGACAACCATATGGCTCCTGCCGGTTGCCAACTTACAATAAGGAACATTGCATACATCAAATATAATCACAATCATGGCCATATCACATCACTGCACACCCCTGCAAAACAAAGTTAGACGCCTCTACTTTCTTTGCATGTTTTACGTGGTTTGGGGCTGTTAATAAGTGTCGTTCTAACTTACGAACAAGAACCACAACATTGATACTAGCATTGTTGATTACCCGTTGTAAATTGGATCTTAACTATGCTAGGAGAAACAGGCACCCGCAAAGCCACTTATGCAATACAAGTTGCATGTTAAGCGTGGAGCAAGTCTCATGAACGATGTCATGTAAGGTTAGCCCGGGCCGCTTCATCCCAACATACCGCAAGATGCAAAGTACACAAGAAGCAATCGACAATAAAAGCATCAACGCCCACAATGACCATTGTGTTCTACTCGTGCAACAGATCTACATATAGACACGGCTCTGATACCACTGTAGGGGTTCGTAGCATGGAAAACAAAATTTTTCTATCGCATACAAACAAACAAGCCAAGATCTATCTACTAGATTGTAGCAACGAGTCGATAGAGGAACTCACCCTCGAAGATTCCAAAGCGGTTAACGAGAGCAGATTCTCGTGGGTGATGTAGTCGTACTCTTTCCGATCTCAAGATCGCGTAGACGATCCTTCCAGCGCCACGTTCCAGCAGCGCTCCCGCAGTCGGTCACACGTTCGGTACTCGACGAAGACCTTCCTCTCCCTTGTTCCAGCAGGCAGCGGAGGTTGTAGCACTCTCCTCGCGATTCCGGCAGCACAACGGCGTGGTACCGGAAGTAGAGGGGAGATCCCGCAGGGCTTCGCCTTAAGCCGGTGCGAGTATGGTGGAGCTTATGAGAGAGGCTATTAGTGGTCTAGTAATTAGACACACCAATTAGAGGGCTCTAAACCAATTAGAAGGCTCTAAACCGAATAGCTCTAAACCGGGGTCTAGATCTAGGGTTTAGTTTAGAGGATAGGAACTTGTGTGTCTCTAGGAGGAGCCCTGCCCCTCCTTTTATGGGAGGGGGGTCTTGGCGCGCCAGGGGAGGGAGGGAGTCCCTCCCCAACTCGGCCTAGGGCTGGCCGCCGGCTTGGAGGAGAGAAACTCCTCCTCCAAGTCGACTCCAACTCCTCTTGCTTGTTTCCCACAGTTTCTTGTTTTTGGCAGTTTGACTTTCAAACTGGACATTTGACTTTTCTGTTTTAGGATTCAATTTAATCCTATATTTGGGACAGCAAGAACACTTAGTACATGATGCAATCATTCCAATATGTAATGACACATTCATGTACCCCTCCCCCCCCGGAGTGCCGGACAATCCGGAACCTTCTAGAATATCCCCGATGAAAACACCGGAATCATTCCCGAACTCCGAAACGGGACTTTCCTTATATGAATCTTATTCTCCGGACCATTCCGGATCACCTCGTGATATCCCGGATCCCATCCGAGACTCCGAACAACATTCGGTCTCTTTCTCATAATACCATAACTACTCAAACAACGTCGAATCCTTAAGTGTGTCTCCCTACGGTTCGTGAATTATGCGGACATGATCGAGACACTTCTCCGAACAATAACCAATAGAGGAATCTGGAAATTCATATGGCTCCCACATATTTCTACGATTACTTTGCGATCGAATGAACCACTTACATACGATACCAATTTCCCTTTGTCTCACGATATGTTACTTATCCGAGGTTATGATCGTCGGTATCTCTGCATACCTAGTTCAACCTCGTTACTGATAAGTACTCTTTTCTCGTTCCCGTGATATGTGATCCCTTGTGACCAAGTCACATGCTTGCAAGCTAATTGGATGACATTTCACCGAGAGGGCCCAGAGTATATCTATCCGTCATATGGATGGACAAATCCCACTCTTGATCCATGTGTTTCAACCAATACTTTCCGAACACTCAATGCCACTTTTATAGCCACCCTGTTACGGTGTGGTGTTTGATGACATCAAAGCATCCATCCAGTAAAGGTGATATGCATGATCTCATGGTCGAAGGAATTAGGTTACTATGTATCAGAAAGCATATAGCAATTGAACTATTGAAATGACTTGATCTTTATGCTACGCTTATCTATAGGAGTATGTCCATCACACCATTCTCCTAACGATATGATCCTGTTGTTAATAACATCTCTATGTTCATGATCAGGAAACCATGACCATATATTAACCAACAAGCTAGTTTAACAAGAGGCTTTACTAGGGACTCTTATTTTAGTTTACAAATCACACAAGTATTAATGTTTCCGGTTAATACAATTATAGCATGGTATGTAAACATTTATCATAAGTGTGAAGACATGATAATAACCACTTTATTATTGCCTCTTGGGCATATCTCCAACAATATCATGCTCATGTCATCATGCCACCTTGCATTTGAGCATCATATAAAACCCCTTCTTGTTTGGTTCTTATCTCATGTGCATTATTAATTGTATTTGCCTCTTGATTTTGTATTTGGTTCTTGATATATTGTTAAATGCCCAAGTTGATTTGGGGGCATATCTCTTAATAACTCCACCACCTTTTCTTTTCACCACCTTATAATTCCACCATCCAACTAAATATGAGCTTGGCATTTATGGGTTTTACTTCTACCTCATGTGGGTTGGGATGGATCCAATTCTTTTCCACATGTTCTCATCTTGGCATCATTTTGTTTTCACATTATTGATACATGAGAGCCACATGGCCACCTTTGCATGCCTTGTGAGTGGGACACCTTTTTCCCTAGCTTCCATATGTGTTGTTTTGGGGTTATCATCATGTTGGGATATTTTGTGGGCTTAATAAATATCTAGTGGCATATACACACTAGCAAGTCCCAAATATAATCCAATGTGATCATCTCCTCATACTCCACTTGGAATTCTTTCTAATTCTTTATGCTTGGCCTTTATTCCAATTTCTGGGAATGCAAAATAATAATGCCATGTAATAACCTTGTTTTCACAAGAATCAACAGGGCAATAAATATTTCTGCATGGGCCATGCAAGTACCATCTTGTGCTTGTCATTGGTTTTTATTTGGGTTTTGGGTGGATCATCTCTAGCTCTATCCCTTCTTTTGGCTTGAACCATGTTGTTCTTGCTTAAAACCCTATCACCACATCTCTCCCTCTCTCTCTCTTTTTCTTGTCTTGATCTTGTTAGAGCTTGTCTAGAGCATGCTTGATCTTGTCAAAGGCCCACTCCATCTTATCTTTCCCCTCCCTAAACCAAAACCCTAATCCACCCCTCTCTCCCTAAATCCCCAAAACTAAACCCTAGCTAACATGTCCCTCCCTCTCTCACCTAAACTTACCACACCCTAAGTGCCCCCTCTCTCTCGGTCTCCCCTTCTCTCTAGTGTGCAGGCCCCACCCCAGCTATCTACCCCTCCTCCTAACCCAAACCCTAACCCGAGGCTATCCCCAACCCTAGCTCCATACCACCCTGCTCTCTCTTCTTTCTCTCTCGCTGCAGCATGGTCCCACCCCGAGCTCCCCTTACCCTACCCCACCTGGCAGCCTCCTCCCTCCCCATGTGCCTGCCTGACCCATGCACGTGTGGAGAGAAAGGTGGCACCGAAGCCACCTTCCCCTCCCCCACGCAAGCCCCCACCTGCCCCCTCTCGTTCTTATCCTCTCCCTCGCCCCTCTAGCCTCCTAGATCCGCCCAGAGGCCCTGCCTCGCCTCCCCTCTCCTCCCTTTCTTCCATCGCCACCAGCTGCTGACGCCGGCCACCACCGTCGGTTCTCGCTCGAACACAGCAAACCAGGAGGCGGGCGTGGTGCTGAGGTTGTCGGGGAAGCTCGTGGAGTGCCCCTGCTTCGACCTGTGCACGGAGCCGCGGAGGAGCAGCCCCAGGAGCCTGGACGCCGACGCGAACCGACGAACCCTAGCTCTGCCAGTGCGTCTGCCTCGCCGTCGATCGCGACCGCCCCAACCTGTTCCGACCACACCAACACCACCGCGGTAAGCCCCTGAACCCCCTGGACACACTCCGCCTCGTCGTACCGCTCTAGCTCCGCCGGTTGTTTCGTCGAACGCTCTGCGCGCGCCGTCGGCCGCTGCGCTAGCTCGCTCCCACGTCGCGCAGCGACCTATCTAGACCCGTGCGCTTCCCTGTCAACAACCACGCAGCCACCGCAGTGGTAGCCGCCCCCGCTGGCGCGTCCGAGGTCGCGGGATCGAGTCTGGCGCGCCCCTGTTTTCTCTGTCGCGCGGGTTTTCTTCAGTTCGTCAGACAACCGAGAAGATCAACAGTAGCGTGTGCATATCGCAGATAACCCCCTGGCCGTTTTTTTCCTCAACCCGCGCTCCCCCTAAACCCCACTGTCAGTCTCTGTGTGCGTTTTATAAAAAGGGTCCCCTAGTTTTGTTAATTAACCCGCGGTCCTCCTCCCTCCCAGCCACTGGCGTGTGGGTCCGGGTGAGCCTAGCCCCACCTGTCTGCGACTAGGGCTAGGTTGTCCTGAGTGCTAAAAACTTTTCTGAGCATCTGTTTAAATTCAAACCTATTTAAATTTAATTCAAATTCAAATTTTAATTCTGTTTTTAAATAACTTTTCATTTATAAATCCAAATAATGCAAATGTTATATGTTTCTGAACCAGAAAAATGTGAGGATTTCAAATATGCTATTCAAATTACCTTTTGAACATGTAAAATTCCAAGTTGAGCTAAATTACAACAAATGCCACTGGAACTTAAATAATTAATAACTTTTGATTTACAACTCCGAATTTAACAAATGATATGTCTAAAATGATCAGCTCGACGAGACCTTTCTGTTTATGCTATCCATGACTTCAATTGCAGCACGCATCATATAAATATATAGTGTACAGCAACTATTATGACAATAAAATGTGGCCCAACCTTAATAAAATGACTTATTCTTGTATACCACACCTCACCCATGCCATGCTACTTATTACCATGCAACTTGTGCATCATTCATCATGGCATGATTGTTTGCTTGTCGCATTTTGTTCCAATGCTTGTGCACTTTATTTATGTTGGCCCTTGCTTGTTTGGTTCTTCTTTCGAATAGACGCTGAGCAGGGGATATATCAAGAGAACCAGGAGCACTACCCAGATCCGTCTCTCGCTTCAACTGAGTTGCCAGGCAAGCACTACCACATGCTTGCATACATACAGTACATATTGCCTCTATCTTATTCTTGCATCATTGAGTCGCGATTGCATTAAATTGAATCCCAAGTATTGCATAGCCTTTACTTTAAACCCCACCAAGCTTGTTCCTCCATCCCATGAGCCATTACTACAGGAGTTGTTTGAGCCATGCGAGTCGTAGAACAGCATGTGTAGGGTTTGTGAGAGTCTGATGGATAATGAGGTACCTAAACAACTTAACCTGAGTAGCAATGGGATAACTAATGAAAGTGGCACCGGTGAGCAACATCTGCTATTTCGTTTTTCCTGCTCACTTGTGTCCCGTAAGACCCCGAGTACTTGATTCCTGTTCCAAGATTTATCGCGCTATCCACATCCGGGAGGTATATGGGACCCCCCTGAGCCAGAGCTTGATTCCGTCTTATTTCTTGGGGCCACAAACTAGTTTGAGGTTTTATTTACTATCCTGTACTTATGCCATGCTACTGCTTTATCTACGTTTGTGCGGGGAGCACACTGTACTGTTTAGGTAAGCGGAGTGTTTTCGCGGTATCGACAAGCCCAGCCACACTTTCGGGTTCCCAGTCGTTTACAGCCACTGACGCAAACCTTGAGTCCGTCTCGGAGTCCGCTAACTTCGTTGCGGGTCTACTCAATGGGGTGGTCCCCTGAAATACTTCTGAATCTTGTGATTGCTTTGTCGTGAAGGCCTCGTTGGGTTTTGATTTGGTTTTTCCGAGGTTGATCGAGTGTGTGTTGCTATTTGTGCACCCCGGCCGGGTTAAAACTTTCTGAAAGCCGTGTCCGCGGTTATGGACGACTTGGAGCACAGTTTCTCGATCATAGACAAGCATAACTAAAGTACCGCTTTAATCTGACTAAGTAAATGACTAGTAAATAGTGCAACACTCATGGAATGGTAAATAAAATTGCCAACGGATGGGGAGGTTGTTCGTCCGCTTCCTCGTTGGTAAGCGAGGAGGAGGATGGATCTGATGAAATTACTGTTATAACTGTTGTCATTAATTCACGGACATCCGTCTATCATTGGTTAGGCGGATGGTTAGCGTTTATCTATAGAACTGCTAGGGTTTATCTTTTGCTGCAATTGCGTCACCCCAGGTTGTGTCCCCTTTAGAGGCATAAAGACTTGCTGAGTACCCTTAGGGTCTCACACGATAAATTATTGGTTCAGATGAACAGGTACCCTCGCAGGACAGATACTGGGTGGAAGAGGCTGATGATGTGGGCAACGATCGTTCGGTGTAGAGATTCCGGGAACGGGGATCCGTGAGATCTGTGGGCGGAATGTGCTTAGTTCTATGGCATCTTATGCCGATTTGCTTCTTATCCGTACTCGGACTTTGTTTTGCCGCTTCCGCATGATACTCTGATGTGTGATGTATGAGGAATTATCCTAAAATATTATATCTATCTAGGTCATTTGAATCTTGCCGTATGGCGTTGCTATATTTCCTTTCTTTCTAGATGGTATGGCTCTGATGTACTCTTGTATGGTGGCTTGCATACATACTCATTTGTGTATGTAGTTGATCCCTTCGCCTGCCGATTACGCCGCCCGTACAGGTCCTGTTGAATTGGAAGTGGTTGGGACGGCCGAAAGGTCTACCTGTGAGTGGCTTTTGGGGCCCCACCGTACTATTTCAACCACTACCGCTCATCCAGGCTTGTATCTAGGAGCGTAATTCACCGAGGTAGTTACATAGATGCACATAGGTAAAGCAAAGAACCAATCATAGACCGGTATACCTTTTGATCCACATCTTTACCATTTGGATTTTGTTCAAGATGAGTCTTTGTAGCCATGGGAGTAGGAGCTCCATTTAAATCTTGCATATTGAATCTCTTGAGAATATCTTGAGTATACTTGGCTTGGTTGAAGAATGTCCCTCCTCTAATTTGCTTGATCTCGAAACCAAGAAATACTATCAACTCCCCCATCATAGACATCCAGAACCTACTAGTCATAATCTTTGAGAATTCATCATTAAAAGCTTTGTTAGATGAGCCAAAGATAATATCATCAAAATATATTTGGCATACAAAAAGCTCCCCATTGACCTTCTTAGTAAAAAGAGTGGGATCAATTTTCCCAACCTCAAATCTACGGTCAAACAACAACTCTCTAAAGTGCTCACACCACGTGCGTGGGGCTTGCTTGAGCCCATAGAGCGCCTTATCAAGTTTGTAGACATGGTTTGGGAAGTTGGGATCCTCAAATCCCGGGGGTTGCTTTACATATACCAACTCATTTAAAGAAACATTAAGAAAGGCACTTTCTACATCCATTTGACTTAAAGTTATGATGTGTCGCATAAGCTAGAAGGATACGGATGGACTCAAGGAAAGCCACGGGTGCATATGTCTCTCCATAATCAATGCCTTCAATTTGAGAGAACCCTTGTGCAACCAATCTTGCCTTGGTCCTTACTATAATTCCATGCTCATCTTGCTTGTTCTTGAATATCCACTTGGTGCCTATAACATTGTGGCAATCCTTTGGCTTCTCAACTAACTTCCATACTTTGTTTCTCTCAAAGTTGTTGAGCTCTTTGTGCATTGCTTCCAACCAATCCGAATCTTCAAGGGCTTCCCACACTTTCTTTGGTTCAATCATGGATATGTGTGCTTGGTGTTCACTAAACCTCTTCAATTGTTCTCTTGTGGAAATGCCTCTCCTTAGGTCACCAACCACATTTTGTAAAGAGTGGTCTCTTCCTTCCAACATCCTCTCCTTTCTAGCTTCACGACGAGTGAGGATCTCCTCATTGTTTCTTGGGGGACCCTCTTCATCATTTCGGTCCATGTCTTGACCATCAACTTGACCTTGATCATTATCGGAATCATTCTCTTCATTAAGAGGCACGGATTGACCTTGGTCTTCATTAGACATTCTTCTAGCATCGATTTGAGCTTGTCTCAAGGCAGTTTGTATGGATCTTCCTTGAGTAATTGACTTGGCACCACTTGACATCCTAGAGAATGAATCAAGCCCCTCTTCACTAGAGATATCACCTTGATCAACATGTTGAGGGTCCACAGTTTGTCTTTGGCTTGGGTCATTGCCCTCCTTGGTGGATGGAGCTTGTTGATGTTGTGAAGATGAGGGCTCCACTTGAGTAGAGCATAGTTCTTCTCGATCTGCCATAAGGGGTTCCTCAACGGGGCGGATATATCCCACACCCATTCTTCCTATGGCATCCTGAGGCATTTCATCATCTGCATCACAAGCATCAACACGCCCCCCTTGGGGACCATCATATTCTTCAAAGGTCACACTACAAGATTCTATGACGGCTCCGGAGATCTTATAATAGATTCTATAACTATGAGATTCGAGACCATAGCCAACAAAAATACCCTCTAATGCTTTAGACTCGAATTTGGACAAATGAATACCTTTTATGAGATAGAAACACTTACAAGCGAACACCCGGAAGTAAGATATGTTGGGCTTGTTACCGGTAAGTATTTCATATGGGGTCTTGTTGATTTCTTTGCGGAGGTAGAGTCGGTTTGATGCATGGCAAGCGGTGGAGATGGCTTCGGCCCAAAAGTTGTATGGAGATTTAAACTCCGCCAACATGTTCCTAGCCATCTCAATAAGAGTCTGGTTCTTCCTCTCGGCCACACCATTTTTTTGAGGGGTATATGCAGCGGAATATTGGTGTTTTATCCCCTCATCACTAAGGAAATCATTCAAGGTGCAGTTCTTGAACTCGGTGTCGTTGTCACTTCTTATAATCAACACGGGAAGGTTGTATTGACGTTGAACCATGTTGATGAAGTCGATGAAGGTATTTTGGGTCTCACTCTTTAACTCGAAGAAATATACCCATGAGTATCTTGAAAAGTCATCAACAATCACCTGTAACATCCCTAAAATCATGTTTCAAACTCATGCATATCATCCATGCATTCATGATCATATAGGATTCATTTCAAACAAAACAATTCAAAAACAGGAGCATATGAGCTCATTATTTTATGTGATCATCATTTGAAACAAATGCTACTCTCCTATGAGAGATTGTTGTTCATGAAACCAAACCTTGTGCCTTATTGCTTTCAGAATGAGTTGCTAGATTGCTAAGGTTTAAACTAAAATTTTCAAAGCAAATACCATTTGAAAATCAATTTCAAAACCAATATGAATCAAGTGCTATGTCACTGTTATTTTATTTTATTCCCAAATGACCAAGCCAATTCAAAGTGGCCACTTGGTTTTATGCCCAAAAATTGTGACTGTTGCACACTGCAAAAATCCCAAAAAGATTTGAATTCAAATAGAGTTTGAATTCATTTGAAACTCATTTCAGAAATTCAATTTAGAAAAAGAAAAGAGAAAGGAATTGGAAAAGGGCCGGCGCCAGGATTTGAGCCCAGCAACAGACGCAGCCCATTTAGCCCACCCGGGTCCCTTCTCTCTCTCTCTCGCACGCACAGACGCACCCGCGGAGTCGCTGACACCAGGACCCCACCTCCCCTCTATTTATTTCGCTGACAGGTGGACCCATGACCCCGTCGTCGTCTTCGTCAATCACGCACGCCTGCGCCGCTCACGCCGCCGTTACTCGCCGCAGTCACTGCCGCGTTGATTCCCCTTGATTCCGCGAGTAACTCCACGCCCAGCTCCGGCTATAATAACCTCTCCCCCTCGCGGTCATTTCCCCCCCACACTGCACACCCTTCTCGCCACCAGGCTGCCAGTATTCGCTCTTGCGCCGCCGCAGACAGAACCTGCTCCGGCGACCAATTCTGGTAAACCTCGTGCGCCCCTTCCTCTCTGGTTCATACGAGCAACTTTGCAACTTCCTTGCGCACCTCCTGATCCCCTTTGCCCGTCTGTTTGTGATCCAGAGCTTCGACTTTGACGAGCACCGAGAGAACCCGACGCCGTCTCCAACTTCGACGAACCTTCCTGGTTAGTTCTGACCGCGCCTTGTCCTCTCTTTGACACTCACATGACCAGCATCACTCCGCGCATCTAAAGCACTGCTTATTTTGCCTTGGCGCGATCTGTACCTTCGCCAACGTCGACGAGCAGCCGCACCCGACGCGTTCGCGAACTCCGGCGAGGAATCTCCGACGACCCCGTGCGCCCCTTGCAAAGCCACCGCCACGTTGAGCTTCACCTCGTCACGGCGGTTCTGGTAAGCATCCTCTTTCCTCCCCGGGCGACCTAGAACGCCGGCACCGCCACTGGAAGAGCGCTCCGCCGCTCGCCGTCGCCGCGCGCCGCCAGACCTTGGTCGTTTGATCGAGAGCCGTTGGATCTAGATCCAATGCGTGTAATAGAATCACTTAGCGAAGCGGTACGTTAGATCTGAGTCGTACATGATCACTTAAATCCAACGATCTGCATCGATCGATCCGCTCGAACTGGTACGGGCCAATAGGAAACAGACGCGTGGCAGTGAGTTAGATTTAAAACAGATTTTGAATCAGATTATAGTTCAAATTTGTTTTGTTTGTAACTTTTGATTTCCACGTTAGATTTTGACAAATTTTATACCGTTGGAATCAGGAGAGCAAGCTCTTTCAAATTTTGCAATGTGTTTAGTGTTTAGCTTCTGTTAAAAAGGCTTTATTTGCAGAAACTTGTTTAGGACTATTTGAGTATATGAAATGTTTAGGAATTGTTTTTAGTGTCAAATAAAACTTGGTTTGGCAAGTTTTTATCTTGTTAGTGAATCAGTACCTTGCACTTTCTTGGTTGAGTTTTGAAAAAATCATCACTTAGCATTTTGCATGCGTGCATATATTTATGTTTGTGTATGAATTGTGTGTAATTTTGTGCTACCATTCTTTGTGTAGACTTTGGTGCTAGTGATTGTGATTGTGAAGAGTGCTACTCTCCCAACTACCAAGGCAAGTGGTACTTCATGAATATTTCCATCCCTATATTTTATACTAAGCAAGTGGTACTAAATATTTTGCTAAGTCTTGCATGTTATTATTTTGCCTAATGCCATGTTGGGAAATCCTAAGTAGTTGTAGAATTGCTAGGAAATTTCTAAGTTAAGTACTATCTATGCCATGCTTAGCCTAGCTAGTAGCAAACAAGGGTTGGTAAAATATACATGCTATGGTGAAAATATTTCTAAGTCTTTGGACTTATGTTTTTCTTAATAAAACAACTAAGTCAATGAATCACCTGGGTGGAAAGGGACTTGATTGGTGGTTTTGGTTGAGTGGTTACACAAGGCCCATGGCTATGGTTTACCTTGTGTATCTCACTTGTGGAAAGCCACCCAGGAACAAGGGATTTTAGAGGCCAAGTGTTGAGAAGCTTCTAGTGCAGCCACTTGGCAATATGGGCTCTGCCTGGACCACATAGGTTGCTAGAACCTAGCCATTTGGACAGTTGGTGGTAGTGGGAATGATAGGTTGGAGCGCGTCCATTTGGTCTAAGGAAAGGCTTCTGAAAGGTCCTGTCTTGGGAAACCAAGTCTGGTGGGGAAAGTGCACAACCTCTGCAGTTGGAAAAATCTAAGTACTTAGCCAAGTACATGGCAATGGACAATCTTGAGCATCAAGACATGGAAGCTATCAAGAATCTCATCACTCCAACTTCTAAGTAAAAACTTATGGGTGAACAAGGGTGAAGGACCTCAATGTCTATTGGTGGTTCCTTGGGAAAAAGTTTTGACAAAGAAAAACTTAGTGATTTCAACTAATAGGAAAAACCTATTTTGAGCAAAGCAAGCCAAGCTACACTTAGCCAAAAATGCATATAGTATTATAGTCCACCTAAATTTTACTAAGGTATCACTTGCCAATACTATTCCAAAGTATTGACCCACTGTGGCTGTAACTTGTGATGTTGTAGGTTACTCTGATGAGGATTAGGTGTCATGAGTCTACACTCAACATGTTTGCCTGTGGCACATGAAGATGAAGACTTATATTTATTTACTTATTCCAAACTCTTGTAATAGGCCTGTGGCCTTTGAGTTGTAAAGACTATGTTTATCTCTGGAATGGATGTAATAAATGACCTTTGTATATGTGTACTTCATCTTAAACTGTGGATGCTAGCAATGATCCAGGGACTAGCATTGCAATCACAGGGGTCCTTTTCCTTTACAAAGGAGGGATCTTACATCACCAAACAATATTTCTTCCCACCAAGACTTGCATGAGATGGAGGACCAAAGAGATCCACATGAAGGAGCTCCAAGATCTTGGTTGACTTAATGCGGTTCTTTGGCTTGTGAGGAGCATCATGCATATTTCCTAGAACACATGCCCTGCAAACACGATCTTTGGCAAAGGAAACATCTTCTTTTAGTCCAACAATATGGCCATCCTTGTGGAGACTTTGCAAAGTTATCATATTGACATGGGCTAGTCGGCGATTCCATAACCAACCCACATCGGCCTTTCCGAATAAGCACATCGCACTTGTAGTGGTTTGTCCCAAAAAATCCACCACATATAAGTCATGTTTGACGTACCCAACGAAAGCGACCTTGAGAGACTTGCTCCATATGAGGACCACAATATCATCATCAACAAAGACGGCAAAGCCCATCTTTCCAAGAGCACGGACTGAAAGTAAATTGTATCCAAGGGTCTTAGCAAGCATGACGTTCATGAGTGTAATATCGTGAGCAACCACTACCTTGCCGAAACCCATTACCTTAGACTTTGACTTGTCGGCATATGTCACGGTTATTTGATCATCATTTGGCTTTAAATCCTTGACAATAGACGAGTTTCTGGTCATATGACTTGTTCAACCACTATCAAGCACCCACTTTGACCCTCTGGAAGCATATGTCTACAAAAGATCAAGCTAATTTTTAGGGACCCATTTTTCAATGGGTCCTCTTTTGTTAGCAACAAGGGTCTTGGGGACCCAAATAGACCAAGCAATATAACCATCATATGGGCCAACATATTGTGCATATACATCACCATAATAATCACGCATTAGAACATAGTGAGGGTTAACACTTCCCGCAAAGTCATCATGAGACATAGTTTTACCACTTGTGGTCTTACTATCCACAATGGTCTTGTTTTTCTCCTGTGCGGGCTTGGCCTTCTTCTTCTTGTTGTTCTTCTTCTTGGCTTTGGAGATAAAACCAATGCCCCCTTTCTCACCACTAGGCCTTTGCTTACTCAAAAGGTCATCAATGGACTTGTTACCTTGTGGAAATGTGGCCTTGGCTAGCTCCCCCTTCAACCTAGAATTTTGTTCAAGAATAGTTGTACTACTAGAAGGAATGAAATTACTAGGTGAAGGAGTATTGTCCAATTGAGTTTGAAGCGTTTCATGGGGCTTTGTGAGTGACAAGAGTTCACTTTCCAAAGCCTTGTGAGCCTTGTCAAGCAAACGAAAGTCATCGGCAAGTTTTTCATGAACCACACCAAACTCAATCTTGTCCTTTTTAGCCCTTTTGCATTTAGCAATAGCATGATCACGTTATTTGATGAGTTTATTAACAATAATGTCATTGGCCTCATCAATCCCTTCAAGTTTTAGTTCAAGAGACATCCTAGTCTCTTGTTCTACTTTTAGAGCATTGTTTAAGGCCTCTAGCTCAATCATGTGTTCATGCCCAAGTTTACACCTTACATCTAGAAGCTCTTGTGTGTGGGAAAGTTGATCTAAGATGTTCCCAAAGTGTATCTTAGCATCCCCTTGTAATTTAGTCATAAAATCATTGAAAGCAATTAATTCACTTTTTACATCAAGAGACATCTCATCATCAATTTCATCATTAGCTAAGGGAGTGGAGTGAGATGATGAGGATACCTCCGTTCCTCTTGCCATAAGGAAAGTGACGTTCTTGATGGGAGTGTTCTCATTTGGAGAATCGAAGAGTGAGAATGTCGAAGTAGAAGTGGTGGCTAGAGCAGCCACACCATTAGATGTTTCCTCTTCCTCATCTTCATCATCTTCATTGTCGGAAGAGTATTCTTCATGAGTGATCAAAACAATTTCTCCCGACTTCTTGTTGATGGGATTCTTCTTGATGAAGGGTTTCTTGTAAGGTGCTTTGGGAGTTTTCTTCAACACGAGCTTACCCCCATGATCTTCTCTCTTCTCATAGGGACAACCCGCCACAAAGTGATAGCGGTCACCACAATTGAAGCAAGTTCTCAATTTAGTGACATTTTCTCTTATCCCACTTGGGTTGCTTTTTCGTTGCATTTCCATTTTGGCCTTGGCGGGGTTCTTCCAAAAGTTCTTTGCATAGAAGGCTGATGGGGATATGCCTACCGGGGTATACCCAGCAGGACGTTTCCGACTAGCCCGTGAGCTGGCGGGTGGGCCTGCAGAACGGCGAGTGGATTGAAGCCCAACAAGGCACCGAGCGACTGGAAGCTGAAGGCCCAGGCGAGTAGATAGGCCCAGTTGGATTAGGTTAAACGACTACCGAAGCTTTAACTGAATCGGTTGAGATATGTAAACCCTAGGGGGAGGTGAGCCTATATAAACCTCCCTATAGGGCGAGTAGAGATACGTTCCCTCATACACCCAAGCGACTCGCTGCCAAGCCGCCGAGCTCGCCCATTGTAACACCTCCATAATACAATCTAGCAGGAGTAGGTCTTTACCCTCCGGGGGGCCGAACCTGGGTAAAACCCTGTGTCGTTGCCCTCATCTCGCACCGCAGATGGCTGGCCGCCCTTGCCCCTCGCTCTACTACTCGCTGCCAATTGCAGCATCTGCCGTGACTATTCCCACGACAGTGGCGCCCACCGTGGGGCCTGGCCGGTCCGGCCGGTGTTCTGCGGCGAGATCCAATCTGCCCATCAACGAGACGGTCGCCACCGGCCGCATGATAGCGATCGGCGAGATGCTCCAAATCTTGCCGAGCAGCTACGTCCCGGCGGCGCGACCCGTCACGCACAGCGTGATCCTGCCGATCGGCACGATCAGCCTCTTCGTCGGTCTCACGGACATCATCGTCTCGGAGGATTCGGCTCGCATCCGCGAGTCGCCGCCACGCGATTGGCTCTCCGAGAGCCAGATCCGCACGATCCATCGCCTCGCCTTCGAGTACAACTCGGCCCACGGCAACGTGGCTGGGAATTCAGCGGCCGCAGAGGATGCGGCCCTCACCGACGACGCCGACTCGGCGACCCCGGCGTCACTCGCCGGATCCATCACCGCGGCTTCGTCCGCGGGCTCCATCGCCCCGGTCTCGAACGCGGGAGACTTCGAGGATCCCTCCATCCTCAGGATCTTCGAGTTCGACTCCGGATCGGAGAACTCCGGCGACCCCCGCGACGGAACCGGTCGCCACACCGCGACCTACATGGCGACCGGCACCGATCCGCCGGAGGACCCGTTCTCCACCCCAATCCCTCCTAACGCCACGGCAACGGAGGTCGAGGAACTCCGCCTGAAACTGGCAGAGGTGATACGCAAAGAGCAAGCCGAGCGCGAAAAATTTCGCCTCGAGCAGGTGACGGCGCAGGAGCTGTCACGCTACCACCAGCAGCGGATCAGGTCACGCCTGAACCCCACCATTCAGGGGCGCGCCCTGAACTTCGACGATGAAAACGACCCGGCCCGCGTGGCCGAGCACGCGATTTGCTAGAACGCGCCACCAGGAGGAAGCGCCCGGCCCCCACCAGGATCAACTGCAATGGGCGCCCCACCACCACCCAACCGCACCCCTCCCAGGGACCAGCCGCAGATAGTAGTCTCCTCACGGGAGCGAGACGCAAACGGCCTCCCACTATTCTCCACCCCGATGGACAACCTCGTGGCAGGCCGAGCAGCAGCTGACAGCATCACGGCCACCGGCAACGGCGCCCTGCAGATCGAATACGTCAAGGCCCTGCTCGTGAAGGCTGTGGAGCAACAAAGAGCGGGCGCCGACTCGCAAGGTCGAGTATACTCGCGTTCCTCGGGAAGCAGAGCGGCCTCCAGCGGCCGCCCAGCGGCGGCAAACACCCTCAACTGCCCGCCACCAGAGCCATTGCAGCTTCAATACCGACCCGCGAACGCGGCACTCTCCACAAACGACCCCAGGCCGGCAACCAACCTTGTCGCCGCCAACGGGCAACCCATCGACGCCCGCACCCACATCATCAACAACCAAAGTTGGCGCGCACGCCAGCCCGATGACCTGCGACATACCCTAACCAATCGCCGCGACGGCGAGCCCATGGGGTCGCTAAGTCAACTCGGACCCAAGTGCTTCGGACCAATGATCCGAGGCGAGAAGTACCCACCAAACTTCAAGGTGCCAAAGGATATAGAAAAGTACGATTCCTCGTACGACCCCGCCGTCTGGCTCGACACATACCTCATGGCGATGGGGATCGCAGGCCACACTGACCTGCTAGCCGCCCGCTACCTCCCCCTGATGATGGAAGGGACGTGCAGGCAGTGGATCAACACCCTCCCCCAGGACAGTATCGACTCCTGGGAGGAGATGCGCGATGCCTTCGTCAGGCACTTCGAGTGCTCCTACACCCGCGCCACCACTATCGAGGACCTGGAGCGGTGCGTCCAGGGACCCCGCGAGTCGACCCGCAACTGGGTCCAACGGTGGCAAGAACTTTGGTACAACGCGGTCGGCATCCACCCGGACACCGCGATCCACTGCTTCAAGACCTCGTGCCGCTACGAGCCCCTGGTCGCCAAGCTAAAGCGACACTCCCGCACACTCGACAACATCCCCGACCTCCTCGAGATCGCCAAACGGTACGGCGAGGAAGATCCAAACCAGGAAACTGACGACGAGTCAGGAGGTCAACGCCACACGAGCGGAAACGACGGCGGACGCCGGTCCGACCTACGCTACAGCGGCACTCGCCTCACCGGCAAGCGCCGCAGTGACGGGCGAGTCGACTTCGTCGCCAACGCCGGGCACGCGCAGCGCGAGCCCAAGAGCTTCCGCCGCGACGGAGGACAACGCCGCGACGGCGGCAACTACAAGAACAAGCCAAGGTTCGACCCTGCGGCCCTCCTTAACCAACCATGTGCGTTCCATAGCAGGGAAGGGAAGCCCGCAACGCACACCACCGCCGACTGCCACACCCTCAGGGAAATCGAGAAGGCACGTCGAGCGCGGGAGGACCCCGACAACGACCCGCCAAACGGCGGCAAATTCGGAAAAGTGGCCGGCTCGCTCCACACCTTCACAGGCTTCAATACGAAGCGCGAGAAGAAGGTCATCGCCCGCGCCGTCGCCGTCAACGCGGTGGCCCAGATAGACGTCCCCCAGTTCCTAAACTGGTCGGAGCAGCCCATCACCTGGAGCCGCCAAGACCACTCGCCACGCATCGTGTACCTAGGACGAGTCGCCCTGGTGGTCAAGCCCAAGGTCGGCGACTACTGGCTCCCCAAGACACTGATGGACGGCGGCAGCTCCATCAACATCCTGTACCTCGACACCTTCAGGCGACTGCGGCTCCCGCAGTCAATGATCGAGACGACTCACACCACATTCCACGGCATCGTCCCCGGTCGGAAGGCGTACCCGATCGGCAAGGTCACGCTGCCCGTAACCTTCGGCACACCGGCAAACTTCCGCACCGAGCAGATCGTCTTCGAGCTGGTGCCCTTCGACAGCCCCTACCATTGCGTCCTGGGGCGCTAGGCGTTCGCCAAGTTCATGGCAGCGCCCCACTAGCGTACAACGCGATGAAGCTCCCCGGGCCGTGTGGCGTCATCACTATCCACGGCGACCCCGATATGGCCGCCGAGTGCGAGGCCAAAGGAGCCGAGCTCGCCGACGCCGTCATCGCGGCGGAGACAAACCACGCCGATGAGCTCGCCAAGTACGCGAGCAGGGTCAACAACGATGACCCCACCATACTCAAGAAGCCCAACTCAGAGGGCGCAAACACCTCAACCTTCGAGGCCACGACGCACACCCGCACCGTCGAGCTGGTCCCAGGCGACTCCAGCCAGACGGTGACGATCGGGACGGGCATGAGCCCAGCGTAGGAAGGCGCGCTCATCGAGTTCCTCCGTGAGAACAGGGACATCTTCGCATGGAAACCCTCTGACATGCCCGGTGTCCCTAGGGAGCTCACTGAGCACAAGCTAAACGCCGACCCCAAAGCGTGACCTGTCAAGCAGTCGCTGCGGCCCTTCAATGAAGAGCGCCGCCGAGCCATCGCCGAGGAGGTGCAGCGTCTACTCGCTGTCGGCTTCATCCGGCCAATCAAGTACTCCAAGTGGCTGGCAAACCCAGTCCTGGTCGAGAAGAAGAACGGGACCTGGAGAAAGTGTATCGACTACACAAACCTGAACGGCGCCTGCCCAAAGGAGCAGTTCGTCCTCCCGCGGATCGACCAGATAATCGATTCAACCGCGGGCTCGGAGTCACTATGTTTCCTCGACGCCTACTCTGGGTACAACCAGATCAAAATGGCTGTCGAAGACGAGGAGAAGATGGCGTTCATCACGCCATTCGGAGCTTTCTGCTACACCGCCATGACCTTCGGCCTCAAGAACGCAGGGGCGACCTACCAGCGGTGCATGCAGGAATGCCTCGCGAGCCAAATTGGCCGCAACATCCACGTTTACATCGACGACGTGGTCATGAAATCCGCTCGCCAAGGCGACCTACTCGCCGACCTGGCGGAAACATTCGCCAACTTGCAACGGTATAAAATAAAGCTCAACCCAGGCAAATGCACCTTCAGTGTACCCGCCGGACAACTACTGGGGTACGTCGTCTCCAAACGAGGGATCAAGGCGAACCCCACGAAGATCGACACGATCGCCCGGCTCGGCAAACCCGAGTGCCTGCGCGACGTCCAGAAGCTGGCCGGGCGAGTAGCGGCTCTCAGTCGCTTCTTCCCCCGCCTGGGCGAAAAGGCGATGCCCCTATACCGCCTGATGCGCAAGAACCCCACCTTCCAGTGGGACAAGGAGGCGGACGACGAGCTCCGCGACCTCAAAAAGGTGCTACTCGCCGCACCACTGCTCGCCGCCCCCGCCGACAAAGAACCCATGCTGGTTTACGTCGCGGCGTCCGAGCGCGTCGTCAGCGCCGTGATGGTCGTCGAACGGCCAGAAGAAGGAAAGGAGCGCCCAGTCCAGTGGCCGGTGTACTACATCAGCGAGGTCCTCACCGAGTCGCGCCAGCGGTACCCATAGTACCAAAAGGTAGTATACGCGGTCTTCAGAGCTCAGCGGCGCCTGCCGCACTACTTCCAGGAGCACCCGATCACGGTCGTCTCCTCAGCACCACTGCAAGACATCATCCGCAATCGCGAGGCGACCGGGCGGGTCGCCAAGTGGGCCGTCGAGATCGGCGTCCACAACATCAAATACGAGCCACGTAAGGCGATCAAGTCGCAGGCACTGGCAGACTTCATCGCCGACTGGGAAGAGGCCCAGCAACCAGAGAAACTGTCGTACCTCCATTACTAGAGCCTGCACTTCGACGGCTCCAAGAACACGGACGGTGCAGGCGCAGGGATAGTGCTGACTTCACCAAAGGGCAACAAGCTCCGTTACATCCTCTGCCTCGACTTCACGCCATGTACCAACAACATGGCTGAGTACGAGGCCCTACTCCACGGCATGCGAGCCGCCAAGGAGATGAAAGTCAATCGCCTCCGCTGCTACGGAGATTCTGACCTTGTCGCGGGGAAAGTCGCTGGCACCTGCGACGCCGTCTCCCCTACCATGGCGGCATACCGCCAAGCAGTGGACAAGCTGGGCGGACATTTCACCGGCTACTCCGTCGAGTGGATCGACAGACGAAAAAACGAGGAGGCCTACGCACTCTCTCGCATCGGGTCGGCTCGACTCGCACCACCAGCCGGCGTTTTCCTCGACACGATCACCAAGCCATCAGTCTCTCCCCCGAGGGAGATCGACATCGGAGTCCCACTGCAACCAGAGGCAGCCTTGGTCGCACTCGTCAACGAGCCAGACGACTGGACCAAGCCCTACATTGCGTACCTGGAAGCCGGCACACTGCCGGCAGACGAGACAGACGCTCGAATGATCGCTCGTCGATGCAAGTCCTACACCATCATCGACGGCGAGCTCCACAAGCGCAGCGTCACCGGCGTGTTCCAACGCTGCGTCCAACCAGCTGAAGGACGCAAAATCCTCCACGACATTCACTCCGGTGACTGCGGCCACCACGCCGCCGCTCGCTCCCTGGTCGCCAAGGCTATGCGACATGGCTTCTACTGGCCCACTGCACACGCTGATGCTGTCGATATCGTCCAGCGGTGCGCCGGGTGCCAGAAGTACGCCAACCAGACGCACGTGCCGAGCTCGGCGCTCAAAACAATCCCCATCACCTGGCCATTCGCCGTGTGGGGCATGGACATGGTAGGCCCCTTCAAGAAAGCCCCTTCCGGCTACACCCACCTGCTAGTCGCCGTCGACAAATTCACGAAGTGGGTGGAGGCCAAGCCAGTCCGGAAATGCGACGGGAAGACCGCCACTAAATTCCTACGCGAGCTCATATATCGCTACGGGTTCCCAAACAGCATCATCACGGACAACGGCACCAACTTCGCCAAGGGAGCCATGGCCGAATTCTGCGAAGAGCACCACATCCGGCTCGACCTCGCGTCAGTCGCGCACCCGGAATCCAACGGCCAAGCGGAACGGGACAACCAAAGCATCCTCCATGGCCTGAAGCCGCGACTCCAAGTACCACTCGAGCGCACCGCCGGGTGCTGGGTCGAGGAGTTGCCCTCTGTCATCTGGGGGATCCGTACCTCAGTCAACAGATCGACCGGATTCACTCCCTTCTTCATGGTCTACGGCGCCGAAGCAGTCATGCCCACCGACCTCGAACACGACTCGCCGCGGGTCGTCCACTATATGGAGGCCGCAAACGAGCTTGCCCGCCAAGACGAGATCGACCAACTAGATGAAGCACGCGACCTCGCTCGGTCACGCACTGCCATCTACCAGCAAGGACTCCGCCGCTACCACAGCCGGCGGGTGAAAGCTCGCACCTTCCAGGAAGGCGACCTGGTGTTACGCCTCATCCAGGACAAGAAAGGCATGCACAAGCTCTCCCCTCCGTGGGAAGGCCCATTCGCTATCGGGCGCGTACTCGGCAACAACGCCTATTACCTCATCGACGTCCGCGGGGACGGCGAACTCGACGTCAAGCGACCATGGAATGTAAACCTCCTACGGAAGTTCTACTCCTAGAACCCCACACATGTACTCTCCAGTCGCTATGAAATAAAAAGAAATGGTTACAGCAAATTGCGCCTACTCTCCATGACTTGTGCCACTCGCACTCGTCATAACAGCGTTACGCTAAATGCAGAAGTCAACCTTTGGTACAGCGATCGGCACGGCTAAGTAGTGCGGTGTAAGAGCACTGAATCACCTCAGGTCTTGCATCGCCCACGAAAAACGCCCACCCGGAGCCCCATTGGAGTCGCCTAGCTCGACTGGTTCTACGAGCCAAGACAACTGCCCTTGCTTCTCACAGCGACTTTGGTCCTCCGCATCCTCGGCATAACGACTCGAACGGCTAAGTACCACGCTCGGGGACTGAAGACCAGTTCGTCGCGAGCGGTCAGGGAAAACGCCAAGTAAGAGAGCATGCCCAGGACTCGCCACGCGACTGACCCCACGGGCCAGGCAGGAGTGACGCGCTCACACCAACACGCTAAGTCCTCAACCACCCTCGAGTCGCGCCTAGAACTACCAAGTACCACGCTCGGGGACTCGGCCACCCGACCTCGTTCGCGCACGGGAAAACGGTAAAGTACAGAGCACTCAAGGGAGTCGCCTAGCGACTGGCTCTTCGAGCTCGGGCGAGTCGACCAAAACATCAAAACACATGACAACAACACATACATCATATACGAGGTAACCCCACAAAAAGGGCGGACGCGCTCGGGGACTCGTTCAAAAATCAATCACAAACACACAAACAAATACCAAAATAGACACGACGTCTCATTCAATTGGGTATTGCATTGGTTCATGTTACAAAATATGCCCGCGTGGCAGACCTGCTGCTAACGCCACAGAGAAACTATCCTACTCTGCAGGCTTCGATGACGACTCGCCAACATCCCGGTGATTGCGGATGAACGCCGTGTACGGGTTTGACGGATACGTCGTCAGTTCACCTGCCATCGCCGCGCGGAAAGGTTGCTCGACCTTGAAGTCACGATGCGGAGGCTCGGGGTCGTTCGGCGCGACAACCGTCTCCTGGTACGGAAGGAGGTCGCCCATTGCCCAGAAACGTTCTGAGTACGTGGCGGCACGGTCCTGCAACTTGAGGACCTCGGACAGCTCCACCGCGCCAGTCGACGATGGATATCCACTCGTCACATCGTCGATATCGAAATCTTCGGGGAAGTGGGCGAGTCCAAGGCTTAGTGCCGTCGACGCTCCGCGCTGAAACGCCGACCGCGTCATGTACTCAACGACCGCGGGCGCCTTCTCCAAATATTTCCCCACCTCAACGAGGTCGCTGGGAATCACCTCCGTGGGCGATATCTCTTGGAGATAGGCGCGGATGCACGTCGCCGACAATGTCGCTGAATCGACGAGCATGCTTACGCACTGCCTCGTGTCGAGCGAGATCGCCTCTCCTTCGCTATCGATGATGCGACCTGCGAGTAGAAGACAATAATGAGTACGACGGACACCACAAAAGACACAACCACCGGAAAGGGAAGATGTACTCACCAAGCAGCGGGCGGGCGAGTTCCGTGATGAAGAATTGAAGCGATGTATGGTCGTCCTGAAGCCCAGCAATAAGGACTTCCGACACCTTGCGATCCTCCTCAGCGGCTGCAATGGCGGCCTTAGCTCGCCCGTCAGCCGAGTTCGCTTCTTCCTTCGCCTCCCGCAGCTCGCGCTCGAGGTCGGCGACCCGCTGTTCAGCGGCACTCAAAGCCGATTGCGCCGCCGCCAATTCACCAGCGGGGACAAGCCCCCGGCGAGCTTCCTCTGCCTTCGCAGCAAAAGCCTGAAGCCCTTTGTTCGCTTCCTGGACGATGGCCAGCTCCTTCTCCGCGCGCTGCTTCGCGGCCAATCGGTCCGCCGACTCAAGCTGCAGACCCTGCACATCACCGAAAAAGTTAGTCAAAGCAAAATTCCTAAGTGCCCACCCGCTGAAATTCAGCGAGTGCGCACTCGGGGACTGGCGATCAAGAAATTCCTAAGTGCCCACCCGCTGAAATTCAGCGAGTGCGCACTCGGGGACTGGCGATCAAGAAATTCCTAAGTGCCCACCCGCTAAAATTTAGCGCGTGCGCACTCGGGGACTGGATGCGAAAAATAAAAAGATGAGATATTATAAGAATCAGGCCGCTGCAAAGCATCGACCTGATCCTCGAGGACTGGACGTACCTGGATGGCTGCGCCAAGCATGCCATGGAGTTGTATCGCGTCCACGGACGCGAGTAGCGCCGGCGTGTGCCCACGACGTTGGTCGACTTCAGCATCGGCGGTCCCAGGAGCGTGGCTCGAGGGCGCAGCCCCACTCGCCGTGGCCGCCTTGGTCACGAAGCGTGGGAAGGTAGCGATAGAGGCACCCGCTCCAAGGGAGGTCGCCTCCGCCGTTCCAGGCAAGGAAGCGCCCTCCTTCGTAGACGCGGCTGCCTCCATCATGGGCCCGGCTGGTGCAACCGCCGTGTCGTCAGAGATAGTGACGGTGTCGCCACCCTTGGCCTTCTTGTTGTCATCCGCCGAGGCGACGACCTCGTCCGCCTTCCTCTTGCGGGAAGAGTCCTCCTCGCCAACGACGGGTGGCACCTTAGCCACGGTCGGATGGCCCATCCTCTTCACTCCGGTCCTGCGCATCATTCGAATAAGCAAAAACAATCGAAATAGTTATGAAAAACAAGGAAGGGTGAGTGCACTCACTTGGCGACTGGGATGAAACGTAGCCCCGTACGGAGGCCGGCCGGTTTTTCCAGTTCAGGGCCCAGTCGGCGACTGAGCCCCATCTCCAGGACGTCGCGTGCCCAAGACACGGACGGCTTCCTCGTCGTTGAGGCTGCAGCTGGGGCCTCTGGGACATCCTCGGCAAGAGCCTCCTTGCGAGGCGAAGCCGCTGTAGCCGGAGCCTCCTTGCGAGGCGAAGCCGCTGCAGCCGGAGGCTCCCCCAGCCCAGAGACTGGGGCGAATGGCGGAGGCATTGAAGCCAGCGGCACTTCCACGGTCGCCGCGTCCAGCATGGCTGTCGCTGGTGGCGCGTCGTCACCGGCTGGGCTAGGAGCGTCGGAGCTGCTCGCTGAGTGCGGCGGCGAGGCCGTCTTCGACGGCTTCGTCTTCTTCTTCGGGGGGGCCCTCGCCTCCCTTTCCTTCTTCTTCTTCTTCGACGGAGTGGCTTGACGGCGCGAGGTGGTCTCTGGGAGCTCGTCGTCGTCATCGTGACGTTCGAGGCTTCTGCTTGCCTCGATCTCGCGCTGCCGTTGTCCGCGGGTCTTTCAGACCACTGGGGCGACCTCCTCTTCGGACTCGTCATCGTCGTCCTCGTCACCCTTAGCCGGCGGCGACTCGCCTGCGGCCTGGGCGGACGAGCCCGAGCTTTCGTCGTCCGAAGGTGGGAGCCACCCTTCCACCACTTGGAATAGCTGCAACGAGTACAAAATGGAATCAGAATTACCGCGACTGCATGAACTGCGACTGCGAGCAAGGTAAAGTAATTACCGTTGGAGCCGGACGCTTCGCGGTATAGGTGGCGACCCCAGCTTGCGCATCCAGGTACACCGCCTGGGTAATCTTCTTCAGCGCTGGGAGATAGTCCTCCAGCTTCCACTCGTCGAGGCAGGCCTTCGTCGAGTCTCCCCGACCCGTGTACTGGTACATGTAGTGGTCGCGCTGGGCGAGTGGGACGAGCCGCCGCCCGAGCCAGCAGTTGTACAGATTTATCGTCTGGAGGCCCTTCTTTTTCAGACCGCGGATGGTCTGGAGCATCTCGTCGACGACCATCCGCTGGTCGTTGGGGAGCTTGCCAACTTGGAGATGGCGCGGCTCGGACCAATTTGCGGAGTACCGCGGGATCGCCACCTCGTCCTCCGGGGTCGCCTCGGCCACGTAGAACCACGACTTCTTCCAGTCGCTCGCTGCCTTCGCAGGCAGCATCAGATCGAAGAAAGAAGCTTTGGACTTGAGCTGGAACGTCAAGCCGCCCGCGGCTAGCATTGGGCCACCTGCTTCCTCGCGGCTGATCCGTCCGTGGAACAGATCTTGCCACAAGGGGAAATAGGGCCGGCAGCCCAAGTAGCATTCGCAGAACGCCACGAAGATGGCGAGCTGCTCGATGCTGTGGGGACCCAGATCTGAAGGCTGGATCCCGTAGTAGGCGCAGAAGCGCCGGAAGAACAGGGACGTAGGAAACCCTAGCCCCCGCTCGAGATGACTGGTGAAACAGATGAATTCCCTCTCTCGCGGGTTTGGGGTCGTTTCTCCGGTTGCGGGAATACGCCAACAGCCGGCTCGCAGGATCCCGGCCTCCTCGAAAGAGGCCAGCTGCGCCCTTGTGCACTTGGATCTACCCCACGATTCGGTGGAAAGGGCCATGGCCGAGAGGTTGGTTGGGGGTCGGAGGATTTCGGGTCGGCTGGATCGCGATGCGAGGGAAGGAAAATGCGCGCAGTCGGAAGAAGTGGTGAGAAGTTGGCTCTACGATCGCCTGTCATTCCTCTTATATAGTGGGTGTTACCCGCCAAATCAGGGAGCCGTTACCACGCGGTGATTACACCAAAAGTTACCGTTGGATTACCCCAACGGCTAGTTTGACCACGCCTGACGGTCCAACTACGGCCACTCGGCTCGCCGACCCAATCACTATGACAGTGTTTCGCCGACTCGACTCGCTAAAACTGCGACCTGGATCATTGGTTTCCTCCTTTATACAGGAGCCCGCCGACGATTCGACTGGATGCCTACTCTGAAGCCGTATACTCCGACTGCCAGCAGCCACCTACGCCTAATCGACGACGGCCTCGGGGACTACTGATGGGGATATGCCTACCGGGGTATACCCAGCAGGACGTTTCCGACTGGCCCGTGAGCTGGCGAGTGGGCCTGCAGAACGGCGAGTGGATTGAAGCCCAACAAGGCACCGAGCGACTGGAAGCTGAAGGCCCAGGCGAGTAGATAGGCCCAGTTGGATTAGGTTAAACGACTACCGAAGCTTTAACTGAATCGGTTGAGATATGTAAACCCTAGGGGGAGGTGAGCCTAGATAAACCTCCCTATAGGGCGAGTAGAGATACGTTCCCTCATACACCCAAGCGACTCGCTGCCAAGCCGCCGAGCTCGCCCATTGTAACACCTCCATAATACAATCTAGCAGGAGTAGGTCTTTACCCTTCGGGGGGCCGAACCTGGGTAAAACCCTTTGTCTTTGCCCTCATCTCGCACCGCAGATGGCTGGCCGCCCTTGCCCCTCGTTCTACTACTCGCTGCCAATTGCGGCATCTGCCGTGACTATTCCCACGACAAAGGCCATGTATTGACCATGAGAAATCTTGACATCATCGGGGTGGTCCATGGAGAGGCCTTCATCACTATCATCTTCATCTCCATGTTCCACAACTTTGGCCTTCAATGCAAGGTTGACAACATTGCTCATACCAAGGGCTCGAGCACGGGCATCTTTGGCATTCTTGGCGGCAACCTTGAAAGAGGCCATCTCTTGCATAACTTCATTGGAGGTCATGAGATGGTAGTTGTGTCTTCCTTGTAGGCTCTTCAAGTCGGTGGGCTCAAAGGGCATGAGTGCACTCACATATTTACTTTTTATCCAAGCATCATCCACATGTGAGGCACCCACATTTCTAAAGGTAGTGGCGGTGGTATTGAGCCTACGGTACATGTCTTCATGATTTTCACCTTCCTTCATGTAGAAGCTTTCGGCTTCATTGCTTAGTGCATCATACCGGTTCCTCCTCATGCTCTCATTCCCAACAAACAACACCATGAGAGAATCCCAAGCTTCCTTGGCAATGCTAAGGTACTCAATGTGTGGGTAATCCTTTTTACCCAATCCTTGTTGAATCATGTGCAAGGCGGTGGCATTGAGTTGACTATTGACAACTTCTCTTCTTGTCAAGTTGTTTGGATCCCCAATATAGAGTCCTTGTTCGATGATGTTCCATAGTTCAATGCAAGAGCTACGCACATGAGTTTTCATTAGAGATTGCCATTGAGCAAAAGTAGTAGATTCTTCAAGCTTAGGTGGGTCACCTCTATTGTTTACATGAGGGTGAGGAATTGGAGGGTCGGTAGAGAACCATGCATGTGAGTCATGATGCTCTCCCTTCTCACCAACCCTTTTTGTGGAGGAGTTAATGTTGCCTTGATTATCCCCCACCACCTTATCTGTGGGAGATGCCGGGGCATTCTCTTTGGATGAAGGCGGTAGTTCCTCTAGAGGAGAAGGGGATGATGAGCCCACTTTATCTATAACAAGTTTCTCAATTAACTTTTGCAATTGTTTGATCACGTTGGCCATGGTGGAGCTCAATCTTGTTTCCAAGTTATTGAGATCATCCATGGTCACTGTGGTTTGCTCACCACCACATTCCCCATCATTGCTACCCATATACTCTTAGGCGGTAAAGCCCGAATAAAGAGTCGAGGCTTTGATACCAATTGAAAGGATCATATGGGCACCTAGAGGGGGGTGAATCGGTGCTACTTCAAATTTTCTCTTTTTTCAATTTAGGGTTTGACAAGAAAGGTAAATTCTATATATTATGCAACTAAGGTGAATTTACCTATATGACAAACAAGCAACAACTAGAACAACACTAAGCAAGAACAAGTAAGTAAAGTGCGGTAAAGGATAGAAGTAACCAAAGTGGTGGACACGGAGACACAAGGATTTGTTTCCCGTAGTTCCTTCCTTTTAAGGGGAAGTACGGCTACGTTTGGAGAGGGGGTGGTTTCAAACCACCAACGCCACGAGAGGCCTCCCTTGTTCTCCGATGAATCTCACCCCAACGGGATCGATCCACCTTCCACTATATCGACAACCTTCGAGGTTGAAGTCGGCACCTTTACAACAAGTTCGGGGCACACATCCACAACTTAATTGGAGGCTCCCAAATACAAGCAAGCTGTCAAGACAATCAAAGACAAGCTTGTAAGAACCAATTCAAAGCTAGGGTTTCCAAAGAAACACTAGAGCATGGGGGCCCTCAAGTGAATAGGGGGAAATGAAGATCTCTCTTGGTGAAGCTGTAGATCAAGGCCTCCTCCTTCGATTCTCCAAAGATCAATGACTTTGGATGGTTGGATGAAGATATCTTGTAGATTTGGTGGCTCTAATGGAGTTTGTGTTCTTGAGCAGGTCGAGCACCTAGAGGAAGGGGATAAGGGTCCCTATTTATAAGCAGCCCCCTCCACGAACCGTTTTCTGACCGTTGGAGAAGAACTAGACCGGAGACTCCGGTCTATACACCGGAGACTCCGGTCTACACCGGAGATTCCGGTCCATCCTCCGGACCAGTATGCAGTACGACCAGGCCCTTTTATGACCCAAGGGGGGCCGGAGACTCCAGTCCAGTAGAACCGGAGACTCCGGTCTGAGGCCACACCGGAGACTCCAGAGGAGCCTCCGGACCTTGCTCCGCACCCCCATACAGTATGACCCAGCCATGTTCCTGATGCCTCCACCAGGGACTCCTCCGGAAACTCCGGTCCACACAGGAGACTCCGGTCCATGCAGACCGGAGACTCCGGTCTGGAATTTCCAGAACTATGTCAATCTTGCAGGAATCTTTCCAAAGTGTGAGGGTACTTTTCACTTATCATAATACCAACATGTGGATAGTGACAAACTGTAAAATGATCTACTTGTTGTTAACAAACACCAAAAGTGATTATGACAATAAATGTACTTTCAGCAGCAGCAAATTTTCCCTCGGTAAGAAACCAAGGTTATCGAACCAGTAGGAGGAAGGAAACGAGTCAAAGGTGTTGCTAGCAACTTGGAGACCTGCAAAACACAAACTCAATACTTTGCCCCAACGAACAGTGAGGTTGTCAATCTCACCGGTTTGCTGTAACAAAGGATTAATTGTATGGTGTGGAAGGTAATAGTGGTTTGCAACAAGTAAACATGAACAGTGGAAGATGTATCAATGTTAAAGATTGGATGGGGGTCCATAGTTCACTAGAGGTGTTCTCCTTAGATAAACAAACATGGCATGCTGGGTAAACAAATTACAGCAGGGCAATTTACAGGACTGAGCAAGGCATAATAATGCAATACTAGACATTCATGATCCTATGAGATTCGATTGGGCAATACAACAAGATACATAGACCGCCATCCAACTGCATCTATGACTAGAAATCCACCTTCGGGTTATCATCCGAACCCCCTCCAGTATTAAATTGCAAGCAACAGACAACTACTTTAAGCAAAGTGTGTAAGGTAAACAATCCACTTGTTTCATGAACAAGAGACCGTTGTTTTCTCCCTAGTGGCAACAACACATCTACAACCTTAGAGATTTCTGTCACTTCCCTTAGATTAAATAGAGGCATGAACCCACTATTGAGCATAAATAACCCCTCTTGGAGTCACTAGCAACTACTTGGCCAAGATAGCTACTAACAACGGAGAGAATGCAAGATCACAAACAACACAGTCATGATAGAATCAATAAGACAAAACCATTAATCAATTTGACATAGTAATCTCAATATCCATCGGATCCCCGCAAACACAGCATGCATGATTACAAATAGATGAGATCTTGATCATGAATGGAGCTCACAAGATCTAGACATGAAAGCACCAAGGAGGAGATACAACCATCTAGCTACTACATGGACCCGTAGTCCAAGGTGGAACTACTCACGCTTCATACCGGAGGCTGGCATGATGAAGAAGAAGGCCTCCGGGATGATCTCCCCTCCGGCAGGGTGCCGGGAAGAGCTTCATATCCCCATGATCTAGGGACGATGGTGGCGGCTACAAACGGTTTCGTGGAATATTGATCGGGTACTTAGGGTTTAGGCATCGGGGGTTCTTTATAGGCGAAGAGGCGAGGCAGGGGGTCGTCTGGGCAGCCGCACCCCCCAGGCGGGGCCCACCTTGGCCTCGCGGCCAGGGGGTGTGGCCCCCTGGTGGCCCTCCTCCGTCTTGTATTCAGGCTTCGTTTTCCCCAGGGTAAAATATTGACTTTGTCTTTTGTCCCGTCCAATTCCGAGAATATTGATTTTCTGCCTTTCTAGAACCAAAAACAGAAGAAAATAGGCAACTGGCACTGCGACATCTTGTTAATAGGTCAGTACCAGAAAACATATAAAAACACCTCAAAGTGTAGACACAGCAAAGCAAAGTAGATAGTAAACAAGCATGGAACATCAAAAATTATAGATACGTTTCCGATGTATCAAAACTCCACACGGGAGTCCACCAACGCGCCATTTTTTGTATGGTTACCCTAAGCTTCCATCTCAACTGATCGTAATCTCTTGGGATCCCTAATAGGATAGGGCTCACCGGTGTCGTTGGTTCAAACTGAGAGATGATTGTTTCAACACTGCCCGATTTTTTGGCTGGAACCAGAGCACGCTCCAGCCCCGAGTTAGAATCATGTATCTTCATACCATCTGCCCCTCTTTTCCTATCGGCCTCTATAACATCATCAGCCATATCCATAGCCACGTCCACCACATGTGAATCAGGGGTAGTGCCAAAATGACCTCGGCCTCTCCCCTGAGATGATCTTCCTCCACCACTAGCACCTCCTCTTCCACGTCCCGGACGAGCACCCATCCTCATGATCCAATCAGCTCGGATTTTCTTGAAAACTAAAGCTTGGGGAGGATGAATCACGTCCCCGTGATCCTTGTATTCATTCCCAAGGAAACCACAAACCTGGCACCAATTTGGTAGTCTCTCATATTTGACAAGAAATAACTCCCTCTTGCTTGCACGAACCATTGAGACGAATCTCTTGAGAGGCTTTCTCACATCTATCTTAACCCTAACAAGGTAAAAATTGCCTTCAAAATCCTCCGAGATGTAACACACTCGGATCGGCCCTATGAAAGTTTTAGCGATTCCCGCCAAAACCGCATATAAACGATTCAAAGGTGCCCACCAGGCACTTTTGTGCGGGTGGAAAACGAAGTAATACCATTACACAATAGTCCACGATGGAACCCGTAGAACAGATATATACAACACGACTCCAAAAGTCAAGAATACAAATATGCAGTACAAAGATCCAAATCACCTTGAAATCAATACACATCCGAGTACGAATAAGAGGAAAATTGGGCTAAGAGCCCTGAAGAATAACCAATAGCGTCCATAACCCTGCCCCGGCCAAGCCGGAAGGGTAACCCTGCTAACGACGTCGATCTCAAACCTGCGAATACAAAAGGGGTGTCGACAAAGGGCAAAGGAAAAAGAGAGCGGTCAGTACTAAGGCCAGTACACGGCGAGACTTAGAATTCGGCGGTCCTCGCCTACATAGGTATGGTGGACTGAAGCGGTAGAGCATCATGCACTAAACAACCTATAGAGACTCAATGCAACTACTGTCTATCAGAGAGAGATAAGAAAGACCTATTCGAAACCAACCTGATACTTCCACCAATCATACCCATCCTAGTATTTCCCCCTCGAGAATAAACGAGGAAGTCATGCCGAGGAAACTCACACAGTTGGCAGTTTTATTCATTCTTTCCATGGTGGTTATCCAACTTACTAGTCATATAAAATACAAATCAAATTATAACAGTAAACTTTAGTTATAGTTATCTATGATCGAAATACTGTGCTCCAAGTTATCCATAACCATGGACACGACCTTTTGAAAATATTTAACCCTATAGGGGTGCACAAAAGTTTCCACACGCACTTCGACCCTTGTTGCCAGATAAGTTAACATACTTCCATCGGTATGTCGATGGGTCCTAGGACAGGATGCTTTCCCTGACCCAAAGCAAGTACATGGGGGCTATCCTAAAGAGCTACCCGTACGCGGTATAGCTAATCCTCCTCGTACGGACCCTAGGGTTGCGTAAACTTGTCACGCGAGCAGAGGTCATGGACAATATATTCCCGTGACAGAGTGCCGCTCCTACGCAACAATAATAAACACTCATCGAGCAACGGAGCATAACATGGCATACATGGCATAACGTGGCATGAAAACTTCATACTAGTTTGTGGCCCCTAGTAAAGTACTTTTAAATCAGGTACTAAACCAATAGGGCTACTCATACACCCCACATGTGGTTAGCGTGCTCGGTCTTGGAACAGGTGTCAAGAACTCGGGTCCTAGATGGACACAAGTAGGCGGTTAACAACCAAATCTCAACTATTACCCACCGGTGCCTCTTCATTAATTATATCCATTTTAATATTTAATCAACCGGCTGTAATTAAAACCACGATCATCTCCACCTTTATGAATATGCCAACCCTGAACATCAGTGGAATATCAACGATGCGAAGCAGCACCTGAGTAAGCGACTACGACTCGCAAGGCCAACTGTCTACCTAAACAACAAGCAATAGAAGGTGTCCAAGGCAATATAAAGGCTGCATGGATATATAAAAGGGTACATAATTTAAAGCATCGCAACACAGATATCAATTGATCAACAGGAGGAAGTAAAGACTATAAATATAAAATAGGTAGAAAGGGGGATAATGCTCGCTTGGGGAACACTGCCGAAGGTTCACCAGAGATCGGGTCGACTCTCACATCAACTCATCGGCCTAATCCGTAAAGAAGCAATGCACTAAAATAAACACCGGATGCACTATTTAATACTACGGCAGAAGATCGGGCTGTTAGGAATAAGCAACTTGTATTCCTCAAGGGCCAGATGCCACAATATATAGTACATGTACATGTGGAAATATGCAGGAAAACCCCCTAACAAGTGGGGACATAGAATATACAAATATACATCTAACACCCCAAGAAAGGGCACGTCTCATCAAAAAAACCATCATAAGTGGAGGAAACCGCAATCCCAAGAAAGTATCGAAGAGGACCAAGATCAGTCATAAGAAACTAATCACGAAGACGAGCCTTAACAAAGGCGATATACTCAGGATCATCACCAGTAATGATCATATCATCAACATAGAGAAGAAGAAGAGTGCTTCCACGAGGAGAAGTGTGAACAAACAGCGCTGGATCATGAGCACTAGGGGAGAAACCAGCAGCAGTCACTACAGAGGCAAAGCACTCAAACCAGGCACAAGGGGCCTGTTTGAGGCCATAAAGAGAACGTCGAAGACGACAAACCATTCCCGCGGGAACAGAATACCCAGGAGGAGGCTGCATATAAACCTCCTCACTCAACTCTCCATTGAGGAAGGCGTTCTGAACATCAAGCTCGGACACAGACTAGTGACAAACAGAAGCAACAGCAAGAAGAGTACGCACAGTGGTCATATGAGCCACAGGAGCAAAGGTCTCATCATAGTCACGACCGTGCTCCTGCTGAAAACCACGAGCCATAAGACGCGCTTTATAGCGCTCAAGAGATCCATCAGAGCGGGTCTTAATTTTATAGACCCGCTTACACGTGATAGGACAAACACCGGGAGGGGGAGAAACAAGATCCCAGGTGCTAGTGCGCTCAAGCGCAACAATCTCCTCAGCCATGGCCAGCTGCCATTCAGGATGATGCTCAGCATCCCGATAAGAAGTCGGCTCGGAGACAACAGAAAGACCATACTGACTAGGAGAGTAACGGTTGGGGGCACGGCGCTGACGAACATGACGAGTAGAGGGAAGCTCATCAGAGGAATACGACTCATGAGACAACGATGAAGAAGAAGGAATAGCAGAGGAAGGCTCCGGAGAACGAGGAGAACTAGGGGAACTAGACGGAGCAGAGGAGGATGGTGTTGAAGAAGAGACATCAGTGGGAGGGTGTCCTGAAGAAGACACAATAGGAGTAGAAGGAGGTGTGTCAGGAAAAAGAAGAAAAGAGATATCTTCCACCGGGTAGGTACCAGCGGTGGGAAGAGGATAGAAAGGGCACGTCTCATCAAAAGTAACGTCGCAAGAGATACGCATCCGACGACCAACAGAGTCCCAACAGCGATAGCCCTTATGCTCATCATTGTATCCAAGGAAGACACACTCAACAGACTGAGTGGTCAGTTTGGTGCATTCACGAGGGGCAAGGAGAACATAGCAAACACAACCAAACAAGCGAAGCTTAGAGTAGTCTGGAGAATGACCAGATAGGCGCTCAAGAGGGATACCACCTTGCAGAGCGGAAAAAGGCTGAATATTGATGAGGTAAGCCGACGTAGCAACAGCCTCAGCCCATAAATGCGGCGGAAGGGAAGAAGCAATCATCATGGCACAAGTGGTCTCAAGAAGATGGCGATGCTTACGCTTAGCAACGCCATTCTGGGCATGTGCGCCGGGACATGAGAACTGAGCAAGGGTACCCTGCTCAGCAAGAACACCTCGCAACATCTAGGACATATACTCACAAGCAGAATCAGCACAAAACACACGAATGGGTGTAGAATATTGAGTACGGACCATGGCCGCAAAACGCTGATATATGGAGAGCACTTCACTGCGAGAGTGCATAAAATACAACCAAGTGTACCGAGAAAAATCATCTATGAATAAAATATAGTAGCGATGGCCCCCTTTCGAAGCGAAAGGAGCCGGAACCCAAACATCGGAATGAACTAAATCAAAAGGTCGCTGAGATACAGACGCGCTAGTAGGATAGGGAAGCTGAATCTGTTTGCCCAACCTACAACCCTGACAATGTAAAGACCCATCTCCTGAGATAGACCCCAGAAGACCACGATGAACTAATGACGATAGGCGAGAGTCACAAAGGTGACCAAGACGATGATGCCACTGCTGAAAAGAGCTGGTAGCAGAGGCGACGACCGGAGAAGAACTGGCAGATGAAGTGGCAGCGGAAGGAACACGAAGCCAGTCTAACTCTCAAAGTCCTGAAGAGTCACGGCTGTGAGGGCCAGCTCCAACCAGGGCCTATGTGCGACGATCCTGGACAACACAAGAATCAACATCAAGAATGACGCGACAACTAGAGTCAGTAAGCTGGCTAGCAGATAACAGATTCATCTTAAGACGAGGAACATGAGAAATATTAGGAACAGAAAAAGAAGAAGTAGAAAGGGTGCCCCGACTAGAAACGGGAAGAGAGGTACCATTGGTCGTGAGAACATGGACATGAGAAGGGAGAGAACGAATAGCGGACAGAAGAGAAGACTCAGAGGTCATATAAAAAGAAGCTCCAGAATCCAGATACCACGGGGACATACCTGACTGTGTAGAAGGTGGTGGTCGTGCAGTGCTTGAAGAATCAGTCACAGAACCAGCAGTGTCCGTCGAAGAAGAGCCTGTAGCAGCAAGCAGACCACGAAGACTCCTGATAATGTCCTCATCAGAGAGAGCAACTGCTGAAGATCCGGAAGGAGCCGACTGCCCACGAGCCTGGTGCTGCTGACGTAAACCGAGATCCCGTGTATAACAGGTGGCCCAAGTGTGACCATCCCTGCTATAGTAAGTGCAGTGACGAAGAGAACCACGGCGACCCTGACCACGAGCCTGCTGGTGCTGACTCTGACCCTGAGACTGTTGGTGCTGACTCTGACCCTGGCCTAGAGGAGTGGGTAGTATCGGCGGTGGCACAGAGGACCACGACTGAGCCGAGGGAGCAGATGGCAGAGGAGGACCACGAGTAGCAAGAACAGACGGAGCCGCAAGAAGACCAGCACCACGGAGAAGAGTCTCCTCAGCCCGAAGCTCAGACAACACCTCAGAGAGCGGAACACGACTACGAGCATTCAACTGAGCACAGCGGGGCTCAAACTCCTGGCGGAGCCGAGACAGAAACTCATAGATGCGGTGGAACTCCAAATCCGAGCGCACAACCTGGCAGGACGGACATGTGCCACAAACAACAGTACAGAGAGAATCATGCTGACGCCAGATAGCAGCACTCTGAGTATAGAACTCATCAATAGTGGAATCACCCTGCTGAAGAGCATGCTCCTGGCGGACCACAGATAGGTAAAGAGCATCCCCAGACGGTTGATAGCGCTGACGGAGATATGCCCACTGAGCATCAACAGTAGGAAGACTCATGAACTCAGCGGCAAACTGGGGCAGAACACTGGAGGTGAGAACAGCAGCAGCACGAGCATCCTCATCCACCCACTGAGTGTAGGCCGTCAGATCGAGGCGATAGGTCTCAAGATCAGCAGAGTACTGTTTGAGCTTCAGCTCATATGCAGTAACAACAATATCATCAGCACTCTGAGCAGCATCCTTGGCCTCCTGAGAAGCATCAGCTCCAAGAACGATCGGCAGCAGCGGAAGAGGAGCCAGAGGAGCAGTGGGGCACGGCGGACAGGAGACCTCGCCAGAGAGCACACCCCATAAACGGAGACCGCGCATGTGAACGCGCATAAAGGCAGCGAAATTAGGATAATTCGCGCCATCGAAGATCACCGGGCAGCGAGGGATCGCAACATAGCCCGATGCAGAAGACATCGCTCTCTCACTTTTTTTTGAAGTCAACGCTCGAATCAGAATCGATCTAGGCGGCAGACGGTCGAATCAGTCGATCCCAATCGAGGCAGAGGAGACCGGCGGGAGGCACAGCGGCTGGAGATCACGGGAGGAAGGCCGCCGGGAGGGACGGCGGCAGTGCCGAAGACGGGGCGGACGGCGGCGGCTCGGGCCGACGGTTGTCGATGCAGAGGCGTTCGCGGGCGGGGGCGGCTGGTCCAGAAGCTTGCATATGCGGGGCGGATCAGCGATGGCCCTGGCCAGCGGTTGCAGGGGCGGGCGGATCGGGATCGGCGACGGCCCTGGCCAGCGGTTGCAGGGGCGGGCGGAACGGCAACGAGCAGTTGCAGAGACGGGTAGGGGCGGCTGGTCTAGGAGCCGGGCTGGCGGCGATGGCCCACGACGGAGAAGGAGCGGCGGCGGCAACCGGCGGCGACGACGACATCAGGGACGGTGGCGGCGGCCTGGTGGACATGGGAGGAGGCCAGAGATGCCTCAATCTCGATCTGCCAGGAGTGAACCGGACAGAGAGAAAAAAATTGGAGAGATTAGAAGCAGAGTTGCGCGTGCGGGAGAGAAAAATCCTAAGCCCTGATACCATGTTAGAAATAAACAACTTGTATTCCTCAAGGGCCAGAGGCCACAATATATAGTACATATACAGGTGGAAATATGCAGGAAAACCCCCTAACAAGTGGGGACATACAATATACAAATATACATCTAACACGGGCATGATGCATGTATGATGCATGACATGGCGAAGATGCGACGCAATTAGGCAATATTAGGTGGAACCGGGATCCCGATAATTAATTAGATGGTTCATGTTGTTTAGATACCCACAATTTAAATGTTGTATTAACAAGGAAAAATATGACACCTCTTCGCCACACAAATTTAATTGGAGCCAATATAAGACCAGAAAAGCCATATAGTCTCCATATTTAATTATTAGAGCCGATAAAATATCCCAAACGACGTGATATGTATGCAAGCGTGAATGATTTAATATGCGACAAGTTGAATATGTTATAAAAATATAGGGGCTTAGGATCACACATGTTTCCGACGATCTTGGTGTTCACCGAGGGTTCGAGGGATCGGTCTTCAGACGCCGGGACCGGTCTTCGAATCGTGCTTCAGGGCCTCTGGTTTCCATGACGATGGTCTTGTCGATCCGAGGCCATCGACTTTGGGTTCGGGCTTCGAGACCGGTGGTGGACTCACGCCGGTGTCTTCGGGGCATCACAACGTAGGAATTCAAGTGGGACGGGCGTGCCATTTGTCCCGCCTCCCATCCCACCACTAAGATCCTATTTATCCCACTAACCACCACACGTTTATTCCGTACTGGATGAAGCGGACTAACCCACCTAATCCACTAGCAGCCCATGTTACTTGCAAGACTTTGAGTAAACGAGGGGAAATTAGTTACCGCCCATGCATGGGCGTGTCTAGCCGCTGGGTGTCCGGCTTTGAGTAAACGAGGGGAGGGTCGCAGGAGCATTTCGTACCCGGCCATTCTAGTTGCTTCCTCTGCCGCGTATCCATGCGGTGTGCCAGCTACGTGGGTCCCACGGGTCCCGTCCGTCCCGCTAACTGTTCTCCCGATTATCCTGTTTCATCCCGGTGGGTAATATCATGCGGGAGGTAGTCAGCCCACGTCCATCCCACTTGAATCTCTATCACAACGGTACTCTGAGGTCGATCTTATTTGTAGGTGCGAGAGTTCCCGAGGTAGGAACTTGGCGGCTACATGGGGATCTTGCGTCAATGTGGCCTTACTTGGTAGGAGACCTCTGTATTACGGTTGGTCTTGAGCAGCGACACGGTTGATCAGGCAGATTATGTTGAGGTATGCCATAACGGAACAGATCTTGCAGGGAGAACAAAAAAACAGTGACACACGAACATATGTGCGCACAGGGAAAACACAAGAGGCAGCAAGACACGCACGGCATGCCGGACCGATATGAGATGCGAGAAGACGTTGACGTCTTTGGCGGAGGTATGCCATAACTGAACAGATCTTGCAGGGAGAACAAAAAAACAGTGACACACGAACATATGTGCGCACAGGGAAAACACAAGAGGCAGCAAGACACGCACGGCATGCCGGACCGATATGAGATGCGAGAAGACGTCGACGTCTTTGGCGGAGGTATGCCATAACTGAACAGATCTTGCAGGGAGAACAAAAAAACAGTGACACACGAACATATGTGCGCACACGGAAAACACAAGAGGCAGCAAGACACGCACGGCATGCCGGACCGATATGAGATGCGAGAAGACGTCGACGTCTTTGGCGGAGGTATGCCATAACTGAACAGATCTTGCAGGGAGAACAAAAAAACAGTGACACACGAACATATGTGCGCACACGGAAAACACAAGAGGCAGCAAGACACGCACGGTATGCCAGACCGATATGAGATGCGAGAAGGCGTTGACGTCCTTGGCGGTGCCCCGGGTCCTGGAGGGAAGGGGTCGACGGTGCCGGGACAGCGGGTCGCTGGCAGAGGATCTCCGGCCAGCGAGCTTGCAGCAGGTAGGCCCTGGCGGCAACACGTGTAAGCAGGGAATGGGCGGAGGACGACGACCTGAGGAGGATGGGGCGGCGACGCTGGTAGAGTTGGGGCGGCTGGAGGCGAGGCATGACCGAGCAGGGACGGGCGGTGGCGGGCAGACAGGAAGGAGAGGGAGGCGTGTGGTGTCGAAGGCGATCCCGCACACGGTGGCTTGGGTCGAGCCGGGAGGCGGCAGGCGCAGAGGAACGGGGAGGCGGAGGTCGCCGACGGTAGGGAGGCGAACAGAGGAGAGGGGGCAGTGGGAAGAAGAGGTCGAGCGTGGTGGCGGAGAGAGGAAGGAGGAGGTAGGTGACGGGCGGTGCTCGCGCGCGATGGAGGCGAGGGAGCGAGGCGCTGCGGGGAAGGACGCCGGTTGCGTGCGAGGGACGCGCATGTGGTGGGCCGCGGGATCATTGGCGTGGTTGACCGAGCGGGGGGAGGCGGGATTAGTGGGGTGGGGCCAGGACGACAGGGACATGGAGAGAGAGACGGAGTGGGAAGCGTGCGGGAAGCCAGGGTGTTGTGTGCATACCTGGCCAACGGCAGGCACGGTATGGCCCGCTAAGCCATTAGCGTGCCTGGCACAGTATGGTCCACCTTGACACGTTAAGTTAACGGGTCGTGTCGTGCTGGCCCGTGTGCTTCACCTCGAGGTCCAAACATGACACATTAGCTAACGGGGCCTAACATGATGGTCTGTTAAGACCTTTTATACTGTTTTTTATTAAATTTATTATAAAATAATTGAAATCTTCTATTATTAAAAAGATTCGGACAGTTCATCGCTCTGCCAAAATTTTCCATCTGCCAAATTTTGGACGGTTTTGCCCCTGGGACTTTGGGAAAACTATAGCTAATGCCACCGCCTAAGTCTTAAGAAAAAAAGACAATAACCGGTTCGTCTCTCTCTTCTCTCTCCTGCATAAGACCTTATCCCCTCGAAGAAAGAGAAACGGCGATGTGCCGTCGATGGGCAGAGCAGGGAGAGGGAGGAGACGTAGGCCTTCCCTGGTGGCGTCGGGGAATGGCGGCCAGGCGTGGATGCGAGGTAGCCTGATGCCGCCGTTGGCTGCTCTTGGAGATCAGGGAGGAAGCAGGGGCAGCGGGCGTCGCGCGCGTGCTGGAGGTCGACGTCCTGGTGGCGGAAGCATAGGTCGCCCGGCAGACGGGGCCCGAGGCGTCCATGGAGGCAACTCGGTGGAGGGAAGCAGAGGGAACTTCCAGCGGAGCAGAGGGGAGGCGCGCGACGCGATGGGGCGGAGACGAAGTCAGAGGCGCCCTGGTTAGTGGTTCCTCCCCGTCTTCCCCCAAACCCGAATCAAATAACTTTCCGGTGCGACCTGGTTCCTCGCCTCCGGCCGCGCCCCATACATCCAAGTTTTCCTAGCCTTTCTCCACCTCGACATCCAGCCACGGGCGCCTGCGCAGTTCCTTGCCGCCGGCCACCTCCAAGTTATCCGGCTCCCGACGCGGCATGTAGCTCCCCCGTGGTTGCTCTCCATTTTCCTGCTAGATCTCGGTCTGAAACATCCGTCTCCCCTGACGCTGCGCGCACACGGCGTGCTGGCCGAGATGGAGGGGAGGGGAGGCAACAAGGTGAGGGTAGATGTTTAGGACGGGAGGAGGAGATTGGGAGGGCAGGGCAGGCAGGCTGCGGGTGATGTGGAGCAGAGAGGTGGAGATGGAGGTAGGAGAGGGGAGGTTGAGAGATAGAGAGGCAGACAATTTTCGATTGAGTTGGAATCGAGGAGCCAGGCTTCAGCGAACTTTTCTTGGATTCATCTTCCCTCACTCCCTATAGTTTTCTTTCCTCGAATCAGGCTTTTGTCTAGCTATTAATATAGCAATCGTTTGAGACCACTGCTGAACCAGAAAACACAACGCCCAAAGAAAAACAAAGAAAACAAAGAAGAAAAAAGAAGAGAAAATAAAGCCGACAACAGCGGCTCAACGAAAACGAGGAAGACCCGCCACCGCTGCGCCCTCCGACGAATTTCCACCATGGTCCTAGCACTCTGAAGCGTCACGTACCAAGAAACATCTCCAAGAAGGAAAGCGACGACAATGACGATGCTGCCCTGACTGGTCCTAGGGTTTCCCCCGATACGTTACGAGGGGTGGGAAAGAGATACACCCGCAGGCGCCGCCACTTCGGTGTCAAGATGACAAGGATTTCTCCTGACCTCTCAAAAAACCACACTCCCGGACACTTCGAATTGCTCCAACCAACTCGCTGCCCACCAGCACACGCCACCACGGTCTTGCAGCCACCTCCATCGTCTCACCGAGACACACAATGTGAGACTGGTATGGCCGAAAAGCAGCAACTTTGGCGAAGGTCGGCAGAACAATGACACGTGGGAGGGAACTACCTCCACCGCCTGAGGGCGATAGCCAACCGGATGTAACAACAAGGGCAAACCACGCCCCTCCCCGCCTCCTCTCCCGTCCCCCTCCTCCGTCGCCGCCGCCGGGCAAAGCCCGGGGTTGCCGGTGGCGGCGGCCCTCCTCTACCCGCGAGCGAGGCAGACTGCATGGGGCGGTTCTGGCCGGCGGCAGTGCGCTGCGTTGGCGAGCTCGGGCCGGCGGCTTGCAGCGACGTAATGGTGGCAGAGCTCCTGGAGCAGGTGGCGGTGGGGTGGGTGTGTCCAGCACATGGCGGCGGCAGGCGGAGGGAGGCCACGGCTACGGACTGGTGCGGCCCAGATCTAGGCCATTTTGGGCCCAATCCGGGCTGGCTGAGCCCTGGCCTGTGCGCATGGCCCTGGACATGTCTAGGCGCCTCCTCCCTGTCAGTGGCTTGGCAGGGTCGCCGGAGTTGAGCCAGGCGGGCTTGACTCTGGTGCTCCCCCGGGCTGAGACATTGTATAGCTGTGGGATACGTCTTGTCGACGACCTTGGTGTCGTTCTTATCGCACCCATGTTGTCCGTACGTTGGATTGATCCGGGCCAGACGGTCTTGGATCGAGCGCCGACCTCCGTTGGCCATTCCGGAGCATCGCTCCTCCTCGCCCTATCGGGCCAGGTGGTGAACTTCAGACCGACGACGGTCCGGTATACCCGGGTGACCACGGTGGTGATGTCGTTGCTGCTTGGCGGCGGTGATCTGCGGTGGTGACGGATTCACTGGTGGACTGAGGAGTATGGACTAATGCTAGGGTTGGCGGCGACAGTGACACCCTTGCTGCAGTGTGGTTCGCCCCTGCGTCGCTCGTGGGGAGCGAGGCAAGAGCCCGAAGCGTTGTTTTCCTCCTGGTCAGGATGGAAAATTCTTGCCTGTAGTTTTCTTTCATGGTGGCCTTTCTTTCAACTGATAAACTGCGCATAGGTGGTGCCCAACTATTTCTTCAGGTCAGCAGATGTACATACCACTCACATGTTCTATGAAATGCCCAACCACAACGCTCATATACTCATACGAAATTGATATGATGGGCATCAACAAGGCCATTGGGACAAACTTCTTTCACCAAGTCAGGACAGTCAACTTTGCATTCAGCTAGCTATATACAGTCCACAATCATGGCGTGTACAACTGGTCTACTGATTCCTTAGGAGCGGCGACATATTTCTTAGTTAGTTAGTCTTTGCCGTTGTAGTTAAAGCTGATAGGGTACCATGTCCTGACTGTAAACAAGTAGATTATGTGTCAACTTTGCCCACTATAAGCTGGCGAGATAACATATGTTTTACTGATTTTTTGGCAAATACGCAAAATATGGTGTGCTGATGGAAATTTTGCAAAGTATATGCTTTTCGGTGGTATCCTTTTCTTTTCACCATAGTAATTATATGTACTATCTAATCGCATGTGAGCAGATTACATTCTTAATGAAGCTGACACTATAATCCTTGATCTGATTTCCACAAAGCCACGCTAAACTTTCAGGTCGGGGTATTGGATACATAATTTTTAAATAACAATGCTTTCTTGTCTATGGATGCCCAATGGAAAAAAGTTTTTTTTTTGAACACATTGTTAGAATTATATTAGGAGTTATTATTATTGTAACCAATATGGAGTAGTACTCCAATTGGACTTTGACTCAATCTTGTAAACCGGCTTGTGCCAAACTATATAAACATGAAAACGTACCGAGGCCAAGGTACCAAACCTAATATGGTATTAGAGCAGGATCTTCCCTGACTTTGCTGCCGAAACCCACATCGCCGCCGCCGCTGTAGATCTCCTACGCCGTCGCCGTGATTCTGCCGTCGCCTCTCGGTTCTCCGACGCTGCCGCAAAAACTACAACCCTAGAAACCAAAACCCTGCCGCCGCGAAGCCTTTCCTTCGCCGCCGCCCACAAACAAAACCCTCACACAAACCCTGCCGCCGCCGAAATTTATTGTCGCCGCCGCCATGTCTACCTCGACAACGTCCTCGGTTACTGCGCTGGCCGCAGCTCTCGGAGCGCCGCCAGCCCAACTTCTCACCCGCGACAATCCACTTGTTTGGAAAGCTCTTGTTGTTCCTGCCCTACGAGGAGCTCGGGTCCTGAATCTTGTGAAGGGCCTCGAGGTCGCTCCTACTGAAGAAATTGAAGTTGCCGACAGCACCGGAAAACAGATCAAGATCGAAAACCCTGATTATTCTGCTTGGATCACCCGTGATCAACAGGTTCTGCGCTACCTCTTGAATTCCTTGTCCCCCGACCTGTTATCGCATGTCATTGGTCTTGACACCTCTGCGGAGGTATGGAAGGCAATCGAGGCTCTCACCACTACCCCATCTCGTTCTCGGGCTCAACAGTTGCGATCTGCCCTCAATGATACAAAGAAGGGTGACCACTCTGCTAAAAAATATTATGACAAGATGAAGGCGATTGCATCTGAACTTGCTGCTGCTGGTAAGCCACTGGATGATCATGAGTTTATCTGGTCGATCCTCCATGGTCTTGAGGATTCATACAACACACTGAAGGTAGCTGTCAACGCCAATCCTAACACCACCCTGTCTGACCTGGTGAACCAGCTTAAAGCTTTTGATCAGTTGCACAATGCTGGAGATGGCGGTGCCGTGTTTGTGTCCTCTACCCACATGGCACGTCTCACTGCCGATCGCCCTCCTCCTTCTCGTTATGATGACCGACCTCACCAGGAAGACTATGGACGACAGGACTGCTATGATGGTGATCGCCGAGATCGCTACGAAGATCGCCAGGATGATCGTGGTCGTCGAGATCGCTATGACGATCGTCGTGATCGCCTTGATGATCGTCGCCCTAGTGGCGACCATGACCGTCGGTATGATGACCGCCCGCGCCAGCGTGATGATGATGCTGGGTGTCGGCGTGATGATGGGCGGGGTGATGGGCGTCATCGTGATCGTGCACCCACTCCATATGTTAATGTCACATGCCAAATTTGTAAGATTCATGGTCATCCTGCAAATGACTGCTGGTGGAGGTTTCAGTCTAATCGAGATCGCCGTGATGATGGAGTCCGTGGGGGTGATCGTGCTAGTGACAAGGGTGCCAATGCAAATATGGCTTACTATGGTGTTGATACAAATTGGTACTCTGACACTGGTGCTACTAGTCATGTTGCCAATGGCATGAGCAAGCTTTCTGTCCATGAGAAGTACACATGACGTGATCAAGTTCACACAGCCAATGGCAACGGTATGGAAATTTCTCATATTGGTCATTCAATGTTGCACACTCCCCACAATTGTTTACATCTTAGAGACATCCTCCATGTTCCAGATGCTTCAAAAAATCTTCTGTCTGTTCATAAGCTTACACTTGATAATAATGTCTTTCTTGAATTTCACCCTCATTTTTTCTTGATTAAGGATCGGGAAACAAGGAGAACTCTGTTTGAGGGGCCATGTCATGATGGTCTCTATCCTCTAATGCCTCTATCCCAAGGGTCATCCAAGCAAGCCTTCATCACAATAAAGCCGTCGTCTTCTACATGGCATCGCTGCCTAGGACATCCATCCTCCTTTGTGATGCAGCAAATCCTTAGGAAACATCATATTTCTCATACCCCTGAAATAAATCCATATATTTGTGATTCGTGTCAATTAGCTAAGAGTCAACAGTTACCATATCATGTGTCCACTAGTGTTTCTACTACTCCCTTAGAACAAGTTTTATTTGATGTATGGGGTCCAGCACCTTTCTCTGTTGGAAAACATTCATACTATGTAAGCTTTATTGATGATTATAGTAAATTTACATGGATTTATTTGCTTAAGAAAAGATTTGAGGTTTATCAAGTTTTTCTTAATTTTCAACAACTTGTTGAAAGGAAATTTGGTAAGAAAATTATCACTATGCAAACTGATTGGGGTGGTGAATATGAAAAACTGCATAGTTTCTTTCAAAAAGTTGGCATCACTCATCATGTCTCTTGTCCTCAAGCTCATCAACAAAATGGTTCAGCTGAACGTAAACATCGTCATATTGTTCAAGTAGGTCTCGCCTTACTTGCCAATGCATCTATGCCACTTAAATTCTGGGATGAAGCTTTTCTCACAGCCACTTTTCTTATAAATTTACTTCCTAGCAAAGTTATAAATTCTGAAACCCCTGTTGAGCGTCTCCTTCACAGATCACCCAACTATGAATCTCTCAGAGTATTTTGGCTGTGTCTATTGGCCTAATCTTCGTCCATACAACAATAGAAAACTAGCTTTTCGTTCCACTCAATGTGTGTTCTTGGGCTATAGTCCTCGTCACAAAGGCGTCAAGTGTCTAGATCCCAAAACAGGTCTGAAAGATCATTTGCTATCCCTAGTGATTTTGGTGTTTGATAACAACACACATATCGGACTAATGTTTTGCTAAGTATGTCGCAGGTACATTAAGAAGGTTTGCAAACATTCAGAAACTATCTGCCTGGCGCGGTACCAAAAAGCGGTAGTACCGCTTTTTGCTACCGGACCAGACAGAAGCAAATGACTATCTGTCAAAAAGTCTCTGCCGTGCCAGGTACTAAAAAGCGGTAGTACCGCATTTTAGTACCTAGCGCGACAGAAGCTTTTTTACAGCTTGTCAAATACTTCTGCCTGCTTCGGTACTAAAATGCGGTAGTACCGCATTTTAGTACTGCTCAGGACAGAGGCTTTTTGAACATTGCAAAAGGCCACTGTCTGCGCCGGTAGCAAAATGCGGTAGTACCGCATTTTACTACCTGGCATGACAGAGAGCTTTCGCACGTTGCAAAAAGCTTCTGTCTGCGCCGGTAGCGAAATGCGGTAGTACCGCGTTTTGCTACCTGGCGTGACAGAGAGTTTTTCGTATGAAAATGTGTTGTTCTCTCCAGGTCCGGTAGTACCGGTTGCGTCAAGCGGTACTACCGCTTCCCGGTAGCAACATCAGTAGTACCGCTGGGGGCAGGACTTGTTGCTGTTTGGAAAAGGGTGATCCGGTACCAGGTCTGGTAGTACCGGAATTCTCCGGTAGTACCGCTTCAACTTCCGGTACTACCGCTGCAGTAAATGCACCAACGGTCAGATTTTGTGGAGGGGTATAAATACCCCTCCACCTACCTTGGGACAAAGTGCTCAGCTCATTAAAGTCATTGCCCACCATTGGAGTCCATTGGAGCCACTCAAATTCTCAAGATCTCATCATTCAACCACCCAAAGTCCTTGATCTTTGGGGAATCGAAGGAGGAGGGCCCGATCTACTACTTCACCAAAAGAGATCTTCATTTCCCCCTCATTTCATTGAGGGCCCCTTTGCTCTAGTGTTTTGTTGAAAACCCTAGCTTTTGTTTTTGTTCTTACAAGCTTGTCTTTGATTGCTTTGACAGCCTTCTTGTATTTGGGAGCCTCCGATTAAGTTGTGGATGTGTGCCCCAAACTTGTAACGGTGCCGGCTTCCACCTTGAAGGTTGCCGATATAGTGGAAGGTGAATCGATCCCGTTGGGGTGAGATTCATCGGAGAACAAGGGAAGCCTCTCGTGGCGTTGGTGGTTTGAAACCACCCCCTCTCCAAACGTAGACGTACTTCCTCTCAAAAGGAAGGAACTACGGGAAACAAATCCTTGTGTCTCCGCGTCCACTTTTCGGTTACCTCTATCCTTTACCGCACCTTACTTACTTGTTACTACTTTGTGTTGTGGTAGCTCTTGCTTATTTGTCATATAGGTAAATTCACCATAGTTGCATTATCTAGAGAATTTACCTTATTGTCAAACCTTAATTTGAAAAAGAAGAAAATTTGAAGTAGCACCTAATCCCCCCCCCCTCTAGGTGCCCATACGATCCTTTCAATTGGTATCAGAGCCTCGGCTCTTTATTCGGGCTTTACCGCCTAAGAGAATATGGGTAGCCAAGAAGGGGATGGTGGTAGTGAGTCAACTCCGGTGACCATGGAAGATCTCAGAAACTTGGAAACAAGATTGAGCTCTTCCTTGGTCAACGAAGTCAAGAAGATGCTTGAGCAACTTCTTAAAGACAAAGATGGCTCATCACCCCCATCCCCTCAAGAGGAACTACCACCCGCACCTAAAGGGAATACTCCGGTATCCCCCGAAGGTATGGTGGTAGGGGATAAACTAGACAATGCTAATTCCTCCACACGACCTGATGGGGGGAAGGGCGAGCACCGTGATTCTTGGTACTCTCCCGATCCTCCCATCCCTCACCCTCATGTGTACAATAGAGGTGACCCACCTAAGCTTGAAGAGTCTGCTACTTTTGCTCAATGGCAATCACTAATGAGAACTCATATGCGCAGCTCTTGCATTGAACTATGGAACATCATCGAGCATGGACTCTTTATTGGGGATCCAAACAACTTGACAAGAAGAGAGGTTGTCAATAGTCAACTCAATGCCACTGCTTTGCATATGATTCAACAAGGATTGGGAACAAAGGATTATCCACACATTGAGCACTTTAGCATTGCCAAGGAAGCTTGGGATGCTCTCACTGGGTTGTTTGTTGGAAATGAGAGTATGAGGAGGAACAGATATGATGCTCTAAGCAATGAAGCCGAAGGTTTCTACATGAAAGAAGGTGAAGATCACGAAGACATGTATCGAAGGCTCAAGACCACCGCCACCGCTTTTAGAAATGTGGGTGCCTCACATGTGGATGATGCATGGATAAAAAGGAAATATGTGAGTGCACTCATGCCTTTTGAGCCCACCGACTTGAAGAGCTTACAAGGAAGACACAACTACCATCTCATGACCTCAAACGAAGTTATGCAAGAGATGGCCGCTTTCAAGGTCGCCGCCAAGAACGCCAAAGATGCTCGTGCTCGTGCCCTCGGTATGAGCAATGTGGTCAATGTTGCTTTAAAGGCCAAAGTTGTGAACTTTGAAGATGAAGATGATAGTGATGAAGGCCTATCCTTGGACCATCCCGATGATGTCAAGATTGCTCATAGTCAATATATGGCTTTCTATGCAAAGAACTTTTGGAAGAATCCCGCCAAGGCCAAGATGGAAATGCAACGAAGAAGCAATCCAAATGGGAAAAGAGAGAATGCCACTAGGTTGAGAACTTGCTTCAATTGTGGTGACCGCTACCACTTTGTGGCAAGCTGCCCCTATGAGAAGAGAGAAGATAATGGTGGGAAGCTTGTGTTGAAGAAGACTCTCAAGGCACCCTAGAAGAAACCCTTCATCAAAAAGAACCCCATCAACAAGAAATCGGGAGAAATTGTTTTGATCACTCATGAAGAATACTCCTCCGATAATGACGATGATGAAGATGAGGAAGAAGAAGAAACCTCACATGGTATGGCTGCTCTAGCCACCACCTCTACTCCGACACTCTCACTCTTCGACTCTCCAAATGAGAACTCTTCCTCCAAGGACGTCACTTGCCTTATGGCAAGAGGAACGGAGGTATCCTCATCATCCCACTCTACTCAATTAGATAATGATGAAATTGATGATGAAATGTCTCTTGATGTTAAAAAGGAATTAATTGCCTTTGATGAGTTCATGACTAACCTATAAGGTGATGCTAAACTACATTTTGGGAACATCTTAGATCAACTCTCCCACACTCAAGAGCTTCTAGATGTTAGATGTAAACTTGGGCATGAACATATGATTGAACTAGAGGCTTTAAGCAATGCTCTAGAAGAAGAACAAGAGACTAGGTTGTCCCGTGAGTCAAAACTTGAAGGGCTTGATGAGGCCAATGACATCATTGTTAACAAACTCATTAAAGAACATGATCATGCTATTGCTAAATACAAAAGAGCTAAAAAGGACAAGGTTGAGTTTCGTGTGGTTCATGAAAAACTTGCCGAGGACTTTAGCTTGCTTAACAAGGCCCACAAAGCCTTGGAGAGTGAACTCTTGTCTCTCACAAAGTCCCATGAAACGCTTCAAACTCAATTGGCCAATATTCCCTCACCTAGTAACTTCATTCCATCGAGTAGCACGACTATCCTTGAAGAGAATGCTAGGTTGAAGGGGGAGCTTGCAAAGACCACATTTCCACAAGGTAACAAGTCTATTGATGATCTTTTGAGCAAGCAAAGGCGTAGTGGTGATAAAGGAGGCATTGGTTTTTTCTCCAAAACAAAGAAGAAAATCAACAAGACTCCATATGAGATACTTACCGGTAACAAGCCCAACATATCTTATTTCCGGGTGTTCGGTTGTAAGTGTTTCTATCTCATCAAAGGTGTTCGTTTGTCTAAATTCGAATCTAAAGCATTAGAGGGTATTTTTGTTGGCTATGGTCTCGAATCTCACACTTATAGAATCTATGACAAGCTCTCTGGAGCCGTCATAGAATCTTGTAGTGTGACCTTCGAAGAATATGATGGTCCCCAAGGGGGGAGTGTTGATGCTTGTGATGTAGATGTTGAAATGCCTCAGGATGCCATAGGAAGAATGGGTGTGGGTTATATCCGCCCCATTGAGGAACCCCTTATGGCGGATCGAGAAGAACTATGCTCCACTCAAGTGGAGCCCTCATCTTCACAACCTCAACATGCTCCATCTACCGAGGAGGACGTTGACTCAAGCCAAAGACAAGATGTGGACCCTCAACATAGTGATCAATGTGTGAACTCTAGTCAAAGGGAGCTTGGTCCATTTGATGGGGTGTCAAGTGGAGTCAAGTCAATTTGCCAAGGAAGATCCATCCAAGCTGTTTTGAGGGGTGCTCAAGTTGAGGCTAGAAGAACACTTGATCAAGACCAAAGTCAATCCGTGCCTCCCAATATAGAGAATGAATCCAATATTGACCAAGGTCAAGTTGATGGTCAAGACGAGGATCAAAATGATGAAGCGGGTCCTCCAAGAAACAATGAGGAGATCCACGCTCGTCGCGAAGCTAGAAAGGAAAGAATGTTGGAAATAAGAGACCACACTCTCCAAAATGTTGTTGGAGATTTAAGGAAAGGAATTTCCACACGAGCACAATTGAAGAGGTTCAGTGAACATCAAGCTCACATTTCCATGATCGAACCAAAGAAAGTGTGGGAAGCCCTTGAAGATTCGGATTGGTTAGAAGCTATGCACAAAGAGCTCAACAACTTTGAGAGAAACAAAGTATGGAAGTTAGTTGAGAAGCCAAAGGATTGCCGCAATGTTATTGGAACAAAGTGGATATTCAAGAACAAGCAAGATGAGCATGGGATTATTGTAAGTAACAAGGCTAGATTGGTTGCACAAGGTTATTCCCAAATTGAAGGCATTGATTATGGAGAGACTTATGCACCCGTGGCTCGCCTTGAGTCCATCCGTATCCTTCTTGCTTATGCGGCACATCATAACTTTAAGTTGCAACAAATGGATGTAGAAAGTGCATTCCTTTATGGTCCTTTGAATGAATTGGTATATGTCAAGCAACCCCCTGGATTTGAGGACCCCAACTTCCCAAACCATGTCTACAAACTTGATAAGGCGCTCTATGGGCTCAAGCAAGCCCCACGCACGTGGTATGAGCACCTTAGAGAGTTATTGTTTGACCGTGGCTTTGAGGTTGGGAAAATCGATCCCACTCTTTTTACTAAGAGGGTTAATGGGGAGCTTTTTGTATGCCAAATCTATGTTGATGATATTATCTTTGGCTCTTCTAACAAAGCTTTTAATGATGAATTCTCAAAGCTTATGACTAGTAGGTTCCGGATGTCCTTGATGGGGGAGTTGAAAGTATTCCTTGGCTTTGAGATCAAGCAAGCGAGAGGAGGAACATTCTTTAATCAAGCCAAGTATACTCAAAATATGCTCAAGAGATTCAAAATGCAAGATTTGAATGGAGCCTCAACTCCCATGGCAACAAAGACTCATCTAGAACAAAATCCAAATGGTAAAGATGTGGATCAAAAGGTATACCGGTCTATGATTGGTTCTTTGCTTTACCTTTGTGCATCTAGACCCGATATTGTGTTGAGTGTAGGTGTGTGTGCAAGATATCAAGCGGCTCCTAAGGAAAGCCATTTAATGGCGGTCAAGAGAATCTTTCGATATTTACTTCATACCCCATTTTATGGTCTCTGGTACCCTCAAGGCTCAACATTCGCTCTTTGTGGATACACGGACTCGGATTGGGCGGGAGACAAGGATGATAGAAAATCAACTTCCGGGGCTTGCCAATTCCTTGGTAGGTCCTTGGTATCTTGGTCTTCTAAGAAGCAAAATTGTATATCTCTCTCCACCGCCGAAGCCGAGTATGTTGCTGCTGCTAGTGCTTGCACCCAATTGCTATGGATGAGGCAAACTTTAAAGGAATATGGTGTCCATTGTGACAAAGTGCCTCTTCTATGTGACAATGAAAGTGCCATCAAGATTGCATACAACCCGGTGGATCACACAAGGACAAAGCATATTGAGATTCGACATCACTTTATTAGAGATCATGTTGCTAGAGGTGATATTGATCTATCCTATGTGTCAACCAAAGATCAACTTGCCGATATCTTCACGAAGCCACTTGATGAAGCAAGGTTTTGCTACTTGAGTAATGAACTAAATATCGTAGATTCTAGGAGTTTGACTTGATTATCTTGCTCTCTCACCTAATTCTCGACCCATGTTTGGTTTAGGTGTAGGCATGGACATAGGGGGAGTACGTTCCTAATTGATTGGACTATCCCTCGCCCCATTATGCGCAAATTAAACAAAAATCATTCCTCTTAATATCATTTTGTGATATGTGATCTCAATGATGAGTTTCGGTAATGGACCCAAGATACATCTTCGTGATGCCAAGCCGAGTATACTCAAATATGGTGGCCTAGGCCACCGCCCCCTCTCAATCGAGAGGTTGAAGTGCTTACTCGTGTTTGTCACCTAGTTGAATTGATTCTTACTCCTGTTTGTCATCCACTTGTTGGTGTTGATTCTTTTGGTCATGCACTCAAGTTTGGTTCTCCATATGTTTTTAGTGTTTTTCCTTGAGTGCATTGGCCCATATCCGCGTATCTCTCTAAACCCAGGCCCCTCTTTTCCAACAAAACCCATCTACTCTGCACAAGAACCTTCCTTTTTCTGTATCTTAGCTCTCTGTCCTGATGGTAACGGTACTACCGGACCTCACATGCGGTACTACCGCCTAACGGTACTACCGGAAGTCACCTACGGTACTACCGCCCCTGGGTGTGTTTCCAGGTTCCTGCCTGAAAACTTCCCAGGAGCGGTACTACCGGCCGGTACCTACGGTACTACCGCTTGGCGGTACTACCGCTTCTGCAGATCCGGTACTACCGCTCCAAAATGTTGTTGGAGATTTAAGGAAAGGAATTTCCACACGAGCACAATTGAAGAGGTTCAGTGAACATCAAGCTCACATTTCCATGATTGAACCAAAGAAAGTGTGGGAAGCCCTTGAAGATTCGGATTGGTTAGAAGCTATGCACAAAGAGCTTAACAACTTTGAAAGAAACAAAGTATGGAAGTTAGTTGAGAAGCCAAAGGATTGCCGCAATGTTATTGGAACAAAGTGGATATTCAAGAACAAGCAAGATGAGCATGGGATTATTGTAAGGAACAAGGCTAGAATTGTTGCACAGGGTTATTCCCAAATTGAAGGCATTGATTATGGAGAGACTTATGCACCCGTGGCTCGCCTTGAGTCCATCCGTATCCTTCTTGCTTATGCGGCACATCATAACTTTAAGTTGCAACAAATGGATGTAGAAAGTGCATTCCTTTATGGTCCTTTGAATGAATTGGTATATGTCAAGCAACCCCCGGGATTTGAGGACCCCAACTTCCCAAACCATGTTTACAAACTTGATAAGGCGCTCTATGGGCTCAAGCAAGCCCCACGCACGTGGTATGAGCACCTTAGAGAGTTATTGTTTGACCGTGGCTTTGAGGTTGGGAAAATCGATCCCACTCTTTTTACTAAGAGGGTTAATGGGGAGCTTTTTGTATGCCAAATCTATGTTGATGATATTATCTTTGGCTCTTCTAACAAAGCTTTTAATGATGAATTCTCAAAGCTTATGACTAGTAGGTTCCGGATGTCCTTGATGGGGGAGTTTTGAAAGTATTCCTTGGCTTTGAGATCAAGCAAGCGAGAGGAGGAACATTCTTTAATCAAGCCAAGTATACTCAAGATATGCTCAAGAGATTCAAAATGCAAGATTTGAATGGAGCCTCAACTCCCATGGCAACAAAGACTCATCTAGAACAAAATCCAAATGGTAAAGATGTGGATCAAAAGGTATACCGGTCTATGATTGGTTCTTTGCTTTACCTTTGTGCATCTAGACCCGATATTGTGTTGAGTGTAGGTGTGTGTGCAAGATATCAAGCGGCTCCTAAGGAAAGCCATTTAATGGCGGTCAAGAGAATCTTTCGATATTTACTTCATACCCCATTTTATGGTCTCTGGTACCCTCAAGGCTCAACATTCGCTCTTTGTGGATACACGGACTCGGATTGGGCGGGAGACAAGGATGATAGAAAATCAACTTCCGGGGCTTGCCAATTCCTTGGTAGGTCCTTGGTATGTTGGTCTTCTAAGAAGCAAAATTGTATATCTCTCTCCACCGCCGAAGCCGAGTATGTTGCTGCTGCTAGTGCTTGCACCCAATTGCTATGGATGAGGCAAACTTTAAAGGAATATGGTGTCCATTGTGACAAAGTGCCTCTTCTATGTGACAATGAAAGTGCCATCAAGATTGCATACAACCCGGTGGATCACACAAGGACAAAGCATATTGAGATTCGACATCACTTTATTAGAGATCATGTTGCTAGAGGTGATATTGATCTATCCTATGTGTCAACCAAAGATCAACTTGCCGATATCTTCACGAAGCCACTTGATGAAGCAAGGTTTTGCTACTTGAGGAATGAACTAAATATCATAGATTCTAGGAGTTTGACTTGATTATCTTGCTCTCTCACCTAATTATCGACCCATGTTTGGTTTAGGTGTAGGCATGGACATAGGGGGAGTGCGTTCCTAATTGATTGGACTATCCCTCCCCCCATTATGCGAAAATTAAACAAAAATCATTCCTCTTAATATCATTTTGTGATATGTGAGCTCAATGATGAGTTTCGGTAATGGACCCAAGATACATCTTCGTGATGCCAAGCCGAGTATACTCAAATATGGTGGCCTAGGCCACCGCCCCCTCTCAATCGAGAGGTTGAAGTGCTTACTCGTGTTTGTCACCTAGTTGAATTGATTCTTACTCCTGTTTGTCATCCACTTGTTGGTGTTGATTCTTTTGGTCATGCACTCAAGTTTGGTTCTCCATATGTTTTTAGTGTTTTTCCTTGAGTGCATTGGCCCATATCCGCGTATCTCTCTAAACCCAGGCCCCTCTTTTCCAACAAAACCCATCTACTCTGCACAAGAACCTTCCTTTTTCTGTATCTTGGCTCTCTGTCCTTATGGTAACGGTACTACCGGACCTCACATGCGGTACTACCGCCTAACGGTACTACCGGAAGTCACCTGCGGTACTACCGCCCCTGGGTGTGTTTCCAGGTTCCTGCCTGAAAACTTCCCAGGAGCGGTACTACCGGCCGGTACCTACGGTACTACCGCTCGGCGGTACTACCGCTTCTACAGATCCGGTACTACCACTGGCGCGCGTCGGTTAAGACTGGAGACGAGGGAGAGGCACCCCTCAGTGCCTCATTCATCCCTCGTCTCCCCTCCTCACCAGCGCCACCGCCAGGGCACGCCGACGCCGGAGGAAGCCACAAGAATCTGCTGATCAAGACCCATCCCAAACCCCGCAATGCGGATGGTCAGATTGTTGATGAGGATGGGAACCCGGTTGAGGACTCAGGTGATGCTGCTGATGCTCCTGCTTATGTGGTCTCTCGTCGCCAGCCAGCACAGCCATCTTGGGCTAAGAGGGTTGAGGCCAAACTCAAGAAGATATTCTGCCTCCAAGTGGACAATCAGAAACGCCTGTACGAGGCCCATGTCTATGCCAAGAAGGCCTGTGCTCGTCAGAAGGAAATGATGGAGGCTCAAGGCTTGACTGCTTCCAAGGGCTCCGAGAACAACATTACCCCAGAAGACCAATGGATCTCCAAGCACAGCAACTGGGAAGATGATGCCACCTCCTTCCGTTCCCCTCCACCTCATGGTGCATGGGACTACGTTGATGATGATGATGATGATGAGTGATCTCCGGGGCGTTAGTGTTGCTCTTGTCCCTTTTTGGCGTCTTGATGCCAAAGGGGGAGAAGTTGCACATTAGGTATGCGGGGAGATTTGCGAGGGAAAGTCACAAGCTCGTTCTTGGCTTTGATTTTATTCGCTTGTGAACTTATTTGGTTGCCTCTTATTATGTGTGACTTACTATGTGTGAACCTAACTATTTGTGCTATGTATGTTAAGACTATGTGGTTATCTTATGGATCCATCTTGTGTGTATTATGGCTATTCTTGTTGGATCCATCCTATGTGATGATTTTCCTCATTCCTAATCTATTGGTCATCACATGTTTTTTTCTTGCAAAGGTATGTCCTCTATGTGCGACTTCTACTCTCAGTTAGTTTGCTTGAATGTATGGGGTTTGTTTCTACATATCTAGGGGGAGCCCCATCTACATATTATCATCACTAGATTTCCTTGCAAAATGTGTGTTGTCATCAAACACCAAAAAGGGGGAGATTGAAAGAGCATTTGCTATCCCTAGTGATTTTGGTGTTTGATAACAACACACATATCGGACTAATGTTTTGCTAAGTATGTCGCAGGTACATTAAGAAGGTTTGCAAACATTCAGAAACTATCTGCCTGGCGCGGTACCAAAAAGCGGTAGTACCGCTTTTTGCTACCGGACCAGACAGAAGCAAATGACTATCTGTCAAAAAAGTATCTGCCGTGCCAGGTACTAAAAAGCGGTAGTACCGCATTTTAGTACCTAGCGCGACAGAAGCTTTTTTAAAGCTTGTCAAATGCTTCTGCCTGCTCCGGTACTAAAATGCGGTAGTACCGCATTTTAGTACTGCTCAGGACAGAGGCTTTTTGAACATTGCAAAAGGCCACTGTCTGCGCCGGTAGCAAAATGCGGTAGTACCGCATTTTACTACCTGGCGTGACAGAGAGCTTTCGCACGTTGCAAAAAGCTTTTGTCTGCGCCGGTAGCGAAATGCGGTAGTACCGCGTTTTGCTACCTGGCGTGACAGAGAGTTTTTCATATGAAAATGTGTTGTTCTCTCCAGGTCCGGTAGTACCGGTTGCGTCAAGCGGTACTACCGCTTCCCGGTAGCAACATCAGTAGTACCGCTGGGGGCAGGACTTGTTGCTGTTTGAAAAAGGGTGATCCGGTACCAGGTCCGGTAGTACCGGAATTATCCGGTAGTATCGCTTCAACTTCCGATACTACCGCTGCAGTAAATGCACCAACGGTCAGATTTTGTGGAGGGGTATAAATACCCCTCCACCTACCTTGGGACAAAGTGCTCAGCTCATTAAAGTCATTGCCCACCATTGGAGTCCATTGGAGCCACTCAAATTCTCAAGATCTCATCATCCAACCACCCAAAGTCCTTGATCTTTGGGGAATCGAAGGAGGAGGGCCCGATCTACTACTTCACCAAAAGAGATCTTCATTTCCCCCTCATTTCATTGAGGGCCCCTTTGCTCTAGTGTTTTGTTGGAAACCCTAGCTTTTGTTTTTGTTCTTACAAGCTTGTCTTTGATTGCTTTGACAGCTTGCTTGTATTTGGGAGCCTCCGATTAAGTTGTGGATGTGTGCCCCAAACTTGTAACGGTGCCGGCTTCCACCTTGAAGGTTTCCGATATAGTGGAAGGTGAATCGATCCCGTTGGGGTGAGATTCATCGGAGAACAAGGGAGGCCTCTCGTGGCGTTGGTGGTTTGAAACCACCCCCTCTCCAAACGTAGACGTACTTCCCCTCAAAATGAAGGAACTACGGGAAACAAATCCTTGTGTCTCCGCGTCCACTTTTCGGTTACCTCTATCCTTTACCGCACCTTACTTACTTGTTACTACTTTGTGTTGTGGTAGCTCTTGCTTATTTGTCATATAGGTAAATTCACCATAGTTGCATTATCTAGAGAATTTACCTTATTGTCAAACCTTAATTTGAAAAAGAAGAAAATTTGAAGTAGCACCTATTCACCCCCCCTCTAGGTGCCCATACGATCCTTTCAAGGTCGTGTCTATATCTCTAGGGATGTGGTATTTGATGAGAATGTGTTTCCGTTCTCTACCTTGAATCCTAATGCTGGTTCTCGTATAAAAAATGACATTCTCCTTTTACCTGATAATAATGGGGAGACACACATTGATGATCATATGAATTTGCATGTTGTGCCAAATGTTACTAATCATGATCATGCTCCTTTAGATATTGATACACTTGCAGATCAAATTCTAGTCCAGCAAGAAATAGTACAAAATTCTGGCCAAAGCAGTGCAACTTCTGATGCTGGTTCAGAAATCGAGGTTGATTCCTCGTCTGCCTCGGATCATGCGCTCACAAACTCTGGAGAAGATTCCCTGCATGCAACCAATGAAGCGCCCTCCCGCCTTGAGCTGTCCCCTGCACGCGCTGCACCCTCTGATCCTCGGTCCCCGCTGCATGGCTCTAGGTCTTCATCGCATGCAGCTGATAACCACTCCTCACCGCATGTAGCAGACAGCCACCTTGGCTCTGCTGCCTCTACACCAGCTGGGTCGCTCACTCCTGGTGGTACCGACCCTGCTGATAGCGACCAGGGCATCAGCCGTACTGCCCTGTCGCCCTCCTCTGCTCACATGCATGCTAGTGATGATGATATCAGCTCTACAGGGGATGATGATGACGCCAGGGAGAGAAACAATAATACTGGTAGTGGCACTAGTACTAATGAATCAAATCAATCTGATCATGAAGCAGGTGGTAATGGATCCTCTGTGACACCAATACAACTTGGACCTCGCACTCGGTTACAAAGAGGTATAAGATAGCCTAAACAATATACTGATGGTACTATTCGCTATGGTCTGTTTACCTCTATAGGAGAACCATCTACACTTTCAGAAGCTCTTAAAAGTGATCAATGGTGCCAAGCTATGACTGAAGAATACAATGCTCTCTTAGATAACAAGACTTGGCGTCTTGTTCCTCCACATTCTACAAAGAATCTTATTGATTATAAATGGGTGTATCGAGTGAAAAGAAATGCTGATGGTACAATTGACAGATTCAAGGCACGTTTGGTTGCAAAAGGCTTCAAACCAAGGTATGGCATTGATTATAAAGATACTTTCAGTCCTGTTGTGAAGGCAGCTACTATTAGACTGGTTCTTTCAGTTGTTGTCTCTCGTGGCTGGAGTTTACGATAACTAGATGTCAAGAACGCGTTTCTTCATGGCGTTCTGGAAGAGGATGTGTATATGAAATAGCCCGCAGGTTTTGAAGATCCTCAAACTCCACACTAAATCTGCAAACTTGAAAAGGCTCTTTATGGTCTCAAACAAGCCCCTCGAGCATGGTATTCCAGACTGAGCACAAAATTGCAATCACTTGTTTTTGTTCCTTCTATAGCAGATACTTCACTTTTTCTCTATAAGAAGGCAGGCATTATGATATTTGTTCTAATATATGTTGATGATATAATTTTTACAAGTTCATCTGATCAGGCGATCTCTGTTCTGTTAAGTGATCTAAAGGATGACTTTGCTCTCAAGGATCTGGGAGATCTTCACTTCTTCTTAGGCATTGAGGTAAAGAAAGTAAATAATGGTCTACTGCTTACACAGGAAAAGTATGCTAATGATTTGATTGCAAGAGTTGGCATGAAGAATTGCACAACATTTCCTACACCTCTTTCGTCCACTGAAAAATTGTCTCTTAATGAGGGTACTCCTCTTGGCTCTAAGGATATCACTGAATATAGAAGTATAGTGGGTGCATTACAATACTTGGCATTGACACGACCTGATATTTCCTTCTCGGTTAATAAGGTTTGTCAATTCTTACATGCCCCAACAACTTCTCATTGGACAACTGCTAAAAGAATATTGAGATATATTCAGGGTACATTGAAGGTTGGACTTATTTTTCAGAAGTCTTCTTCAAGCTTGCTTAGTGCTTTTTCTGATGCAGACTGGACAGGTTGTCTTGATGATAGAAGATCTACAGGAGGTTTTTCTGTGTTTTTTGGACCAAATCTAATATCCTGGAGTGCCAGAAAACAAGCTACAGTGTCTAGATCTAATACTGAAGCTGAATACAAATCACTTGCCAATGCAACAGCTGAGTTAATATGGGTTGAGGCTCTTCTTGGTGAGTTGGGTGTGTTACTAAAAGAGAAACCATGTTTGTGGTGTGACAATCTAGGGGCTACATACTTGTCTGCAAATCATGTGTTTCATGCAAGGACCAAGCATATTGAAATTGATTTTCACTTTGTCAGAGAGAGTGTAGCTAATAAACTTCTTGACATCAGATTCATTCTAGCAAGGATCAAATTGCAGATGGGTTCACTAAGGTGCTACCTGTCAAGGAACTTTATGAATTTAATCATAATCTCAACCTCTCACAAGGTTGCGATTAAGGGGGGCTGTTAGAATTATATTAGGAGTTTTTATTATTGTAACCAATATGGAGTAGTACTCCTATTGGACTTTGACTCAATCTTGTAAACCGGCTTGTGCCAAACTATATAAACATGAAAACGTACCGAGGCCAAGGTACCGTTTACATCAAAACCTAATACACATGTGTTATCAAGTGTAACAAAATTTTCTTAACAACAGATAATTAAAAAAATAGTAATGGTGAAATTAAGTACGATAAATGTACTTGTTGGCTTGTATTCCAAGATTGGTGCTATCGAGCAACACATGGCTGGACACATAAGTATATTTTTGCTACCAACATTACTGTAGTGAGGCATGTCTATAGTCATTGTTGACATGGCTAGCAAATTGTATGTTGTATACTGATTATCTCATACAAACGTCTTTTGACTAAGTCGGATTTGTTTCTATGTTTGCTACACTTCAATTAAGTTATTGCAGCCAATATTGAACAATGGAAGGAAAGCACTTGGGGAAAGCATTGGGCTACATGAAGCATTTCTCCACTAGGGAGAAGGGTGTGAGAGGCTGGTGCTTAGCTAGGTGACAATAACGTAGCATGCTGGGAGGATTTTAGCCGAGAAGAAATTCAGTAAATAAATTCTTCAGTTAACTTTATTTCTATGATTCAATATTAATGCAGTCCTATAGAACTAAAGCCATAGCTAAATTTCATTTTTTTCCTTTAGTTTAGCAGACTACCATTTTTCTGTTCAACTATTTTTGATGGGTCCTTTTACTATGACTTTTCTTTGTTAGGCTATTATTGTAGCGTTACAACAGTTTTATTATGAAAAGTGAAACGTTTATCTGAAGATTGTTATTTGCTTTCTATCATAACAATGGGAGTACAGGGTGAGGTGTGACCTCGATAAGTGTGATCGCAGCCATCACTCTTGCTAGGATCACTAGAAAAAGAGATTCAAGTATTTGGAGGAGGTTAGAAAATGTTCTATCTTATCATGGGAACATGATTTTTACTATAGAGTGAATTATTATGGATGATTACAGAAAAGTGATTGATTGAGGTGGCCTGGTTGATTAACATTGATTTTTCCATCCCTCTCTGTAGCAACGCATGGGTATTTAGCTAGTAATGATGTGCTTGTGGTCATCGGGGAGGGAGTACACGGTCGAGCCATGCACAAAGAACAAGATGAACTCTCCACACTTGACAATTTGATTGATACCCCAAAGATTACAAGTGCTCCTTGAGCTGTATTGGCTTAAGTACACAACTCCTGTTCTCCACTTGGTCCAACCCCCCTCTACTACTGCTATGCCCTCCCTTATATAGGCAGTGCTAGCTAGTACCCCTTTGGGTTCTAGGGTTTACTGTTTAGATCTTGGTCCCTACAATATGGGCCGGGTTACGGGCTTGCCTTAAGCCCATATGCCCGGTCCATAAATCTTGACAGCTAACGGTCTTCGGGTACGCTGCTTCTGGTTCTTTTTGGCGTCACGCTGTTACTTTGTACGTCAGCGCTTGCTTTGGGCGTCACCCGGCTCCTTTTGTGTCACCCGGCTTCGCCCTTCTCTTTGGACCACGCTTTACCATGGTCCTTCCCGAACCTTACTCAGAAAGGTGCCACGTGTCCTTCTTGACCCGGCCCTTCCTCGGTTGACTCGGCTCGTTGGTACCTGCAAGGGTTACAACTTTGTCCTATACGGGCCGAGATAGTTTTTATCTCGGCTTTCATGCTTATCTTACCCAGCCGTTCTTACCCGGCCTGGTTCTTTCTTTACTCGGAGCCAAACCAGCTGCGCCATGTCTCCCCTCTCGTGACCCTACCGGGGGCTATCCCCCCGACATTAGTCCCCGAAGCTGATGAGGTCTAGCAGTTCAAGCTGTTAGGCGTCTCCAGGTTCCTTTTGTGTGAATGGAACTTAGTTTTTGTCTTTATCCGTTGCAGTTTCGCACTTTGCCGGGTTAGTCTGACAATTTCGGGTCAATTCTTTGACTTCCTAGCTCATTCTTGCCTCGAGCCGAGTTACTTTGGCCAGTTCCGGGTCATTTTCGGCGCACTTCAGTCACTGACAGCTAGTAATCATGATTATTTGCCTCAATTTTTGTTCCAAGTTCTGGCGGCACGGTGATGGCTGCGCAGTTATTCCCCGTTACTATGGCAGTCCCATCGGTCTGCGCCTCTTGTCCTTCCAGCCGTGACGTGGCACTGGATTTTTCGTGTATTTTTGGCTCGCTGACTGGCTCACCCGGCGTGGTACATGGCCACACGCTGGCCGCATGGCACAGTTGGATCCCACGACGGGAATTTTACTGCCCTTAAGTAGAGGTTGGGGGTTTCCACTTCCCCACGCCCGTTCAGTTTCCTTAGCCTTTCTTCCTCCTCGCGCCTGCAAGATCGAACTGCCCTTCTTGCGGTTCCTTCTCCCTCTTGCCCCTGTGCTGCGATTGCCCCCGTCCTCCTTCGATTCCAGCACGGGTCCTCGATGTTCCAAGCCTCTCCTTATCGAGGAGGAGACAGACTCCGACGACCTCATGGATGCTCGCGACGGTGCCGATGGCGCTGAGGAGCAGGAGATTCTTGCCGGCGAGCGCGGCGGTTGGGAAGGCTCGGAGGTCTCCATCGAGGAAGTGGAGTGGCTCCGCTCCACCAGACGCATTCCGCTGCAAGTGGATTACCGCCTCCCTTCCGGTGAGATTTCTCCCAAACCTCAGGACGGCGAGCGGGTAGTTTTCCTTTCCCACTTTGAACGTGGTTTTGCTCTTCCTGTGAGCACTTTCTTTTCCTTGTTTCTTTCTACCTTTCATCTGCAAACCCACCATCTTCCTGCCAATGTGTTTGGCTCTCTCTCTCTTGTTTCATCTCTGCCTGCGAGGCCTATCTTGGAATTTGGCCCACAGTTCCTTTGTGGGCCAAGTATTTTGGCTTTAAAGTTCAGGTTGTTCCCCAGCCTAGCGCTCCTCGATCCGAGAAGAGGTCGACCCGGTGTGGTGCTGCTAGCATTACCCCCAGGAGAGATTCTATCTTTCCTCGGGTTACCGGCATTGACTCCTGCAAGAAGTGGCATAGAACCTTTTTCTATGTCAAAAACAGCGGGTCCACCGATAACATCCGGCTCCCCCCTTTCTCGGATGAGGTTCCCCACAAGAAGCACTGGCAGCTTGACCCGCGCGACCAAGACGCTGCGGTAAACGAGGCTAACGCAATCCTGGAAAGGTTGCTGTCGACGGATGAGATCTTCCATCTCGCCGACTTCGACCTCATGTGCACCTTTGTTTCTCGCCGGGTTAGCCCCATCCAAGCAAGGAGCCACAAGATGTGCTTCATGAGTGGCTCTCACGATCCCACTCGGCACTCCACCAAGGAGCTCACCCACGACTCCATTGCCCGCCGGGTAAGCTCAATCTTCAAATTGAACTTAGCGGATGATTGGGCTTGGAGTTGCCCACCGTTCAGCCGGGTCAGGCATGTTCCCTGGGTAAGTTTTCCGAATCTCTTTCTCGCCGAGTTGGCTTTAGCTCTTTTGCCACTCTTAGTTTAGTTCTTGTTTCTCATTCTGTTTGTCTTTCGCAGAATCTCCTTCACTAGGTTGATGACAGTACTGTCCCTCCTGCTTGGTATCATGGGGATCGCTCTGACTCGGATGAGTTCGAGTATGACCTGGAGTGCTTCATGCCCATCCCGCACACTGTGGCCTCTTCTTCTTCGGGTAAGAGTCAATCTCGCAATCCCTTACAAGACTGGTCTGACGATGATGAGGATGATGAGTGTACAATTTTGAAGGTATATGCCTTGTGAGCTTAACCTTCTTGCTTATCCGAGTAAGCCCGTTATTTACTTTTGCAGCTCGCCAGGTACATGACATCCCTCCTCTCGCAGTGGGCGGAGTCGGCAAGATTCCCGTCGCTAAGCCGAAGCGACGCGGAACCTCCTCCAGCACTCAGCCGGCTAAGAAGAACAAGCCCAGTCCGGCTGCTCCTGCTGCCTCTACTGCTGCCAGCCTGGGTGAGACTCGCCAAGCTGCTGGGCGCCGAGTCATGCGCCGAGTCATCCGCGACCCGGTTGTCACCGGGTAAGTTTTTTGCACCTTGCTTTCTTTGCTCTTTTCTTTCTCAATACTGTTGTTCTCTCATATACATCTTGTCGTTTTCAGCGTTGCACCTTTGACGGCGAATCAGGCTGCTTCTAGCATTGCCTCGCCGCTTAGGGCTGCACCTCCTCCACCTGACTCGGCGGCGCCGAGTCCCGTCCGGGTTGAGGCTAGCACTGTTGAGGCTCACGCTTCTCAGTGTCAGTCAGACCCGGTGGGTCATTCGGCTAGCGCTTCTGGCGCCGGCAAGGAAAAACTTCCTGATCTTGGTGCCCACAAGTCTGGCGCCGAGAAACCTTCTGCCGCCAGTTCCTCTGGCATTAGCCCTCAAGCTGATGCAAATGAACAACCTCCTGATCTTGGAGCCAGCAAAACTGTTGGACCCAGTCAGGGGGCTCCAAGATCCTCTCCAAATCCTCCTGCTCGCTCTCAAATTCTATCAAAGGGCCAGACCCAGCCCAAGGCTCCTGGTTCTACTCGCCCCTCTTCTGGCAAATCCACCTCTTCCAAGCAAACAACTCTAGTTTGCGCTCCGGGTTCTGCTCCTCAGATCCGGCCTCCGACGTTGGCGACAAAGCTCGCTTCAACGGGCAAGGGGGACGAATCTGCGGCTGCCGGGTCAGGTGATGACTCCAGGGATGTTACCCTCCACACTTCTGCCGCTGCAACCCGTGCCACTGTGGGAACCGCCTTGAAAACGGGTCGAGTTCTCACTCGGACGCTCAGTGGGCAGAGCCTTGGTTCGGCTGAGCCTTACGCTGTGGCATGGAATGCAGCAGGCGAGTCAGAGGTCACCACTCGTGACGGGAAGAAGCTGAAACTGGGCCCCAAGGTCGTCTCCGACATAACCCAGCAGGCCATTACTTTGATGGCCCGCGCCGACGAAATAAACGAGGTGACATAACTTCTTACTCTTTTGTACTGTTGAGTATTTCCTTTATACATATCACCTAGTCCCCGAGGTTATAGTCGAGTAAGAAACTTACTCGGCTGTAAGCTCTTCAATAGTAACTTAGCCTTCAAATCCTTTATTCCAAGCTTGTACGTTAAAACTTCGATCCCTAGCCCTCGAGGTTACTGCCGAGTAAGGAACTTACTCGGCTGTAAGCTCTTAAGCTCTTTGATTCGGCAGGTCGCCTGACTCGACTTTTTCTTTGTTATCTGTCTTCTTTGATTATATTACGCATAACGAGCGCACCAAGGTGCACCAAGCTCTCGTCCTGGCGCATCGCAAGCTTGAACTTGCGTATAAGAAGCTACAGACTAACACCTTCGGCCAAGGTAATATCCTTGCTTTTCCCTTTTCGTTTTTTGGTGTAATTCTCCTTGGTTCATATTCTCATTTTCCCTCTCATTCTTGTCTCACAGCCACCGCTCAGTCCACCATCAATGAACTTCACTCGCAAATCAGCGAGGCCGAGAGTAAATTTCTTATCTCCCTAAACCAATTGCTGAAAATTTGCTGTTGGTACTGACAAATTTTTGTTCTCAATAAGCAGATAAGCACCAAGCCGAACTCCAGAAGGAGCACGATGAGGTGAATCGGCTAAAGAAACTGATGGCCGAGATGGAGGAGAAGCACTTGGCCGAGGTCAAAGGGCTGAAGGAGGAGCTTGCCGAGAAGAACGAGCATCAGGCTGCCAGCGCCGAGAATACTAAGAAGCTGCTCGACGAGGCCGAGTCATTGGTCGAGTCGACAAATATGAACCTCGACGCCCTTCAAGCTAAGACCAAGACTTGGCATAGCAAGCTCGCTGCCATCAACTTATTTCTCGGTAGTGAGTTCTTACTCTTTACGCATTGTCCAAGTCCTGCTGGATTTCTTCCATATGCCCTTGCTATTTGCTAACTTTCTCTTTTTTGCTTGCAGAGAACTTTCCTGAGGCCAACATGTTTGCCATCCGAGCCATGAAGAAAGTGAGAGCTGAGGCTGGTGCTCCTGCTGACGGCGAGGTGTCCATGGAGGAGCTGCTCGCAGCGGTGTCTGAACGGGTCAAGACCCTCAGATCCTGCGGTGTGGACTTGCTCAAAGCGGCTATCCATGAGTTTCGCATGCTCTAGTCGGATGAAGACCCACTCGAACTCATCGAACCACTCGCCGACAGACTGCTCCTTACTGAAGACCGGCTGGATCAATGGCGTGAGTCGGACGGCCGAGCTGCAGCGGACAAGGCTCTCTCCTTCGTGCTTTCATGGTACGAGGACATCAACCTCGACGTTCTTGCTCGCATAAGGGGAGATGGCAAATGGTTGAACAACCCGGAGCTGATCAAGAAGCGCCAGGAGCGAGCTTATGCTATGATCGAGTACACCATGGTGCACGCTTGGTGTGAAGGCCCCAGCTTCCTCGACCTTGGCGATCCGCTCGTCGAAGTTCCTGCTGAAGAAAGTGGCTACAGCGAGGCGACCGAGTCAGATGACCCAGATGACCCGGCCACAGACGCCCCTCACCCGGCCGATGCTCCAAGCACTCCTGGTTCCGAGAATGCTCCTCCGAGTTCTCCTGCTCCTTAGACCAACTCGAACTTTTATTAGATCCCCGGTATGCCGGGTACAGATGTAATGTACATTGCACTTGAAGTTTGATTATGTGCCTTGAGATAGGCTTTATAAGCTCGCGTTATGCTCTTAGTGCGAATCACTCAAGGACAAGTCGCCGAGTTTCATTTTGCCGTGTCACTTTTCCTTGCCTTTGGCCCTTGTCTACCATTTTTCGGCGTTCGACATTAGGGTCTCAAAGTACGAAGGATTTAGTTAGCGAATATGAAACTTGGATAACTTGGTCATGATTACTCGACACATAGTATAACACAACCTGCATAGAGTTAGGCACAAACTAAAGCCGACTCGCGTTTCTCCCTTGTACTTATCCGGCGTTCGTGTTTACCCGTCCTAGATATTTTTCTCTTGCTTGCCATGAAGCCGTGTTTTCGGACAACAGCATAGTCGAAGAGTTGATTTCTTCTGAGTAAACACTACTTGTTACGAAATAAATTCCGGGTATCACGCTAGTCGATGTAAAATAATTGAAATGAAAAGCCTAAGGGGTAGTCCCCGAGTCAGTTTTTCGAATCATACCATTTTATTATTAGCACATAGCCGGCAAACACGTCCGACATATGAGAGTTCGAGTGATACATGCATTGCTTCTCCTAAGTATAGAAGGGACGAAGCAGTGCCACATTCCATGGCCTTTTGGTTTCATCTCCTGACATGTCCGCCTTGTTCTTTTGCGCTTCACGAGCGTCTATGAGATAGTAAGAATCATTGTGCAATGCTTTGCTTACCATGAATGGTCCTTCCCATGGAGGTGATAATTTATGCATTCCAGCTGTGCACTGCACCAGCAGTAGCACCATATCTCCTTCTCGAAAAACACGAGGTTGCACTTTCCGGCTATGGTAGCGTCAGAGATTTTGTTGATATATAGCAGATCTGGAAAATGCCAGTTCCCTTGCTTCTTTGAGTAAATCTACTCCATCTTGTCGGGCCTCTTTTACCTCGGCTTCCGAGTATTGCCTTATCCTTGGCGAGTCATATTCTATGTCGGCAGGCAAAACTGCTTCAGCCCCATATACCAGGAAAAATGGCGTATAACCAGTTGATCGATTCGGAGTCGTTCTTAAGCTCCATAGTACCGAGGGTAGTTCCTCTAGCCAACAACCAGGTGATCTCTAGAGTGGTTCCATTAAGCGGGGTTTTATCCCGGACAGAACTAAGCCATTAGCCCGTTCAACTTGTCCATTTGATTCTGGATGGGCGACTGATGCTATGTCGAGTCTTATTCGGTGTTCCCCACAGAAGCGAGCAAAAGCTCCTTCGGCAAAGTTTGTGCCATTGTCCGTGATCACACTGTGCGGGTAACCGTATCTGAGGATTATATCCCTTAGGAATGTAACAGCTGTTTTGCCGTCCAGTTTTTTGATTGGTTTCACTTCTATCCACTTAGTGAACTTATCAATCATGACCAAGATATGAGTCATGCCTCCCCTTGCTGGTTTGATTGGTCCTACCATATCCAGGCACCATACTGCGAAAGGCCACGTGATTGGTATAGTCTTCAATTCTGACGCTGGCAAATGTGACTTGGACGCATAGTGTTGACAACCACTGCATTTTCCGACTAACTCTTGTGCTTCTTCCAATGTGCTTGGCCAGTAGAATCCATGTCGGAATGCCTTGGCTACCAATGCTCTTGATGATGCATGATGCCCGCACTCTCCTTGATGGATATCCAATAAAATCTCCTGGCCTTTCTCTGAACTGATACAACGCTGCAGTACACTTGTCACGCTTCGTTTGTATAGTTCCTTGTTGATTATGGTGTATGCTTTTCCTCTTCGTGCCGTTTGTCTTGCTAGTGTTTCATCACTCGGCAAGGTTCCATCCTTTAGATAACTGAATATTGGTTGTGCCCACGTTGGTATTAGTGGCTCCGGGTCTGCTTCAACATCAATGTCCATTGGTTCCGCCGACATATGCTCTGCCGACATAACCTGAGGAGTCCCCGAGTGTGATTCGGCTACCCCTGAGGTGAACGGATCAGTCCCCGAGTGACTCGAACCTACCCCTGAGTCGATATCCATTGGCACTGCCTCTGATTCCTGACTCGCCGGGATGACCCTGATTGATTCGGACTCTGGTGACGGCTTGATCGATGGCTTCCTGAGATGCTCCAATGCTACCCCTGGTGGTATTGCTTGTCTAGATGATCCTAGCTTGGATAACACGTCTGCTGCCTCATTTTCTGCACCGTCAAAATATCCCGAAATTTGCTGCACGTGGAAGCGATATAATGCCATGTTTGCATCCAGTGCGTCCCAATGTCCAGACACTTGCTGAATCACTAAATCTGAATCATCAAAGCACATGATTCTTTTGATACCAATTTCCTTGGTTACTTTAATGCCATGGATGAGTGCTTCATACTCGGCAACGTTGTTAGAAGCAGCAAAATGAATCTGCAAGACATACCTGAGTTGATCTCTCTTTGGAGATGTGAGCACTATCCCGGCGCCCAGACCCATTCTCATCTTGGACCCGTCAAAATGCATTTTCCAGTAATTTGGATCTGGCAGTGGTGGCTCGTACTGCATCTCCATCCATTCTACAAAGAAATCTGCAACGGCTTGAGATTTTATTGCATCCCGCCTATCATATTGTAGAGTGTATGGTGCCAGTTCAATGGCCCATTTGGCTACTCGGCCGCTGGCATCTTTGCTACCCAATATATCCGAGATAGGTGCCTCGCATATTACCCGGATTGGGTGTTCTTGAAAATAATGTTTCAGCTTTTTTGCTGCCATATATTGTTGGAATTATGCCATAGAGGCAATAATAAAGATGTTATTATTATAATTCTTGTTCATGATAATGTTTATATTCCATGCTAGAATTTTATTAAGCGGAAACTTTAATACTTGTGTGGTTTGTGAACAACACTGTGTCCCTAGTACGCCTCTATGGACTAGCTCATTGATTAATGATGGTTAAGGTTTCCTAACCATGGACATGAGTTATCGATTAATAATGAGATCATATCATTGGGAGAATGATGTGATGGACAGACCCAAACTAAGCGAAGCAATTAGATCGTGTCATCGTGTTCATCTTTGCAAAGCTTTTCTTATGTCAAATATTGTATTCCTTAGACCATGAGATAATACAACTCCCTGGTATCGTAAGAAAGCTTTGAGGTCATCAAACGTCATCCTATGAGAGGGTCATCATAAAGGTGTCTCTCAGGTGATCGGAAAGTACCTGTTGGGTTGTATGTATCGAGATGGGATTTGTCCCTCCCAAGTCGGAGAGATATACTTCGGGCCCACTCGATAATCGATATCAACACCACTTGCAAGCATGTGGTTAAGGAGTTAATCACAAAGTTATATCGGATTACGGAACGAGTAAAGTACTTGCTGTGAACGAGATTGAACTAGGTATGACGGTACCGACGATCAAATCTCGGGCAAGTAAAATATCGTGAGACGAAGGGAATATATATATGGGATTGATTGAATCCTGACATCGTGGTTCATCCGATATGATCATCGATGAATGTGTGGGAGTAAATATGGGTTTCCAGACCCCGCTGTTGATTATTGATAGAAGATCATGTATGCATATTGTCGAACCCGAAGGGTCACACACTTAACGTGTCTCGACGCTAGGATAGATTGGATAATTGGTTTATGAGTTTTTGTTCGGAGTCTCGGATGGGATTCGGGACATCACGAGAGGTTCCGGAATGGTCCGGAGAATAAGATTCATATAAGGCAGTGCAGTTTTTGGAGTTCGGAATTGTTCCGGGTTAATCGGTATTGTACCGGAAGCTTCTAGAACCTTCCGGAAGGGGGCCAACGTGGTCCCACCTATCGGGAGGGGGCATGGGCCTATGAGGGAGTGCCCTGGCCGCATTGGGCCAGGGGCACAAGGCCCCATAGGGCCCAGCCGGCCAAACTAGGGATAAACCCTAATTGGAGCTTCTAGAAGGGGAGGGGTTCCTTGCCCCCCACTCCTCCCTCCTTGGCCGCCGGCCTTGGGCTTGGGGAGGGGTTAGGGCTGGCGCCCACCCCTCTATATATAGAGGGCTGGGGCGCACCACCCCCCACACCTTCCCCTCAAGCCTAGTCGCCCTGCTGCCCTCCTCTCTCCCTCCCGACTGTGTGTAGGCGAAGCCCTGCTGCAAAAACTCTCCACCACTTGCACCGCGCCGTCGCGTTGTAGATCCAACCCATCTCTCCACCATACTTGCTGGACCAAGGAAGGAGGAGACGTTGAGGTGCTGCACGTGTGCATCTCACGGAGGCACTGCCACTTGTGGTGCTAGATCGGATCGGATTGCGAGGAGGAGAAGCGAGTACGACTACATCACCGACGTTCCGACGAACGTTCCACTGTGCGAATCTTCAAGGGTATAAAGATCTAATCCAATCTCTCTCGTTGTTTGCATCTCCTAGATTAGATCTTGGCTTCCCTCTGTTCGCATCCGTAGAAAATTTTGATTTACTATGCCGCGAAACCCTTCAGTGGTATCAGAGCTAGATCTATGTGTAGATGTGTTTCACGAGTAGAACGCAACATGGTTGTTGCGGGCGTTGATGTTTTCTGTTGCAAACCTCTTGTTTGTGTTCTTCTTATGACGCAGGATAGTGAGATTGAAGCGGTCCATGCCAACCTTACGTGACGTCGTTCGCGAGACCGGCTCCGCACTTGACGTGTGGCTTGTTCCACACATGCGGTTGGTGGATGCCAGTTTCTCTCACTATAGTTGTCATGGGATTTACACCGGAGTTTGGCAACCATAATATCACCGTTGTGGCTTTCCGTAGGTAAGAATCGTTCTTAGCATGCTACTCCCATAAGCCACGTAAAACATGCAACAACAAAGTAGAGGCGTCTAACTTGTTTTTGCAGGGAGTGTTTTCTGTGATATGGTATGGCCCAAGATGTGATGTGTATAATGCATGCGATGATCATGTTTTGTAATGTTTCACGACTTGCATGTCGATGAGTACACAACCGGCAGGAGCCATATGGTTGTCTTTATAATTGTGTATGACCTGTGTGTCAACTTCTTATACGCCATGTAATAGTTTCACTTTATCGCTAAAGTAGTTAGCAATAGTTGTAGTTGCTATTCGTGGTGGAGGCAATCATGGTGGAGTGATGGAGATCATGCCGGCACGCACAAGATGGAGATCATTGCGCGAAGATTGGCTATACCATGTCACATAAAGTTATATGCATGTGATGTTTATCCTTTTATGTATCTTATCATGCTTAGATCGCGACGGTAGCATTATAAGATGATTCCTCACTTAAATATCAAGATAAAATTGTGTTCTCCCCAAGTATGCACCGTTGCGAAAGTTCGTCGTGTCCAAGCATCACGTGATGATCGGGTGCTATAGACTCTACGCTCACATACAACGGGTGCAAGCCAGTTTTGCACACGCGGAAATACTTGGGTCTAACTTGACGAGCCTAGCATGTACAGACATGGCCTCGGAACACATGAACCGAAAGGTTAAGCATGAGTCATATGAATGATATGATCGACACTTCGTTGTCCACCATTGAAACCACATCTCTTCTCGTGAAGATCGGATTAGGTGTGGTGAATTTGGATCGTGTTCACTAAACAACTTGACGGATGTTGAATTTAGTGGGAGTTCATCTAGTAATTTGATTAAAAGTTGAACTAGTTATCATGAACATAGTCTAATTTGTACTTGCAAATATTGTAGATCAAATGGCTAAGTCCAACTTCAACTTCAACGTTTTTGCTGAGAAGGAAAAGCTTAAAAACAATGGGTCTAACTTCACCAACTGGTTCCGCAATCTGAGAATCATTCTCTCTGGCGGTCAAAAGGACTATGTCCTTGAGAATGCGTTAGGTGACGCCCCTGCTGCTACTGTGCCGGCTGATGAGAAAGCTGTCTATCAGTCGCGCAAAGATGATTATGGTGTGATTAAGAGCACCATGTTGTTTGCTATGGAATCGGACCTTCAAAATCGTTTTGAAGACTATCCCGGGCCCTTTGAGATTCTCGAGGAGCTGAAAACCATGTTTCAGACTCAAGCCCGTTCTGAGAGATATGAGATCTCTGAGAAGTTCTTTAACTGCAAGATGGAGGAAGGGAGTTTCGTTAGTGAGCACGCCATTAAGATGTCGGGCTACACTCAACACCTTGAGCAACTGGACTGCAAGATTCCAGAGGAGCTCAAGATTGACAGGGTTCTACAATCACTCCCTCCCAGCTACAAAAGTTTTGTAGTGACTCACAATCAGATTGGTTCCACTGATACGATCACCGAGCTCTTCGCAAAGCTGAAGGCTGCGGAGGTGGACATCAAAAAGGATAATCATGTGTTGATGGTCAACAAGCCCCCCACCTTCAAGAAAGGTAAGGGTGCAAAGAAGCCCTTCAAGAAAGGCGGCGACAAGCGCATTGCCCCTGCTGAGAAGAAGCTCAGGTCTGGTCCTAAGCCGGACACTGAGTGCTTCTATTGCAAGGACAAGGGTCACTGGAAGCGCAACTGTCCGAAGTACTTAGCGGACAAGAAGGCTGGCACCATCAAAGGTATATTTGATATACATGTTATTGATGTTTTCCTTACTAGCCCTCGTTGTAGTGCCTGGGTATTTGATACTGGTTCAGTTGCTAATATTTGTAACTCGAAACAGGAGCTACGGAATAGACGGCGGCTTGCAAGGGATGAGGTGACGATGCGCGTTGGCAACGGATCAAGAGTTGATGTGATGGCCGTTGGCACGCTCTCCTTAGTTTTACCTTCGGGATTAGTTTTAAACCTCAATAAATGTTATTATGTGCCTGCGTTGAGCATGAACATTATTTCTGGATCTTGTTTATTGCAAGACGGTTATTCATTTAAATCGGAGAATAATGGTTGTTCTATTTATATGAGTAACATCTTTTATGGTCATGCACCTATTATGAATGGTTTATTTCTTCTAAATCTCGAAAAGGGTGAAACACACATCCATAGCATTGAGGCTAAGAGATGCAAAGTAGATAGTGATAATACTACTTATTTGTGGCACTGTCGTCTAGGTCATATTGGTGTAAAACGCATGAAGAAACTCCATTCTGATGGACTTTTGGAGTCTCTTGATTTTGAATCATTTGACACATGCGAACCATGCCTCATGGGCAAGATGATCAAAACCCCGTTCTCCGGTATGATGGAGCGAGCAACGGACTTGTTGGAAATCATGCATACCGATGTATGCGGACCGATGAGTGTTTCCAAGCGCGGTGGATATCGCTATTTTCTCACTTTTACCGATGACTTAAGTAGATATGGGTATATCTATTTAATGAAACATAAATCTGAAACATTTGAAAAGTTCAAGGAATTTCAGAATGAAGTGGAGAACCATCGTAACAGAAAGATTAAGTTTCTACGATCCGATCGTGGAGGTGAATATTTGAGTTATGATTTTCTCACGCATCTTAAAGCAAGCGGAATCGTTTCGCAACTCACGCCACCCGGAACACCACAGCGCAATGGTGTGTCTGAACGCCGGAATCGAACCCTATTAGATATGGTCCGGTCGATGATGTCTCTTACTGATTTGCCGTTATCATTTTGGGGTTATGCATTAGAAACCGCTGCATTCACTTTAAATAGGGCTCCATCTAAATCCGTTGAGACGACACCGTATGAACTGTGGTTTGGTGCTAAACCTAAGTTGTCGTTTCTTAAAGTTTGGGGATGCGAAGCTTACGTCAAGAAGTTGATGCCGGACAAGCTCGAACCCAAAGCGGAGAAATGCGTCTTCATAGGATACCCTAAGGAAACTATTGGGTATACCTTCTATCACAGAACCGAAGGCAAAGTGTTTGTCGCAAAGAACGGTTCCTTTCTTGAGAAGGAGTTTCTCTCGAAAGAAGTGAGTGGGAGGAAAGTAGAGCTAGACGAGGTTATTGAACCTTCTCTTGAATTGGAGAGTAGCGCAGCACCTGAAATTGTTCCAGTGCCGCCTGCACCAACGATAGAGGAAGCTAATGACAAGGATCATGAAGCTTCGGACGATGCTGCTACTAGACGTCACAGGTCGACAAGGTCGCGTGCCCCTCCTGAGTGGTACGGCAACCCTGTCTTGACTGTCTTGTTGGTAGAAGATAGTGAACCTACGAACTATGAGGAAGCGATGATGAGCCCAGACTCTGAGAAATGGCTAGAAGCCATGAAATCCGAATTGGGATCCATGAGCGAAAACCAAGTATGGACTTTGGCGGACCCTCCTAGCGACCGAAAGGCCGTTGAGTGCAAATGGATCTTCAAGAAGAAAACGGACGCGGATGGTAATGTTACCGTCTATAAAGCACGACTTGTCGCGAAAGGTTTTCGACAAGTTCAAGGTGTTGACTACGATGAGACTTTCTCTCCCGTAGCGATCTTTAAGTCCATTCGGATTTTATTAGCAATTGCTGCGTTTCATGATTATGAAATATGGCAGATGGATGTCAAGACTGCGTTCCTCAGTGGCAACATTGATGAAGAGGTGTATATGATGCAACCCGAAGGGTTTGTCGATCCAAAGGATGCTGATAAAGTATGCAAACTTCAGCGTTCCATTTATCGACTAAAGCAAGCATCTCAGAGTTGGAACCTTCGTTTTGATCAAGTGATCAAGAGCTTTGGATTTGTTCCAAATTTCTACGAAGCTTGTATCTACAAGAAAGTGAGTGGGAGCCCGGTGACATTTCTGGTACTATATGTGGATGACATATTGATTATTGGAAATGACATTAACATGCTTAACGATGTGAAGAGTTATTTGAACAAGTGTTTTTCAATGAAAGACCTAGGTGAAGCTGCTTATATATTGGGCATCAAAATCTATAGATATAGACAAAGACGCCTGATAGCTTTAAGCCAGAGTACATACCTAGACAAAGTTCTGAAAAGGTTCAGAATGGATAAGGCAAAGAAAGGTTCAGTGCCTATGTTGTCAGGTAAGATATTGAGCAAGGCTCAGTGTCTAGCTACGGTAAATGATAGGGAAGCTATGAGCAAAGTGCCTTATGCCTCGGCCATAGGTTCTATCATGTATGCCATGCTATGTACTAGACCGGATGTGTCCAATGCTCTTAGTTTGACGAGCAGATATCAAAGTGATCCAGGAGTGGAACACTGGACAGCCGTGAAGAACATCCTAAAATACCTAAATAGGACTAAAGAAATGTTCTTAGTCTATGGGGGTGATGAACAGCTCGTCGTAAAAGGTTACGTCGACGCTAGTTTCGACACCGACAAGGATGATTCTAAATCTCAGACAGGATACGTGTATATTTTGAATGGAGGAGCTGTGAGCTGGAGAAGCTGCAAGCAAAGCGTGATCGCGGGATCTACAGTAGAAGCGGAATACATGGCTGCTGCAGAAGCGTCAAGTGAAGGAGTTTGGATCAGGAACTTCATCACTGAGCTTGGCGTGGTTCCAAGTGCATTGGACCCACTGGAGATATTGTGTGACAACACTGGCGCCATAGCACTCGCTAAGGAACCAAGATATCATCCAAAGACCAAGCATATCAACCGCAAGTTTCATATAATCCGAGATTATATAGCAGATGGAGATCTGAAGATTAGCAAAGTACATACAGATCTGAATTTCGCAGATCCATTGACTAAACCTCTTCCACGTGTAAAACATGATCATCACCTCAGTGCCATGGGTGTGAGATTGTTGCCAAATGTAAACTAGATTATTGACTCTAGTGCAAGTGGGAGACTGTTGGAATTATGCCCTATAGGCAATAATAAAGATGTTATTATTATAATTCTTGTTCATGATAATGTTTATATTCCATGCTAGAATTGTATTAAGCGGAAACTTTAATACTTGTGTGGTTTGTGAACAACACCGTGTCCCTAGTACGCCTCTATGGACTAGCTCATTGATTAATGATGGTTAAGGTTTCCTAACCATGGACATGAGTTGTCGATTAATAATGAGATCATATCATTGGGAGAATGATGTGATGGACAGACCCAAACTAAGCGAAGCAATTAGATCGTGTCATCGTGTTCATCTTTGCAAAGCTTTTCTTATGTCAAATATTGTATTCCTTAGACCATGAGATAATACAACTCCCTGGTATCGGAAGAAAGCTTTGAGGTCATCAAACGTCATCCTATGAGAGGGTGATCATAAAGGTGTCTCTCAGGTGATCGTAAAGTACCCGTTGGGTTGTATGTATCGAGATGGGATTTGTCCCTCCCAAGTCGGAGAGATATACTTCGGGCCCACTCGGTAATAGATATCAACACCACTTGCAAGCATGTGGTTAAGGAGTTAATCACAAAGTGATATCAGATTACGGAACGAGTAAAGTACTTGCTGTGAACGAGATTGAACTAGGTATGACGGTACCGACGATCAAATCTCGGGCAAGTAAAATATCGCGAGACGAAGGGAATATATATATATATATGGGATTGATTGAATCCTGACATCGCGGTTCATCCGATATGATCATAGATGAATGTGTGGGAGTCAATATGGGTTTCCACACCCCGCTGTTGATTATTGATAGAAGATCATGTCTGCATATTCTCGAACCCGAAGGGTCACACACTTAACGTGTCTCGACGCTAGGATAGATTGGATAATTGGTTTATGAGTTTTTGTTCGGAGTCTCGGATGGGATCCGGGACATCACGAGAGGTTCCAGAATGGTCCTGAGAATAAGATTCATATAAGGCAGTGCAGTTTTTGGAGTTCGGAATTGTTCCGGGTTAATCGGTATTGTACCGGAAGCTTCTAGAACCTTCCGGAAGGGGGACAACATGGTCCCACCTGTCGGGAGGGGGCATGGGCCTATGAGGGAGTGCCCTGGCCGCATTGGGCCAGGGGCACAAGGCCCCATAGGGCCCAGCTGGCCAAACTAGGGATAAACCCTAATTGGAGCTTCTAGAAGGGGGGGTTTCCTTGCCTCCCACTCCTCCCTCCTTGGCCGCCGGCCTTGGGCTTGGGGGAGGGGTTAGGGCTGGGGCGCACCACCCCCCCACACCTTCCCCTCAAGCCTAGTCGCCCTGCTGCCCTCCTCTCTCTCTCCCTCCCGACTGCGTGTAGGCGAAGCCCTGCTCCAGAAACTCTCCACTACTTGCACCGTGTCGTCGCGTTGTAGATCCAACCCATCTCTCCACCATACTTGCTGGACCAAGGAAGGAGGAGACGTCGAGGTGCTGCACGTGTGCATCTCACGGAGGCACTGCCACTTGTGGTGCTAAATCGGATCAGATCGCGAGGAGGAGAAGCGAGTACGACTACATCACCCACGTTCCGACGAACGTTCCGCTGTGCGAATCTTAAAGGGTATGAAGATCTAATCCAATCTCTCTCGTTGTTTGCATCTCCTAGATTAGATCTTGGCTTCCCTCTGTTCGCATCCGTAGAAAATTTTGATTTACTATGCCGCGAAACCCTTCATATATACCCCATATGTCATCTTTTGATAATGCGGGTAATTCTGTTTCGAGACAGAGAGCACTTCGCTCAAGTAATATACTGGCCTTTGGACTGATTTTCCCCCTTCTTCACGTTCAACCACTATTACTGCACTTACAACTCTGTTGGTTGCGGCGATATAGAGCAGCATTGGCTCTTTGGATAGTGGTGACGCTAATATTGGTGTTGTTGCCAACATTTTATTTAATTCATGGAAAGCGCTATCAGCTTGCTATGTCCATGTGATTTTGTCTGATTTCTTCATCAGCTAATATAGTGGTAGGGCTTTTTCGCCTAGCCGACTAACAAACCTGCTCAATGAAGCCAGGCAACCAGTAAAGCTCTGGACATCATTGAGGGTTTTTGGAAATTCCATTCTTTCGATGGCCCTGATCTTTGTCGGTTTAGCTTCAATTCCTCGGCTGGATACAAGGAATCCGAGTAATTTTCCAGCCGGGACACCAAATGTACATTTTTCCGGGTTAAGTTTCATCCGGAATCTTCTCAAGTTTGCGAATGTTTGACGCAAGTCCTCAATTAGAGTATGACTTTGTTTGGTTTTTATTACCACGTCATCGACGTATACTTGAACATTTTTGTCCAGTTGATCTTGCAAGCATTTCTGCATGCATCTTTGATATGTTGCGCCTGCATTTCTTAATCCGAATGGCATGGTGCGATAGCAATAAGCCCCGTACAGGGTGATAAAAGTTGTCTTTATTTGATCATTTGGATTCAGCGGAATCTGATGGAATCCTGAATATGCATCCACAAATGACAACAACTCACACCCAGCAGTAGAATCTATGACTTGATCGATCCGAGGCAAAGGAAATGGATCTTTTGGACACGCCTTATTGAGGTTCGTGTAATCAATACACATGCGCCATACCACTTCCACGTTCGGGTCATCTTTCTTCTTCTCGACCAGGACTGGATTTGACAACCAGTCCGGGTGCAGCACTTCCATGATGAATCCAGCAGCTAAAAGTCTTGCAATCTCGGCCGCTGTTACTTTCCTCCTATCTTCGGCGAAGCGGCGGAGGGGTTGCTTCACCGGCCTTGCATCTGGTCTTACATGAAGAGAGTGCTCAGCCAGCTCCCTCGCTACTCCTTGCAGATCTTGAGTGGACCATGCAAAGATGTCCCGATTCTCACGGAGGAAGCTGGTGAGCTCGCTTTCCTATTTATCTGTAAGGCCAGCCCCAATGGTTATTGTGCACTCTGGGAAGGTTTCATCCACCTGCACCTTCTTGGTTTCCTTGGTAGCTTGAAATGACACATTGCCATGCAGGTTGGTGAGTGCCGGCATGGACATTTGTGCTGCCTTGGCCAATGCTGCCACCTCCAACATCTGACTTTTCTCTTGTGCTATGACAAGTGACTCGGCCAGTGAAGACCCGGAGGAGGCACAAGCAATAGATATTTTGTAATTTCCTTCAACTGTGATCACCCCACATGGGCCTGGCAGCTTCATCTTCAAGTAAGCGATGTGAGGAGTAGCCATGAACTTTGCCATAGCCGGCCTGCCGAGTAAGGCATGATATGAGCTGACCAAATCTACTACCTCGAACTCTATGGCTTCAGTGCGACAATTTTCTCTGTTGCCGAATAAGACGTCGACACAGATCTTGCCAATTGGCTCACAGGATAATCCCGACACAATCCCGTGGAAAGTGGTCTTAGTCGGCTCCAGCATGTTCATGGTGATGCCTAACTTGAGCATAGTATCCTTGTACATGATGTTGATGCTACTGCCATCATCAATTAACACCTTTGAAAATTTCACGTTGATATCTGGACCCATGAACGTTGGATCTAGAACCAGAGCGTATCCTCCTGGGGTTGGCATGATTTTGGGGTGATCCTTTATACTCCAAGTTATCTCTTGCTCAGACCAATGCATGTACTTGGGAATTGCCGGCATCGTGGCATTCACTTCCATCATTCGTCCCTACTGGCTCTTCTTGTCATTTGGCTCTGTAACAAAGAAAACATAGCTCTGGTGATGTTCTCTGTACTCATTTCTGGTTCCATGGCCGACATGGGCATCATCACCTCTTGGATTGTGCACTTGGTGCACAGCTTCTCTTCTTTCTTGATTCTGGTACCTCAACTGCCTGTTTTCATATCTGTTATCTGCCCTTACTGCTTGAGCATTTCCTCCTGTAAGTGGAGGAGGGGGAGGTGGTGGAAGCTGCTTATTCGGCGAGTCCACTCTGTCTCCTTTCTGAAACCAAGTGCATTGCCTTGTTGAGTGATTTGCCGGCTTACTCGGAATCGGCGTGTGAAACTTACACGACTGGTCCATCATCATCTCATAGGTGTATTTTTGTTGGTCTTGATATTGTTTCCTCTGATCGTATGACCTTTTGCCGTCATTCTTCGGCACCCATTGTTGTTGACCATTTGTCCTTTGACGCTGACTGCTTCCAGCATCTGGATGATCCTGACTCACTGCTGCAACCTAAGCCGAACCATACCTGTAATCCGTCCTCTCGTCTCTTCTATTGCTTCTGTATTCGGATCTCTCCTGGCGTCTTTGTGATCCGGCAGCGTCATAAATCTGAGTCTCAGTCATCCCGTCTACCGACATGAGCAGTGGCTGAGTCGGATCTCCTAACGCGTACGAGTCGGCGATTCTTATCGTCTCTGCTAGACTTGTCGGCATATCTCTTTGTAACCTTTGCCACCGCACACTCCCATGTATACATCCTTGTGCAAACCATGCGATTGCTTGTGACTCGATCACCCCTTCACAAGAGTTACGCATCGTACACCACCTTGTGAGGAACTCCCTGTCTGTTTCATTCGGTCTTTGCTTGCACATTGCCAGTTGCTGTGGGCAATTAGGCCTCTTGTAGGTGCTCGTGAAATTGCTCGCGAAGGCGTCGTGAAAATCAATCCAACTGTTGATGCTTCCGGGTGGCAAATTGTTCATCCATACCCGAGATGGTCCTTCCAGCATCTGCAGTACGTAACGTACTGCCCATCTCAAGTTTCCCTGTGCGATCTTCACAGCGGTTCCATAATCTATGAGCCAATCCTCTGGCTTTGTGCTTCCATCATATGTTTTTGTCCCTCTGGCCAGCTAGAAATTTGGCACCGGTGGCTCCTTCATGATCCTTGGGACAAAACATGGTGGACCCTACGGACCTTGTGACTCAATTATCTCTGCCATTTTTATACGATCAAGCTTCAGCCTGGCATCATCCGGCTGAAGGTTCCTACCTCCGTATCTTGCTCCCACTGCTTGATATGCATGATCCGGCAGCTCATACCCGTCATTTACTATTGCGGAGTAACCATCATTATACTTATTCACGTTCAGGTCAGCTGGCTGTTGAACTGCTTTTCCCGCGCTCTGCTGTCTTATTTCCGGCTGAGCTGGTGCGTTATTCGGAGCTAGATTTCCTCCTCTTGCCGAGTGAGTTGCGCGCCGGGTATGAGGCGCAAAATTTTTCCCCCGTTGTCATTTCTCTGTCCAATTTTTTCCTGGTTTTCATTTTCTCGGGGATTATTTATTTTTGCCCCTTGTGCATGCGCCGGGTTTCCTTGAACTACCGCCGGATCATAGGCGACCATCTGCTTGTTTCTTCATGAATTCACACTTTTTTCTTTTCTCGGCCTGGGTGCCGCTCCGGGTGACGATGCCGTGGGCCCAGCCGATCTTGCCGGGACAGGAGTTGCCGAGTGAACCAGCTGTGATCTCCCTGCTATACCCGGATTTTCTCTGTAATATGCCTCATTCAGCATGCTGGCTGCTTTTACTAACTCATCGACTCGTTCTTGCTGCCTTTTCTTTGCTTCCCCCTCCAAGTGGGGTAATTCTGCCGTTGCTACTTCTGCTGCTCGCAGATTAGATGCTGCTGTGTTGTACGTTGGGCGCATGGCAGTCTCATTGCCGCTCGCTGGTGTTATCTTTGATGTCGCATCTGCCAGTTCTTCATTGAGATTCCTTCCTCTTAATCTTGTTGCATCAAGTCGGGTCTTCGCGCCCTTGACTCGATTTGCCGAGTTAAGCTCTCGGATAGTGATATCCACATCCTGCTGTAACTGTGCTAGCTCCTTTGCTTTCTCTAGGACTTTTATCCTGGATTCTTCCAACTCGGCTTGCACATGCGCCGGGTCAGTTGCATGTGCCACTGGCTCTGCCAACTTGTCTATCGCTTCCTGTAGCTCGTTAGCTCTTTTGCTCCTAGCTATGTTCTCAGGTTTTTCCAGCGGCGCCTTTGCCGTTCTTGCAGCCCTTGGCGTTTCCTCATGATTTCCTCCCTTTGTGTTCTCATTCACTACTGGAACTACTGGGGGAGCTGTGGGATTTGGGGCTGTCATCATTACCTCCATGGAGACGAGTTGGAGAGGTTTCCCAGCGACTGGTGTCGTTGGCGGATCCAGCGCCAGGACGACGTGCTCAGGATATGCGCGCTCCACGCGCACCGTGACGTAGACCTGGTGCTCGCCGAACTGGATGAAGCGACCGCCCTTAGGGAACGGCCTGGTCCCGAAGCAACCTGCGTTGTCGCTGACAAAGTTGAGCGCTCCAAACCTCTGGATGAGGCCGGAGTAGACGCGCTCGCCGGTCTTGGCGATGATGTTGACCGTCTGGATGAAGACTCCATCAAGCACCTGCTTCTGCCCCATGGTGGGCGCCAACTGTCGTGGTGGTGGCACGGCAGATGCCATGGGTAGGCTTATGTTGGAGGCCGAATGGGTGCTTGTGGTCACCGGGGAGGGAGTACACGGTCGAGCCATGCACGAAGAACAAGATGAACTCTCCGCACTTGACAATTTGATTGATACCCCAAAGATTACAAGTGCTCCTTGAGCTGTATTGGCTTAAGTACACAGCTCTTGTTCTCTACTTGGTCCAACCCCCCTCTACTACTGCTATGCCCTCCCTTATATAGGCAGTGCTAGCTAGTACCCCTTTGGGTTCTAGGGTTTACTGTTTGGATCTTGGTCCCTACAATATGGGCCAGGTTACAGGCTTGTCTTAAGCCCATAGGCCCGGTCCATAAACCTTGATAGCTAACGGTCTTCTGGTACGCTGCTTCTGGTTCTTTTTGGCGTCATGCTGTTACTTTGTATATCAGCGCTTGCTTTGGGCGTCACCCGACTCCTTTTGTGTCACCCGGCGTCACCCTTCTCTTTGGACCACGCTTTACCATGGTCCTTCCCGAACCTTACTCGGAAAGGTGCCACGTGTCCTTCTTGACCCGGCCTTTCCTCGGTTGACTCGGCTCGTTGGTACCAGCAAGGGTTACAACTTTGTCCTATACGGGCCGGGATAGTTTTTATCTCGGCTTTCATGCTTATCTTACCCGGCCGTTCTTACCCGGCCTGGTTCTTTCTTTACTCGGAGCCAAACCAGCTGCGCCATGTCTCCCCTCTCGTGACCCTACCAGGGGCTATCCCCCCGACAAATGATATAAATTTTTTTAAAAATAAAAAAACCTTAACGGGCCGTGCCGTGCCGGCACGTGGGCTTGGGGTAGCAGCCCAGGCATGGCCCCTACCGGGTCACGGGCTGGGCACGACCAGTTCAGTGGCGTGTCGGGCCAACCCGTGGCGTGCCAAAGCACGCGTGCCCACGTGTCGGCCCATGAAGGCATGACCCGATAGCCAGGTATGGTTGTGTTCGAGTGCTGCAGCTGCGGCGGCGGGTGTGAGGTGTGTGTGCGTGTGTCTAGGGTTAGGGTTTCCTATGGGTAGTAGGTAGCCTATGGCTGGGCCTTTGGGCCTGGTCATCTTGCTACCTTCCCACACAAATAAAACATTTATTATTTTTATTCTAAAACACTTTTATAAAATTTTTTTAGACAAAATAAAAGATTCTGTCGGACCGAGGGTTTGATTTGAATTAGGAGAGGGGAATAATTTAGAAAACAAAAATAAGTGTTTAGGAAAATGGTTTTAGGTTAAATCATGCATGATGTCATGATGATGCATAAAATAGTAGTCAACAAGCGATTTTCTAGTAGTAGTTTTCTTGGGGTGCTACACGAAACCCCCTCTGATGTAATGAACTCTCCCACCTTAGAAGCCATGGATTTGAGTATTGGGGCATAACCAATTGGAGGTCATGTATCTGGATCCAGATGTCAAATTTGAACAACTCAATCATCGATGGTTTAGTGAAACCATCATACACCTCGATCAGAATAGGGTTCCCTCGAAAGCTCCACAGACCACCTTGCATCACCCGTTCCCAATCTCCTAAGCAGGAAAACTGGAATGAGTGCAAATTACTCTCCAGCGTCTTCGTCTTGACGTTCTGGGCCAAGTCCCATGCAGATATCATGTTTTTGTAGAACCAAAAGCTAGAGTAATCCCTCTCGGTGAAAACCCTAGCAATGGCCAACCAGCGCGTCGCCTTATCCGGCGGCGGCCCCTCTTCCTCAAAGACAACATCGTCGAGATCCTCCTCAAAGATTCCCATCTGCTGCAGCATCGTAGCGATTCCATCCTCCTCGTCGTTCAACGGGTTCGCCTGAACCCCTTCCATTGAACATGACCCCTACATCTCCCCTCCGTAGTAGCAGAGACGACAAGGGCGATCGGGAAAAAAGTGAAACTCAACGCCGACAACGTAGTCACCATGAGAGGAGGAAACCCTAACTAGAGGGAAAAATGTTCTCCAACTTCACTAGGAGTACAACTTATATGTATTGACTTCTCAAGATGATGTAATTAGCGACACATCTAGCTTAGGGATGGCCCTTTGCATCATCTTTAGAAGAAAAAGGTAATTGATCGTGCGCATATAACAATGAAGGTTTTTTGAGCATCAATCACCAACGTCTCTGTCAGAAAATAGCAACAATGTAACATACTATTAAAGAGAAGCCCGTGGTGGTCCATGGCCCAGGTTGGCCTAGCGAAGCCCAAACCTGGCCAACATGCTGATGTTTCACGGGCTAACCTGTGGGCCCACGAAAAATCCCGTCACAAGTCTGGTCCGGCTCGTGGCGTGCCGGGCCCTGAAACACCGGAGCAGTGTCTGTGCCGTGGCTTCAGGCACACGGGCCAGCCCGGCACGACCCATTTAGCCTCTGCACTAAGAGTGCAATATAATATTAGTCGATATTAGTTAAAAAATGATGCCACGAGATTCGAACCGCCAACCTTCTCATGCTCCGCGCTGCTCTTACCACTAGGCCACAGATCCTTGTAGGCTATATTAGAAATTCGGCCCAACTTAAAGTTTTTCTAAAGGCCTGGTGAAAAAAGAAGCAACCCCAGTCGGTGGGCCTCTACCTAACGGGCCAACGTGCCGGCCCGACAGATCCTAGGGCCGTGTCCGGGCCTCAAGGCCAGGCCCTGTGTTGGTCCGGCACAACACGTTTGCTTGGCGGGCCGTGCCGAGCCAGGCACGTTTAGCGTGTGCCGGGCTTGGGCCGTGCCAGGCCCGTTGGCCAAGTTTGCGAAGCCCCGCCCGTGGAAGCAACGGTACCCCTTGTTAAAGCCTCCACAGCACTGCCCCTCTGCCCTTCCCAAAGCAAATCCCCTCCGACTCCGATGAAGGTGAATGCGCAGTGAGCAAGGTCCGGCGATCTCCCTCTCCTGCCTGCCACCATTTAGCCGGCTCCGTCGCTCGCAGCTTCTCGCAGGTGCGTTCTCTTTGCCCGCACTCAGGTCTCTTTCCGGTGCTAGACCACTTGAATCGGGATCCGACCTCTGCCACAGTGCTCTCTGTAGGATGGATTGGTCCAATCTCGGTGATGGGCCGGCGGGGATGATTGCCGAGCGTCTTCTCGCCAACGACGTGGCGGACTACATCCGCTTCCGCGCAGTCTGCCTCCCGTGGCGGCGGTGCTCCGTGGACCCGCGAGCGCACGGCATCCTGGACCGCCGCTTCCTCCCGCGCAGATGGATTATGCTTCGGGGAAAAGTCGCCCACCCTGACCGCCCCCGCCGCCGCCTCCTCAACGTCTCTACCGGCCAGTGCGTCCGGACGCACCTTCCGGAGCTCCGTGGCCATGTAGTATGCACGCCCACCGTGGAGGGCCTACTCGTCCTGTTCAACAGGACCACCTACGCCGTCCGCCTGCTCAACCCGCTCACTTGCCAGGTCTCCGATCTCCCGCCGGCGACCACACTTTACCCCCTGTACATTTCCGAGGAGGGCTTGGTGTCAAACTTTGAGGATTTCACGGTGACAGCCGCTGGCCTTGCCGATGACACCACCGTCGCTGTCCTTTTCGATTCGTTCGACATGCTGGCCGTCGCCAAGCCTGGTGATGAGCAATGGACCCTGGTCAAACAAGGCATCGAGCGGTCAGCCATATCATTTGCAGGCCGTTTCTACTGCACCAGCGCCACAGACTCGGGAATCCAGATGGTGGATATCAGAGACAACCAGCCACCAGCGCTGGTCTTAGCTGCTACGACCGCTGAGTGGAATGACAGGACTGATGAAAGAATGCTGCTGGACAATGACGGGGAGCTGCTGTTGCTCACTGAAACCTCCAGGCCGAGAATCCCTCAAGTAGGGTACGTCAATGTATATGAGGTATCCCGGGTGGATTTGGACGCCGGAGAGATGAAACCCATCCGTGACCTTGGTGGCCGCGCTGTATTTACTGGAGAGAGCTATGCAATTTCCGTGTCTCCTTCGGCATTTCCGCCATTAAGAAGAACTCTGTCTATCTTAGTAACCGGTATGTTGTGGGCTGTCTCATATTTACTGGACCGTACACGTTTGTGGATGGAACCACCATCAGTTGTACCACCGAGGCTTGTGGTTTCACCAACTGCATCCCTCAATATGGACCTCATAGCATTGTTGACAATCTTTCCCAGTATGTTAAAAGGGATGCCTGGTTTTCTGCTGATGATGATGACTCAGAATCAGATGCTGAAGATGACACCTCAGACTCAGATGCTGAAGACGACATCTCAGACTTAGACGTTGAAGCAAACTGCATAATATGACAGAGAAAGCTCAAACAAATGTTTTGTTGTCTACTGTATCCAAATCTATTTACCGAGTTAGCTGTTGAACCAGTAACGATGTGTGGCAAATCTAAATCTCTAATTATTATATCTCTACTAGTACGTAGTGGTTCTTTTTCATTGTATTGTATTTCCCTACTAGTTCAATTTGCTGCCCTTGTTATTCTTTCTCAGTGATGATCCTTGTGGAGTTCATGGGGTAGCACTGTTGAGTTCATCAGGGTATAGTCAGGTTAGTTCTTTACGAAAGCTGAACTATTGTGGATCTTGGAAGTCTAGTACTATGTAGTCTTGAACCAACTGTGAGAAGCCAAAACTAAAGGTTTGCCTTAGTAGTATTATTAGCAGCTTGCCATTTGTGTTGTGTTCTTGGCACTTAAGTACTACGCTTAGGTCCAGCCCATGTGCTGTGTTCGTGTATTTGAGTCCATCTTATCGCTGCTGGCGTACTGCTTTTCAGCGACATGGTGGAAGTAACTGTCGCCCAGGAATACTTCCTGGAGCTCCTTCTCACTGAGTACATAGTACTTCCTCCGTTTTTAAAATATAAGATGTTTTAGGTTTATGAAAAAAATGTATTTAGACTTTTTATAGTGTCTAGATTTACTCTGATTGAACCTAAATACTAAAAGTAGTCTAGATACATTTGTTTCACAAAGCTAAAACATCTTATATTTTAAAACGGAGGGAGTACTTGATAACGGAACACATAAAACAGAGACTGTTGGTTACCAAACTGCTTCTACCGGCAATCCGAAGTGATTAGTGTGAGTATATCTGCCATGTACTCCCTCTGTACGGGATTGTAAGGCCGGAGGGCCGTTTTGTAGAAACCAATGTAAAATTTTATTGGCAGTAGATTTGCACAAAGTTTTATAAAAGCATTATCACTTTGTCCTTAATAACTACCGTTTTCTCTTCTTCAGCCAACAGTCGCGTTACAAGACCGCATGCACTGGTCGACTGCATGGCTAATGACCTTTTCCGAGATCTTGTGCATGCGAGGAGAGCGCATGGAGAGAAAAAACAGCCTGGACGAGTTAAGTTTTGCACGGGAATTAAGAAAAATAAATGCTCCAGCCTTATAATTTTAAACTATCTGAAAAAGCTCTTTGGCCCTATAATCCTAAACAGAGGGAGTACTCCGTAGTACATACTAATTTGTTTTTTTCCATATCAAATCAAGCATATGATGGCATGCTGCTACTACAGTACTACTTCAATCACTGCACCCACACCCAGTAGAGTTGTAACATGAGATTATGTGCACCTGCAATAACAGTCAGGCTAGTTAGTGAATCCGTAAACATTGATTATTTTTAGCAGAAAGTCCAGGCGATTCTGCAGTGCAGCAATGGTCTTGGACGTAATCAACTGCAATTGTCTATCCATTATGCCATGGAAGATTGAACAATGTGCACCAGATTTGTACCAGTCTATTATATACTAAAAGCAATATAAGGTTGTTTTTCGATGCACTAGGTTAATGCACATAGGCTAAATTAATATTCTCCTTTGATCTTAAAGTTAAAGGCTGAGATTAACTATTAAGTAGTGTTACGTAGAAGAAAATAAATATATACAAATGAAGTTTTATGTCACGTTAATCGGTCACATAGCCCCGAAAAATCTCCGAAGTCCGGAAGCGAGCCGCAACCGATTGGCCCCGGTGCCCTTCTTGACCGGCTGGTCCCTCTTCGTGTGCATGATCAGCAGCAGCGACACCTGAGACCTGACTCATGGCGCTGGCCTCGACGCTATTGTCCGGCCGGCCAGCCGGCTGTTTTCGGGTGCTTTTCCGTGCATACAGGTCTGCAGGCGAAGTTTCAAACTTGCCCCATGCACTCAGCAATGCAGATTTGCCTCTTATACAGATCCCAAAGCTAGGCTAGACGCATGTGGCCGCTAATATTCCTTTTCGATTGCCCTTGGCCGGCCGGCCGGCCGGATGTCTTCGTGTGCTTCCGGTGCATGTAGGCTAGCAGGGGAAGCTTTAAATCTTTCACCACTCTCTCGGCCATGGAAGATTAATCCAAGATTCGCCTCCTGTACAGATCTAAAATCTAGGCACATGTGGTAGGTATTTTCCTTTTTTAAAATCTTGATTTCTATGTAATACACCATGACAATATGCATATGCAAGATAAGCTGATCTATTTTTTTTGGTGCCTCTCAAAAATTACCATCGTGGGAACGCACAGATATGGTCAGTGATCCATTAGAAAAATTTCTGTAAATGGGTCTATATATTGTCAATTCAACATGTTGAATTCATTGGTATCTAGCATCTTACCTTCTGACATGATAACACCATAGGGGTGCACATACTCTTTTACCATTGGTAGTATGAGATGATTAATCAAGGCTACGGATATGATTTGTTTGTAGCTGAGCCTGATGAGATAAATCCCGCCATGCATCTCGATAATTCGGACGAACGGCTCACCCTGCATAAAAGCGGAGAACTTTGATCTCCCTGATTATTAAACCTCAAAGGTAAATTCATTGTTTCTCATAAAAGTTGTGGAGTAGTAGTATAAGTGCATAACTCTGAAATAATAGAGATTTTATAATTCATTTGGAATTACTGAATCTTGGTCGATACAAAATGTGAGACAACATGTACAAGGTCATGCACCGAGAGGAAAAAAATGATGCAACTATATGGTGAGTGCAACCAAACGATATCCTAGATATTTTATCTCACTTAGCATTTTAGTGTTATTTACTGATTAAATTTACAAACATAGACATTAATATATGAGTTGTAGCAATGTGCCTTGAAAAATTTAGTAAAATAATTTTGATCATTGAAGTAGAATATTTCATTTTGCTTTGTATGGAAAAGTAATGTTTCAGTGTATAATTTTTTATTGATAGTTCAATTCTTCAGAGGTAGCATCTTTAGATCACTAATCTGTTTCATCCTCTAAAACTGTATTAAATAATGTTTTGGTGTAGTATAATGCTTTACTCAGAGGTAGCTTCATAAGATCATTACCATTGTGTTAACCAATGAAACTTTGTCATCGATCTTCCAATACTCACAACTCTCAATGTACTATAATAAGTAAATAATTCAGTTTTTCTCTTCAATTTGTATTTTCTGTTTGAGATGGTAATATTTGTATTTCCCCATATAAATCATAATCATCTTATGTTAGCAAAAAATAATTTTACCAACTATCTAAGTGTACTAAATAAATGGTGAATGAAAAATGTATCCCGTACAACCAGTAAATCTAGCCATCTATTATATACTAAAAGTAAGATACATATATAGGAAATATATATATATATATATATATATATATATATATATATATATGCTAGAAAATGATAAATTAGATTCGGTTCCTATGTTCATATGCACCATCTTGAATAGTAAGTTCAGAGAATGATTGTTTTGGTAAACATATCCAAGTGGTCTACTTACATGCATAATTTTTTTCATGAAAAGTAAATTTAATCTTGGAATCAAAATTTTCCGAGTTTTACTTATGGAGAAAATTCATCATAAAATGACATATTTTTTAAAAATAGATGCTCTAAAAAATAATATTTTTAAAGTCCTTTTGGAGCATCTATTCCGTGTCTATTTCCGGGAATCACCGAGAATGTCATTTCTTCACAAAACTATGCATGAACGTAGACACTTGAACATGTTTATTAAAAAAAGAATTTGTATACAACTCAGAAAATAAGCTCATAATGATACAATGTAAGAACTAATTGACATGCCAGAAAATGATAAATTAAACTCTACTTGTAAGCTCAGATGCATCTTCATGACATGAAAAAAAGAGAAATTCAACTCAGCTTCTAAGCTCATATGCATGTTCATGAACAATAAATTCAATAAACCAGATCTTTTTGGAATCAAATAGTGAGTTCACAAAGAAACTAAAACATTTGGAAATAGACATTTTGATTATTATAATTAAATGCAAAAAAAATCGTCATGAAATGCCATTCTCGATGCTTTGTCAAAAAACACAAAAGAACATAATGCTCTAAAAGGGCTTAAAATAGTCTATTTCCAACATCAATGTTTATTGTTTTCGCACCGAGCACCATGAATACAATTTCTTAAGTCTATGCACATATAGACACTAGAACATGTTTTATAGAGATACAGACAAAATAACTATGAAGCTATTTAGAGGTATTTCAGATCATCATATACGAAACTAGATGTCAAATTTACACCTCAAAACATGTCTTCACGTTAAAAACTAGATATTTGCAATGAAGAGTCTATTAATTTTTGGACGACACTAAGATATCAGCATGCCCTCGCATTTGCGAGGGCCACTGTGCTAGTTTTTATAAAATAATATTAGAATGTCCATGGCGGCATGGATGGACAGAGTCACGTATAAAACTGTACACCGACAGGTTATAGCCTTCCATCCACAACAGGACTATAGATTAGTAATAGCACCTGACTATAAATTTCATCTATCTTTAGTAGTTATAGCAAAAAATAAAATACTCCATTACCACCCACCAACCAGCAGCAATAAAAGCTTACTAGTTGTGCTTTTTCAGGAAGTTCATGACCCACATATATATGCAGAGCCATGGGCATTGTTGTCCGTCAGATGAGATTACGCAACAAGCAAAGCTTCCTTTGAGGCCAGGCATTATACAGATCCGGATGCACCTCTCATCAGTCACAGTACCATGAACGGAAGCTGCTAGGTTGTCGGTGTCATCAAGCCAATGGTCTTCTCAATGCTCATTGCCTCCTTACGTAGTATGTACTAGAAGGACCTAGCGCGCTTTGCTGCGCCGATCTTTGTTGTTGTCCTTCAATTTTTTTTTTCTGGTTGTAACTATAAATGATATTTCAGTAGATAATGAATACTAAACTTGACATGTAAACTAACAAGTGGAAGATTTTAACCACCTCACAGGACATGACTGAGCTGAAAACAGCTATGACCATTTCAAAAATGATTTGAAGCACTTTTTAATGAAATGGAGCGACAGTACTTTTAGAGTAAAATCTAGCACATGGATGCAAAAGGAAAGGGAAAAGTGGAAAAGAAAAAGAAAAACACAAACTATAGAATAGGTGGTGCAATATTTTAGTCACCACCTCTTATATCTGAGAAAAATCAAGGGTGGCGTAACCCAGCATGCTTCCAGGCGACCATCTCAGACCAGATGGAGTACATGGTCTCGGCATCATTCTAAGCACGGTTAGCCTCATAGAACCCCATTGGCCCTTCTGCTTAGCCCACCGACAGAGACAGATAGTGTCACAGTTGTTGTTCACACAATCACACTCCTTTCACCAAAGCTGTTTGGGATAAAGTCCAATACTGTTTTCATCTGCCTAAGGCTCCTTCACGTACTACAGACTGTTCTCCGTTGGACTGGTGGAATCAACCACCTCAATCCTGATTCACAACATAAGGAAAAAAGTTGCGTACTCCTTATGCTTTTGGAAAGAAGTAAACGTAGAATGCTTTTGGAAAGAAAGAAACAGCACAATTTCAACTCAAATATGCATACATAAAACAACAAAACATGATAACCACTCCTCTAACTTGAAACATGATGTATCTTACATGTAATTGATGAGTTGATTTCCTTGCACAATCAGAACAGAGCTGACCACATGCTATCCATCCATGACCGGAAGCAATCAATTTTCACCAGACCATCGCATTACATAATCCATCAACCTAAACGCCACATTAGTTGCAAAAATCAGGAAACGTCATCCACCAATCGAAGTGGAAACTACGAACGAACATATTGTGTTTAGAGGTACCATGGGCACAGGTCAGGTTGGCTACGACGGAACCACCAAGCAATTCAATGCCGGCTAGACATGAACGATCTAGCAGTTCGTCCATTTCATGTACCCTTCATCATGACTTATTTGGTGTTACAACGCTGTCCTGATCAAGCTCCCCTATAGCAAATGCACAGTGGCCGGCAGGCGGAACCACACAATATGAGAAAAAATGTGCCTCTTACCCAGAGTTAGCATTGAGATAAATAAAACAACATGGATAATTTTATCTAGTGGCATAAATGAAGTCTTTATTAGTTCTAGGTATAGAGAATTTGTCCAGAAATCACTCTGTCTTTTCTCCAGGGTATATCATCTTTCAAAACCAACCCTTAGCCAATGCAAAAGAAAAGAGTATTATCACCATAATAGAAATTACACCAGATTATGTAAATATACACGAAGACTTCTTTTTAGATACATAGAATGTAGAAGAACAATACTAAATGGGTAGTGCATGAGGTTCTAGCTCCAGATAGATATGCCACAATATTTTTCTTTAAACGACAAGCAAAAGATTGCATGTTCCATTAATTAAGAAGAATAGAGTTACCCAGTTAATTACGGAAAACCGGGCAAAAACCGATACATGAACAATACACACGCTAGTCCCGAATATGCCACAACATGATACCTTATGATAAAATTGCTGTAACAAACTATCAGCTAAATAGCAAGCAGTCTAGCTTTACCCGAACAACTAATACCATATTATTTAATTACCATGGTTCAGATACAAACTATGAGTAGCAGCCACCTCTTGCAGACCATAATTAATAATAATATAAAGGCAGCATATTTCAACAACAAAAATATTAGAGACCTCTTATAAAACAAACAAAACTAAATACGAAATTAATAAGCAAGGAAATTGGGATGGTGAAAACCCTCTTACGGAACAACTCCCTCCCTTCCTCCCTCCCTCTGCTTATTTGAACATAGTTCTTGCTTACTTGTTCATCTGTCTTGCTTATTTAATCATATGTCCCGGTGTGAGCGGAGATAGTGCAAACGCATGAATTGACTCTGCTTGATCATTAACTGCATTTTTAATACTATTTACCTAGAGGATGTAGGATCTTGCCGTGTGAAAAAACACATACTAATTCTAGAATGAGTGTTTGCGTAGGTCGACTCAAAAAAATTCCATATGTTGTTGCCCCAGTTTTTTCTATTAGTTAACTTTGATTTCAAGTAACTGGTGTTCTACTTATGGTTACTTGCTACATGTACATGGCCCCATGATCTGACATGTACATAGTTTTGCTATCATTACTACTACTATTATTGATTGGCCAAATCAAGCCAGCCAATTACTCAGGGCAACCCTCACATTTAGTCTCGTACAATCAAAACTTGTGTATAACTCTCATGTTCACCGGAAGTTGGAACCTACTGCCCCAATCGGCTAAATTGGATAGCACTAAATACTATTTTTTTAGACAATACAAATTGCCTTTAGCAATGTACTGACAGTTGGTGGCAAGTGCTTATATGGTCATATGGTAGCAATATCCATCTCTTTACCAACAAAGAAATTTAAAAGATCTATTTATTCAGAGAAATACAAATGAGTATCTGATAACAGAGAAATACAAATGAGAATCTGATAAAGCTCACCTACCATGCACAAAACAGAGATCGAACATATAATAATCTTCACTGCATGATTTGTCATCTTTTGTTTTCTTTGCCTGGTGAAGATGGTGAGGTAAACAATTATGAGTTAGGTATGTTATTTCTTGAGTAAATCAACCTGTGAAAATACAGTATAACACTATTTCCAGCTTTCGACAATACTGAAAAATATTAACATAGGTAAACTAAATCATAAGAAAATACTACCCTTGAAAATTATTAATCTGCCCCACTAAAATCAGAAGGTTGCATGAATCGAAGAGTAAGATTATAACTGCTTTTAGTTTGCTTCAAGTTTAAATTAACTCATATAAGCACTACTCAGTTATGGCGTCTGAACCTGTGGATCTAATTTGTTCCATTCTTCTGCATATACTATGAAAAATAAGAATAGATTCAACAAAAAATTTCTTTCTAATTAGATTTGACACTTCACACTATACCAAATGAACAAATGATCCAAATTCTCGTAGGAAGGGAGTGCTAACTTACCATAGGCATGAGATCCCATGTGGCAAAATCATTTATCCCTTCTGACATGGCCATCAAAATATTATAGACAGATGCCAAGAAAACACCAATATGCATAAACTCTTGCAGATCAATTACTGGGTACAAGCTCTTATGCTAAAAAAACAATGTACGAACCATTGTTTCTGAGCCCTTAGGCTTCACAAGATTGCCCACCATCATATAGAAGTTAGTGGTAGAAACTCAAACCAATCTGCTTTGATTTAAGTAGGAGATCAAAAAACGATGAATATGAAATAACTAAGACCGTGACAGGTTAAACTACATCTTACCTGTGAGACGAATATCCCTATGCATCGTCAATGGCAGAACCAGTTCCAGTCATCTAAAAACAGCAGAGGTATCTGAACCGTACAGTACAATTGAATCAATTTGAATCAGAAACATCCAACGAAGCTCCATCTTTACAGGCAACAACAAAGACATGTCCATGGATTCCCGTGAAGGGTTGCGGCCAGAGAGTTGCCTACTCGCCTCGCTTCGCAGCTCCTTCGTCTTCTTTGGGACGGACGGACGGACGGACGATGCCGTCTATTCCGTGCTGTCGCCACATGGGCAAAGGATACACAATCTTCGCTTCCTCGCCCGACCGCATCTCCACTTCAAAAAACGACCAGGGACGCCGGCGCCAATGAGGCTACAACTCCGCATCGGTGCGGATTGCCTTCACCGGTGCGGTGTCGCACGTCCACTCCTCCGCGTCGATCTGGGGCCCCGGCACCGGCACCGGCACGGCTCGCGTACGACTCGGGCCGATCCAGTGACGCCATGCGCCCTCGCCTCCAGTGCGCTAGCCCGTACTCCTCTAGCACAACGCCAGCAAGCCCTCTCGGCGGTGAGAGCGGTGGTGGGAGAGAGTACAGGAGAGGATGGTTGCGAGTTGCGACGGTTCCATGTGGAGCAGAAAAGGGGCTGCGTTTTCTTTGCCAGAGGCTGCCAGTTTCCACGAGAGAAAGCGGTGAAAGGGGAAGGCGTTGACTGAACCGACATCGAAACGAGTCGAACCGACGTGGGATACAACCCCAGAATCCCAAATTTACTGACAGCAAATCGGTAACACATCGGCATATGGCCCAGTCAGTGCGAAGCGGCCAATCACGTACAAGCCTTCAAAACCAGGGAGCTTAGAGCTCCTTAGGGATTTTGTTTACCCATGATCCACTTGCAGCATCTACTATGTCTTATTCGCCTACCCAAAGTGGTCTCGCGAATACCTGAACAACAGAAACAGTATAGCTGTACACGCTATCTCATAATGAACGACCAGAATTGTTTTTCTTAGATGAATAGTTAGTGCAGCCATCACATACTTTACTCAGAATTTTTTTGGCGGGTAAGCGATTTAGAACATATACCTTGATGCATGTGAGCTAGTTTCATCTGGTTCTCTTCTAAATTACACCATCCATATAAGTTAGGTCAGTACGAAATATCATGGTCTTGGAGGTTGGTGAGTATGCTCTCCGGTAAAGACATAATGCCCTCACAAGAGAAGATCTTAAGTGTCTTGAGCAAGTTGAGTTCTCCTTTACCATTGCGGTAGTGATGTCAGCATATTACAATCCTCCACCAGACTGAGGGACTGCAGCTGTGTAAGTTGCCTCATGTTCTCGCGAAATTCCCGTAGGCGGAGCATCTTGTAAGCTCAGCTGCCGAAGTGATGTGATGTGAGCTCACCCAACCATTCTGCCATTTTTCCCACCTAACTATTCTTCCCAAGCGACAGTAATTCGAGGGAGGAGAAGGAGGAGGCTCGGATAATCTATGGTGAGATGGTCAGATCACTATAGCAATTGTAGACAGTTAAATCAGTAAGGCACGGTAGGTGGTGAAGCAATTTCCACATGTGAGTTTACTTACAGTAGAAGATGAGGAGGAAGCACACTCTCCCCATGACGAGAGCACATTGTCACTAGCAGATATAGACCAGTACACTGCTCTAGGCGGTGACGGTTTAATTCTCAAGTTGGGACAGGCGTGTATCTGCAGATCGTCAAGTTTACACAGCGTGAGCTCATTTGCACCATCATCACCCATACAACATGCTGTATTAAACTCTTCCAGTCTGTGCATGAAGAGTAGAGAAATCATGCGTACGTTGGGTAATTCGACCTCACAAGATTACGAAGATATTTGCTTATATGCATAAACAAGTGCGGAAACATGACACCCTTGTAATTTGTTATAGTGAAATTCTTTACAGAACTTGGTGGCACTAGCTGTGTTAGCAATTCCATGTCTTGTACAGACCTACTGCTTACACCTATGCTCCAGCTCAATGATAAATTTTCAATTCTCTGTTTTTCTACTGCGTGCCTCTTCTACAGACTTCACATTTTCAAGATCAACGATATCCAACACATCAGAATTTGTACGCTTAGAGCATCTCTAGCCGACACCATAAAAGTGTGGACTAGAAAACACATTTCCATGTCAGGTTTCTTGCATTTTTTCAAGCCGCGCGCGACGGAGCGGAACAGAAACCACAAACCTGAATCGGAAAAGGGAATATTCGATTTAGATTCCGCCTATTGCTTCATCGTCTTCGTGTACAAATAGGAGGCACCGATGCGTTCATCCCAATCCATCCCTTCCTCTCCAATCTCCACCGCGCCGCCATGGAGGTGCCCACGCTGAACTTCTACGAGGCGGTGATGTTCGCGCACTTCGACATCGTCGCGCCGCCGGCCGCGACGGTGCCCTATGAATGGCGCATCAGCTATGCGGGGGTGTCGGTGGCTCCGCTCCCGGGCCGAGCCGAGATGGAGACCAACATCGAGGTGCGCCGCCGCCAGATGCCCACGTGGAAGAGGGTGCTGCCCCGGTACGCGGCGGACAGCCCGTACTGGCCGGCGCTGTTCAAGAAGGAGCGTAAGGCCAAGATAGAGAACTACGTCGTTTACGGGCGCGTGGTGCACCCGGATCTCCGCAATCGAGAAGGGCGGGAGAGGTTCTGGTCCGTCCCTGGATGGACCAAGTACACCGTCATCGCCGCCGCTCACCTCGAAGAGGTCCTCCGTCTCGCGAATAATGCGGAAATCGTGGAGGTTCCGTTCGACGACGAGGAGGAAGCCGGTGGCTCGGAGGAGGAGGAGGATGGCAACTATGTTTCCGCCTCGAGTTAGATCTCTGTCCCGGATCAATTTCTGTCACAACGAGGGTTGGGAACGTGACCGTCGAGTGGCGGAGGTCTTGTCAGTGGGCGGAATTTGTCTGCCGGGGCCTGAGTCAACGACGGCGCCTGGCGGCGGCAACGGGTGGACGCGAAAGGGAGGGGAACACGCTGAAACTTCCGTCGCGCCAAGCATCCCGTGGTTCCCAGGTCGGCTTCGGGTCGGGCTCGAAACCTGGGGATTTGTGGTCCCGCGGGGGTGTTTTCTCGGGGGCCCTAAATTTTTTTTCGGTTCAGACGGTTTTGGCGCGTCTATTCTAGCCACTTTTATCACGCGGAACCGAATAGTGACGGTTATTTTTCTAGTTTCGTCTTTTTACGGTGTCAGCTAGAAATGCTCTTAGACCACACAAGACTCTACTAGATTCACTATCAACCTCACAAGACTAGGAAGATATTTGCTTATATGCATAAACCAGCATGGAAGCATGACACCCTTGTAAGATGTTACAGTGAAATTCTTTACTAAGCTTGGTGGCACTAGATCCATCTCTTCCACGGACCTAATGCTCACATTTATACTTCAGCTCAATGACAAATTTTCAATTCTGTGTTTTTCTATCAACCTTATACTGCGTGCCTCTTCTATGGACTTCACATTTTCAAGATCAACGATATCCAACACATCAGAATTTCATGCTTAAGCCATACAAGACTGATGCTAGATTCAATATCAACCGGACGCACAGGAAACCCTCCTTTTTCCGTGTGTACCAACAAGCCAAAAAGCCCCGGAATATCCAATTTTCCAACATTTTCTGAAGGTTAGCAGTGTGCGTGCAGCCCAAGGTTGCCGTGCAGGACGCGGCTCGACCCAGAGCTGCTCGGACTCCATTGCTTTCGTTATTTTTGTAGGGTCCTAGATGCAAAGTTGTAGTACCCGCCAAAACGCCTCCCCCATGCAGACTCAGCTTCAGAAATTGGACAAGAGTTATAACTTTTGTCTTCATAAAGCTTACCCGTCCGATCTGAAATTGACGGTGGATGTAGTTACCAAGTTACAGCAAGACTTTAAAGCATGAAGTCATTGAAGCTGAGTCCAGCGTCGACACGCACAGCCTGTGCGCTGGCAGTCCGCGCATCACATTGGGCGCGGGGCCTAATTCAATATCGCCAGCGTAGCCTGATAGACTAATTTGGTGCACCGTCGTGATGGATAAGTCTTTATGCTATTGGTCTTTATAGGTTGAAGTACGCATGGTCTTTGACAGTTAGGATAGAGCATCAAGGACATCTAGGACTGCCTTTAGGATAGCATCTTAGACTAGCATCTAGCGTATGCTTGGCTGATTAGTAGCCTATAAATATGTATCCCAACTTCTGTGGTTGGCATGACATTTGTGTGAGTTTGTGTAAGAAATAAAACCATAAAATTGTCTTAACTCCTAGTGTCATTCTCTTCTTCAATGAGAGTAAATCTAGAGATCCTATCAAATGGTATCAGAGCGAGGTTGTCTTGTAGGCTGAGTGTTTCCTGCTCATCCCCTTCACCGGGTGTGCAGCGGCCCCAGCAGGCAAGTGCAGCAGCTCAAGCTGTCCCTAGTGGCCTCTCTCGTAACGCTCAGTCGAGCAGCAACTCGTCAGCAGCAGCTCTCCACCCACACAACAGCCCCCAAGCGGCTAACTATGTCCTAAGATCGCTCTCAGCACTCGGCTACCTTGAGCGTGCGGCGTCGACATGAGGCCGAGCTCATCGCGACATAGGAGCGTGAGCGGGCGGCGGCAGCAGCCGTTGCGGCGGCAGCCAAGGCGTCAAGGCTGGCAGCGGTGAAACTGGAAGTAGCTAGAGCGGAGGCAGAAACATCAGCAACGTTGGATGTAGCACGTGCAGCAGTGGCAGAGGTCTAGGCTCTGCACAGCAGCATCAACGGCTTTATTTCAGGCGATGACAGCGTCGACGCAGCCCACGAGCGAACGGCGTGGTGGGCAACCGAGCACGCCCAAGCACACGTCGGTGGCGCTCCCGGAGGAGGCGAGCACTGCGGTGGCGAGGCGAGCACGGCGATGGCGCTCCCGGAGGAGGCGCGCACGGCGACGGCGGCCGAAACAACCAAGACCGCGGCCTCTACGGGGTCCGGACTATGGTCAGGGACGTTGGTCCCGGTGTTGGGTGGCCTACCCGCACCAAAACCAACTACATCGAGTGGGCCGCGATCATGAGGGTCCGACTCCAGGTGCGGCACATGTGGGAGGCAGTTCAGGATGCCAACGTCGACCACCATGACGATCAACGGGCGCTGGACGCCCTCATTGCCGCAGTCCCGCCCGAGATGCAGTTCTCACTTTCCAACAAGCGGACTGCCAAGGAGTCCTAGGATGCCATCGGTGCGTCGCGCATCGGCAGCGACTGCTCGCAAGTCCACTTTGCAGACACTCCGCAACGAGTGGGATAACCTTGTAGGGGTTCGTAGCATGGAAAACAAAAATTTTCTATCGCATACAAACAAACAAGCCAAGATCTATCTACTAGATTGTAGCAACGAGTCGATGGTATAACTTACCCTCGAAGATTCCAAAGCGTTTAACGAGAGCGGATTCTCGTGGGTGATGTAGTCGTACTCTTTCCGATCTCAAGATCGTGTAGACGATCCTTCCGGCGCCACGTTCCGGCAGCGCTCCCGCAGTCGGTCACACGTTCGGTACTCGACGAAGACCTTCCTCTCCCTTGTTCCAGCAGGCAGCGGAGGTTGTAGCACTCTCCTCGCGATTCCGGCAGCACAACGGCGTGGTACCGGAAGTAGAGGGGAAATCCCGCAGGGCTTCGCCTTAAGCCGGTGCGAGTATGGTGGAGCTTATGAGAGAGGCTATTAGTGGTCTAGTAATTAGACACACCAATTAGAAGGCTCTAAACCAATTAGAAGGCTCTAAACCGCTGGCTAAAGCAATTAGAAGCTCTAAACCAAAACGGCTCTAAACCGGAGATTTAGAGGTAGAAAGTTGTGTGTCTAGGAGGGGAGCCCTGCCCCTCCTTTTATAGGTGGGGAGGCGCGGCCAGGGGAGGGGAGTCCCTCCCCAAGTCGTCCTTGGGTGGTGCGCCGGCTTGGGGAGGAGACTCCTCCCTCAAGTCGGTTCCCAACTCCTCTTTCTTGTTTCCCACAGTTTCTTGTTTTAGCCGTTTGACTTTCAAACTGGACATTTGACTTTTCTGTTTTAGGATTCAATTTAATCCTTTATTTGGGACAGCAAGAACACTTAGTACATGATGCAATCATTCCAATATGTAATGACACATTCATGTACCCCTCCCCCCCCCCCCCCCGGAGTGCCGGACAATCCGGAACCTTCTAGAACATTCCCGATGAAAACACCGGAATCATTCCGCAACTCCGAAACGGGACTTTCCTTATATGAATCTTATTCTCCGGACCATTCCGGATCACCTCGTGATATCCCGGATCCCATCCGAGACTCCAAACAACATTCGGTCTCTTTCTCATAATACCATAACTACTCAAACAACGTCGAATCCTTAAGTGTGTCTCCCTACGGTTCGTGAATTATGCGGACATGATCGAGACACTTCTCCGAACAATAACCAATAGAGGAATCTGGAAATTCATATGGCTCCCACATATTTCTACGATTACTTTCGATCGAATGAACCACTTACATACGATACCAATTTCCCTTTGTCTCACGATATGTTACTTATCCGAGGTTATGATCGTCGGTATCTCTGCATACCTAGTTCAACCTTGTTACTGATAAGTACTCTTTTCTCGTTCCCGTGATATGTGATCCCTTGTGACCAAGTCACATGCTTGCAAGCCAATTGGATGACATTCCACCGAGAGGGCCCAGAGTATATCTATCCGTCATGTGGATGGACAAATCCCACTCTTGATCCATGTGTTTCAACCAATACTTTCCGAACACTTAATGCCACCTTTATAGCCACCCAGTTACGGTGTGGTGTTTGATGTCATCAAAGCATCCATCCGGTAAAGGTGATATGCATGATCTCATGATCGAAGGAATTAGGTTACTATGTATCAGAAAGCATATAGCAATTTGAACTATTGAAATGACTTTGATCTTTATGCTACGCTTATCAATAGGAGTATGTCCACCATATCATTCTCCTAACGATATGATCTTGTTGTTGATAACATCTCAATGTTCATGATATGGAAACCACAATCATTTAATCAACCAACAAGCTAGTGAAGTATAGAGGCTATACTAGGGACTTCAATTTAAGTTTACAATTCACACAAGTATTAATGTTTCCTTGTTAATACTATTATAGCATGAATATAAACATTTATCATAAACACAAAGATATAATAATAACTATATTTATTATTGCCTCTAGGGCATATCTCCAACAGTCTCCCACTTGCACTAGAGTCATCTAATCTAGATTACATGGTAATATACCGAACACCCATGGCAGTTTGGTGTTGGTCATGTTTTGCCCTCGGGAGAGGTTTAGTCAACGGATCCGCCACATTCAGATCTGTGTGTACTTTGCAAATCTTTATATCCCCATCCTGGATATGTTCTCGAATAGCGTGAAAACGCAGCTTGATATGCTTCAGCTTCTTGTGTGACCTTGGTTCTTGCGCATTGGCTATGGCGCCCATGTTATCACAGTAGATAGACATTGGGTCCAGCGCACTTGGAACCACACCCAGCTCTGTAATGAACTCTTTCATCCATATCGCTTCTTGTGAAGCCTCCGAAGCAGCCATGTATTCCGATTCAGTTGAAGATCTCGCCACAACGCTTTGCTTTGCACTCCTCCAGCTAACTGCTGCACCATTCAAAATAAATACGTATCCGGATTGTGATTTAGAATCATCTGGATCGGTGTTCCAACTAGCATCGGTGTAACCATTAACAACGAGCTGTTCATCACCTCCATAAGAAAGAACCATATCCTTAGTTCTTCTCAAGTACTTAAGGATGTTTTTGACCGCTGTCCAATGATCCACTCCTGGATCACTTTGATATCTGCTAGTTAAACTAACAGCATATGCAATGTCGGGTCTAGTACATAGCATGGCATACATTAGAGATCCTATGGCTGAGGCATAGGGAGTCTTACTCATCCTTTCTCTATCTTCTGCCGATGTTGGACTTTGAGTTTTACTCAAGGTCGTATTGGGCAACATGGGCAAGAACCCTTTCTTGCTTTCTTCTATTCCAAACTTCTTTAGAACTTTGTCCAAATATGTACTCTGTGACAATGATATTTGGCGTTTCGATCTATCTCTATAAATCTTTATGCCTAATATGTAAGCTGCTTCGCCAAGATCCTTCATTGAAAAACTATTATTCAAATATTCCTTGACACTATTAAGAAGGTCTACATCATTCCCAATCAACAATATGTCATCCACATACAGTATTAAGAATGCTACAGAGCTCCCACTCACTTTCTTGTAAATACAAGCTTCTCCATAAGTTTGTATAAAACCAAAACTTTTGATTACCTTATCAAAACGTTGATTCCAACTTCGGGATGCTTGCTTCAATCCATAGATGGACCGTTGAAGCTTGCATACCTTGTTAGCATCTTTAGGATCGACAAAACCTTTGGGTTGCATCATATACAACTCTTCATCAATGTCTCCATTGAGGAATGCTGTTTTGACATCCATCTGCCATATCTCATAATCATAATATGCAGCGATTGCTAACATAATCCTCACAGACTTTAGCTTCGCTACCGGTGAGAAAGTCTCATCGTAGTCAACTCCTTGAATTTGTCGAAACCCTTTTGCGACAAGTCGAGCTTTATAGACAGTAACATTACCATCAGCATCTGTTTTCTTCTTGAAAATCCATTTGTTCTCGACAGCCTTCCGTCCATCTGGTAAGTCCACCAAAGTCCATACTTGGTTTTCGTACATGGATCCAATCTCGGATTTCATGGCTTCTTGCCATTTATTGGAATCTGGGCTCATCATCGCTTCCTCATATGTCTCGGGGTCATCGGTGTTGTCCACCACCATGACATTCATAACGGAATCATACCAATCTAGAGTGGTACGAGTTCTCGTTGACCTCCGAGGCTCTGTAGTAATTTCAACCGAAGTTTCATGATCACCATCATTAGCTTCCTCTCTTATTGGTGCAGGCACCACAGGAACTTCTTCCGGTGCTGCGCTACTCGCAATTTCGAGAAAAGGTTCGACAACCTCGTCGAGTTCTACTTTCCTTCCAGTCACTTCTTTCGAGAGAAATTCCTTCTCTAGAAAGGATCCATTCTTGGCAACGAAGATTTTGCCTTCGGATCTATGATAGAAGGTATACCCAATAGTTTCCTTCGGGTATCCTATGAAGACGCATTTTTCCGCTTTGGGTTCAAGCTTGTCCGGCTGTAACTTCTTTACATAGGCTTCGCATCCCCAAACTTTAAGGAACGACAATTTAGGTTTCTTCCCAAACCATAATTCATACGGTGTCGTTTCAACGGATTTAGATGGTGCCCTATTTAAAGTGAATGCGGCTGTTTCTAATGCATAACCCCAAAATGATAGCGGTAAATCTGTAAGTGACATCATAGAACGAACCATATCTAAGAGAGTTCAATTACGACGTTCGGACACACCATTTCGCTGTGGTGTTCCCGGCGGTGTCAATTGTGAAAGTATTCCGCATTTCTTCAAATGCTCGCCAAACTCGTAACTTAGATATTCACCTCCACGATCAGAACGTAGAAATTTAATCTTCTTGTTACGTTGATTCTCTACCTCACTTTGAAACTCCTTAAACTTCTCGAAAGTTTCGGACTTATGTTTCATGAAATAGATATACCCATATCTACTCAAGTCATCCGTGAAGGTAAGAACATAACGATAACCACCGCGCGATGCTACACTCATTGGACCACACACATCGGTATGTATGATTTCCAATAAGTCCGTAGCTCACTCCATCATACCAGAAAATGGAGTCTTAGTCATTTTTCCCATCAGACATGCTTCGCATCTTTCAAGTGATTCAAAATCAAGTGATTCAAGAAGTCCATCGGAATGGAGTTTCTTCATACGTTTCACTCCAATGTGACCAAGACGACAGTGCCACATATAGGTCGAATTATCGCTTGATTTCAAACGTTTAGCTTCAACATTGTTGATATGTGTATTTCCACTATCGAGATTCAATAAGAATAGACCATCTATCAAAGGTGCATGTGCGTAAAACATATTACTCATATAAATCGAACAACCATTATTCTCTGACTTAAACAAGTAACCGTCTCGCAATAAACAAGATCCTGATATAATGTTCATGCTCAACGCAGGCACCAAATAACAATTATTTAAGTATAAAACTAATCCCGATGGTAGATGAAGAGGTAGCGTTCCGACTGCGATCACATCAACCTTTGATCCGTTTCCCACGCGCATCGTCACCTCGTTCTTCGCTAGCTTCCGTTTATTCTGCAGCACCTGTTTCGAGTTACAAATATGAGCAACCGAACCAGTATCAAATACCCAGGCACTACTACGAATACTAGTGAGATACACATCAATAACATGTATATCAGATATACCTTTCTTCTTGATGTTGCCGTTCTTCAAATCCGCCAAGTACTTTGGGCAATTCCGCTTCCAGTGACCTACTCCCTTGCAGTAAAAGCACTCAGTTTCAGGCTTTGGTCCAGCCTTGGTTTTCTTCGTCGGCGTGGTAACTTTCTTACCACCCTTCTTGAAGTGTCCCTTTTGCTTAGACTTGCCCTTTTTGAATTTGGTGGTCTTATTGACCATCAACACTTGGTGCTCTTTCTTGATCTCCACTTCTGCAGATTTTAACATAGCAAATAGTTCTGGCAACTCTTTGTTCATGTTCTGCATGTTGTAGTTCATCACAAAGTTCCTGTAACTTGGTGGCAATGACTGGAGGACGCGGTAAACCCCCAAAGCATTAGGAATCACTATACCCAAGCTTTGAAGTTTGTTTGCGTGCCCAGACATCTTAAGCACATGCTCACTGACGGAGCTGCCCTCTTCCATCTTGCAGTTAAAGAACTTTTCAGAAGCCTCATAGCTTTCAATTGCCGCATGAGTCTCAAAAATCAATTTGAGATCCTCGACAATATCATATGGGTCTGACTCTTCAAACCTTTTCTGAAGCTCCGATTCTAAACCATACAAGATAGCACACTGAACTATGGAGTACTGATTCTTCCGAGCGAGGTAAACATTCTTTACTTCATCGGGAGCATCAGCTGCAGGTGGGTCACCCAGCGGTGCATCCAGCACATAGGTCAAATTACCAGCTGTGAGGACAATCCTCAAATTGCGGAACCAATCCGCGAAGTTGCTTCCATTGTTTTTCAACTTTTCTTTCTCTAGGAACGCATTAAAATTGATGGTAGGGGCTGCCATTGATCTACAACATATTTGCAATAGTTTAGACTAAGTTTATGACAAATTGAGTTCAAATTAATTAATGAAATTAAACTAGGTGAACTCCCACTCAAAACAACATCCCTCACATTGTTTTAGTGATCACACGAACCAAATCCACTACATCAACACCGATCATCACGAGAGTTGATATAGTTTCAATGGCGAACAATCATCATGTTCATCATATCTACTATATGATTCATGCTTTACCTTTCGGTAATCCGTGTTCCTGAGACCATGTCTGTACATGCTAGGCTCGTCAAGATCAAACCTTAGCCACCGCATAAGCAAATCTGGCTTGCTTACGTTGTATACACTTGCGGAATCTAACACACCCGATCATCACGTGGTGCTTCGAAACAACAAGCTTTAGCAACGGTGCTAACTAAGGGCGAACACTTTATGATTTGAAATTCATGTGCATGAGGGATCATCTTATAATGCTACCGCCATCTACTAAGCAATACAAGATGCATAAAGGATTAACATCACATGCAATTCATAATATGTGATATGATATGGCCTTTCTTCTTTGTGCTTCCGATCTCCATCTTCAAACACGAACATGATCTCCATCATCACCGGCATTGCATCAAGGTCAATGACGCTTCTCCATGGTTGTCGTCCACCGGCTTCAACTATTACAACTACTTTGAATAGACACGCGGGTCTTAACAGAAATTAAAGACAACCATATGGCTCCTGCCGGTTGCCGACTTACAATAAGGAACATTGCATACATCATATATAATCACAATCATGGCCATATCACATCACAGCACACCCCTGCAAAACAAAGTTAGACGCCTCTACTTTCTTTGCATATTTTACGTGGTTTGGGGCTTTCAATAAGTGTCGTTCTAACTTACGAACAAGAACCACAACATTGATACTAGCATTGTTGATTACCCGTTGTAAATTGGATCTTAACTATGCTAGGAGAAACAGGCACCCGCAAAGCCACTTATGCAATACAAGTTGCATGTCAAGCGTGGAGCAAGTCTCATGAGCGATGTCATGTAAGGTTAGCCCGGGCCGCTTCATCCCAACATACCGCAAGATGCAAAGTACACAAAAAGCAATCTACAATAAAAGCATCAACGCCCACAATGACCATTGTGTTCTACTCGTGCAACAGATCTACATATAGACACGGCTCTGATACCACTGTAGGGGTTCGTAGCATGGAAAACAAAAATTTTCTATCGCATACAAACAAACAAGCCAAGATCTATCTACTAGATTGTAGCAACGAGTCGATGGTATAACTTACCCTCGAAGATTCCAAAGCGTTTAACGAGAGCGGATTCTCGTGGGTGATGTAGTCGTACTCTTTCCGATCTCAAGATCGTGTCGACGATCCTTCCGGCGCCACGTTCCGGCAGCGCTCCCGCAGTTGGTCACACGTTCGGTACTCGACGAAGACCTTCCTCTCCCTTGTTCCAGCAGGCAGCGGAGGTTGTAGCACTCTCCTCGCGATTCCGGCAGCACAACGGCGTGGTACCGGAAGTAGAGGGGAAATCCCGCAGGGCTTCGCCTTAAGCCGGTGCGAGTATGGTGGAGCTTATGAGAGAGGCTATTAGTGGTCTAGTAATTAGACACACCAATTAGAAGGCTCTAAACCAATTAGAAGGCTCTAAACCGCTGGCTAAAGCAATTAGAAGCTCTAAACCAAAACGGCTCTAAACCGGAGATTTAGAGGTAGAAAGTTGTGTGTCTAGGAGGGGAGCCCTGCCCCTCCTTTTATAGGTGGGGAGGCGCGGCCAGGGGAGGGGAGTCCCTCCCCAAGTCGGCCTTGGGTGGTGCGCCGGCTTGGGGAGGAGACTCCTCCCTCAAGTCGGTTCCCAACTCCTCTTTCTTGTTTCCCACAGTTTCTTGTTTTAGCCGTTTGACTTTCAAACTGGACATTTGACTTTTCTGTTTTAGGATTCAATTTAATCCTTTATTTGGGACAGCAAGAACACTTAGTACATGATGCAATCATTCCAATATGTAATGACACATTCATGTACCCCTCCCCCCCCGGAGTGCCGGACAATCCGGAACCTTCTAGAACATTCCCGATGAAAACACCGGAATCATTCCGCAACTCCGAAACGGGACTTTCCTTATATGAATCTTATTCTCCGGACCATTCCGGATCACCTCGTGATATCCCGGATCCCATCCGAGACTCCGAACAACATTCGGTCTCTTTCTCATAATACCATAACTACTCAAACAACGTCGAATCCTTAAGTGTGTCTCCCTACGGTTCGTGAATTATGCGGACATGATCGAGACACTTCTCCGAACAATAACCAATAGAGGAATCTGGAAATTCATATGGCTCCCACATATTTCTACGATTACTTTCGATCGAATGAACCACTTACATACGATACCAATTTCCCTTTGTCTCACGATATGTTACTTATCCGAGGTTATGATCGTCGGTATCTCTGCATACCTAGTTCAACCTTGTTACTGATAAGTACTCTTTTCTCGTTCCCGTGATATGTGATCCCTTGTGACCAAGTCACATGCTTGCAAGCCAATTGGATGACATTCCACCGAGAGGGCCCAGAGTATATCTATCCGTCATGTGGATGGACAAATCCCACTCTTGATCCATGTGTTTCAACCAATACTTTCCAAACACTTAATGCCACCTTTATAGCCACCCAGTTACGGTGTGGTGTTTGATGTCATCAAAGCATCCATCCGGTAAAGGTGATATGCATGATCTCATGATCGAAGGAATTAGGTTACTATGTATCAGAAAGCATATAGCAATTTGAACTATTGAAATGACTTTGATCTTTATGCTACGCTTATCAATAGGAGTATGTCCACCATATCATTCTCCTAACGATATGATCTTGTTGTTGATAACATCTCAATGTTCATGATATGGAAACCACAATCATTTAATCAACCAACAAGCTAGTGAAGTATAGAGGCTATACTAGGGACTTCAATTTAAGTTTACAATTCACACAAGTATTAATGTTTCCTTGTTAATACTATTATAGCATGAATATAAACATTTATCATAAACACAAAGATATAATAATAACTATATTTATTATTGCCTCTAGGGCATATCTCCAACAAACCTGGCCTTCAAGCCAGGTGAGGACGTCGACGACTTTGCTCTCCGTCTCAAACACTTTCCTGCAGAAGATGGTGCAGTTCAACGTTGTCACCTACAACGAGGAAAGAGCTGTCAAGAAGCTCTTTCGTTGCGTCCCCACGAAGTACAAGCAGATGGATCGCTCGATCGAATCCATGCTGGACCTCAGCACGATGTTGATCGAGGATGCAATTGGTCGCCTCAAGGTCATCGACACCGACGAGCCACAGCCTCTCTGGGGGCCCATCACCACAGATGGGAAGTTGCTCCTCACTCGAGAGCAGTGGGATGCTAGCCACGATGACAGGAAGAAGGGGGAGTCCTCTTCCACGACAGGCGGTCACAGGCGCGACAAGCCGCACAAGGGGCGCAAAGGCGGCCAGTACAGGACGCAAGGTGATGCCCGCGGAGGTGCCCGAGGAGGCGCCGCTGGCAGGCCCAAGACGGCCCAGGATGACGCCTGCCACAACTGTGGACGGCTTGTCCATTGGGCCAAGGATTGGCGAAAACCACGACGCGGCCAGGCCCACGTCACACAGGCGGGGGAGGAGGAGCCGACTTTGTTCATGGCTCATGCGAGCATCGAGCTACACCCTGTGGCACTGACTGCGCGGCTCCCCTCCGCCTCGACGAGCCAAAGGCACACGCCCTTCTCAGAGACGACTCCGGCACCGACAAGACTGGCGGGTGGTGCCTCGACACCGGCATCACCCACCACATGACAGATCAACGAGAGTTCTTCGCCGAGCTCGACCCCGACGTGCGAGGCTCCATCAAGTTTGGAGATGCCTCCGCCATGGATATTCAGGGTGTCGGCTCCGTCATCTTCACCGCCAAGACTGGAGAGCACCAGATGCTCACCGGTGTCTACTACATCCCCGTGCTGAGGAACTCCATCATCAGCTTGGGACAGCTGGATGAGAATGGCTCGCGCATGCTGATTGAGCACGGGATCTGCGCAACTGGGATCGCCATCGTCGCCTTCTTGCCAAGGTAACTAGAGGCGCAAATCGGCTCTATGTCCTTGATGTGCAGGTAGCACAACCCCTCTGCCTCACTACTCGTCGGGACGACGAAGCGTGGTAGTGGCACGAGCGCTTCAGGCACCTTCACTTCGAGGCCCTGAAGCGGCCCATCATCAAGGAGATGGTGCAAGGCCTGCCGTGTCTCGAACACGTGGAGCAGTTCTGCGATGTTTGCATGGTGACGAAGTAGAGGCGACTCCCCTTCCCCTAGCAGGCGAGCTTCAGAGCCAAGGAGAAGCTCGAGCTTGTGCACGGGGACTTGTGTGGACCGGTGACTCTAGCCACACCGGGAGGATGACACTACTTCCTGCTGCTCGTCGACGACTTCTCCCACTACATGCGGGTGGTGCTTCTCGGCAGCAAGGGAGAAGCAGCGGACGTCATCAAGCGTGCACAGGTTGCTGCAGAGGTGGAGTGCGGGCCGCAAGATGTGTGTGCTGCGCACCGACAACGACGGCGAATTCACAGCAACTGAATTCACGTCATACTGCGCTGATGAGGGCATTCAACACCACTACTCTGCCCCATACAACCCGTAGCAGAACGGCATTGTCGAGCGACACAACCAGACGGTTTTGGGAATGGCTCAGGCCCTCCTCAAGAAGAGAGGGATGCCGGCTGTCTTCTAGGGAGAGGCGATGTTGCCAGCCTTCTACATCCTCAACCGCTCACCTACGAAGGCACTCGACGGCAAGACGTTGTACGAGACTTGGCATGGGCGCAAGCCGGCGGTCTCCCACTTGCGGGTCTTTGGCTGCCTCGCGTTCACCAAGGAGCTCGGCCACATCAGCAAGCTCGATGATAGGCGCACTCGGGGAGTGTTCATCGGCTACGCGGAGGGCTCGAAGGCCTACCGCATCCTCGACCCGAAGTTACAACGTGTGCGCACGGCGCGATACGTTGTGTTCAATGAAGGGCGAGGATGGGCGTGGGACAAGGCGGTGGACGACAGATTGAGTCCAAAGTCTGACGACTTCATTGTCGAGTACGTCCACTTCGAGGGAGCCGGGGGAGCAGGCATCTCCTCCTCGCCAAGCACGTCTACATCAGTTCCCAAGTCTCCATCGATACGGGTGGCTGCCACACCGACGACACCACAGCCATCAACGCCACGTGCTCCAGCACCAACAATCACACCTCCGGGGACGTCTACACCAGCACCATCTCGTGTCGAGCATAACCCGGTGGAGTTTGCTTCCCCGCTCGATCACGACGAGGAGCACATCGACGCGTATTACGATGGGGAGCCGTTGCGGTACCGTATGATGGAGGATCTTCTCGATGACCAGTCGGTGCCAGGACCGGTGCCATGTTGGAGATATGCCCAAGAGGCAATAATAAAGAGGTTATTATCATATCTTCATGCTTATGATAAATGCTTACATACCATGCTATAATTGTATTAACCGGAAACATTAATACTTGTGTGATTTGTAAACATAAAAGAGTCCCTAGTAAAGCCTCTTGTTAAACTAGCTTGTTGGTTAATAAATGATCATGGTTTCCTGATCATGAACATTGATATGTTATTAGCAACAAGAGCATATCATTAGGAGAATGGTGTGATGGACATACTCCTATAGATAAGCGTAGCATAAAGATCAATTCATTTCAATAGTTCGTTTTCTATAAGCTTTCTAATACATAGTAACCTAATTCCTTCGACCATGAGATCATGCTAATCACCATCACCGGATGGATTCTTTGATGACATAAAACACCACACCGTAACTGGGTGGCTATAAAGGTGGCATCGAGCGTTCGGAATGTATGTGTTAAGGCACATGGATCAAGAGTGGGATTCGTCCATCCATATGACGGATAGATATACTCTGGGCCCTCTCGGTGGAATGTCATACAATTAGCTTGCAAGCATGTGACTGGCTCACAAGGGATCACATATCACGGGAACGAGAAAAGAGTACTTATCGGTAACGAGGTTGAACTGGGTGTGCAGAGATACCGACATTCAAACCTCGGATAAGTAAACTATCGCGAGACAAAGGGAAATTGGTATCGTATGTAAGTGGTTCATTCGATCACAAAGTAATCGTAGAAATATGTGGGAGCCATATGAATTTCCAGATTCCTCTATTGGTTATTGATCGGAGAAGTGTCTCGGTCATGTCCGCATAATTCATGAACCGTAGGGAGACACACTTAAGGATTCGATGTTGTTTAGTAGATATGGAATGTGAGTAAAGAGACCAAATGTTGTTCGGAGTCTCAGATGGGATCCGGGATATCACGAGGAGATCCGGAATGGTCTGGAGAATAAGATTAATATAACGAAAGTCCGATTCCGGAGTTCGGGAATGATTTCGGTGTTTTCATTAGAGAGGTTCTAGAAGGGTCTAGAAGGTTCACCGGACCGGAAGGGGAATGTTTCATGAATGTGTCATGGTTAAGTGGAATGATTGGATCATGTCCTAGGTCACTTGGTTGGGAATTTGCGAGATAGAAATAAAGCTCTAAATTGAAAGTCAAAAGGAAGGTTTGAAAAGTCAAACTGGAATAATAGTTTCCTAGTGGAAAAAGGAAAGAGTCCTTCCTTCTCTCCAACTTGGGTTTGGGGAAGGATTCAAACTCCACTCTCCCAAGCTGCCCTCCCTCTCATAAATAGAGGGGAGGGGCTGCCCCAAAGCACCAGAACTAGCCCTCCCCACCTCCAAGCCGCGCCGCCGCCCTAGCGCCGCCGCTTGCCGCCGCCGCCGGTCCGTCACCACCGCCCTAGCCGCCGCCGACTCCACCTCCTCCTCTCCGGTCTTCTAACCTAGATCGCCAGAAACCCTAGATCCACCATAACACGCACCGGCTTAGGCGAAGCCCTGCAGGATCTTCCCTCTACTTCCGGCACCACGCCGCCGTGCTGCCGGAATCGCGAGGAGAGAACTACAACCTCTGCTTCTTGCTGGAACAAGGGAGAGGAAGGTATTCATCGAGTACCGAACGTGTGACCGACTACAGAAGCGCTGCCGGAACGCAACGCCAAAAGGATCGTCTATGCGATCTTGAGATCGGCAAGTGTACGACTACATCACCCACGAGAAACTGCTCTCATTAACCGCTTTGGAATCTTCGAGGGTGAGTACTCTAATCGACTCGTTGCTACAACCTAGTAGATAGATCTTGGCTTGTTTGTGTGCATGCGACAGATTTTTTTTATTTTCCATGCTACGAACCCCTACAGTGGTATCAAAGCCGTGTCTATATGTAGATCTGTTGCACGAGTAGAACACAATGGTCATTGTGGGCGTTGATGCTTTTGTGGACGATTGCTTCTTGTGTACTTTGCATCTTGCGGGATGGTGGGATGAAGCGGCCCGGGCTAACCTTACATGACATCGTTCATGAGACTTGCTCTACGCTTGACATGCAACTTGTATCGCATAAGTGGCTTTGCGGGTGCTTGTTTCTCCCAACATAGTGAAGATTCAATTTAAAACGGGTAATTGACAATACTAGTATCAACGTTGTGGTTCTTGTTCGTAAGTTAGAACGACACTTATTGAAAGCTCCAAACAACATAAAACATGCAAAGAAAATTAGAGGCGTCTAACTTTGTTTTTGCAGGGGTGTGTTGTGATGTGATATGACCATGATTGTGATTATATATGATGTATGCAATTTTCCTTATTGTAAGTCGGCAACCGGCAGGAGCCATATGGTTGTCTTTTAATTTCGTTAAGACCTGCGTGTATATTATTCAAAGTAGTTGTAATAGTTGATGCTGGTGGACAACAACCATGGAGCGGTGCCATTGACCTTGACGCCATACCGGTGATGATGGAGATCATGTTCGTGCTTGAAGATGGAGATCGGAAGCACAAGAAGAAATGCCATATCATATCACATATTATGAATTGCATGTGATGTTAATCCATTTATGCATCTTGTATTGCTTAGATCGTGATGGTAGCATTATAAGATGATCCCTCTCACAAAATATCAAGTTATAAAGTGTTCATCCTTAGTAAGCACCGTTGCTAAAGCTTGTTGTTTCGAAGCACCACGTGATGATCGGGTGTGTTAGATTCTGCGAGTGTATACAACGGGAGCAAGCCATATTTGCTCATGTGGAAGCTAAGGTTTGATCTTGACGAGCCTAGCATGTACAGACATGGTCTCGGAACACGGAATACCGAAAGGTAAAGCATGAGTCATATAGATGATATGATAAACATGATGATTGTTCGCCTTTGAAACTATATCATGTCACGTGATGATCGGACCTGGTGTAGTGAATTCGGTTCGTGTGATCACTAAAACAATGTGAGGGATGTTGTTTTGAGTGGGAGTTCAACAGCAATATGATTAAAAGTTGAACACTATTTATCATAAATTAAATCAAACTGAATTTGCATAGTTGTTGTAGTCATTGGCATCTGTTTACCACCTTGCGCTTAGTTATAATTGAGATAATAGAACTATAGAATTCTGGTTAGTTACTTTACGAACTGGTATCGTATTGTTTTGAAGTGTTAATCTAAAGTTTAAAAGTCCTATTGTAAACTTTCAGTAAGTTCCGGTTACTCCGTGAAGTTTAATAATTGGTATTAAATCAAGAGTAACAATTCCAGTGTTAGTATATAAGTATCATGTTTATCTCCATGATTCTTGATATTCAAAAGATTGTTTTAATATCAAGGTTATCTAGGAACTGAAAGAATTGTTTCAGAAACCATCATATGTGGACGATATTGCGATATCTGAAACAATGTTTTGTTACAACATGATAGAGTATAATATGGCAAAGTTTATGTTCTCATATTTGATGAGAATTTGCAAAAGGTTGGAGACGGTGGTCATCCTAATCCTCCAAAAGGTTTTGGAGAGCAACATTTGTAAGATCCCACCTTTATAAAGGTAAAGATCCCTGTGATTGCAATGCTAGTCCCTGGATCAATTGCTAGCATCCACAGTTTAAGATGAAGTACACAGAAACAAAGGTCATTATTACATCGTCATTCCAGAGATAACATAGTCTTTTACAAGTCCATAGCCATAGGCTAGTACAAGAGTTTAACTTAACAATATAAAAATAGAAGTCTTCATCTTCATGTGCCACAGGCAAGAATGTTGAGTGTAGACTCATAACTCCTAATCATCATCAGAGTAACCTGCAACATCACAAGTTACAGCCACAGTGGGTGAATACATTGGAATAGTATTGGCGGCAAGTGATACCTTAGTAGAATATTAACATCTAGTTACTACATGAATTTGACTAAGTGTAGCTTAGGCTTGCTTTGCTCAAAATAGGTTTTTCCTATCAGTTGAAAACACTAAGTGACATGGTTATACCCTACGGGTGTGTGACCTCAGCATACCTAGTCCAGCCCAAGGAAGGCCCACGGCGGACGTACGCCGGCCCATGAAGATTTTCGGGTGGCCAAGGCCCATGACGCCTTCGGATCCTTGGAGAGCAAGACTAGAGTAGATAGGAAATTCATAGGGGTAAAACCCTAGAACCTGTAACCGACTAGGACTATGCCCGGGACCTGCCTAAGTCTATATAAAGGCCAGGAGGGCACGACCTAGATCTGTCGACTCATACTTTCGCATACACACCTCCACGCCAGATTGCATCTGCACACCCTTGTAACCTTCGGTTCCGCCGTAATCAAGAGCAGACAAGCAGGAGTAGGGTTTTCCCTCCGGGGGCCTGGACCTGGGTAAACCTTGTGTCCCCGTGTTTCTTGTTTGCTAACCGTTCCATGATCTCCAGCATCCCCATCTTCTCCAAAACCCAAGTCCATAACAATGGGCATTGATGAGATCAAACCTCGTCAATTGGCGCCGTCTGTGGGAACTGGGGGTGCTGATTGTGCGATCGTGACGGTCCCAACCCGATCGATCTACAACTCTGCAGCAACGGAGAGTCATCTCCTCTTCGGCGCGTTCAACTTCACCGCCCACTCGCCAGCCACCATGAAGGACTTCGAGCCCGTAGGTGACGGACTCGAAATCTTGTTCGGGAGCTTCTGCTTCCAGGTGGGGCAAACTGGCACCCTCCGCCTACCTGAGCGGGTGACCCTACCATCAATCAGGCCCGCTTCATGGGCCCCACACCCCGTGCTATGCACAACATCATTAGCAGATGATTCCTACGACAGCAGCAGCTGCAACTCCGATCTGTGCGATCCGCCATCGGATGTAGGGACCTACGATTCTGGATCTGAAAGCTGCGGCAGCAGCGGGCCAATCTATGAGCGCTACCAATGCACCGCAGTCATCCAAAGCGACATGGATCAACAAGCACCCAACCCGCCAGAACGAAACGGTGGGAACAGAAGAAGCCAATCTCCCCCACCCGAAGGGGAAAACAACGGCGGCCACGTCATCCGCCTTAGCAAAGAGGGATGGACCCAGGTCCGCGAAGCTATGGCAGGCAACATAGTACTGCCCGCAGACGCCTCGCGAGATATGCTGATGGCCTACCACCTGCTCCTAATCGAGGAGCATAAGAAGCAGGTCAAGATGCAGGAGGTGCTTGAAAAACGCAAGCAAGCAGCCTCAGAGTCCAGCGCGCGACGAGCCGCGCTCTCCGCCATGGGCATCGGCTCCAGCTCGAACGCCAACCCAGGCAACAAGCACCGCTCTCGGATGGAGAACATGGATCCCAAGGAGCGCCACGAGTTGACGCGAACTCTCCACACATCCTTCATGGAGATGTACGCCGACGACAACGTCATCCCGAAAACGCCACAAGCTGCGATCATGGCAGCCACTGCGTACCTCGCGGCCCACCCACCTCCCGAGGGGGACCCGAAGAGGTCCATGCATAAGTCCGCACTTACCGTAATCGGACTTGTCGGAGCTGTGCTCCACCAAGACGCTCCCGCGGAGCCAAAGAAGAAGGCTCCGTCTAGGCACGACCGGAGCCCCACCCCTTCATCCGAAGAGGAAGAGGAACACGACCTTCCTCGAAGGAAGAAGAGCTCGTGTCACCATAAACGCGACTACGACGCCAGAGACGCGCTCACACAACGCAAAATCGACAAAGCACGAGCGAAGCTCGCATGCTCGTCTGAATCCGAGATGGACGAAGACGAAGGAGAACTCTGTGGAGCCCGATGCTTCAGCAGATCCGTTCGGCGAACGCGGATGCCACGCAATTTCAAGCTTCCTTCGGATACTCCGAAGTTCGACGGCACGCAAGATCCAAAAGCATGGCTCAGTGACCATCTGTCATCCGTCAAGCTGCACGGCGGTAACAAAGAAACCGCCATGCAATGCCTTCAGCTGCAGCTGACAGGCGTGGCACGGATCTGGCTCAGCAGCCTATCATCAGGGTCCATCCGAAGTTGGGAGGAGCTAGCTTACAGCTTCATTCGAAATTTCAAGGGCACCAGCAAGAGGCCCGCCTCAATCGAAGAATTGCGCGCCTGCACTCAACGAACAGGCGAATCCATTCGCTCATACATACTACGCTGGTCCAACACCAAGAACTCCGCAGCACACATCTCCGAAGAGAGGGCCATCAACGCCTTCAGGGACGGCGTCAAGCGCCAAGACTTCAAGGAGGAGCTTGGGCGCGTCAAACCCAAAACGCTCGATCACCTCATGGACATCGCCAACAGGTGGGCTGACGGAGAAGACTCCATTCACCGAGCGCAATCCGATGAAGAGGACAACTACGGCCGAAGACGGGAGCGCCGTAGCAAGAGAAGATCGCGCGTCTACGACGATCGCGACGGACCCGACATGGTCGCGGCTGGCTACGCCGATCACCGCAACGACGCCAACCGCAACAACGGAGGATACCACGGAGGAAACTTCCGCGATGGAGGACGCCTAGCGCAGTCATGGCAACGCCGCGACCGTGATAACGGACCCTCAGCATACGAAAAGCTTTCGGGTCCATGCACCATCCACTTCTACATCGACAAGCAGGATGGCAAAAAGAAGGCGAGCCACATGCTCAAGGACTGCCGCGAGTTCTAGAAGCTCAGCGAAAGCATGGTGCAGATGAGGCAGCAGGCTCCAATCCCTGCGTTCGGAAACGCACCCGCGCCAGGTGAGATAGCGCATGGAGCTCCTCCACCGCCACCGGTAGGAGGCCCGAACCAACCAGTCACACCAGCATAGAACAACGCTGGAAACGGGTATCCCCTGCCAAAAGGATCACTGATGATCCAGAAGGGGCGCCCTACGAATAGGGTGCAGAAGAAAATCACCCGACAGATCAACCTGGCCGTGGCAACTCCACCCGCCATTCCTGAGTACCTCAGCGGATCGGAGTCCTGCATCACGTTCACTCGTGCGGATCACCCTTGCCAGATCCCTCGCCCAGGTCATGCTGCCCTGGTGCTGGAGGCGCAGATCGGAGGTTTCGAGATGAGTCGCGTCTTCATGGACGGCGGCAGCGGCATCAACCTAATGTTCGCAAGCACTCTAGCAGCAATGCGGATCCCGCAGTCCAGCCTAGAACAATCAGACACAACGTTCCACGACATCGTTCCAGGGAAAGGCATATTTCCCCTGGGCAAGATATGGCTCGACGTCATCTTCGGCAAGCCGGACAACTTCCGACTGGAACGGCTCGAATTCGAAGTGGTGGACTGGCCATCACAGTACCACGCCATCCTCGGGCATGTAGCATTCGCAAGGTTCCTGGCTGTCCCACATTATGCATACCTGCTACTCAAGATGCCAGAACCGAAGGGAGTCATCACAGTCCACGGGAGCTTCACCCGATCGGACCAATGCGACAGAGATTTCAACAGAATCTCCCAATCATTCGGAATGCAGGAAGATCTCCTTAGGCTCCGCGAGGTGACGGACAATGGGGCACCCCCAGTCGCACGACAAAACGCACCTGACATGTCCTTCGACTCCACGGTCAACACAAAAAAGGTGCAGATCCACCCGACGGATGCCTCCAAGACGGCGCTGATCGCCAACGACCTCATCCCCGCATAGGAAGGCACGCTCGTTGAATTCCTCCGTGAGCGCTGGGAAATCTTCGCCTGGTGTCCTGCGGACATGCCAGGAGTTCCCAGGGAATTCACCGAGTACGCACTCAACGTCTTTCCAGACACCAAGCCCGTCAAACAGTCCATCCGAAGACTGTCCGAGCCACGAGCCGAAGCTATCGGCAAGGAAATCAACAGACTACTCGCTGCCGACTTCATCAGGGAAATCAAAGAAAGCGAGTGGCTTGCAAACACAGTCATGGTCCCAAAGAAGGACACGGACATCCTGCGGATGTTCGTGGACTTCACGTCGCTAAACAAGCATTGCCCAAAGAACCACTTCCCTCTTCCTCGGATCGATCATATCATCGATTCGACTGCAGGCTGCGAGAAACTCTCCTTCCTCGACGCCTACTCAGGCTATAACCAGATTCGACTCAAGGTCGAAGATCAGGAGAAAACGACGTTTATCACACCGTTCGGAGTATTCTGCTACAACACAATGCCTTTCGGGCTAAAGAACGCAGGTGCCACGTACCAGCGATGCATGCAGTCCTGCCTCAAGGACCAGATCGGTCGCAACGTCCAAGTCTATATTGACGACATAGTCATAAAAACCAAGGAGGCAAGGACACTTATCGACGATCTCCGCGAGACGTTCGACAACCTTGACCGCTACAGGATCAAGCTAAACCCCGAAAAGTGCGCCTTCGGCGTCCCATCGGGCCAGTTTCTTGGGTACTTCATCTCTCAGCGAGGGATCGAGGCGAACCCGAAGAAAGTCAGAGCCATCATGACAATGGATAAGCCAAAAAACCTCAAAGGCGTCCAACAGCTCACAGGACGAATAGCGGCGTTAAGCAGATTCATCAGCCGCATGGGCGAGAAGGCCCTACCATTCTACCAGCTGCTACGCAAATCAGATAAATTCGAGTGGACGCCGGAAGCCAACGATGCATTTGAAAGCCTCAAGCGTCTTCTCTCCACCTCGCCTGTCTTGGTCACGCCAAAGGAGCGCGAGCCTCTGCTGCTGTACATAGCAGCCACACACCAGGTGGTCAGCACCGTACTAGTGGTCGAACGACCCGAAGAAGGCAAGACCCACGGGGTCCAGCGCCCAATCTACTACCTCAGAGAGGTACTGACACCAACAAAGCAGAGGTACCCTCACTACCAGAAGCTCGCCTACGGCGTGTTCATGACGGCTCGATGGCTGAGCCATTACTTCCAGGAGCACCAGGTGATGGTCGTCAACGGGGCACCCCTGAACAGCATCCTGAATAACCCAGAAGCCACAGGACGCGTGGCCCTATGGGGCATCGAGCTGTCACCCCTGGACATCATCTACGAGAAGCGACTCGCAATCAAGTCTCAAGTCCTCCCGGACTTCCTCGTACATTGGATGGATCTGCAGCTGCCAGACACCCCTGACATGTCGCAGTCGTGGACAATGCACTGACGGCTCCAAGCGCGAAGCTGGAGCAGGAGCCGGGGTCATATTGACCTCCCCGCAGGGCGACCAGATGAAGTACGTCCTACGGATAAAATTCCGAGCCTCCAACAACGAAGCCGAATACGAAGCCCTCATCCACGGCATGAGGATGGCAAAGATATGCGGCGCAACACACCTGGTCATCTACGGTGACTCCAACCTCGTCGTCCAGCAGATGATGAACGAGTGCGACGCACACGCCGAAAACATGATCGCGTACCGCGCGCTCTACAACGCACTTGAAGGAGAATTCGACGGCTGCGAGCTTCAGCACGTTGGAAGAGAAAGCAACGAGGAGGCCGACAGACTCGCCAACATCGGCTCCACCTGTGCAAAGGTGCCACCAGGTGTGTTCCTCGAACAGATCTGTGTGCCATCCATCAAGCGGAAATTCCCCAAGGGATCACCCGAAGAAGCAGAACACACGGGGGCTACGCTGCCCGAAGGACATGAAGGACCCGAGAAACTGGACACAGAGGTCGCCATGGTAAACCTAATGCAGGTCATGGCAGTCGAAGAAACTTGGACGCGACCATACCTCCAGTTCTTGATAAACGGAGAGCTGCCTGACAGCCCGACAGATGCCCGGCGCATATCTCGTCGGTCAAAAGCCTTCACCATCATCAATGGCGAGATGTACAAGCGTAGTATCAAGGGTGTACTACAAAGGTGCGTCACCATCGGCGAGGGCATCTGCGGCCATCACGCAGGCAGCCGCTCCCTAGTCGCCAAAGCTCTACGAGCCGGATTCTACTGGCCAACGGCCATGAGCGACGCAAAGGACTTAGTTCGAAGATGCAACGGGTGCCAACGGTTCGCCGACAAACCGCACGCACCCGGGTCCGAGCTCAGACCCATACCTATAGCCTGGCCTTTTGCTCAATGGGGCCTCGACATGATCGGCAAACTGCCAAAATCCTTGAAAGGGGAACATGTTTACCTCCTGGTCGCAGTCGACAAATTCACCAAGTGGATCGAGGCCATGCCGGTTACCAACCAGAAAGGCAAAACCGCCGTCAAGTTCTTCGAGTCCATTGTCTACAGGTTCGGCGTACCGCACAACATCATCACCGACAATGGATCGAACTTCATCTCTAAGGAGTTCCAAGACTTCTGCGAAGGCCTTGGGATCAACATCACGTACGCCTCAGTGGCACACCCGCAAACGAACGGGCAAGTGGAAAAGGCCAACGGCCTAATCGGCGCTGGCATCAAGAAGCGCCTCATGAGTCCACTCGAACGGAAAGCCGGAGCCTGGACGAAAGAGCTACCATCCGTCCTGTGGAGCTTACGGACTACGCCAAACAGCTCCACAGGCTACACACCGTTCTTCATGGTGCACGGAGCTGAGGCCGTGCTACCAGCCGAAGTACGCCACCAAGCCCCCCGGGTCGTCGCTTAAGCCGAATCCACGGCTGCACTCGAAGACGCCGTCGACACACTCGACGAAGCAAGAGACATAGCAGCAGCTCGATCAGCGGTGTACCAGCAGAGTCTCTGCAACTACCACAGCCGCCGGCTGCACCCAAGGTCCTTCGTCGAAGGAGACCTCGTCTTGCGACTCAAGCAAGAGCGACCGAAGAAATTCGAGTCACCATGGGAAGGACCCTACGTCATCACCAAAGTCATCCCAGGTGGCGCCTATTGCCTCAAGCACGTGGAGTCTGGAGTTGCATACTCCAACCCATGGAACATTGCGCACTTGCGACGATTCTACCCCTAGCTACCTACCCCTTTACTTTCAATAAGGCTTTTCAGCCAAGGCTATCCAGCCAAACAATGTACTTCCTCCATTACGATATAAATAAAGCTAAGTGACTCGCTCCAAACTTCCGTTCATTATTTGCAACTTTACTTTATGCTACAAACGCACTCGGGGGCTCCCCCATCTCACGATTTCATCAAACCGAGGATTACGCGTGTACACCTGAGTAGCTGACAACGTCAGGCAAACGAAAAGGACATGTACCCAAACAAAGCACTGCGTTCTTACAACAAACAAACCTTTACAAAGGGCACAACACGCCCAGTCGAAATATACAAATTTTACATTTATCTCTTTTACAGGTACTACCTATTCTGAAGAATAACCTGAGCACGCTGCTCAAACAAATCTACGACCTGTTCGGCATACAGCCTTACAGCTGCGTAATGTGGACGCATGTCCCGCTCATCACCATCCGGCCGAGGAGGTGGCCAGCCGCCACAACAGTCAAATCTACATCAGGCCGGTGCAGCCTCACGAAAGACAAAGCAGCCTTCACTCCTGCGACGAGCTGTTGCCGCACCAACTCCTTGACATTGCTCACGCTCCGAAACTTCGACAGAAGACCCGTAAGGCTCGTCGGTACGGCATCCAAAGGAAACATGACGTGCAACACCGAGGCAAGCAACGTCTGTACTTGGCGAAGCACCCGCGAAACCTGGTGCACACGATCTTGCACCGTCGCCAGAGCCATGGCACGGTCACGATCCATCCAGAAGAAGCCACCAGCCTCCATGTCCTGTTGAGTCAAGCAATTGACCCGAACAGCGACATGCTCCTTCTCTTCCCTCGGAGCAAGGTTAGCACCTGCGACAATTGCACAAAATAAGAGGCAAGGCCAGCAGGCTCATTCGAAGAACTGAGCTGCAGCTCGAAACAAAGAACAACTTACATTGAAGCTGCTCAGACAGCCGAAGTAGTTCCGCCATCAAGTACTCCTCTCTGGCTGCACCACGATCCGCCTTGGACTTCCAAACATCGGCGTGACCTCGCAACCCAAGCAACTCCCTCTCAAGACTACGAACACGATCCCGAAGGAAAGCGAGTTGCGAGGAATCATCCAAAGATGGACGCAGTTGTGTTGCAGGCGGGGTGTCAACGGGGTTAGCACCCGAAGGAACCTAGCACAGCAGAAAAGCAAAGGACATAAACATTCAGACAGTGGTAGTGCACAACTCAGAAGAATTCATTAAGCATATAAGGCCACTACGTGGCACAAGGACTGTGTTCTTCAAAATATTTACAGCAAAAGCAGACTACAAACTACCCTACATCTACAACGCCTAAGACGCGGCACCCTGAGTCGCCTCGGAGCCGGATTGCCTAGCCTTGGCCTGCCCTTGCTGCCGCAGCGCATACTCAGACAGCAAATCAATGAGCTTCGGCCCATATCGCTTGCAGCAAGCAGAGTAGGCAGCAAAGGCTACCTCGGATCCATCTGCGGTCGTCGGCATCCAGGAGGTGATCTGGGGCAGGTCCAGCTCCGCTCCAGCCGCCAAAGCCATCGCCAGCCCGACGGACGCGCTGATGCCCTTCTACTTGCGCTTGTACGCCGCAGGCGCTTCGGCTGACAAAGCCTCCGCAGAGCATCCACATCATCAAGGGCCGCGCCCTTAGGGACAAGCTCCTTGTAGAAGCGGCCAAGGACCTCCTTCGCCTTGGCAAGGGAGCTGACGACGGTGCTGCAACGATCTTCGACCGCTGCAGTAGCATCATCTAGAGCACTCCCGTGCTCCAGAGCGCCTTGGTCAAACTCGATGCCTGCGGCATCTGAGACAAAAAAAAACAAGGGGACATGACGAAAAGCAACGCAGAAGAAGACAAGAAGAAAGAAGCACAAATACAACACTCACCCGAAATAGCCTTGGCAGCAGCCATGAGCTTGCCTGCCACCTCCCTCTCGCGCGCAGCCGCAACAGTGGCCAGCTGCTCCTCACGGTCCGCGGCCTCCTGCTACAGACGCTCCTTAGCTTCGGCTGCCTTGGTCAGCTCTAGCTCGAGGCGTTCCTTCGCACCAACGGCGGCCTCGGCCTTCTTCTCCGATTGACCAAGGCTCTTCTTGAGAGCGTCGACCTCACGAAGAGAAGTATTATGCTCCTCTGCATTCGAAACAAGCAAACGACAGAGAGCAGGACCGGAATAAATGAAAGAAGCACCAAAAACAAATAGGTACCTTGAAGCTGTCGGAGGTTAGCCGCTAGCACCAGGCGCTCCTGCACCAGCCGCTTGGCCTCCTCCACAAAAGGCTGCAGAAAAAGAAACACCAGTAAGAAAAAGGACTTGGGGGCTGTGCCCAACATTAAGGAATAAAGGCAACACTCGAACGCGAAGACACTCGGGGGCTTCCCCCCCCCCCCGAAGACTCGAAAAAAAAGAACAAGGCACGAAATTTTTCAGACACCCGGGGGCTCCCCCCGTGGTACGAAGCAGAGGTACTTACATGCTCTGATGGCGACTCCGAAGGCCCGCTGGCGAAATTCTGAGGCGCAACCACCTGCACCTCCTGTAGAGGAGGATTCGGTGCGGCAACCCTGACGTTGCCACCGTTTGGGGAGGAGGAGACGCAACTTTCGACTCCCCCATCATCTCCTGAGCACCATCGCTGGAGGAGTCGTGGGAGGAATGCCTGCATACGGAGCAATCATCACAAGTGCAAAATCAAGAAGGAAAAAGGACAGCAGTAAGACAAGAAACTTACGAGTCTAGCGAGCTCAGGTCAAAGACTGGAGGAGTCCTTCGGGCTCTCTTCTCCACCTTCTTCTCTTCCTTCTTCTCTTCCTTCTTTTCTTCCTTCTTCCGCTTTGCTGGAGGGTGTGGCGCTACAGCCCGCACAGGAATGGCAGGAATGGGAGAGGAAGAGCCTCCATGCCCGTCACTATGACGCTCAAGGCACAGAGGGTTTCTGGGAGTCGGAGGAGTCGAGGCATCCGAAGACTCGCTGGAGCTCCGTGATCGTTTGCGCGTATGGTCCTCACTCGACTCGTCGGCATATTCCGCCGGAGATCGCGCCGAAGGCAGCTCGGACACGGAATCCACCACGTCATTATCCGGAGCATTCGGATATTTTTCAGGCAATGGCGGTACCATGCCCGGCACCTTGAAGCTCCGCAAAACCAGAAGGGACTTTGTTAGCAAACAAAGGAAAATAAATATGCAGTCGACAAAAAGCGCTACGTGCACAAATCTACACCTGTGGAACATCCAACGCCGAAGAAAACGGCGGAGTCAGCGACTTCCCCGGGATTTCCTCTCCGGCCTTGAACTTCAGCAGCGAGCGAAGGGTCCTGTCAAGATCCCCCTCGGAGATTTTCTCAGCCGAAACCCTCGTTGGATCACGGCGCCCAGAATAAAGAAACATCGGGTGCGCCCTCGCTTGAAGAGGCTGCACCCGACGCTCGAGAAACGTCCGGAGGATGTCCACACCGTTCACTTCCTTCTCCGGAATCAGCTGGAGATCCTCTACCCGACGGTAAAGGGCCTCTATCTCCGCCACCTCGCCATCCAAGATGTTGTTTTTCCAAGACCTTTTCGGCTCAATCTTTTGGGAGGGGTCAAAAGGAACAAGACCAAAATCTTGCCCAGGTACTACGGAGTCGCGGATATAAAACCATCGCCTCCGCCAGTACTGGACAGATTCGGACATAGAAAAAGAAAAGAAAAGAAGATTGGGACTGAGGGAGATGATGCAACCCCCAATGGGATAAACACCATCCGAACCAGACTGCCTCTTCACGGAATAAAGTTTCCGGAAGAGGCCAAAGTGCGGCTCAATGCCGAGCCAGCACTCGCAAAAAGTGATGAAGCAAGCAATGTGGAGAAGAGAATTGGGCGACAGATGATGAAGCTGAATGCCATAGAGAAAGAGCAGTCCACGGAGGAAGTTGTGGACTGGAAAAGAAAACCCACGCATAACGAAGGCGAGAAACATAACCCGATACCCAGCTGGGGGACGGGGGATTACCTCATTGCCGGGGAGTCTGACGGCCTCCCTATCTTGCGGGATCAAACCCCGCTCGCGAAGCTTGCGGAGATCACTCTCCCGCGTCTCTGATCGCCGCCAGCCACCGTCGGTGACACGGGTAGCGGTGGCGCCTTTCTTTCCTCCGACGGCGCTGGTACCAACTGCAGATGATGATTTCTTCGGTTTCCCCATCGCGCTACGGCGGCGCCGGCGGTGAAAGCGCAGAAGGGAAGATGGAAATGTGGAAGGAAATCCTAGCGCGCAGCAAGAATCGCTAGAGCACAAGGAGGTAGTGAAAACAAGAACTGATGCGGTGAAAACAAACTGCATCTTTCCCCAATGATTATAACGACAAAGACGACGCACGACAGCCGTCCATCCAGAAGACCTAACGCCAACGGCAGATCTGACCATACACGTGTCAGCATCACAACGAACCGTCGTTACCACGCCGTCCACTACGCGCGGAAATCGAGGCGACGCCGTAATTATCTCCACGCCGCGCGTGACCGGTCAATTCAAGGTCAGCAAGTGGGACCCACGTTCGTCCAGTCAAGTCATCTCTGGCGTAGCAGACGCTTGAGGTCATCGATCGTCAGCACTGATGTCATCAAAAGCTATACTAGCACCAACTACAATTCTTCGGCTCCATAGCTAAGAGTACTCACTCGAATCTTCGATTCGACTAAATACTCGGGGGCTACTCCTATCAGGAGCGCTGGCCGCGCACCCGAAAGACGTATAAAGACAAAATATTTCTTCGAGTCCTACGTCGAGTCTACGACTCCACTACGGACTCGGGGGCTACTCCCATAGGGAGGATGGATTTAAGCATCCGAATTTTTTTGTGTCCTACGGACTTAAAAATAAACAAAGTGCTTGAATAAAAGTCTCCGCCCGAGTCTATGACTCGAACAGACACTTGGGGGCTACTCCCATAGGGAGCGCTGGTTGCGCACCCTATGAATTCTTCGACTGCGATCTTTCGGATCAAACACGCAAAACTTTTTCGGCAACTTCGCCTCAGTAGAATGCTAAGTGAGCAATGTTTCTCCTTGGCCACCCGAAACACCTCCGCGGTGACAAATGTTCGGATGATGCGTCTGCGACGCAAAGATAAGACCTACAGATATCATCTGGTGGCCTGGCAACGCACCGACTGCGCTCTGCTAGTATGAATCCGTGCCAGCAGGTGCGATGAAAAATCCCGATGGACGCGTTGGGTACATCAATTAAATTCACTGGAATTCCACTCCTGTAAGTCCTCCGCGGCCTGAGTCGAATTACGCCAGCATATGTTCCAGTTTCGAGTTGAGGGACTCGAACCTGAGGAAGATCGTGTTGTTTCGTCCTAAGACAGTTAACTGACCCTGATCCGTCGTGTGAGTCAGGCACACGCATCAACAATCCCTACACACATACTGTTAATACATAGTTACACCCGAAGGATTGAGGAGTCCTCAGCCGAATCTACGATTCGACTGATCACTCGGGGGCTACTGACATGGTTGTACCCTACGAGTGCGTGACCTCAGCATACCTAGTCCAGCCCAAGGAAGTCCCACGGCGGACGTACGCCGGCCCATGAAGATTTTCGGGTGGCCAAGGCCCATGACGCCTTTGGATCCTTGGAGAGCAAGACTAGAGTAGATAGGAAATTCAAAGGGGTAAAACCCTAGAACCTGTAACCGACTAGGACTACGCCCGGGACCTGCCTAAGTCTATATAAATGCCAGGAGGGCACGACCTAGATCTGTCAACTCATACTTTCGCATACACACCTCCACGCCAGATTGCATCTGTGCACCCTTGTAACCTTCGGTTCCGCCGTAATCAAGAGCAGACAAGCAGGAGTAGGGTTTTCCCTCCGGGGGCCTGGACCTGGGTAAACCTTGTGTCCCCGTGTTGCTTATTTGATAACCGTTCCACGATCTCCAGCATCCCCATCTTCTCCAAAACCCAAGTCCATAACAATGGGCATTGATGAGATCAAACCTCGTCACTAAGTTTTTGTTTGGCAAAACTTTCCCAAGGAACCACCAATAGAAATTGGTGGACCTTCACCCTTGTTCAACCACAAGTTTTAAATTATAAAATTGGGATGAGGAGATTCTTGATAGCTTCCATGTCTTGATGCTCAAATTGTCCAATACCAGGGACATGGCTAAGTACTTAGTTTCTTCCATCTGCAGAGGTGGTGCACTTTCCCCACAAAGACTTGATTTTCACCAAGACAGGACCTTTCAGAAGCCTTCCCTTAGACCAAATGGACACGTTCCAACCTATCATCCCACTACCACCTACTGTCCAAATGGCTAAGTTATTGCAACCTATATGATCCAGGCAGAGCCCATAATGCCATGTGGCTGCACTAGAAGCTTCTTAACATTTGGCATCTCAAATCCCTTTGTTCCTGGGTGGCAATCCACAAGTGAGATACACAAGGTAAACCATAGAAATGGGCCTTGTGTAACCACTCAACCAAAAACCACCAAGAAATTACCAATCCACCCAGGTGTTTCATTCACTTAGTTGTTTTATTAAGTAAAAACATAAGTCAAAGACTTAGCAAATATTTTCCATAGCATGTATATATTCCACCCTTGGTTGCTACTAGCTAGGCTAAGCATGGCAATAGCAAGTATCTTAACTTAGAGAAAATTCTAACAATTCTACAACTACTAGGATTTCCCAAGCATAGCATATAGATACTTAGCAAAAATATTCATCTAAGCCCTATACAAAATATTTCGAATGCATAGTCAAAATATTGGGACAGAAAAATATGAAGCACGACTTGCCTTGGTAGTTGGGGGAGTAGAAACAATCCTCACAATCACAATCACCACTAACACCAAAATCTACACATAAAATGATAGCACCAAATTCACATATCAAAATAAACAAACAAAAATATATGAATGCATGAAAATGCCATGTGATGATTTTTCTAAATCAAACAAGACAAGTGGAACAGTACTGATTCACAAACAAAACAATTATACACTAAATAAATTTTATTTAGTCTTTAAAACATTTTTCAAATAATTTCTATACTCAAAATAAGCCTACAAATGTTTCTGCATAAACCACCAATTTTACAGATGCAATTTATTAAACAAAGTGCATAGTTGGATAGAATTCTTTCTCTTGATTCCAACGATATAAAATTTGCAAAATTTGAATGTGTGGATCAAAAGTTATGAATTTTGCAAGTTTGAACATATAATAGAAATGTTTCTGCCTTTTTAAATAAAACAGCGCCACGCGGCAGCTTCTGATTGGACGATACCGGTTCGGCTGGATCACGCTCGTGGACCGCAAGATCTAACTATGATGCACGACCCAGATCTGCCCGTACCGCTTCACCTAAGATCTAATCGTGGCCGCGGGATCTAGATCTAACGGGCATCTTTGCCCTAACCAAAGACTGGCGGCTCTGAGTCAACGACGAGCGTCGGTGCGCTCGGCCAGTGACGGTCCGGTGGTTCTGGGAAGCAAGGGAGGAAATGGAGGGGCTTACCGAGCTTGTGGGGTCGTCGTGGTGCTCAAGGTGGTCGAAGGAGGGACAGGGGCGCACGGACTCGACGTCTATTGCTCGCCGGAGAAGCGTCGGTCGTCAGGTACGACTGCTCGTCGTTGTTGGTGAGGTTACAGATCGCTCCTAGCCAAAAGAACGGTGTCGTTAGATGCGCACAAGTCTGGTGAACATGTGAGTAACCAAAAGAGAGAAGGGGGTGGCCAGGAACTACCAGAGGGTGTCGCCGGAGTGGAGGCAGACGGCGGCGCTTGCTGTTGTTGAAGTTACCGACAAAGTTGGAGCGTGCGCGGGCGAAGGTACTGGAAGGTGCATAGGATGATGGGAAACTCGCTCGTGGTGTCTGGAAGGCAAGGGGCGATGGTGGTTGGTAGGAATTTGAGCTGGAGCTCGTCGGAGCAGAGGGAGGTCCTGGGCCAATTCCGAGCAGCCTAGGGGCAGAGAGGGGATGGCGACTGGGGAAAAGGAAGGGATCATGCGGGCGATTAAGTACGCAACATCAGGGGGAGGAATTACCGGTGCATTGATACGAATTGAAGCGGGATTAATCGACCGGAAACAGCCGGCGTAATTTGGGGAAGAAGGGGTCGTGGGGTGGAGACGATGACTAGCGAGTGGGACCTAGCGTTCAGTGAGAGAGAGAGAGAGATACGGGGTGGGGTCCAATCGTCAGCGACGGCGCGGGTTAGCAACGCGGTATGAAACATTTTCTGCGGGGTGGAGAGGGGAGGTGGGCTGTTGGGCTAGATGGGCTAGCTGGGCTCGGTTGGGTTAGGTTAGCCAGTTAGCTTTATTTTTTTCTCTGTTTTACTTTTTATTTTTCTAATTTGATTTTCTAGTTTGAATTTAAATGCCCAATTCAATTATGTTTCAATTGAAACTTTCTCCAAACATTTGTTTTGTGTTTCTTGTATCCTGGGGTGTGTAAAACATCTAATCACACTCAAATTCAAAATGGGTTTGAAAAAGAAGTTTAAAACTATGCCTTATTTTGAAATATCAATCAACCCTAAGTTTAAAGTCTTTCTGGTTTAAAACAAATAATCTCATACTAGAGAGTAGCAGTGGGCCATTGCCTTGCTTACATAAAATAATAGACATTCAAATGCTTCTGTTTTGAAATCTCATTTGAAAATGATCCTGAAATGATTATGAATGTATGAATGATATGCAAGCTTTGAAATCATGATTTTTGGGATGTTACAACATTATACTCGCAATTCACCCTTATAAGCTAAAATAGATTGATCATGAATAGTTCCATGATAAGGATGAATATTTGATGTAGGTAAAATGTTTACTACACTAAGGGATTACTAAAGAATGGAATTTGAAAGAACACCAAACATTTGATGATGGTGATCTACTTCAAAGTGCAAGTCCAAAGACAATGGTATCTAACTATACATGCTTTGGACTATGTGTCATCTGTATGGCTCCACTATTGATATTGATGGATTCTTTCAAACAGAAAAGGAAATACTGAAAGGGAATCACAGAAATATATGGCAGAAAAGAAAAGACTAGAATTGTTCAGCTTGGGTATATAGAGGATATACATGTTATGGCTATATTATTTTCTTATTAAACAATGTGGTTCTTAAGTATTGGATACTAAATTTGTTGGTGTGAATCGTCATATGAAACAACACAATTCATGAACTACAATGGCGTAAGTAACTAGCAAAAGAATATGTGATGATGTTCATCGAGAACAAATAAAGGGTTGTTGTGTTGCTCGTAAACATCAAAGCTTGCCTTCAAGATTTGTTTTATCAGGTATTATGAGAACAATAGGGTTGTTCAAATAATTGCCGTAATCCATAAAATATGGATGATTTACAAATCTCGTTGGAGAAATCACATCCATAAAACTAGTGCTAAAAATGTCGAAAGACAAATTGATTGAAAGATCACTAAGGAATTGACATCGCTGTTTAAATTATATTGGAAAGAAAACATGAAGAAACTCCATGTGGATGGAATTTTGGAGTCTTTTGATTTTTGATCAAATGACGCTTGTGAAAGTTTCCTAGAGATAATTAAAACTCCGTTCATAGGCCAAAGGGAATGAACGACTAGCTTATTGAAAGTTGTACATATTGTTGTATGAAGCCCATTATGTGTAGTCGAGAGCAATGGATTTCAACTTCATATGATTTTCCTAAAATTTGAGTGAATATATGAATATTTACTTAATAATTATGAAGTGTGAAACATTTGAAAAGTTCGAAGACTTTCAAGATGAAGTGCAAAATCAATGTAACAAGAAAATAAAGAATTTATGATAGGATCATAAAATGAGATATTTGAGTTACAAGTTTAGCATAACACCTAAGATTTGAGGAATCGTTCCATGGATTTGCGTTTCCCGAAACACCATATGAGTATGGAATAATCGAGATATGCAATGAAACCTTGTTTGACATGGTAAGATCAAAGGTGTAATTCATAAAACTGCCATTATATTTTAAAGATTAAAAGCTTTAGAGACTACCGTTTTTCAACTGAAAAGAGCTCCATCGTAATCCGTTGAAATGACACCTTATAATATTATGGTTTGGGATAAAACCCAAGTTGTCCTTTCTTAAACATTGGTATGCTATGCATAAGAAAGATGTTTGCAACCAAAATCGGATGAACAATTCTTTGTATATTACTTTGCATAATCGTTGAGTATTCCTCCATAATACCAAAGACAAAAATGTTTGTCGCTTAGAACGTCAAGTTTCTTTGAGAAGAAATTTTCCGTGAAAAGTTAAGTGGGAGGGCAATAGAACTTGGATAAGGTAAAAGAACCTTAGCTATATGTGCAAAGTTGCGCAGCGCTGAAAAGTGTTTTGAAGGCAGCAACAATGCTCATGGCTCACGTGCCTCAAAGGTTGTGGTTATGGAGGTCAAAGTTTCTATTGAACCAAGTAGGTCGGGTAAACAATCAAATACCAAGATTTGAGGGTTGAATCATTATTTGAGAATAATGAATGGACTACATGCAAATAAGTGATGATGAGCCCTAACTCCGCAAATGGCTTGAATCCATAAAATCCGTGATAGTTCCATACATGAGAAATCAAGCTTTGAACTTGAAAGACCCTCTGGAAAGGTGTAAGACCTTACAGTCATGTTTGGATCTATCAAGAAATAGACATGGATGTTTCACATCTATGAAATAGTCGACATGTTGGGAAAGAGTTCACAACAATGTTCAGAGGTTGTATATGACAAGATTTGATCTTTCATAGCGATGTTTAGTCTAGAAGGATTAATGTAGCAACCACTACATATAATTTTGTTATGTGGTAGGTGAATAAACAAAACAAGTTCTTCTGATAGAATTGTTACCTAGGACGTGTGCATAACACGATCCATAGGGTTTTGTTAATTCAAAGGATGTTAAAAGCATATGCAAACTACAATGATTGAAGTGAGCATCGTGGAGTTGGAATCTTCACCATGATGAAACTGTTAAAATAATTTAAATTCATCAGAGACGATGAAGATGCTTGCATTTGCGAGAAATTAAGTGGGAGCGCTAAGACATATTTCTAATACATTATGTGGAAGACATATTGTTGATTGGAAATGATGTATCTTTTATTAACACATGTTAAGAATTTCATCTTGATGAAATACTTAGGCAAAACCCGAGTATTTGGCATCAAAATCTATATAGATAGATTGAGACGCTAATATGGTTGTGCCAAATGTACATAGATGAGATATTGAATGAGTTCAATATGGAAATGACAAGAAAGGTTCTTGTCGAACATAAAGGATTGAATCGAAATTCAAGTGTATTGACACTTGGTAAGTGAAACAAACATTCAAGTATAGATTGATACATGATGTATGAAATCACAAAGAGTATTTATATCAATCATACTATGATATGTACAAATCCAGATATGTCCTATGCTCTAAATGTAATGGGCATATACCAGAATGATTCATAAGATGATCATTGTACAATAGAAAGGATATCCTTATGATCTTTTGGAAGAACTAAGAATATATTATTTTGTAGAGATGACAAATAGATGATTAGTTCATTGTAAAAGTACTACATTGATACTAGTTTTGTCACAATGTACAAATTAAGTTTATCTCAATCTAAACTAAGAGTGGCACAATATAATGGAAAGTAAGTTCCATAATGGATTTGGATGAGTTCCAAAGTTAAGACATTGTGACAGATACTACAACAAAAGGCTAGGTATATGGCTGCTATTATAGCAGCAAAAGAGGGCATTTATGTCAAGTAGTTTGTTATCAAACTAGGTGTAGTTCATAGCGGGATAGTACTATGAAGATATATTGTACGGCAATATTGTCAACATGTTTTAACCCCAAGGAACTAAAGGTCTCACCAAAGGACCAAATTTATACAAAGCCATCTCATTAGAGAATGAGTGATGCGTAGAGACACAAAGACATGCAATTACACGCGGACCTGAAAGTGTCGGATCCGAAGAACAGTTGACCACTAGTAATCGTGTACATACAACATCGGAAAGCCATAGGTGTTGAATACAAAAAGATTTGAAACTAGATTATTGTCTCTAGTGCAAGTGGGAGACTGTTAGAGATATGCCCAAGAGGCAATAATAAAGAGGTTATTATCATATCTTCATGCTTATGATAAATGTTTACATACCATGCTATACTTGTATTAACCGGAAACATTAATACTTGTGTGATTTGTAAACATAAAAGAGTCCCTAGTAAAGCCTCTTGTTAAACTAGCTTGTTGGTTAATATATGATCATGGTTTCCTGATCATGAACATTGAGATGTTATTAACAACAAGATCATATCATTAGGAGAATGGTGTGATGGACATACTCCTATAGATAAGCGTAGCATAAAGATCAAGTCATTTCAATAGTTCGTTTTCTATAAGCTTTCTAATACATAGTAACCTAAATCCTTCGACCATGAGATCATGCCAATCACCATCACCGGATGGATGCTTTGATGACATCAAACACCGCACCGTAACAGGGTGGATATAAAGGTGGCATCGAGTGTTCGGAAAGTATGTGTTGAGGCACATGGATTAAGAGTGGGATTTATCCATCCATATGACGGATAGATATACTCTGGGCCCTCTCGGTGGAATGTCATCCAATTAGCTTGCAAGCATGTGACTGGCTCACAAGGGATCACATATCATGGGAACGAGAAAAGAGTACTTATCGGTAACGAGGTTGAACTGGGTATGCAGAGATACCGACGATCAAGCCTCGGATAAGTAAACTATCGCGAGACAAAGGGAAATTGGTATCGTATGTAAGTGGTTCATTCGATCACAAAGTAATCGTAGAAATATGTGGGAGCCATATGAATTTCTAGATTCCTCTATTGGTTATTGATCGGAGAAGTGTCTCGGTCATGTCCGCATAATTCACGAACCGTAGGGAGACACACTTAAGGATTCGATGTTGTTTAGTAGATATGGAATGTGACTAAAGAGACCGAATGTTGTTCAGAGTCTCGGATGGGATCCGGATATCACGAGAAGATCCAGAATGGTCTGGAGAATAAGATTCATATAAGGAAAGTCCGATTCCGGAGTTTGGGAATGATTTCGATGTTTTCATCAGAGAGGTTCTAGAAGGGTCTAGAAGGTTCACCGGGCCGGAAGGGGAATGGTTCATGAATGTGTCATGGTTAAATGGAGTGATTGGATCATGTCCTAGGTCACTTGGTTGGATATTTGTGAGAGAAAAATAAAGCTCTAAATTGAAAGTCAAAAGGGAGGTTTGAAAAGTCAAACTGAAACAATAGTTTCCTAGTGGAAAAAGGAAAGAGTCGTTCCTTCTCTCCTACTTGGGTTTGGGGAAGGATTCAAACTCCCCTCTCCCAAGCTGCCCTCCCTCTCATAAATAGAGGGGAAGGGCTGCCCCAAAGCACCACAACCAGCCCTCCCCACCTCCAAGCCGCCACCGCCGGTCCGTCGCCGCCGCCCTAGCCATCGTCGACTCCACCTCCGCCTCTTCGGCCTTCTAAACCTATATCGCCGAAAACCCTAGATCCACCATAACCCGCACCGGCTTAGGCGAAGCCCTGCGGGATCTTCCCTCTACTTCCGACACCATGTCGTCGTGCTGCCGGAATCGCGAGGAGAGAGCTACAACCTCCGCTGCCTGCTGGAACAAGGGAGAGGAAGGTCTTCATCGAGTACCGAACGTGTAACCGACTGCGGAAGCGCTGCCGAAACGCAGGGCCGGAAGGATCGTCTACGCGATCTTGAGATCGGCAAGTGTACGACTACATCACCCACGAGAATCTGCTCTTGTTAACCGCTTTGGAATCTTCGAGGGTGAGTACTCTAATCGACTCGTTGCTACAACCTAGTAGATAGATCTTGATTGTTTGTGTGCATGCGGTAGATTTTTTTGTTTTCCATGCTACGAACCCCTACATGCCACGCAACCTGGAGGCGTAGCTGCAACTTGCATGCGATGATGGTGAGCCTCGGTCTTTTGCAGAAGCCGAGCAAGATGCGGCATGGCGCGCCACGATGCAGTTGGAGATGGATGCATTCGAGAAGAACCGCACCTAGGAGCTCGCTAACCTCCCTCGTGGTCACCGGGCGTTCACCCTTAAGTGGGTGTTCAACTTTAAGAGGGATGAATCCGGCACCATCGTCAAGCACAAGGTCTCTTGGTGGCCCGAGGTTTCTTGCAAAAGGAGGGGGTCGACTTTGATGATGCCTTCGCTCCCGTGGCACAGATGGAGTCCGTGCGACTCCTCCTTGCTCTAGCCGCTCAGGAGGGCTGGCGCGTCCATCACATGGATGTCAAGTCTGCCTTTCTCAACGGATACTTGAAGGAGGAGGTCTATGTGCAACAGCCGCCGAGATTTGCGATTCCTGGCCAGGAGGGCAAGGTACTTCGTCTACACAAGTCTCTCTATGGCTTGCGACAAGCACCAAGGGCATGGAACGCCAAGCTGTATTCCACGCTCAAGACGATGGGCTTCTGGCAAAGCCTGCACGAGGCGGCCATCTACCAACGAGTCAATGGAGGAAATTCCTTGTTGGTAGGTGTCTACGTCGACGACTTGGTCATCACTGTCACCAAGGATGCAGAGGTGGTGGCGTTTAAGGAAGATATGAAGGCCGCCTTCCAGATGAGTGATCTAGGGCTCCTCTCCTTTTACCTGGGGATTGAGGTGTGATGACCCACAAGTATAGGGGATCACAAGAGTCTTCGAGGGAAGTAAATCCCAAATTTATTGATTCGACACAACGGGAGACAAAGAATATTTATAAGCCTTAATAGATGAGTTGTCAATTCAGCTGCACTTGGAAACAGTCTTGCTCGGAATAGTTTATCAGTAGCAACAGTTTTGTAATAGTAGTAGCAAAATAAAAGTAATAGTAAAATAAATACAGCGGTAGCAATTGTAATAAACAGCAGGATTAAAATGCGGTAGGCATAGGGATGGATGGACGGGCGTTGCATGAACAAGATAATTCATGTAATAATCAAGACAAAGGCATTTGCAGATAATAAAGATAAAGCATCCAAGTACTAAATAACCATAGGCATATGTTCTGTATATAGTCATGCATGCTCGTAATGAGAACTTGCACAACATATTTTGCTTGCCAGCCCGTTTGCAGCGGGGACTCAAGGGAATCTAATGGCAATTAAGGTGCTCCTTTTAATAGAGCACCGAAGCAAAGCATTAACACTCCATGAACACACGTGATCCTCACATCACAGCCATCCCCTCCGGTTATCCCAATTGCTGTCACTTCGGGGCCTCGGGTTTCGGACAAAGATATGTGTACACAGCTTGCAGGTAAGATCACAAACAATAATATCATCATGAATCAATAACATGTTCAGATCTGAGATCATGGCACTCGGGCCCTAGTGACAAGCATTAAGCACAACAAGTTGCAACAATGTCAAAAGCACTAACAATAGATACTAGGCACCATGCCCTAACAATCTTATGTAATTACATGATAGATCTCATCCAATCCCTACCATCCCCATAGCCTACAATGGGGAATTACTCACACATGGATGGGGGAATCATGGATGGTTGATGGAGAGGCGTCGATGATGATGGTGATGATCTCCTACAATTCCCCGTCCCGGCAGGGTGCCAAAACAGAGTTTCTGGTTCCGAATCACGGTTTCTGGTGGTGGCAGCGTAGCGGAACTCTTCTCTGGAAATTGTCGAACCCCAAGTGTTTTTGGGTCAGAGGGTATATGTAGGCGAAAGGATAGGTCGAGGTGGAGTCCGAGGCAGCCCACACCATGCCCTGGCGCATACATCTATATGTACAATTTCCAATAAGCTAGCCATTCGTCCACTTTTAGCCTATGAATGGAGTTTTAATTATCTCTAGGAAAGTTTCATAAGCGTTATTTGATCGAAATCAAAAGACTCCAAAATTCCATCCACATGGATTTTCTTCATGTTTTCTTTCCACTATAATTTAAACGGCAATGTCACTTCTTAAGTGATCTTTCAATCAATTGTATTTTGACATTTTTAGCATTTTCTTTATGGATGTGATTTCTCCAACTACACTTGTATATCATCCATCTTTCATGGAATACGAAAATTATTTGAACAACCCTTTTGTTCTCATAATACCTAATAAAACAAATCTTGAAGGCAAGCTTTGATATTAACGAGCAACACAACAACCCTCAATTTGTTCTCGATGAACATAATCACATATTATTTTGCTAGTTACTTAGGCCATTGTAGTTCATGAATTATGTTGTTTCGTATGACCAACAAATTCAGTATCCAATACTTAAGAACCACATTATTTAACAAGCAAAGAATATAGCCATAACATGTATATCTTCTATATACCTAAGCTGAACAATTCTAGTATTTTATCTTCTTCCATATATTTCTGAGATTCTCTTTCAGTATTTCCTTTTCCGTTTAAAAGAATCTATCAACACCAATAGTGGAGCTATACACATGACAAATAGTCCAAAGCGTGTATACTTAAATACCAATGTCTTTGGACTTGCACTTTGAAGTAGATCACCATCATCAAATGTTTGGTCTTCTTTCAAATTCCATTCTTTAGTAATCTTTTAGTGTAGTAAACATTTTACCTACACCTTATATTCATCCTTATCATGAAAATATTCATGATCAAGCTACTTTAGCTTATAACGGTGAATTGCGAGTATACTGTTGCTCTCCAAAACCTTTTGGAGGATTAGGACGACCAGTGTCTCCAACCTTTTGTAAATTCTCATCAAACATGAGAACATAAATTTTTCATATTATACTCTATCATGTTGCAACCAAAACATCATTTCAGATATCGCAATATCTTCCACAGATGATGGTTTCAGAAACAATTCTTTCAGCTCCCCGATAACCTTGATATTAAAACAATCTTTTGAATATCAAGAATCTTGGAGACAAACATGATACTAACATTGGAATTGTTACTCTTGTTTTAATACCAATTATTAAACTTCACGGAGTAACCATATCTTACTGAAATTTTGCAATAGGACTTTCAAACTTTAGATTAACACTTCAAACTAATACGATACTAGTTCGTAAAGTAACTAACCAGAATTATATATTTCTATTATCTCAATTATAGCTAAGCGCAAGGTGGTAAACGGATGCCAATGACTACAACAACTGTGCAAATTCACTTTGATTTAATTTATGATAAATAGTGTTCAATTTTTAATCCTATTACTGTTGAACTCCCACTGAAAACAATATCCCTCACATTGTTTTAGTGATCACATGAACCAAATCCACTACACCAAGTACGATCATCACGTGACATGATGTTCATCATATCTACTATATGACTCATGCTTTACCTTTCGGTGATCCGTGTTTCGTCAAGATTAACCTTAGTTTCTACATGAGAAAATCTGGCTTGCTCCCGTTGTATGCACATGTTGATTCGATCACACTCGATCATCACGTGGTGCTTCGAAGCGACGAGTCTTTCTAATGGTGCTAACTAAGGATGAAAACTTTATTACTTGATATTTTGTGAGAGGGATCATCTTATAATGCTACCATCGCGATCTAATCAATACAAGATGCATAAAATGATTAACATCACATGCAATTCATAATATGTGATATGATATGGTATTTCTTCTTGTGCTTCCGATCTCCATCTTCAAGCACGAACATGATCTCCATCATCATCGGCGTGGCGTCAAGGTCAATGGCATCGTTCCATGGTTGTCGTCCACCAGCATCAACTATTACAACTACTTTGAATAATAGACATGTATGTCTTAATGAAATTAAAATACAACCATAAGGCTCCTACTGGTTGCCGACTTACAATAAGGAACATTACATACATCATATATAATCACAATCATGGCCGTATCACAACACAACACACCCCTGCAAAACAAAGTTAGACGCCTCTAATTTACTTTGCATATTTTACGTGGTTTGGGGCTTTCAATAAGTACCATTCTAACTTACAAACAAGAACCACAACGTTGATGCATGAACTATCAAGTGCCCGTTGTAAATTGAATCTTCACTATGATGGGAGAGACAGCCACCCGCAAAGCCACTTATGCAATACAAGTTGCATGTGGAGCGTGGATCAACTCTCATGAATGATATCATGTAAGGTTAGCCCGGTCCGCTTCATCCCACTATCTCGCAAGATTCAAAGTACATAAGAAGCAATTGATAATAAAAGCACCACCGCCCATAATGACCATTGTGTTCTACTCGTGCAACATATCTACATATAGACACGGATCTGATACCACTGTAGGGGTTCATAGCATGGAAAACAAAAAAAATTATCGCATGAACACACACAAGCCAAGATATATCTATTAGATTGTAGCAACGATTCGATAGAGTACTCACCCTCAAAGATTCCAAAGCGGTTAACGAGAGCAGATTCTCGTGGGTGTTGTAGTCGTTCACTTGTTGATCTCAAGATCACGTAGATGATCCTTCCGGCGCTGCGTTCCAGCAATGCTCCGACAGTCGGTCACACATACGGTACTCTATGAAGACCTTCTTCTCCCTTGTTCCAGCAGGCAACGGAGGTTGTACATCTGTCCTCGTGATTCTGGAAGCATGACGACATGGTGTCAGAAGTAGAGGGGAGATCCCGCAGGGCTTCGCCTAAGACGGTGTGAGTATGGTGGAGTAGAGGGAGCCCGGCAATCTAGGGTTTAGAGGGCTGAGGTTTAGAGGTAGCTAGCCAGTAGTGGTTTAGAGGAGATCTAGATTGGCCACAACTAGAGAGGGGGCAGCGACCAACCTAGGGTTTCTTGTGGGGTGCTAAGGGGGCTCCCCCTCCCCTCTATTTATGAGAGTGAGGGGCAGTTGGGGAAGGGGAGTCCTTCCCCAACTCCTCCTCATGTGGCCGGCGCAAGGGAGAGGGAGGATTCCTCACTTAGGTAGGTTTCCTTCTCTCCTTCCACTTGGAAATCAATGTTCTAGTTTGACTTTCAAACTGGCTTTTTGACTTTCAAACTAGAGTTTGATTTCTCTCTTCCAAGTGTCCAACCAAGTGACCTAGGACATGATGAAACCATTCCACTTTGTCATGACACATCCATGTACCCTCCCCCTTCCAGTTTGGTGAACCTTCTAGACCCTTCTAGAACATTCTGGTGAAAACACCAGAAAATTTCCCGAACTCCAGAATTGGACTTTCCTTATATGAATCTTATTCTCCGGACCATTCCGGATCTCCTCGTGATATCCTGGATCCGATCCGAGACTCCAAACAACATTCGGTCTCGTTACTCACATTCCATATCTACTAAACAACATCGAATCCTTAAGTGTGTCTCCCTACGGTTCGTGAATTATGCAGACATGACCGAGACTCTTCTCCGATCAATAATTAATAGAGGAATCTAGAAATTCATATGGCTCCCACATATTTCTACGATTGCTTTGTGATCGAATGAACCATTTACAAACGATACCAATTTCCCATTGTCTCGCGATACTTTACTTATCCGAGGTTTGATCGTCGATATCTCTGCATACCTAGTTCAACCTCGTTACTGACAAGTATTATTTTCTTGTTCCTGTGATATGTGATCCCTTGTGATCCGTTCACATGCTTGCAAGCCAATTGGATGACATTCCACCAAGAGGGCCCATAGTATATCTATCCGTCATATGGATGGACAAATGCCATTCTTGATCCATGTGCCTCAACACATACATTCCGAACACTCAATGCCACCTTTATAACCATCCAGTTATGAAGTGGTGTTTGATGTCATCAAAGTATCCATCCATTGATGGTGATTAACATGATCTCATGGTCGAAGTATTTAGGTTACTATGTGTTTGAAATCTTATAGAAAGTGAACTATTTAAATGACTTGATCTTATGCTACGCTTAAATATAGGAGTATGTCCATCACATCATTCTCCTAATGATATGAACTTATTGTTAATAACATCTCAATGTTCACAATCAGGAAACCATGATCATATATTAACCAACAAGCTAGTTGAACAAGAGGCTATACTAGGTACTCTTACATGTTTACAAACCACACAAGTATTAATGTTTCTGGTTAATAAAATTATAGCATGGCATGTAAACATTTATCATAAGCATGAAGATATGATAATAACCACTTTATTATTGTCTCGTGGGCATATCTCCAACAAGATCATCACTAGGATACCCTATAGACTAAGGTGAACTAACAGGTGTAGCAATATCTTCATTAGGAGTTTCAGTGTTTCCCATTATAGTTCTAGCAATTGTAGCATCTAGGAAAGGACCTAATGAACCACTCTCATCAAGTACAGTAGAAGTAACATCAAAATTATTGGAAGCATTTTGAGATTCAGCAGAAGTAGCAGTATGTGTAGCATGTGTATGTGGTGGTGTTAGAAGCTTACTTATCACAGACGGTGAATCAAGAGCAACAGAGGTGTTCAGAATTGTACCTCTTCTTGTTGTGGATGGTAATATAGGAACATTTCCATCGCGAGTTTTACCCATGATGAATGGATAGCAGAGAACAATAATAATTCCAAGTGAACTTATAAATAAAGCTATGCTCCCCGGCAATGGTGCCACAAAATAGTCTTGATGACCCACAAGTATAGGGGATCGCAACAGACTTTGAGGGAAGTAAAGCCCAAATTTATTGATTTGACACAAGGGAAGACAAAGAATATTTATAAGACTTAATAGATGAGTTGTCAATTCAGCTACACATGGAAATAGTCTTGCTCGCAATAGTTTATCAGTAGTAACAATTTTGTAACAGGAGTAGCAAAATAAAAGCAATAGTAAAATAAAGACAGTGGCAGGATTAAAATGCGGTAGGCATAGAGATTGATGGATGGGCGTTGCATGGACAAGATAATTCATGTAATAATCAAGACAAAGGCATTTGCAGATAATAAAGATAAAGCATCCAAGTACTAAATAACCATAGGCATGTGTTCCGTGTATAGTCATGCGTGCTCGCAATGAGAACTTGCACAACATCTTTTGTCCGGCCAGCCCGTTTGCAGCGGGGCCTCAAGGGAATCTACTGGCAATTAAGGTGTTCCTTTTAATAGAGCACCGGAGCAAAGCATTAACACTCCATGAACACACGCGATCCTCACATCACATCCATCCCCTATGGTTATCCCAATTGCTGTCACTTTTGGGCCTCGGGTTCCAGACAACAATATGTGCACATAACTTGCAGGTAAGATAACAAACAATAATATCATCATGAATCAATAACATGTTCAGATCTGAGATCGTGGTACTCAGGCCCTAGTGACAAGCATTAAGCATAACAAGTTGCAACAATGTCAAAAGCACTAACAATAGATACTAGGCACCATGCCCTAATAATCTTATGCAATTACATGATAGATCTCATCCAATCCCTACCATCCCCATAGGACAGCGGGGAATTACTCACACATGGATGGTTGATGGAGAGGCGTCGGTGATGATGATGGTGATGATCTCCTACAATTCCCCGTCCTGGCAGGGTGCCAAAACAGAGTTTCTGGTTCCGAATCGCGGTTTCTGGTGGTGGCGGCGCAGCGAACTCTTCTCTAGAAATTGTCGAACCCCCCTTCCCCGTGTTTTTAGGTTAGAGGGTATATGTAGGCGAAAGGAGAGGTCGAGGCGGAGTCCGAGGCGTCCACAGCATGCCCTGGCGCGGCCAGGCCTGGCCCGCGCCTAGGGGTGGTGTGGGCCCCTATGGCCTTTCCTCCCCTCCGTCTTCTGGCTCTGTTGGGAAAATAGGATTTTCGGCATATTTTCTGGGATTTCTCCTAAAATTTGATTTTCTGCACAAAAACGAGACACCAAAGCAATTCTGCTGAAAACAGCGCCAGTCCATGTTAGTTATATCCAAATCACACAAATTAGAGGAGAAACAATAGCAAAAGTGTTCGAGAAAGTAGATACGTTTTGGACATATCAAGGTGCACTAAGACCACTCCGGGATCACGCTTCGACAGACCGCCTACGCCAAGCGCGTCGTTGAGCTAGCCGGGCTCATCTTCTGCAACCCATCTCTCACTCCGATGAAGGAGAGGCTGAAGCTGAGCCACGATAGCATGACGGAGGAGGTGGACGCTACACAGTACCGGCGTCTTGTGGGGAGCCTTTGCTACCTCGCCCACACACGACCAGACTTGGCTTTCTCTATCGTCTAGGTTAGTCGGTTCATGAAGCGACCGATGAGGGAGCACTAGCAGGCTATGAAGAGGATCGCCTGCTACTTTGCGGGGACTCTTGACCATGGCCTCTACTACCCTAGGTTCCCTGGGGTGGCGCACTTCGTCAGGTACAGCGACAGCGACCATGCCGGCGACATCGACACAACAAGAGAACAAGCGGGATCCTCTTCTTCCTCGGAAAGTGCCTCGTGAGCTGGCAGTCGGTCAAGCAGCAGGTGGTGGCCATGTCCAGCTGCGAGGACGAGTACATAGCGGCCTCCACCGCCTACACTCAGGCTCCCTGGCTTGGTCGACTTCTTGGTGATCTCCTCGGTCGAAGAACCCCGTGTTCCACAAATGGAGCAAGCACATCCGGGTGAGGTATCATTTCATCCGACGATGTTTCGATGAAGGGAGCATCACGACGAGCTACATCAACACCAAGTATCAGCTTGCGTATCTGCTCACAAAGCCTCTTGGGCGGATCAGGTTCCTTGGACTCTGCTCTAGGATTGGGATGGTCCAGCCTTCCCACAAGACAACACACAAGACTTAGGGGGAGAATGATGGATAAGTCTCTGTATTTTTGGTCTTTGTGGGGTTGCAGCACACATGGTCCTTGGCAGTTAGGATAGAGTGATGGCGTGTGGTAGCGCTTCGTTGGGAGACCCCAAGAGAAAGGTGTGATGAGCATAGCAACAAGTTCTCCCTCAGTAAGAAACCGAGGTTATCGAACCAGTAGGAGGAAGCAAACATCTCAAAGGTGTTGCTAGCAACTTGGAGACCTGCACAACGCAAACTCAAGACTTTGCCCCAACGAACAATGAGGTTGTAAATCTCACCGGTTGCTGTAACAAAGGATTAAATGTATGGTATGGAAGGTAATAGTGGTTTGCAGAAAGTAAACAAGAACAGTGGAAGATGTATCAATGGTAAAGATTGAACCGAGGTCCATAGTTCACTAGAGGTGTTCTCCTTTATATAACAAACATGGCATGCTGGGTAAACAAATTATAGCAGGGCAATTGATAGGACTGAGCAAGGCATAACAATGCAATACTAGACATTCATGATCCTATGCGATTCGATTGGGCAATACAACAAGATACATAGATCGCCATCCAACTGCATCTATGACTAGAAATCCACCTTCAGGTTAACATCCGAACCCCCTCCAGTATTAAGTTGCAAGCAATAGATAACTGCTTTAAGCAAAGTGTGTAAGGTAAACAATCCACTCGTTCCATGAACAAGAGACCGTTGTTTTCTCCCTAGTGGCAACATCACATCTACAACCTTAGAGATTTCTGTCACTTCCCTTAGATTAAATAGAGGCATGAACCCACTATCTAGCATAAATACCCCCTCTTGGAGTCACTAGCATCTACTTGGCCAAGATATCTACTAGAAACAGAGAGCATGCAAGATCACAAACAACACAGACATGATAGAATCAATAAGACAAAACCATTAATCAATGTGACATAGTAATCTCAATATCCATCAAATCCCCGCAAACACAACATGTATGATTACAAATAGATGATCTTGATCATGAACGGAGCTCACAAGATCGAAACATGGTAGCACAAAGGAGGAGGTACAACCATCTATCTACTACATGGACCCGTAGTCCAAGGTGGAACTACTCACACTTCATACCGGAGGCTGGCATGATGAAGAAGAAGGCCTCCGGGATGACCTCCCCTCCAGTAGGGTGCCGGGAAGAGCTTGGATTCCCCAGGTCTAGGGACGATGGTGGCGGCGTCTACAGACAGTTTTGTGGAATATTGATTGGCTACTTAGGGTTTTGGCATTGGGGGGTATTTATAGGCGAAGAGGCGAGGCAGGGGCGGCCAGGGTGGTCACACCCCCCAAGCGTGGTTAGGGTTAGCCCGCGCCACCAGGGGGTGTGGCCCCTTGGTGCCTCCCCTCCATCTCGTACTCTGGCTCTGTGTTCCCCACGGTAAAATATTGACTTTGGCTTTTGTCCCGTCCAATTCCGAGCATATTGATTTTCTGCCTTTCTGGAACCAAAAGCAGAAGAAAATAGGCATCTGGCACTGTGGCATCTTGTTAATAGGTTAATACCAGAAAACATATTAAAACACCTCAAAGTGTAGACAAAGCAAAGCAAAGTATATACTAAACAAGCATGAAACAGCAAAAATTATAGATACGTTTCCGACGTATCATAGAGCATCAAGGACATCTATGACTTCCTTTAGGACATCATCTTAGACTAGCATCTAGCATATGTTTGGCTGGTTAGCAGCCTATAAATATGTATCCCCAACCCTTGTGGTTGGCATGGCATTTGTGTGAGTTTGTGTAAGAAATAAAACCAGAAAATTGCCCCAACTCCTAGTGTCATCCTCTTCTTCAATGAAAGTAAATTTAGATATCCTATCACGCCGACCTTAGGCCTCTTTTCCTAGTAGTGACGTCACAAATAGTAGGCATATGATTAAAAGGAAACTAATCTTGGGGAATGCTTCACCTATAAGGAAAAGTTTTCTGGACTATTAACCGTGTGGGTTGTCTCTGATTCTTTTTAACATAATTGCTGATATGTTAACCATCTTAATAGCATGGGTCAAATAGGATGGCCTAGTTGGGGGTCGCATCCCTCATTTGGTGAAGGGAGGGGTTTCCATACTTCAGTATGTAGATGATACTATAATGTTTATGGAGCATGATTTGGAGAAGGCCCTAAACATGAAGTTAATCTTAAGCATATTTGAACAACTATCTGGTTTAAAGATAAATTTTTATAAGCGTGAAATTTTCTGTTTCAGAGAAGCAAAGGACATGCAACATCAGTACAAGCAGATTTTTGGCTGTAAAATTGGTTCCTTACCTTTCCGATACTTGGGTGCACCTATCCATTCTAAAAAATAGCATAATGTAGAATGTAATCCTGTTGAGAGTCGTTTTGTTTTCAAACTTGGGTGTTCGCAAAGTAGTATGCTCTCATATGGAGATATACTGGTTCTTATAAATTATGTTCTCACTAGACTATGTTGAACCCAAGCACACCGCTAAGAGAGACGGCAAAGGCAAGAACCCCTTTGAAAAGAAGGAGGCAGTTTTCCACACTTTCCTTGGCACCCCCACCGTCCGACAACAAAAGACCTCCATGAGGATACTGATGGCCACTCTACCCCCAGTTCCCCAGTACCTGCGCTGGTCGGAGATTCCAATTACCTGGGACAGGAAGGATCACCCAGACCTCATCTCTACGGAGAACCAATACGCCATGGTAATCAACCCCCTGATTGACGGCAATGAGTTCACCAAATGTATGGTGGATAGTGGAAGCAGCATCAACATCATGTACCTGGATACACTGCAGAAGATGAACTTGCGGAGGCAAACCTAAGGCGGACCGACACCATCTTCTACGGCGTAGTTCCTAGTGGGTAGGCTCGGTCCCTTGGGTGCATCACACTTCAGGTTGCCTGTGGTGATGTTAATAATTACCGCCAAGAGCGCATGACCTTTGAGGTGGTCCCCTTCAAGAGCGTGTACCACGTCATATTAGGCCGCGGCATATTCCACACCTTCATGGACAAGCCATGCTTCGTCTACAACAAACTCAAGATACCCGGACCAAACAGCGTCATCACCATATCCAGAAGCTTTACCAAAGCAAGGGACTGCGAGATTGGAGAAGCAGCCTACGCAGAAGTTGTCCTCTACAGCGAAGAATTCAAGGAGATCCAGCGCAAGGTTGATGCCTCGGAGATGCCCGCGTCAAAGAAACAGATTTTTAGCTCCGCCCCAGCATTCAAGGCCGCCATCGAGACCAAGCCGGTGGAACTTGTGGAAGGCGATGCCTCCAAGACCACCGCCATTGGGACAAACCTGGACCCTAAATAGGAAAGCACGCTCGTCGAGTTCCTCCATGAGAATAGGGACATCTTTGCCTAGCAACCTGCTGACATGAAAGGTGTACCTAGGGAACTTGACGAGCACAGCTTGAATATTGACCCAAAATGTAAACCAGTGAAACAACCTCTACGATGCTTTGGAGATGATAAGAGACACGCCATAGGCAAAGAGATAGCTAGGTTACTTAAGGATAGTTTTATCCGAGAAGTCCTTCACACCCAATGGGTGGCCAATCCTATACTTGTCCCTAAAAAGGGAACCAAGGAATTAACAATGTGCGTTGATTACACTGGCTTGAACAAGGCATGTCCCAAAGATCCGTTTGCTTTGCCTCGCATTGACCAAGTCATTGACTCGACGACTAGCTCGGAACTTTTGTGTTTTCTCGATGCATACTCAGGATACCACCAGATCACGATGAGGAAGTCGGACCAATTGGCCACTTTGTTCACTACACCCTATGGTACATTCTGCTATGTTACGATGCCCTTTGTAACACCCCAGCTTTAGATAATCATTATTTAGGGTTGATTGTGCATTGCATGAGCATCATCTCTTTAAACTTTGCATTAAAGAAGAATAAGCAAAACCCTAAACCCTAACCCTTTCCTCTCTATTTGAGATCAATTCAAATAGTTTTGATTTTGAAAACTACCAAATTTATTGAAGCCCAAATGGACTAGTAGGGCTCCACAGATGTTTTACAAACCCTCTGGTAATTTTTGAATGATTCAAAAACATTTTGGAAATTCAAATACAAAGTGGAAAACACAAATTAGGAATTGAGAATTTTTTTCAGAAAAAAAAGAGAGCAGCAGCCTTGACAGGCCCAGCCCAACTCCCTTCTCTCCTCTCCTCTCTGCCGCCCACCTGCGCAGCCGCCAGCAACCGTCGCGGCCCATCCTCGGCCCAAGTCAGGCCCATACCCTTTCAGCCACCTAACACCGTTGTCCTCCTCGCCGATGGATCCTGGAAGCAGCTCGGTGGCCGCTCGCCCGCCGCCGGTGAGCGCCAAGATACGCGCCACCGCCCCCGGACGCCTACAAGTGTCGCGGCCTCGACGAAGACGAACCCTAGATGCCACTTCCTCCCTTCCCCTTTCTCTCTGGCTCTCGCACATGCAAGTCCGAACCCTAGCCCGCAGAACCACCGCCGATTCCGTCGTCTCCGGCCACCCTAAGCCTCGCCGAGCAGCTCAGGAGAAGCGTCGTGTCTCCCTCTTCCTCCTCCGTGAAGCGTTCTTGCTGGGATGCCCCAAATCGCCGGAATCAAGCACGTCTTCTCCGTCATCGACGCCGGCCGTCGTCGCCATTCACGCCGTTCAAGACCTCCCCGCGCTTCTCCGTCACGACCTTGAGAACCAGGGTGATCACACGGACCTCGCTGACCCCTTTTCCCTCCCCCTCTCGCTCTGTTGCTTGCTCGCACCATGCGTCGCCCTCTGCCGCTGTTGTCCACTGTCGGAGATGTCGCTCCGGCGACCTAACCCAAGCGGCGCCGCCACCTTGAGGTCGCCCGCGTAGAGCCGCATCCAACGCACCCCTCTGCGCCAGCCCGCTCGTTCCCTAGCACCGCCAAAACCTGTCGGCCGACAAGCTCTCCGGCGAGTCCTGTAGGGCGCCTGCGTGGCTTGCCAACGTGGCACCGGCCCCACCCGTTAGTGGCAGTGGATAGCCCCTGCCTCGGTGAGAAATAACCAAACCGCCCCCTGTCCCACTTTGCTTGCGTGGAGGATGAGGTGGCCAGAGGCCCACCTGTCTGTGTTTGTGGCTAGCCCAGCCTCGGGGTAAAAAGGGATTTCCAGATTTATTTAAATTAAGAAAAAGTTTAAGAATTTCAGAAATTGTTTGAATATTGTAAATTCAATAACTTATTATTTATAGTCAGAAAAATACAAATAATATATCAAAATGTTTAGAAAAATGATAACTACCGCTTTAAGCTATAATCATGCATTGTTAAGCAACTTAAATGACAATTTTAATTATAAGAACATAGTAACCCCTCACAGGTGATTCCGGAGTTTCGCCGAGTTAGGATTTTCACCCCTCGGAACCCTGATTATGTTGTCGAGCATGCCTTAGGGTTACATTTCAAAGAAAATTAACCTGTCATATCATCATGCTTGCTTGAGCATTGCATCGATGCCATGTGTTGATTGTTTTCCCTCTCTTTCCAGTGTTTGGTTCTTCCCAGTAGAATACGAGATCGAGATCGAAGACCATCGAAGATCGACGAACAATACTTGACCAACTCTAACCAAGTCAAGTTCAAGGCTCCCGAAGATCTGTTTATATGTCATCAACTGGCAAAGGCAAGCATAGCCCCTCCATGATATAATCCTATGATTTCGAAAGCATTTCAATTATTGCCATGATGCATACAATTCCACCGTGGTCTCTTATCGATAGAGAGAGTATCCTATCTGTTGCATTACTCCCTTTGAGCTTATATTACCTGATCCACTGCTCCTAGCATAACTATGTTTGGCTTGTGTGCTGCTAGAGCTTATATATGTGTCTTGCTTAGCCATGCTTAGCTGTTGAGTCTGGTTCATCCAGATGATGTATCAGATGCAAGGAATCTAGTATGACGGGAGAACATGATGAGATGAGAACAGTGATATGAGATTAAATATGCTAAGGCTTGTATGGGAGGCCACGGTGGGATGTGGTTTTTCTAGTCCCATGCTCGCCACCCTTAGGACCATAGGTTCTTTCCTCTTGAACCAAGACGAGTGTACAACCACACGGGGTAAATGGGGACCCCATGATTGACTAACTTTCCTAGTAGATTCCATGAGTCACATAGTTCGGGCGTTCCATTCGACATACACATTGAAAACGTTTTCAAAAGAAGGAGGTGAAGGAGGTGCATTCATACAGGTAGGGAAGCGTGGACCGGGTTGCTTGGGGTTGATGGAGCCCCTGGTGAACCAACCTCGCCTCACATCTTTAAGTAACAGCTTCGGGATTTGACCCGTTACGGCGGAACCATACTTATTGCATGACTCATGGTCTCGGCGAAAGCAAGGTAAAGGTCGTGTCCAACCACACCCTCTGTCAGCACACCAAGGAAGTGTGTCAAGTGGCAATAAGAGTCGGTTGGTACGTGTGGGTAAAGTTGTACACCCCCGCAGGGTAATAATCTTTCAGAAAGCCATGTCCACGGTTATGGACGACTTGGGAACAGATGGGAGATCATAGAGAACATGAACCTAATCGTAAAACTTGGCGACTAATGATTGTTAAGGATGCTTCCTCATGGGTACGAGGGGGTGATCCTAGTTGGTAAATAATGATGACTTGGTGGATATCAAAAGATGATGATCAATACCTTGGATATGTCGCTCTCTTATCCCCTTTTAAAATACTCTGACTAGACGAGCTTCTTTTCTCTCTTGTTTTATAAACAAATGTGGCTTTATGCAAAACAACTCCACCAGCCATAAGTCTTGCAGAGTACACCCTGTACTCACCCTTGCTTTGTTGATACTTTTGGCAGAGTAAGTGTTCCTGGAAGATCAGTTTGGTACTACATCGACATCGACGAGTAGCTTGGGGTTCCCGGCCGGCAGCCTGGAATCTATGGGCTGGGACGTCATCGTTATGCTTCAGGCCTCTTAGGCCATTTGTTAAGTTTGCTATACTTAATAGCATAATTTTCCTTCCATTGTTTGATGTTTGTGGTCAGTGACCTTTGCTTGTAATAATTTTGTTCTCTTCTTAGTTATGAGCTTGCTGTAATAAATTTTGTGTCATAGGGCCACTGCCGTGTTACCGATTCTTCACTGGATATTCTCGAGCTCAAGGTTAAGCTTATTTTAGACGAAGGTCTAGGATTTGTTTAGCCCTGATCCCGGGGGTGTCATAGTTCTTGGTACCAGAGCAGTACCGACCATAGGAAAACCTTGCTAGTGGTCGATGTTGAGTCTAGTGTTTGTGAAAACTATTTTAAAAGCTGAAAAGTATTTGCAAAAACTCTAGTATGCTTCTTTTACTCCTTATCCAGTTTCGCTCTAACTCTGGGTCATCTTATCTTGTGTTGACTTTGGAAAAGTTTTGATATCTCTTCTAATCTTTCTAAACTTAGGTGCCTTCTTGGCATGTCGTTTCTCAACCAGTTGACCTAGTGTTGAGTTCTCTAGAGTTGTGTGTGTTGTGAATTCCTTGTTTCCCTTTGCTCTTGTTCATCTGATAGATCCCTTTCTATCATGATCTCCCTATCCTTCGGATCCACAATATTATATTGTTGGGTCTGCAGTATTCTGTTCTAGGCTTCGAGGTTTCCTTTCGCCTCGTGTGCCTCCTTTTTGTTTGTTTGGGTACTTCAGAAGGTGTTCCTTCTCTTGGAAGCTACCTTGTGATTACTACCTTGTAGTGTACGCTATGTCACTCAAGTAGTAGTTACTTCTTTTCCGGGTTTTAACCCTTGGACTTGAACCTAAGATCCCCGATTATGCTGGATTCTGGTGTTGTGAATCTTGTACATGAAGATGACCTTTAACCCAAGAGCCATTCCTTTGACCCCTGTCGTTAATGCTCACACATTACCTCAGGATGGCTGGTACGAAAATTCTAGCCTTCAAGCTTGTGGTTATTGTCGCAATTAAATTGTGACAGCTGAGGACTTCCCCTACCACATTCTATGGCAGATGTTCTTTGATGGAACCAAAAAGATCACGACAAGAGTACTCCTCGAGAGTCTCACATCTGTACTCGTGACTCTGCCACACCTTATCCTTCTTATGCATTGGTTTTCGGAAGATTGTTAAACTATGCATCCACATCTCGGGATTCTAACCTGAGCATGTTCATTTTCCCTTGTTGTGTTCCGACCTTTGTCTACCAGTTGGTAGCCAAGTAGTACTGTGCATTGGTGTCTTCCGAAACAAGATACTCTTGTGGTTCGTCAAGACAAACCATTTCGGTATGACTAGGAGAAACAAACTCTAGTACCTCGTCATATCTAAGACCAGGTCGAAGTGTTGTAATCCGCAGATTACGAGGCATTGATTGGCTTCTGTCTGTTCTACCTTAAAGTGTCACACTCTTTTATACTAAGATGTCATGTTGAGTTTCATGAACCCTTAATGAAGTGATGCTCTTACACATCTTTACCCACCCTTCCTCGAGCTTTCGTGCTCATGAGTGATTCGTGTGCGTAATAATGTGGTTATCTGAGATTCTTAGCAATTATTATTGTTTCAATCTCCAAGGACATTTTTATCATTCTTAGCGTGATTGGTTAACCCTGTCACTAAGCATAGGATGATTGTGCTACCAAGTCCGTTATTCCGGTACACTCTCTTTGGTCGAAGAGTTAGGCTTGTGCCGAAGCTCCAAGACTATGTTCCCTTGCCTTATCAAGCAAGTTTCCTCTCGAGCTAAGTGACATACCGGTGGTTCATGATATTCTAGATGTCTACTAGAAGTATTGCCATGTTGCCACATGACCGTGATGTCAAGTTCTTGAGTAAGCAAGTTCTCTGAACTGCACTTTTCTCCAAGGATCCGTATTGGATACCCCTGAACTAGTTGGCTGAGCTTAAACAAAAAACTTGGAGAGTTGTAAGACAAACGTTCTATCCGACTCAGTTCTTTCTTAAAGGGATGTCTAGTTTTGTCTGTGTTGAAGAAAGATAGTATTTCCTTCGTGGACATGTTATCTTCCCCTATCTTTGATTTGATTTGGGTTATCATCAAATCAAACTCAGTTCCAAGGACTATATTGATAATGTTTCTTCTTGTGATGTTTCACTGGGATACATCTTCATGTCCTCTGGTATGACCAGTATTTTTGTCTTGTTCACGCAACATATGAGTCCATCTTCTTGGAGTGTCTTGATAAGTTTGTCGTTGATCCCATCGACGACATCCTCATCTTCTCCATAATAGATTTGGTTCATATGGAACATTTGGCATTAATGTTGGAAACTTTCGATAACCATCTACGAGTCATCTCAAAGTATGAGTTCTGAATGTTAGAAGTAACCTTCTCTGATTCACGAGCAATTGTTGAAAGATGTCGCCGTGGATTCGAGTAGAGTTAGCTCCGTTCCCTAAGGACACATGTGTGTATTGTTGTTAGCACCTTATGTGTGTGCAGTTGTCTCTCGACAAGTTGTAAATACCTGGGTCTAGCAATTTAGCTCAGTCTTTTGGAGCTTTACACTATAGTCCCTGTCTTGAGAATCTAGTAACTTTACCTTTGCGGTAAATATTGCAAACTTTCTATTCATACATGCTGAGTCTGAAATATCATTCCACCTAACCAAAGTTGAATCTCAAGCAGCAATGATGGTTGGTGTTCCTCAAGGTTTTGACATGGGTCTCTTTGTAAATCTGGCAAGATTGATGTAATGGTTAACACAAACTTAGCCGGAAAGACATATCGTCATATTCTCTTAAATCAGCAGTAACAACCACTCTTCATGAGGCTTCTTCTATAATTCAATACAGGAGTTGTGCTTATGGTTTTCTTTGTATCCGAAGTCCGACCTTTACTTGATGTTTGATTTCTCGAACATCGAGGAGAATCTTTAAAGTAGTGTTGCTAAATGTCTCTCGGTCAATCCTCCAGACCCTTTTATGTTGGCAAGTGTTTGGTTGTGCCAAGAAATTGAAGTCTGAGAATGAAGTTTCTTTCTTCTCGTGTCATTAGGAATCTTCTTACATATTCATCTAGTGGTGTAAAGTGATATCATTATCTTTGGCAAAGATTTTGATAACTCTGGATGAATAAAGAGTTTCCTTTGTTTTCTCAACCATGTTTAAGAGTGACTATGATTTTGATAATCAGAAGTTTTTCTTGATACATGTTTATTGTGACTTTTATGAGTCCTCTCCACCAAAATACCTTCCTATCTTGGCCTTCTGTTGAATGAAAAAGTGACTCTTCTGTTTCAAAATTAGTTCAACAGCTTGGTTTTGTTGATCCACATCTTTGCAACCTAAAATCTCTACTTAAGTTGTTTAGTAGAGGTTCCCTATCGAAGTCTGTGGTCAAGTTCTTTCTGTTGGGAGCTTTCTTCTTCAGAAGCTTCAAAACCTCCTGTAAGTTCCATGGTCTCAATCCTTATGAAGACCATCTATCTAACAACTTGAAACCATCTCCTTCTGCTTCCTCCTTTACCTTGATGTGTTTCATGTTGTTACCTCAGAGTTGTTTCTAAACACTCCATCCATGAGTTGACCATGAGATACTTCGTGTGTTGCTTAGTGTTTTTCCCTCTTACCTTTAGAGTGACCATGTTTCTTTCTCTCTCTGTCTCTCTTCCTACCTTTGGAATCTCGGGTCGAGATTCTCGTAAGGGGGATAGAGCTATAACACCCCAGCTTTACATAATCATTATTTAGGGTTAATTGTGCATTGCATGAGCATCATCTCTTTAAACTTTGCATTAAAGAAGAATAAGCAAAACCCTAAACCCTAACCCTTTCCTCTCTATTTGAGATCAATTCAAATAGTTTTGATTTTGAAAACTACCAAATTTATTGAAGCCCAAATGGACTAGTAGGGCTCCACAGTATTTTAAATGTTTTACAAACCCTCTGGTAATTTTTGAATGATTCAAAAACATTTTGGAAATTCAAATACAAAGAGGAAAACACAAATCAGGAAAAGCGAAATGTTTTTCAGAAAAAAAGAGAGCAGCAGCCTTGCCAGGCCTAGCCTAGCTCCCTTCTCTTCTCTCCTCTCCTCTCTGCCGCCCACCTGCGCAGCCGCCAGCAACTGTCGCGGCCCATCCTCGGCCCAAGTCAGGCCCATACCCTTTCGGCCACCTAACACCGTCGTCCTCCTCGCCGATGGATCCTGGAAGCAGCTTGGTGGCCGCTCGCCCGCCGCCGGCGAGCGCCAAGATGCGCGCTGCCGCCCCCGGACGCCTACAAGTGTCGCGGCCTCGACGAAGACGAACCCTAGATGCCACTTCCTCCCTTTCCCTTTCTCTCTGGCTCTCCCATGCGCAAGTACAAACCCTAGCCCGCAGAACCATCGCCGATTCCGTCGTCTCCGGCCACCCTAAGCCTTGCCGAGCAGCTCAGGAGAAGCGTCGTGTCTCCCTCTTCCTCCTCCGTGAAGCATGCTTGCTGGGATGCCCCGAATCGCCGGAATCGAGAACGTCTTCTCCGTCACCGACGCCGGCCGCCGTCGCCATTCACACCGTTCAGGACCTCCCCGCGCTTCTCCATCACGACCTTGAGCACCAGGGTGAGCACGCGGATCTCGCCGACCCCTTTTCGCTCTCCCTCTCGCTCTGTTGCTTGCTCACATCGTGCGCTGCTCTCTGCCGCTGTTGTTCGCCGTCGGAGACGTCGCTCCGGCGACCTAACCCAAGCAGCGCCGCCACCTTGAGGTCGCCCGCGTAGAGCCGCGTCCAACACACCCCTCTGCGCCAGCCCGCTCGTTCCCTAGCACCGCCAAACCCCGTCGGCCGACGAGCTCTCCGGCGAGTCCTGCGTGGCTTGCCAACGTGGCACCGGCCCCACCCGTCAGTGGCAGTGGGTAGCCCCTGCCTCGGTGAGAAATAACCAACCCCCCCCCCTGTCCCACTTTTCTTGCGTGGAGGCTGAGGTGGCCAGAGGCCCACTTGTCTGTGTTTGTGGCTAGCCCAGCTTCGGTGTAAAAAGGGATTTCCATATTTATTTAAATTAAGAAAAAGTTTAAGAATTTCATAAATTGTTTGAATATTGTAAATTCAATAACTTATTATTTATAAGTCAGAAAAATACAAATAATATATCAAAATGTTCAGAAAAATGAGAACTGCCTCTTTAAGCTATAATCATGCATTGTTAGGCAACTTAAATGACAAGTTTAATTAGAAGAACATAGTAACCCCTCACAGGTGATTCTGGAGTTTCGTCGAGTTAGGGTTTTCACCCCTCGGAACCCCGATTAAGTTGTCGAGCATGCCTTAGGGTTACATTTAAAAGCTAATTAACCTGTCATATCATCATACTTGTTTGAGCATTGCATCGATGCCATGTGTTGATTGTTTTCCCTCTCTTTCTAGTGCTTGGTTCTTCCTGGTAGAATACGAGATCGAGATCGAGATCGAAGACCGAGATCAAGACCATCGAAGATCGACGAACAATACTTGACCAACTCTAACCAAGTCAAGTTCAAGGCTCCCGAAGATCTGTTTATCTGTCATCAACTGGCAAAGGCAAGCATAGCCCCACCATGATATAATGCTATGATTTTGAAAGCATTTCAATTATTGCCATGATGCATACAATTCCACTGTGGTCTCTTATCGATAGATAAAGTATCCTATCTGTTGCATTACTCCCTTTGAGCTTATATTACCTGATCCACTGCTCCTAGCATAACTAGGTCTGGCTTGTGTCCACTACTAGAGCTTATATCTGTGTCTTGCTTAGCCATGCTTAGCTGTTGAGTCTGGTTCATCCAGATGATGTATCAGATGCAGAGAATCTAGTATGACAGGAGAACATGATGAGATGAGATCAGTGATATGAGATTAAATATGCTAAGGCTTGTATGGGAGGCCACGGTGGGATGTGGTTTTTCTATTCCCATGCTCGCCGCCCTTAGGACCCTAGGTTCTTTCCTCTTGAACCAAGACGAGTGTACAACCACACGAGGTAAATGGGGACCCCATGATTGACTAACTTGCCTAGTAGATTCCATGAGTCACATAGTTCGGGCGTTCCATTCGACATACACATTGAAAACGGTTTCGAAAGAAGAAGGTGAAGGAGGTGCATTCATACAGGTAGGAAAGCGTGGACCGGGTTGCTTGGGGTCGATGGAGCCCCTGGTGAACCAACCTTGCCTCACATCTTTAAGTACCGGCTTCGAGATTTGACCCGTTACGGTGGAACCATACTTATTGCGTGACTCATGGTCTCGGCGAAAGCAAGGTAAAGTTCGTGTCCAACCACACCCTCTGTCAGCACATCAAGGAAGTGTGTCAAGTGGCAATAAGAGTCGGTTAGTACGTGTGGGTAAAGTTGTACACCCCTGCAGGGTAATAATCTTTCAGAAAGCCGTGTCCACGATTATGGACGACTTGGGAACGGATGGGAGATCATAGAGAACATGAACCTAATCGTAAAACTTGGCGACTAATGATTGTTAAGGATGCTTCCTCATGGGTATGAGGGGGTGATCCTAGTTGGTAAATGATGATGACTTGGTGGATATCAAAAGATGATGATCAATACTTTGGAGATGTCTGTAGGGATTCGTAGCATGGAAAACAAAAAATTTCTATCACATACAATCAAACAAGCCAAGATCTATCTACTAGATTGTAGCAACGAGTCGATGGAATAACTCACCCTCGAAGATTCCAAAGTGTTTAACGAGAGCGGATTCTCGTGGGTGATGTAGTCGTACTCTTCCCGATCTCAAGATCGCGTAGACGATCCTTCCGGCGCTGCGTTCTGGCAGCGCTTCCGTAGTCGGTCACACGTTCGGTACTCGACTAAGACCTTCCTCTCCCTTGTTCCAGCAGGCAGCGGAGGTTGTAGCACTCTCCTCGCGATTCCGGCAGCACAACGGCGTGGTACCAGAAGTAGAGGGGAGATCTCGCAGGGCTTCGCCTTAAGCCGGAGCGAGTATGGTGGAGTATGAGAGAGTCCCTCGACGATCTAGGGTTTAGACACGCCGAGGAGGAAGCTTGGCCGGCGGCTAGGGTTGCTAGGAGGCGGCGGCGGCTTGACCTAGGGCGGCGGCGGCGGCAGCAGGTGGCGGCGCCGGCGGCTTAGGGTTTGGAGGCGGGGATCTTATGTGTCTAGGAGGGGAGCCCTGCCCCTCCTTATATAGGTGGAGGGGCCGGCCGGCCAAGGGGAGGGGAGTCCCTCCCCAACTCCGCTTGGAGGTGGGCCGGCGGTGGAGGAGGGACTCCTCCCCAACTCGGTTGCTTCCTCTTTCTCCACTTCCCAAAAATAGCCGTTTGACTTTCAAACTTGGTGTTTGACTTTTCAAACTAGGATTTGATTAATCCATTTATTTTGTTCAGCGATGACACCGAGTACATGATGCAATCATATAAAATTTATATAACACATTCATGTACCCTTCCCCTCCGGAGTGCCGGACATTCCGGAACCTTCTAGAACATTCCCGATGAAAACACCGGAACCATTCTCCAACTCCGAAACGGGACTTTCCTTATATGAATCTTATTCTCCGGACCATTCCGGATCTCCTCATGATATCCCGAATCCCATTCGAGACTCCTAACAACATTCGGTCTCTTTCTCATCATTCCATAACTACTCAAACAACGTTGAATCCTTAAGTGTGTCTCCCTACGGTTCGTGAATTATGCGGACATGATCGAGACACTTCTCCGATCAATAACCAATAGAGGAATCTGGAAATTCATATGGCTCCCACATATTTCTACGATTACTTTGCGATCGAATGAACCACTTACATACGATACCAATTTCCCTTTGTCTCACGATAGTTTACTTATCCGAGGTTATGATCGTCGGTATCTCTGCATACCTAGTTCAACCTCGTTACCGATAAGTACTCTTTTCTCGTTCCCGTGATATGTGATCCCTTGTGAGCCAGTCACATGCTTGCAAGCTAATTGGATGACATTTCACCGAGAGGGACCAGAGTATATCTATCCGTCATATGGATGGACAAATCCCACTCTTGATCCATGTGTTTCAACCAATACTTTCCGAACACTCAATGCCACCTTTATAGCCACCCAGTTACGGTGTGGTGTTTGATGTCATCAAAGCATCCATCCGGTAAAGGTGATATGCATGATCTCATGGTCGAAGGAATTAGGTTACTATGTATCAGAAAGCATATAGCAATTGAACTATTAAAATGACTTGATCTTTATGCTATGCTTATCTATAGGAGTATGTCCATCATATCATTCTCCTAACGATATGATCTTGTTAATAACATCTCAATGTTCATGATAGGGAAACCACAATCATTTATTAACCAACAAGCTAGTGATGTATAGAGGCTTTACTAGGGACTTCATATTAAGTTTACAAATCACACAAGTATTAATGTTTCCTTGTTAATACTATTATAGCATGAATGTAAACATTTATCATAAACACAAAGATATAATAATAACTACATTTATTATTGCCTCTAGGGCATATCTCCAACAGTCTCCCACTTGCACTAGAGTCATCTAATCTAGATTACATGGTAATATACCGAACACCCATGGCAGTTTGGTGCTGGTCATGTTTTGCCCTCGGGAGAGGTTTAGTCAATGGATCCGCCACATTCAGATCTGTGTGTACTTTGAAAATATTTATATCCCCATCTTGGATATGTTCTCGAATAGCGTGAAAACATAGCTTGATGTGCTTCAGCTTCTTGTGTGACCTTGGTTCTTGCGCATTGGCTATGGTGCCCATGTTATCACAGTAGATAGACATTGGGTCCAGCGCACTAGGAACCACACCCAGCTCTATAATGAACTCTTTCATCCATATCGCTTCTTGTGAAGCCTCTGAAGCAGCTATGTATTCCGATTCAGTTGAAGATCTCGCCACAACGCTTTGCTTTGCACTCCTCCAGCTTACTGCTACACCATTCAAAGTAAATACGTATCCAGATTGTGATTTAGAATCATCCGGATCGGTGTTCCAACTAGCATCGGTGTAACCATTTACAACGAGTTGTTCATCACCTCCATAAGAAAGAACCATATCCTTAGTTCTTCTTAAGTACTTAAGGATGTTTTTGACCGCTGTCCAATGATCCACTCCTGGATCACTTTGATATCTGCTAGTTAAACTAACAGCATATGCAATGTCGGGTCTAGTACATAGCATGGCATACATTAGAGATTCTATGGCTGAGGCATAGAGAGTCTTACTCATCCTTTCTCTATCTTCTGCCGATGTCGGACTTTGAGTTTTACTCAAGGTCGTATTGGGAAACATGGGCAAGAACCCTTTCTTGCTATCTTCCATTCCAAACCTCTTTAGAACTTTGTCCAAATATGTACTTTGTGACAATGATATTTGGCGTCTTGATCTATCTCTATAAATCTTTATGCCTAATATGTAAGCTGCTTCACCAAGATCTTTCATTGAAAAACTATTATTAAAATATTCCTTGACACTATTAAGAAGGTCTACATCATTCCCAATCAACAATATGTCATCTACATATAGTATTAAGAATGCTACAGAGCTCCCACTCACTTTCTTGTAAATACAAGCTTCTCCATAAGTTTGTATAAAACCAAAACTTTTGATCACCTTATCAAAACGTTGATTCCAACTTCGGGATGCTTGCTTCAATCCATAAATGGACCGTTGAAGTTTGCATACCTTGTTAGCATCTTTAGGATCGACAAAACCTTTGGGTTGCATCATATACAACTCTTCATCAATGTCTCCATTGAGGAATGCTGTTTTGACATCCATCTGCCATATCTCATAATCATAATATGCAGCGATTGCTAACATAATCCTCACAGACTTTAGCTTCGCTACCGGTGAGAAAGTCTCATCGTAGTCAACTCCTTGAATTTGTCGAAACCCTTTTGCGACAAGTCGAGCTTTATAGACAGTAACATTACCATCAGCATATGTTTTGTTCTTGAAAATCCATTTGTTCTCGACAGCCTTCCGGCCATCCGGTAAGTCCACCAAAGTCCATACTTGGTTTTCGTACATGGATCCAATCTCGGATTTCATGGCTTCTTGCCATTTATTGGAATCTGGGCTCATCATTGCTTCCTCATATGTCTCAGGGTCATCGGTGTTGTCCACCAACATGACACTCATAACGGGATCATACCAATCTGGAGTGGTACGAGTTCTCGTTGACCTGCGAGGCTCTGTAGTAACTTCAACAGAAGTTTCATGATCATCATCATTAGCTTCCTCTCTAACTGGTGCAGGCACCACAGGAACTTCTTCCGGTGCTGCGTTACTCGTAATTTCGAGAGAAGGTTCGACAACCTCGTCGAGTTCTACTTTCCTTCCAGTCACTTATTTCGAGAGAAATTCCTTCTCTAGAAAGGATCCATTATTGGCAACGAAGATTTTGCCTTCGGATCTATGATAGAAGGTATACCCAATAGTTTCCTTCGGGTATGCTATGAAGACGCATTTTTCCGCTTTGGGTTCTAGCTTGTCCGGCTGTAACTTCTTTACATAGGCTTCGCAACCCCAAACTTTAAGGAATGACAATCTAGGTTTCTTCCCAAACCATAATTCATACGGTGTCGTTTCAACGGATTTAGATGGTGCCCTATTTAAAGTGAATGCGGCTGTTTATAATGCATAACCCCAAAATGATAGCGGTAAATCTGTAAGTGACATCATAGAACGAACCATATCTAAGAGAGTTCGATTACGACGTTCGGACACACCATTACGCTGTGGTGTTCCCGGCGGTGTCAATTGTAAAAGTATTCTGCATTTCTTCAAATGCTCACCAAACTCGTAACTTAGATATTCACCTCCACGATCAGAACGTAGAAATTTAATCTTCTTGTTACGTTGATTCTCTACCTCACTTTGAAATTCCTTAAACTTCTCGAAAGTTTCGGACTTATGTTTCATGAAATAGATATACCCATATCTACTCAAGTCATCCGTGAAGGTAAGAACATAACGATAACCACCGTGCGATGCTACACTCATTGGACCACACACATCGGTATGTATGATTTCCAATAAGTCCGTAGCTCGCTCCATCATACCAGTTACTCATTTTACCCATCAGACATGCTTCGCATCTTTCAAGTGATTCGAAATCAAGTGATTCAAGAAGTCCATAGGAATGGAGTTTCTTCATACGCTTCACTCCAATGTGACCAAGACGACAGCGCCACATATAGGTCGAGTTATCGCTCGATTTCAAACGTTTAGCCTCAATGTTATTAATATGTGTATTTCCACTATCGAGATTCAATAAGAATAGACCATCTATCAAAGGTGCATGTGCATAAAACATATTACTCATATAAATCGAACAACCATTATTCTTGGATTTAAACAAGTAACCGTCTCGCAATAAAAAAGATCCCGATATAATGTTCATGCTTAACGCAGGCACAAAATAACAATTATTTAAGTATAAAACTAATCCCGATGGTAGATGAAGGGGTAGCGTGCCGACCATGATCACATCAACTTTTGATCCGTTTCCCACGCGCATCGTCACCTCGTTCTTTGCTAGCTTCCGTTTATTCTGCAGCACCTGTTTCGAGTTACAAATATGAGCAACCGAACCAGTATCAAATACCCAGGCACTACTACGAGTACTAGTGAGATACACATCAATAACATGTATATCAGATATATCTTTCTTCTTGATGTTGCCGTTCTTCAAATCCGCCAAGTACTTTGGGCAACTCCGCTTCCAGTGACCTTCTCCCTTGCAGTAAAAGCACTCAGTATCAGGCTTAGGTCCAGCCTTGGTCTTCTTCGTCGGCGTGGTAACTTTCTTACCACCCTTCTTGAAGTGTCCCTTCTGCTTAGACTTGCCTTTCTTGAATTTGGTGGTCTTATTGACCAACAACACTTGGTGCTCTTTCTTGATCTCCACTTCTGCAGATTTCAACATGGCAAAGAGTTCTGGCAACGTCTTGTTCATGTTTTGCATGTTGTAGTTCATCACAAAGTTCTTGTAACTTGGTGGTAGTGATTGGAGGACGCGGTAAATCCCCAAAGCATTAGGAATCACTATACCCAAGCTTTGAAGTTTGTTTGCGTGCCCAGACATCTTAAGCACATGCTCACTGACGGAGCTGCCCTCTTCCATCTTGTAGTTAAAGAACTTTTCAGAAGCCTCATAGCTTTAAATTGCCGCATGAGTCTCAAAGATCAATTTGAGATCCTCGACAATATCATATGGGTCTGAATTCTCAAACCTTTTCTGAAGCTCCGATTCTAAACCATACAAGATAGCACACTGAACTGTGGAGTACTGAGTCTTCCGAGTGAGGTAAACATTCTTTACTTCATCGGTAGCATCAGCTGCAGGTGGGTCACCCAGCGGTGCATCCAGCACATAGGTCAAATTACCAGCTGTGAGGACAATCCTCAAATTGCGGAACCAATCCGCGAATTGCTTCCATTGTTTTTCAACTTTTCTTTCTCTAGGAATGCATTAAAATTGATGGTAGGGGCTGCCATTGATCTACAACATATTTGCAATAGTTTAGACTAAGTTTATGACAAATTGAGTTCAAATTAATAATAAAATTAATCTAGGTGAACTCCCACTCAAAACAATATCCCTCACATTGTTTTAGTGATCACACGAACCAAATCCACCACATCAACACCGATCATCACGAGAGTTGATATAGTTTCAATGGCGAACAATCGACATGTTCATCATATCTACTATATGATTCATGCTTTACCTTTCGGTGATCCGTGTTCCGAGACCATGTCTGTACATGCTAGGCTCGTCAAGATCAAACCTTAGTTTCCGCATGAGCAAATCTGGCTTGCTCACATTGTATACACTTGCGGAATCTAACACACCCGATCATCACGTGGTGCTTCAAAACAACAAGCTTTAGCAACGGTGCTAACTAAGGGTGAACACTTTATGACTTGAAATTCATGTGCATGAGGGATCATCTTATAATGCTACCGTTGTCTACTAAGCAATACAAGATGCATAAAGGATTAACATCACATGCAATTCATAATATGTGATATGATATGGCCTTTCTTATTTTGTGCTTCCGATCTCCATCTTCTAGCACGAACATGATCTCCATCATCACCGGCATTGCATCAAGGTCAATGACGCTTCTCCATGGTTGTCGTCCACCGGCTTCAACTATTACAACTACTTTGAATAGACACGCGGGTCTTAACATAAATTAAACACAACCATATGGCTCCTGCCAGTTGCCAACTTACAATAAGGAACATTGCATGCATCAAATATAATCACAATCATGGCCATATCACATCACAGCACACCCCTGCAAAACAAAGTTAGACGCCTCTACTTTCTTTGCATATGTTACGTGGTTTGGGGCTTTTAATAAGTGTTGTTCTAACTTACGAACAAGAACCACAACATTGATACTAGCATTGTTAATCACCCGTTGTAAATTGAATCTTAACTATGCTAGGAGAAACAGGCACCCGCAAAGCCACTTATGCAATACAAGTTGCATGTCAAGCGTGGAGCAAGTCTCATGAACGATGTCATGTAATGTTAGCCCGGGACGCTTCATCCCAACATCCCGCAAGATGCAAAGTACACAAGAAGCAATCGACAATAAAAGCATCAACGCCCACAATGACCATTGTGTTCTACTCGTGCAACAGATCTACATATAGACACAGCTCTGATACCACTGTAGGGATTCGTAGCATGGAAAACAAAAAATTTCTATCGCATACAATCAAACAAGCCAAGATATATCTACTAGATTGTAGCAATGAGTCGATGGAATAACTCACCCTCGAAGATTCCAAAGTGTTTAACGAGAGCGGATTCTCGTGGGTGATGTAGTCGTACTCTTCCCGATCTCAAGATCGCATAGACGATCCTTCCGGCGCTGCGTTCCGGCAGCGCTCCCGCAGTCGATCACACGTTCGGTACTCGACGAAGACCTTCCTCTCCCTTGTTCCAGAAGGCAGCGGAGGTTGTAGCACTCTCCTCGCGATTCCGGCAGCAGAACGGCGTGGTACCGGAAGTAGAGGGGAGATCTCGCAGGGCTTCGCCTTAAGCCGGAGCGAGTATGGTGGAGTATGAGAGAGTCCCTCGACGATCTAGGGTTTAGACACGCCGAGGAGGAAGCTTGGCCAGCGGCTAGGGTTGCTAGGCGGCGGCGGCTTGACCTAGGGCGGCGGCGGCGGCAGCAGGTGGCGGCGCCGGCGGCTTAGGGTTTGGAGGTGGGGATCTTATGTGTCTAGGAGGGCAGCCCTGCCCCTCCTTATATAGGTGGAGGGGCCGGACGGCCAAGGGGAGGGGAGTCCCTCCCCAACTCGGCTTGGAGGTGGGCCGGCGGTGGAGGAGGGACTCCTCCCCAACTCGGTTTCCTCCTCTTTCTCCACTTCCCAAAAATAGCCGTTTGACTTTTCAAACTAGGATTTGATTAATCCCTTTATTTTGTTCAGCGATGACACCGAGTACATGATGAAATCATATCAACTTGATATAACACATTCATGTACCCTTCCCCTCCGGAGTGCCGGACATTCCGGAACCTTCTAGAACATTCCCGATGAAAACACCGGAACCATTCTCCAACTCCGAAACGGGACTTTCCTTATATGAATCTTATTCTCCGGACCATTCCGAAACTCCTCGTGATATCCCGAATCCCATTTGAGACTCCGAACAACATTCGGTCTCTTTCTCATCATTCCATAACTACTCAAACAACGTCGAATCCTTAAGTGTGTCTCCCTACGGTTTGTGAATTATGCGGACATGATCGAGACACTTCTCCGAACAATAACCAATAGAGGAATCTGGAAATTCATATGGCTCCCACATATTTCTACGATTACTTTGCGATCGAATGAACCACTTACATACGATACCAATTTCCCTTTGTCTCACGATAGTTTACTTATCCGAGGTTATGATCGTCGGTATCTCTGCATACCTAGTTCAACCTCGTGACCGGTAAGTACTCTTTTCTCGTTCCCGTGATATGTGATCCCTTGTGAGCCAGTCACATGCTTGCAAGCTAATTGGATGACATTTCACCGAGAGGGCCCAGAGTATATCTATCCGTCATATGGATGGACAAATCCCACTCTTGATCCATGTGTTTCAACCAATACTTTCCGAACACTCAATGCCACCTTTATAGCCACCCAGTTACGGTGTGGTGTTTGATGTCATCAAAGCATCCATCCAGTAAAGGTGATATGCATGATCTCATGGTCGAAGGAATTAGGTTACTATGTATCAGAAAGCATATAGCAATTGAACTATTAAAATGACTTGATCTTTATGCTATGCTTATCTATAGGAGTATGTCCATCATATCATTCTCCTAACGATATGATCTTGTTGTTAATAACATCTCAATGTTCATGATAGGGAAACCACAATCATTTATTAACCAACAAGCTAGTGATGTATAGAGGCTTTACTAGGGACTTCATATTAAGTTTACAAATCACACAAGTATTAATGTTTCCTTGTTAATACTATTATAGCATGAATGTAAACATTTATCATAAACACAAAGATATAATAATAACTACATTTATTATTGCCTCTAGGGCATATCTCCAACAATGTCGCTCTCTTATCCCCTTTTAAAATACTCTGACTAGATGAGCTTATTTTCTCTCTCTTGTTTTATAAACAAATGTGGCTTTATGCAAAACAACTCCACCAGCCATAAGTCTTGCGGAGTACACCCTGTACTCACCCTTGCTTTGTTGATACTTTTGGGAGAGTAAGTGTTCCTGGAAGATCAGTTTGGTACTACATCAACATTGACGAGTAACTTGGGGTTCCCGGCCGGCAGCCTGGAATCTATGTGCTGGGACATCATCGGTATGCTTCAGGCCTCTTAGGCCATTTGTTAATTTTGTTATACTTAATAGCATAATTTGCCTTCCATTGTTTGATGTTTGTGGTCAGTGACCTTTGCTTGTAATAATTTGGTTCTCTCTCAGTTATGAGCTTGCTGTAATAAATTTTGTGTCGTAGGGTCACTGCCGTGTTACCGATTCTTCACTGGATATTCTCGAGCTCAAGGTTAAGCTTATTTCAGACGGAGGTCTGGGATTTGTTTAGCCCTGATCCCGGGGGTGTCACACCCTTCGGGCTAAAAAAACGCAGGTGCTACGTACCAGCGGACAATGCAACATTGCCTACATGATCAAATTGGTCGGAACGTTCACGCCTATGTGGACGATATAGCGGGGATGTCTAAAAAGTCAAACGACTTAATCTCCGACTTAAAAGAAATCTTTGATAATCTCCGGAAATACAACATGATGTTTAACCCTAAGAAGTGCGTCTTCGGGGTTCCAACCAGCAAATTGTTGGGATTCATCGTTTCCCAGCGTGGAATCGAGGTGAACCCGGATAAAATCAAGGCCATCTTAAACATAAACCGTCCGACATGCCTAAAGTACATACAACGACTAACAGGTTGTGTTGCAGCAGTTAGTCGGCTCGTCAGCCGACTTGGAGAGAAGGCTCTGCTGCTGTACAAGTTGCTGAAGAAGACGGACAAATTCACGTGGATGGACGAAGCAGATGCAGCATTGAAGTAGCTCAAGGAGATACTTTCCTCAACGCCTATCCTTGGAGCACCCGAGCCTGGGGAGCCCATGTTAATTTACATGGTGGACACCAACCGGGTAATCAGCATCGTCGTCGTGGTAGAGCAGAAGGAACCAGGCTATGAGCACGGAGTTCAACAACCAGTTTACTATGTAAGAGAGGTCTTAACGGAGTCCAAGCAGCATTACCCGCACTACCAAAAGATAGCTTATGGAGTATTCCTTGCTTCTCGGAAGCTGAGGCACTATTTCCAGGAGCACCCCACCACAGTGGTGAGCAAGACTCCAATCTTCGACATTATCAACAACAACGACGCTACAAGAAGGGTCGTGAAGTGGGGAATTGAACTTTCCGCCTTCGAGATCACCTACAAGAGACACGATGCTATCAAGTCACAAGCCTTGGCAGATTTATCGCAGATTGGACGGAGATGCCATATACTACCCCAATGCCGGAGCCAGAATACTGGTTGATGCACTTTGACAAATCAAATCTACTCAACGGCTCGGGGGCTGGTGTACTGCTACATTCACCAACTGGGGACAAGCTACACTATGTTCTACAGATCCACTTCAAGGCTACGAACAACATGGCGGAGTATGGAGCACTCATTCACGGACTACGCGTAGCCAAGGATATTGGCATCAAGCGCATAGTTTGCTGTGGAGATTCCGACTTGGTTGCCCAGCAGGTGGATGGCACCTGGAACGCGCGGAACCCTATGATGGCGGCATATCGAGACGAAGTGGACGACATAGCCAAGAGCTTCTTGGGCTACGAGGTCAAGTATGTACCTAGGGAGCAAAACGAGGCGGCTGACCTACTGTCTAAGCTTGGATTAGGGCGCAAACGAATTCCTCCTGGTGTTTTCCTAGAGCATCTACGGACACCATCCATGAAGGGAGCGGACATCGACAACCCAGACAGAGTGGACTCTTTCGTCCACATGGTGGCAAAGGTCCCTCCGGCTTGGACAAAACCGTTCATGGAGTATCTCGAACACGGAACTTTTCCCGACGACGAGGTCGAAAGACGGCAAATAGTACGTCGAGCAAAGTTCTATACCATATCAATGGACAACTCTACAAAAGAAGCACTACTAGTGTATACCTTAAGTGTGTTTCCCAGCAAGAAGGTATTGAAATCCTACGCGAAATCCATCTCGGAGATTGCGGGCATCACCCCGCTCCCCGATCGTTGGTCGCTAAAGCTTTCTGGCAAGGATTCTACTGGCTGACCGCGAAGGCGGACACCGACAAGCTGGTTGAGACATGCATGAGATGCCAGTACTATGCCCGACAACCACATGTTCCTGCTAAAAAATTGCGAACAATACCAATAACTTGGTCGTTCGCAGTCTGGGGGCTGGACATGGTTGGTTCGTTGCAGACGACACCATGTGTATTTACGCATCTGCTAGTAGCAGTTGACAAATTCACTAAATGGATAAAAGCTAAACCCATTAGAAAGCTCGATGGGGCAACTGCCCTTAGGTTTGTCCGGGATCTAGTGGTGAGATTTGGTCTCCCACATAGCATAATCACCGATAATGGCAGCAACTTGTCACTGGAGAAGTAAAGGCTTATTGTTGGGACAAAGGCATCTGACTTGACCTTGCATCTGTGGCACATCCATAGTCCAATGGTCGGGTTGAGCTAGCCAATGGATTAATTCTGCAGGGAATCAAGCCACGTCTTGAGGCACAGCTACATAGAGCAGCTGGAGCCTAAGGATGGAAATTTTATCCATGGATCCTGGTATCCACGGATATCCGACCCGATGGGCAAGGGTATGGAGTCCTAATTACATCCATGGATTTCATGGGGCGGATATCCGCTAATTTATGGGGCGGGCATGGGTAGTAGTTTCGCTCCACGGATATCAAACGGATACCCGGCTGACACGTGCGACCCACATGTCAGTGAGATTATTTTTTTATATATGCAATATTTACTAAATAAATGACCCCAAATTTCATGGTCTCAAACGAGAGACTAATTAGTCCACATCATAGTCGACTTGCAACAAAAATATCAGAAGCTCTCATGTGTATGCAATCATGGTCTCGAGTGGAAATGTTAGGTAATTCATTTATACATTTCCACCTTTGTTTCTAACTTCTCTTGTGAAATATGAAATCTAGGTTGTTCCTATTTTTGGCAATTGCATTATGTGATATTCATGGTAATCTCCTTGATGTACAAAAAATTCTTGAAGATGAACAAGAAGAAATGGTACTATTTCTGTAGTCATTTACTTACTTCCATTATTCTTTCTTGTGATGTGTAACTTTGATAAGCTTTAGTGTTTCTTCAATTGTAGGACGCCAATGAATCCATTGTCACCGAGGAATGAGGCTCTAATCATCCAATTTTCAACTCAACATTTCTACTATGCATTGCTATATCTATTGAATGTATGAGATGTTGTATTGGAAATTTGTAATAAAAAGCATTCTCTAAGACTGTTATGAGACATCTATGTACTTTGTGATGTTATCATGTGATATTTTAAGTACTATGTGGTTAAAATATTATTGCTTTGATATTCCTATGTATTATCCATATAATATTTGTTGAAATGCTGCTGAAATGTTGTCGGAAATTGCTATTATATCGTAGTTATGCTGAATGTTATTATGATTATTGTATATAGTGTGTAAACCAATGGATATCCATAGATACTGGATATCCGGCAGGTTTGGATATGGAGCGACATCCATGCCCATGGATATCTTCGTGGGCGGGCTAGAGTGAGTTTCATGGATTTGGATTTGGATTTGGTTTTGCTATATCCGTCCAAACCCGCTCCATTGCCATCCCTACTGAAGCCTGGGCGGAAGAATTGCCATCTGTGCTGTGGAGTTTATGAACTACACCCAACAGATCCACCGGCTACACCCCTTACTTCATGGTATATGGGGCAGAAGCCATCCTTCCTTCTGAGATCCTTCACGATTCACCAAAAGTTGTCGCCTACGACGAAGATGACGCTGAAGAATCCAAACACCTAGATGTGGACATTCTCAAGGAGGAGCGCGTACTGGCATGCCAAAGATCCGCCATATACCAGCAGAAGCTATGCATCTACCATAGTCGTCGTGTTCGGCATCGCTCGTTTAAATAGGGGGATCTGGTGCTCCGACTTAAGAAGAAGAAGTCACACAAATTATCCCCGCCATGGGAAGGACCATTCATCATAAGCAAGGCGCTGCTCAATGGGTCTTACTACCTCGTTGACAATCGTGAACTGAAGGATAGACCCAACGAGGATCATAAGCGTAAGAGACGTGACCCAGATGATGACTACCTGGAGCTTGATCGGCCATGGAACATAGCACAGCTACGTCCTTTCTACACTTAGCATTTTTTATCTATTGTGTACCCCTTATATGATCAATGAAATAAAGCTCTTTCGTTCACTCATATTTCTGAGTCGTTTAATTCCTTTAGTGTTCATTTTTATATCATATAAAACCTTTATGCACGATCTTTGCGATTACACTTGTGATAATTCCGCCTACGGGTGTTAGCTTTAGTTTTCTGGTCTACACGTTCTTTGTCGTTTTTATGTGGATTCTGGAGTAGTGACTTTTGGCACTTATTGTCGGCGATTTTGTGCTTAGGTTATTGACGGTGCAATTGTGTGACACCCCCGGGATCAGGGCTAAACAAATCCCAGACCTCCGTCTGACATAAGCTTAACCTTGAGCTCGAGGATATCCAGTGAAGAATCGATAACACAGCAGTGACCCTACGACACAAAATTTATTATAGCAAGCTCATAACTGAGCAGAGAACCAAATTATTACAAGCAGAGGTCACTGACCACAAACATCAAACAACGGAAGACAAATTATGCTATTAAGTATAGCAAACTTAACAAATTACCTAAGAGGCCTGAAGCATAACGATGAGGTCCCAGCCCATAGATTCTAGGCTGCCGGCCGGGAACCCCAAGCTACTCGTCGATGTCGATGTAGTACGAAACTCGTCTTCAAGGGATCACTTACTCTGCCAAAAGTATCAACAAAGCAAGGGTGAGTACAGGGTGTACTCCACAAGACTTATGGCTGGTGGAGTTGTTTTGCATAAAGCCATCTTTGTTTATAAAACAAGAGAGAGAAGAATCTCGTCTAATCAGAGTATTTTAAAAAGGGATAAGAGAGCGACATCTCCAAAGTATTGATCATCATCTTTTGATATCCACCAAATCATCATCCAATCCTTATCTAGGATCACCCCCTCGTACCCATGAGGAAGCATCCTTAAGCACATGTTGATCTACCAAGTTTTACGATTAGGTTATAGTTCTCTATGATCTTAGAATCTGGTCACCAAGCGTTCATAACCGTGAACACGGCTTTTCGAAAAGATTATTACCCTGCAGGGGTGTCCAACTTTTCCCACACGTACTAACCTTCTCTTAATGCCACATGATTATCCCTCTTCCTTGGAAGGCCGGCAGAGGGTGGTTAGACACGACCTTTACCTTGATTTTGCCGAGACCATGAGTCACACAATAAGTATGGTTCCGCCGTAATGGGTCAAATCCCGAAGCCAATACTTAAAGATGTGAGGCGAGGTTGGTTTACCAGGGGCGCTATCAACCCCAAGCAACCCGGTCCACACTTCCCTACCTGTTATGAATGCACCTTCACCCGGAAAATCTTTCAAAAGGTTTTCTATGCATATGTCGAATGGAACGCCCAAACTATGTGACTCATGGAATCTACTAGGCAAGTTAGTTGCTCATGAGGTTGTCCAGGCCCCGTCTGGTTGTACACTCGTCTTGGTTCCAAAGGCAAGAACTCAGGTCCTAGTGGTGGCGAGCATGAGACTAGAAAAACCACAACCCACCATGGCCTCCCATACAACCCATAGCATGTTTAAACTCATATCAATGATCTCATATCATCACATTCTCCTGTCATACTAGATTCTCTACAGCTGATACATCATCTGGATGGACCAGTACTGACAGCTATGCATGGCTAAGCAAGACACATATAATAGCTCTAGCAGTGCACACAAGCCAAACCTAGTTACGCTCGGAGCAGTGGATCGGGTAATATAAGCTCAAAGGGAGTAATGCAATAGATAGGATACTCTATCTGTCGATAAAATACCATAGTAGAATCATATGCATTATGGCAGGAATTGAAATGCTTTCGAAATCATAGAATGATATCATGGTGGGGGTATGCTTGCCTTTGCCAGTTGATAACAGATAAGCAGATCTTCGGGAGCCTTGTACTTGACTTGTTATAGTTGGTCAAGTATTGTTCTTCGAGCTTCGACGGTTCTGATCTGGGTCTCCGATCACGATCTCGATATCGTATTCTATCGAGGAAGAACCAAATACCGGAAAGAAAGGGAAACAATCAACACATGGCATCGATGCAATGCTCAATCAAGGATGATGATATGACAAGTTGATTAGTACTGAAATAAACCCCTAAAGCATGCTCGACAATTTAATCGGGGTTCCGACGGGTGAAAACCCTAACTCGGGGAAACTCCGGAAGGATATGAGAGGGATTGATTTTGGTCTCTAATTAAACTTTTCATGTAAGTTGATTATCAATGCATGATGATAGCTTAAATAGCTAGTTCTCATTTTTCTGAACATTTTGATATATTATACATATTTTTCTGACTTAAACTATTAGTTATTGAATTTACAAGTTTATATCATTTTATGAAAATATTTAAACCCAATGGAAATTACTTTTTAAACCCAGACACGCCTAGCCACAGTGGCTGACTAGGGGGGCCCAGAGCCACCTCCGCATCCACGCAGGCAGGTGGGACCTGGACCAGGGCTTGACTGGGTCAGACCCTAACCTAAACTTTTTGCACCGCAGAGGCATCTAGCCTCTAAGGCTGGCAGGTGGGACCTGGGCCACGCGGTAGCCACGCGAGCACCACGTCACCACGACGGGTGGCGCGACAGACGGTGGTCGACGGCGACGCTGGAGAGCGCGCGGGGATGCGGGGCTAGGCGCGCTGGACTCGCGCGGGTGCGTTGAGCCAAAAGGCAGCGGAGCCACCTCGGATTAGTCACCGGAGCGACCTCTCCGACAGCGAGCAGCGGCGAAGCTTGCAGATGCTCGTGGATACGATGATACAGCAAGCGCACGACGGATCTGAGAGGTCCAAGCGACGCAGGAGCTCACCAGGAGTGTGTAGAGGCCGGTGGCGAAGCGAGGCGGAGCACGGTTCGATGGCGAGCGGCAGTGGATGGCGGCGGCCGGAGGTATCGATTTGATCGATTGAGAGCACGCTGGCTTGCGAATCTTGGCGGGGAAGAACAAGGAGACGAAGGAGATTCCAACGGTGGCAATGCCTTGGCGAGTGGCGGCCGGAGACGACGGGGCTCCTGCGAGGTGTGCACCTAGGGTTTCGGCCACTAGGCAGGGAAGAGAGTGAGAGGGGTAAAGGAGGATATAGGGTTATCCACGGCGGCGTTGGAGCTCTTATAGACACCGGCGGGCGGTGGCTCTCATCTTGAGGCATGCGTGCATCCTGGCGACGGCGAACGATGTCGGCGGCAACACGGAGGAGCTTGTCCCCGCGAGGAAGACGACGAAACATGGGCGAAGGGGTACTGAGCTAGGCTAGGCTAAGGTGGGCCGGCTGCTGGGCTGCTGCGTGCTACACTGGCGGCAGAAAGGAGGGACAGGGAGATGGGCTACGGCCCAGATAGACTAGGGTTTCTATTTTTTCTGTAAAACATTTCTCTTTTTCTGTTTTCTATTTATGTTTGTATTTTCAAATTCAAATACTGTTTTGGGAATTTCAAAAATTGCCATAGACTTTGTAAAACATTTAAAATAATGTGAGGCCCTTATAACATTTTGGGCTTCACAACTTTTTGACCATTTTCAAAATATTTGAAACCATTTGAAATAGTCACAAAGAGGGGGAATAAACTAGGGTTTAGGGTTTGATTTATTTTCTTCAATGCAATTTTAAGAGATGATGCTCATGCTATGCACAATCAAAACCCTAATTACTATTTAACTAAAACTGGGGTGTTACAGCTCTATCCCCCTTATGAGAATCTCAACCCGAGATTACAAAGGTACGAAAAGGGACAGAGAGAGAAAGAAACAAGGTCACTCTAAAGATAAGAGGGAAACACACTAAACAACACAGAGTACCTCATGGTTAACTCATGGATGGAATGTTTAGAAACAACTATGAGATGACGACATGAAGTACAACAAGGTAACAGAGGAAACAAGAGGAGATGGTTCCAAGTTGTTAGATAGATGGTCTTCGGAAGGATTGAGACCATGGAGCTTCAAAAGAGTTTATGCTTCTGAAAAAGAAAGCTTCCAACAGAAGGAACATGACCATAGACTTCGATAGGGAACCTCTACTAAGCGGCTTAACTAAAGATTTCAGGTTGCAGAGATATGGATCAACAAAACCAAGTTGTTGAACTACTTTTGACACAGAAGGGTCACTCTTTCATCCAACATAAGGCTAAGACAAAAATGTGTTTTGGGTGGAGAGGACTCATAAGAGTCACAAGGAACATGTATCAAGAGAAACTACTGATTACCAAAATCATAGTCACTCTTAAAACATGGCTAAGAAAACAAAGGAAACTCTTTATTCATCCAGGTCTATCAAAATCTTTGCCAAAGATCATGATATCACTTTACACCACTAAGATGAATAGTTAAGAAGATTCTTGGTGACACGAGAAGAAAGAAACTTCATTCTCAGACTTCAATTACTTGACACAACAAGATGCTTGCCAACATAAAAGGGTCTGGCAGATCAACCGAGAGACATTTAGCAACACTACTTCAAATGTTCTCCTTGATGTTCGAGAAATCAAATATCAAGTAAAGGTCAGACTTCAGATACAAAGGAAACCATAAGAATAACTCCTATATAAATCATAGAATAAGCCTCATGAAGAGTGGTCGTTACTTCTGAATCGAGGTATATGGCAAAAGATCTTTCCGGCTAAGTGTGTCAACCATTACAACAATCTTGCCATATTATAGAGAGACCTATGTCAAAACCTTGAAGAATACCAACCATCATTGCTGCTTGAGATTCAGCTTTGGTTAGGTGAAATGATACTTCAGACTTAGCGTGTCCGGATAGAAAGTTTGCAACATTTACCGCAAAGGTAAAGTTACTAGATTCTCAAGATATGGACTACAGCGTATAGCTCCAAGAGACTGAGCTAGATTGCTAGACCCATGTATTTACAACTTGTCGGAGGACATCTGCACACACATAAGGTACTGACAATCAAACACACATGTGTCCTTAAGGAACGGAGTTAACTCTACTCGAATCCACGTCGACATCTTTCAACATTTGCACGTGAACTGGAGAAGGTTACTTCTAACATCCAGAACTCATACTTTGAGATGACTCGAAGATGGTTATCAAAAGTTTCCAACATTAACGCCAAATGTTCCATATGAATCTAATCTATCATGGAGGGGATAATGATGTCATCGATGGGCTCAACAACAAACTTATCAGGCCACTCCAAGAAGATGGACTCATATGTCGTATGAACAAAGCAAGAATATTGGTCAGACCAAAGGACATGAAAATGTACTCAAGTGAAGCATCGCAAGTAGAAACACCATCAAGATAGTCCTTGGAACTGAGTTTGATTTGACGATAACCCAAATCAAATCAAAGGTCAGGGGAGATAATATATCCACAAAGGAGATACTATATTTATTCAACACAAATAAAACTAGACATCCCTTTAAGAAGGAACAAAGTTGAATATAACTTTTGTCTTACAACTCTCCAAGTTGATGTTTAAGCTCAACCAACTAGTTCAAGGGTATCCAGTACGGATCCTTGGAGAAAAGAGCAGTTCAGAGAACTGACTTGCTCAAGAACTTGACAACACGGTCATGTGGCAACATGGCGATACTTCTAGTAGACATCTAGAATATCACGAACCACCGATATGTCACTTAGTTCGAGAGGAAACTTACTTTGTAAGGCAAGAAGACATAGTCTTAGAGCTTTGGCATGAGCCTAACTCTTTGACGAAAGAGATGTACCAGAATAGCGGACTTGGTAGCACAATCATCCTTTTCTTAGCAATAGGGTTAATCAATCACGCTAAGAATGACACAAATGCCCTTAGAGATCAAAATAATAATAATTGCTAAGAATCTCAGATGACCACATTATTATGCACACGCATCATTCACGAACACAAAAGCTCAGAAAAGGGTGGGTAATATGTGTAAGAGCATCACTTCATTAAGGGGTCATGAAACTTAGCACGACCTATTAGTATAGAAGAGTGTGATACTTTAAGGTGGAACAGACAAAAGCTTATCAACTCCTCCTGATCTGCAGATTACAACACTTTGACCTGGTCCTAGATACGACGAGGTACTAGAGTTTGTTTCTCCTGACATCCCGAAATGGGTTGTCTTGACGGACCACAAGAGTATCTTACATCGGAAGACACTGATGCACATTTAATACTTGGCTACCAACTGGCATACAAAGGTCGGAAAGCAACAAGGGAAAAGGAACATGCTCAGGATAGAATCCTGGGATGTGGATGCATAAGTCAACAATCTCCCGAAAACCAATGCAGAGAAGGGAAAAGATGTGGCAGAGTCATGAGGGTAGATGCGAGACTCTCGAGGAGTACTCTTGTTTTGATCTATTTGGTTCCATTAAAGAACATCTGCCATATCATGTGGTAGGGGAAATCCTTAGTTGTCACAAATCAATCGCGACGAAGACCACAAGCTTGAAGGCCAGAATTGTAGTTCCAGCCATCCTGAGGTAATGTGTAAACATTAACAACAGGGATCAAAGAATTGGATCTTGGGTTAAAGGTCAGCTTCCTGTACAAGATTCACAACAATAGAATCCAGCACAATCCGGGATCTTCAGTTCAAGTCCAAGGGTTAAAACCCAAAGGAAGGAGTATCTACTACTTGAGTGACATAGCGTACACTGCAAGATAGTAATCATGAGGTAGCTTCCAAGAGAAGAAATGACTTCTGAAGTACCCAAACAAATAAAAGGAGGCACAAGAGGTGAAAGAAAACCTCGAAGCCTAGAACAGAACACTGTGGATCCATAAAACAGATAGATCATGATGGGAAGGAATCTCTTAGAAGAAACAGAGCAAGGGGAACAAGGAATTCATAACACACACAACTCTAAAGAACTCAACACTAGGTCAACTGGCTGAGAAACGACATGCCAAGAAGGCACCTACGCTTTGAAGGACTAGAAGAGATATCAAAACCTTTTCAAAGTCAACACAAGATAAGGTGACCTAGAGTAAGAGCGAAACTAGATAAGGAGAAAAAGAAGCATACTAGAGTTTTCGCAAATAATTTTCAGTTTTAAAATAGTTTTCACAATCACTAGACTCAACATCGACCAATAGCAAGGTTTTCCTACGGTCGGTACTGCTTTGATACCAAAACCTATGACACCCCCGGGATCAGGGCTAAAAAAATCCCAGACCTCCGTCTGACATAAGCTTAACCTTGAGCTCGATGATATCCAGTGAAGAATCAATAACACAGCAGTGACCTTACGACACAAAATTTATTACAGCAAGCTCATAACTAAGCAGAGAACCAAATTATTACAAGCAGAGGTCACTAACCAAAAACATCAAACAACGGAAGGCAAATTATGCTATTAAGTATAGCAAACTTAACAAATGGCCTAAGAGGCCTCAAGCATAACGATGACGTCCCAGCCCATAGATTCCAGGCTGCCGGCCGGGAACCCCAAGCTACTTGTCGATGTCGATGTAGTACGGAACTCGTCTTCAAGGGAGCACTTACTCTGCCAAAAGTATCAACAAAGCAAGGGTGAGTACAGGGTGTACTCCGCAAGACTTATGGCTGGTGGAGTTGTTTTGCATAAATCCATCTTTGTTTATAAAACAAGAGAGAGAAGAATCTCGTCTAATCAGAGTATTTTAAAAGGGGATAAGAGAGAGACATCTCCAAAGTATTGATCATCATCTTTTGATATCCACCAAATCATCATCCGAACCTTATCTAGGATCACCCCCTCGTACCCATGAGGAAGCATCCTTAAGCACATGTTGATCTACCAAGTTTTACGATTAGGTTATAGTTCTCTATGATCTTAGAATCTGGTCACCAAGCGTTCATAACCATGAACACGGCTTTTCGAAAAGATTATTACCCTACAGGGGTCTACAACTTTACCCACACGTACTAACCTTCTCTTAATGCCACATGATTAGCCCTCTTCCTTGGAAGGTCGGCATAGGGTGGTTAGACACGACCTTTACCTTGCTTTTGTCGAGACCATGAGTCATGCAATAAGTATGGTTCCACCGTAATGGGTCAAATCCCGAAGCCGGTACTTAAAGATGTGAGGCGAGGTTGGTTTACCAGGGGCACTATCAACCCCAAGCTACCTGGTCCACGCTTCGCTACCTATTATGAATGCACCGTCACCCGACAAATCTTTCAAAAGGTTTTCTATGCATATGTCGAATGGAACGCCCGAACTATGTGACTCATGGAATCTACTAGGCAAGTTAGTTGCTCATGAGGTTGTCCATGCCCCGTGTGGTTATACGCTCGTCTTGGTTCCAAAGGCAAGAACTCATGTCCTAGTGGTAGCGAGCGTGGGACTAGAAAAACCACAACCCACCATGGCCTCCCATACAAGCCTTAGCATGTTTAAACTCATATCACTGATATCATCTCATCATGTTCTCCTGCCATACTAGATTCTCTGCAGCTGATACATCATCTGGATGGACCAGTACTGACAGCTATGCATGGCTAAGCAAGACACAGATAATAGCTCTAGCAGTGCACACAAGCCAAAACTAGTTATGCTAGGAGCAGTGGATCAGGTAATATAAGCTCAAAGGGAGTAATGCAATAGATTGGATACTCTATCTGCCGATAAAAGACCATAGTAGAATCGTATGCATTATGGCAGGAATTGAAATGCTTTCGAAATCATAGGTTGATATCATGGTTGGGCTATGCTTTCCTTTGCCAGTTGATAACAGATAAGCAGATCTTCAGGAGCCTTGTACTTGACTTGTTATAGTTGGTCAACTATTGTTCTTCGAGCTTCGACGGTGCTGATCTCGGTCTTCGATATCGATATCGTATTCTACCGAGGAAGAACCAAATACCGGAAAGAAAGGGAAACAATCAACACATGGCATTGATGCAATGCTCAAGCAAGGATGATGATATGACAAGTTGATTAGTACTGAAATAAACCCCTAAAGCATGCTCGATAATTTAATCGGGGTTCCGACGGGTGAAAACCCTAACTCGGGGAAACTCCAGAAGCATATGAGAGGGATTAATTTTGGTCTCTAATTAAACTTTTCATGTAAGTTGATTATCAATGCATGATGATAGCTTAAATAGCTAGTTCTCATTTTTCTGAACATTTTGATATATTATACATATTTTTCTGACTTATAAATCATTAGTTATTGAATATACAAGTTTATATCATTTTCTGAAAATATTTAAACCAAATGGAAATTACTTTTTATACCCAGACACACCTAGCCACAGTGGCTGACTGGGGGGGCCCCAGAGCCACCTCAACATCCACGCAGGCAGGTGGGACCTGGACTAGGGCTTGACTGGGTCAGACCCTAACCTAAACTTTTTGAACCGCAGAGGCATCTAGCCTCTGAGGCTGGCATGTGGGACCTGGGCCATGCGGCACCACACGGTATCCACGCGAGCAGCACGTCACCACGACGGGGCGGCGCGGCAGACGGTGGTCGACGGCGACGCTAGAGAGCGCGCGGGGCTGCGAGGCTAGGCGCGCTGGACTCGCACGGGTGCGTTGAGCCAAAAGGCAGCGACGCCGCCTCGGATTGGTTACCGGAGCGACCTCTCCGACGGCGAGCGGCGGCGGAGCTTGTAGATGCTCGTGGCTATGATGATACAACAAGCGCACGGCGGATCTGAGAGGTCCAAGCAATGCAAGAGCTCACCAGGACTGTGTAGAGGCCGGTGGCGAAGCGAGGCGGAGCACGGTTCGACGGCGAGCGGCAGTGGCTGGCGGTGGCCGGAGGTATCGATTCGATCGATTGAGAGCGCGCTGGCTTGCGAATCTTGGCGGGGAAGAACGAGGAGACGAAGGCGATTCCAACGGTGGAAACACCTTGGCGAGTGGCGGCCGGAGACGACGGGGCGCCAACGAGGTCTGCACCTAGGGTTTCAGCCACTGGGAAGGGAAGAGAGTAAGAGGCGTAAAGGAGAAGATAGGGTTGTCCACGGCGACGCTGGAGCTCTTATAGACACCGGCGGGCGGCGGCTCTCATCTTGACGCATACGCGTATCCTGGCGACGGCGAACGGCGTCGGCGGTGACACAGAGGAGCTTGTCCCCGCGAGGAAGATGACGAAACAAGGGCAAAGGGGTACCGGGCCAGGCTGGGCTGAGGTGGGCCGGCTGCTTGGCTGATGCGCGCTGCACTGGCGGCGGAAAGGAGGAACAGGGAGATGGGCTGCGGCCCAGATATACTAGGGTTCTATTTTTCTATAAAACATTTCTCTTTTTCTGTTTTCTATTTCTGTTTGTATTTTCAAATTCAAATACTGTTTTGGGCATTTGAAAAATTGCCATAGACTTTGTAAAACATTTAAAATAATGTGAGGCCCTTATAACATTTTGGGCTTCACAACTTTTTGACCATTTTCAAAATATTTGAAACCATTTGAAATAGTCACAAAGAGGGGGGAATAAACTAGGGTTTAGGGTTTGATTTATTTTCGTCAATGCAATTTTAAGAGATGATGCTCATGCTATGCACAATCAAAACTCTAATTACTATTTAACTAAAACTGGGGTGTTACACATTGGGAATCATCGCCTGAGCGCATAGTTCCGACAACGAGTCTTCCGACTCATGAAAAGTCAAGCATAAAAACCAAAGTAATGGATAAGCCAGCACTTTCTTAAAAAAATATACATGCTAGAACCAGTTCTTGAGTAGCAGGAAATAACAACCATTGTTTTCTGCCTTAAGTTAACAAGTAGTTTTTTCCACATACAAATTACAGAGGAAACAAATATTACATATTGTTTTTCATTCCTCTAGCGCAGGCGGCTTGGACGAAGCGTCGTCGGTAGCAGGAGAGCCATCCCCTCGAAGTCGGCAGTGTTGAGGGACTTGGAGGAGCTTTGGTTGCCACCGTCAATGGTTTTCATGGGCACAAAGACGTTAGGGTCGACCAACTCGGTGACTCTGGTGTCAAAACCCGTGAGCGACGCCAAGATAGCTTCGTGATCTATCTTCTGGCCTTCATCGTCCATGTCAGGGATACCAGAGGTCACCGTGTCAATGTCGGTGTTTTCGTAGTGCGCCTTGACCATTGATAGTGCCATCCTCGCGCCAGCCCGTGTGCATGAAGCTTTCCAGCTTGCAATACGCTCGGGGGCTCGGTGCAAGATCTTCGAGAACTTTGCCACGGAATCCACCGCTTTGATGTTGATCTAGAGGTGCTTGGCTATCTCCTTAGCTTGCGTGATGGTGGTATTGATAAAGTTGCCGGCAAGGATCATGCATTCCTTTGGCGGAGGAGGTGACTGGGTCAACCCAATAGGAGCTGCAAATTTCCGACAAAGGAGCGCATGAGTTCAATAACACAAAACGTTTAGAGTATCTAGCTTACAGAAGTACAACACGGAGAATCACTTACTGAAGATGCTAATCTCGGCCTGCTGGAGATTTTCCACCAGAGAATCCTGTTCTTGTCGGAGGATCTTGTATGCGTCAAGATTGCGCTGATTCTGCTCATCGGCAGCTCTCTTCTGCTCTTTCAGCATCGCAATCTCCTCCTTCAAGCGGGTCATCTCTTCGTTGGCGGACTCTTCCAGGACTTTCATGGAGTCCTCATGCATCTTCAGCATATCCTTCCTCTCCTGCTTAAGGATCTTATTTTCACTATCCAACTGCTGAATATGCTTGGATTGTTCAACAATATCCTTAGCCTTGGAAATGGCTTCTGCAAGTCGGAGAAAGAACAGTGCATAGTGAGTACTCGGAGAATGTTGGTATTGATGATGCTTGCTCTTGAAAGAAAGGAAAAACAGACGCTTTCTCTTGATGATTTGTTCCTTCAAGAAGGCAGTTTTACCCTTTTCGGCATCCAAATACGAGCGCATCTTCTGGTAATTCTCGTTGGTCACGCCCCTCCGAGCATTCTCATTTTGTGGAAAGGAAAATTTAACGCTCATTCTACTTGGAGCATCTATCCGGATAAATATCCACCTAGAAGCTTGGGGGCTACAGTGAGAGTTTTTAACTTAGCAATATGCTTGGTCTTCCTTTAAGCATCTAGTCCGAACTGATTCAGTTTTCAACTAGAAGCTTGGGGGCTACAGTATATAGTTTTTTAACTCAGTCATATGCTTAGTCTTTCTTTAAGCATCTAGTCGGAACTAATTCAGTTAATCCTAGAGGCTTGGGGATACAGTATCAAAATTTACAAACACTATGTATGCTACTCTAAAAGCATCTAGTCGGAATAATCATTCAAACTATATGCTTGGGGCTACCGTGAGAAGTTTTCTAGCTTAGTCACTCTTAGAGCATTTATATGCAAAGATCTACGGTTTTCCGTCTAAATCATCGGGGGATACAGTGGGATACTCATATGAAATGCAAAAGGAAAATAAAACTTACAAGTGCAATGATCTTGAGGTTGGTAGCACTCTCAGCAAGCAACTTGCCAAAAGAAAGGTTGTTTCCTGGCAAGATTTCTGCTTGCCAGAGAAGCTCCTCAAGACCGCATGTCGGAGATGTTGGCGCCGCACTAGGAACCAAAGCGGAGCTACCCGACGTAAGTGCCGGCTAGACTATCTTCAGGAATTCCACGGTTTTCCTGGGTGCGGAGGCGCCGCCTTCGGCAGACGTACCACTCTCCATCACCGCCTTACCACTACCGATGGCATCCTTAGCCGGAGCTTCAGCCATTCGGGATGCGGCACTTTCTTGTGTTGCATGTTCATCGACAATGGCAAGCTCCGCGGACGCACCTGAGTCCACTTCCATGACGGAAGGGCTAGAAGCATCTTTTGCCTGTGAGCTTGTCGGAGCAGGCGTAGGCTGGAAGCTGGGAGTGACAGGGGCGATGGCGGGAGATGCATGCGGAGACACGTCACGATGCAACATATCCTTGATGTTTCTAGAAGCCCCCAAAGTTTTGGAGGTTTTCCTCAAACTGGTAGTGGCCTTCTTCCTGAAACATGCAAAAGGGCCATTATCCATTATCGTGAGCGGCATCCGAAACCAATAGCGAGAGCGAGGCTTCCTTGATAGCACCGAGAACAAAACGTGCCAGTACCACGAGGTAACGCCGCAAGCACCATTAGGCCACAGCGGAACACCCGGAGGTGTCCGCCGCGAGGCAAGCGTGTACAAAGCACCACTTCCCGTAGGTCGGGTACATGCACGCAAGCACTTGAAAGGCAACACGAATAAGACAAGCTATGGACAATGTCGGAGAGAAAGAAGCTTACACAAGAGGGGGTGCTTTGGCAAAGGGGATCCTAGTAACCTTTCTTTTCTCCGCCTCCAGGGCGGCGGTAGTCTTCTTGGAGGCTCCACCCTACGTCTTCTTCTTCTTGCCTCCGTCGGCAGCGTCAGAGGTGGAGCTCTTCCGCTTTCACGCCAACGGGACATCGTCGTCGGACACGACGGTGACTTCCTTCATCTTTGGATCATAGATTTGGACAGCCATGCTATCCTCCTTTAGGTTGCTGAGCTGTTAAGTGAAAACCCAAAGTGTTAGATGAGATGGTAATGGCTAGACGGAAGAACTAGAGTATATGTCATACACGGAAAACAAACAGGTACCTTTGGGCACTTGCTCTCCTCGAACACGTCGTAGGTGATGGTGAAGCCACGCTTCCTATCCTTCACCTTGACGATGTCCTTGAGACGGAGCTTGACGGAGTCACTCGAGAAGTTGTCCTCGGAGATGCGGAGGCTATCCTTCCTATCCTTGGTATACTCGTGCATCAACTTCAAGCGGTGCTGCAGAGGATGGATCCGCCTGACAAACCAGCACATGGCCAGGTCCAATCCGATCAGACCCGTCTCTACAAACCACTCTATCCGCCTTATAGCACGGAAAGCGTCGATGTCGGAGGGAAGGGAGGCCTGGGATCTCCATGTCGAGGCTTCGACAGCGGCTCCATCAACGAAGTCCGGATACGTCGCTTCTCGGACAGCTAGAGGGATATCTGGGCCATAGAAGTACGTCTGTTGTCAATTTTTACAAGACTCATGGCCGACGATGTCGGGGAACCGCCGGCCAGGCCGGATCTTAAAACTAATCATGCCACAGTTCCTGAGCTCATCCTTGCCGGCTCGAGCTTCCCGCTTGATGGTGAAAAGTAGATAAAGAGATCTAGCCTAGGACTAATCCCTAAGTAACCCTCGCAAAGCGCCGCGTAGTTGCTAAGCGCGAGCATGCTATTGGGGGAGAGGTTCTGAGGCTGTACTCGGTAATGGTTGAGGACAGCTAGGAAGAAACTGGAGATGGGCAGGGAGACGCCGCGTACCAGTTGGTCTTTGAGGTACACCTTCTCTCCGGCTTGGGGAGAAGGGGTGACCTCGCCGGCCACCGCCGCCCGCCAAGCGAGCCCTTCCGTCGCAGGGAGGTAGCCCTCAATGATCAGCTCCTTGATGTCACGGTCCGTGATGTCCGAACCGCGCCATTCCCCTTTGTGGGAATCGTTTTCCTCATCTAGCATCTCCAGCGCCGCTGGATTATGGTCGCCGCTGGTGGATTCGACCATCGCGGATTTGGGAATCACAAGGCCCTCTGGGGTCACGAGGATGGTGCTCGCCGGCTTCGCCGGGCATCACCTAACGCCTCCATGGAGGGGGCGAAGCTGCTGCTGGCCATTGGGAGGTTAAGGTGGTGACTAGGAAAGGTCAAGGGGCTAGGGTTTTTTGCAGAGTGCGCGGAGAGCTCGAGGAGGCACTCGCTGGAGGAAGAAGATGACGCAGAGGAGAACGAGGTGAAAAGTGAAAATTCCACCGCTGTTACAATTTATAACCTCTGGCGTCAAGATTCGTGCAAGACGATCGAATGGTTGATGCGTGGACGACATGTGCGGAAGCGTGCGCGGAAATTTCGCCACGTTACCAACCGTCGCCGCCAACGGTTCGTATCGCTCGCGCGGGAAAAACGGTCATGATTGCGTTCTCTGCATGTGTGAGTTACAAGGCGTTGCTGACCTACGTCTACGTCTTCCTAGCTGTCATTGGCAGATGAACCATCACATCGGAAGATTCCGGTATAGACGGATCCAATCCGGCTACGGAAGAGTACGATAGAAGATTCAGCAATTCTCCGAACTTACCAATTGAAGACGGAGAAAACCTTGTAGGGTTCTTTGGGAGGACTACAAGATATTGCTTAACAATTTGCCGACATCCATCTAGACGGAGCATTCAGAGGCAAGACGGCGCAAGATCTGGAGTTCTCCGGGGGCTACTGTTGGGGATATGCAATATGGGTATCCTCATAGCATGTCTCCTATCCGGATAACCCGGGTGGCCCACAGTTGGTAGCATGGACCATGGCCTGCTGGGCGGCCCAGATAGATGGATCCAGAAGGGAGGCCCATGCCGGATAAAGGAAGGCCACGGAGGAGTCACCGACGTACCCGGAGCCTTGGAGTGCAAGACACGCTAGACTAGTTGTAAGAAGTGTGGGACTCTGTAACCTGCCCGGCTAGGACTTTTCCCTGTAACCCTAGGACCTGGTGACTATATAAGTCGGGACTATGGGAGCCTTTAGGGCATAATCTAAGACAACCTAGTGTCAATTACGACGCACCTTGCACAACGAACCAATCCCTGTAACTCGGCGTATTGCCATTATAGTGATTTATAGCAGGAGTAGGATTCCGCCACCGTTGTGGGATCTGAACCTGGGTAAGCTGTATTACCTCGTACCCGTCAACCGTCCGCCTTCCCCCATGTCTCTAAACACGCACTGTGAGGACCCCTCCATGGCATATCATCGGAAATACCACGACAGCCGACCCAGTATCATTCCCGCGCGTAGCCCAGTGATTCAAATAGTTATTTTCCATTTTAGTTAAAACTAGATTCTATCAGTAGATTCAAAAATCAATTCAAAGAGATTCACTAAACCAAATTGCATGATTCCAATTTTGTTAGAAAGGTATTCAAATTATTTATCCAATCCCGTTGGATTCAAACCATTTGAAATTATAGATCACCTATAGTAAATGCTTTTGAGTTACAAAGATAGAGACTTTTTAATATTCAAACATTTTTCAAAAATCAACCATAAATGCTTTTGAGTTGATTCCAACTCTCAAAAATCACATTTGACAAGATCTATCTGAATATGTAAAAATATTTAGGTTTACATGCAGTGATCTTGGACTAGTACTAAAAGAATGCTCTATAGGCATTTCTAGTCACTTTAATTATATAAAATAGTAATTTTAAACTTTATAAAATATGACCACCACTTTAAATCACATTCCCAAGTATTAGAATATGTGGTGATGACATGTGTCAACATGATCCCATATTTTAATTGGAGAATATTAAATCTTAAGTATTTTTCAATGAGTAGAAAATTACTTTCCTAAAATAAAATAAAAATGACTAGGTCTTTATTTCATGTGATGTTTGTGATGATGCTAGATCATCTAGTGTGAACCTTTGTGTGCCAAATAGAGGTAGTTAAGTATTATTTGGTGATTGTGTACCTCGTATTCATTTATAGACGCTAGTATCGACCAAGGATACGAGGAGGAGGAGTACTACGAAGAAGAATAATAAGAAGAAAACTTCAACCACTACACTACTCAAGGCAAGATAACACTTGCAAGTTTCTTAACTATGCAAGCTAGAACTTTGCATGCTACCTATGCAAGCCTAACACTACAAGTTAACCTATGCAAGATGCATTAGGCATGCTTTGGTTATGCAACCTTGATTATACCAATTCCCAGTTTTACTTGCAAGCTTTATTCTTTTATTTGGTACCAAAGTTCTTTATTACTTTTAGTTGGTGCTTTGTGAGTTTTGGAAAAATAGTATAGATAGCATAAAGAGCATAAAACTAGGCCTAAGTAGTTCGAACTAGATGTCATCAAAAGGCATAATACTAGATTTGGATAGTAACACTTGACTAGCACCCCTCATTAGTGAATACCCTCAACTTTAGTGGCTAGTGCTAAGCATAAAAGTTGATCACTTTAGATGGGAATACTTGGTGAAAATGATAATGAATACCTTGGAGTGAAGATTCATTCTATTGAAATGTTTTGACATGTGTTGTGAACACAAGATGATTTGATGATGAAAATGTTGAGGTATGAGCCTTGACCCTTTACAAAAATTGATGGTTGGGTTCGGATGCGATACCATTCCAATTTTACCGTACAACCACAATACCTTAATTGGGTAGGGCTTAACTAGAAGTTTATATGTCTTAGTATGGGTTCCCTTGCGGAAGAGGTTGAACTGAGGCTACCTCATGATGACTGTCCACCTATGCAGTACCCAAGATGACAGATGGTCATGGTTGGGAGGCCAAACTCATAGGGGAGGTGCATATACTAGGGCGTGTAATTGAAAGGTTAGGATTGATTATCCGCATACTAAGTATGATGATTCAGGGTTATCCCTGACGGATGTATCGAATGTTGTGGTGAAAGTGTACCACCTCTGCAGAGTGTCAAACTATTTGAATAGCCACGTCCATGATCATGGACAGTTTGAGTAGTCATACTCAATGTTAAGGAAATCGGTAATCGTTAGGTGCTCGGTTGGCTTGGGAGTAGCGATTAATCGGAATAAGGACGATTAACTGATTTAATCGGTCGGCTATTAATCGGTGCAGCCTACAAAAATTAGCACCTAAAACACGTATGAATTCTCGTCCTTAAGCTTCCGGATGAGATCCTTAAGGCGCTCGAGCTCTTGTATCTGAGGTCTGGTCGGCAACTACGACGAACTGGTAAACAACGACAATGAACTAGTTGGTGATGGCTGAAATCAAGCTCCTGGAGGCAGGGATCGAACGGGAGCTTCGAAAAACCTACTTCATTGGGGTGGGCTAGCGGATGGATGGGCGATATGTGTTGATAATTTTGCAACTTTTTTGACCTAAGTGTAGTGGTTAATCGGGAACATACCTAGTAATCGAAGTGTCAGACCTATTAATCGGGCTAAATGATTAACACGAAGGATTAATGGTAATAGACACGGTTAGGTCCCTAGTAGCGATTAATCGGCCTATTAATCATTGATTCGGCCTATTTTTTGAACAGTGGTCATACTGTTCCGTCGTCGGATGTTTTCAAAATGACTTGTGAAATGAACCATAACTTTGACTTGACCACAACAGGGTTGTGAACATGAAAACTAAGTTCCCACTTATGTGTTGTAGAACATTAAACTAGTTTTATTTACTTCTGAACTCAGTATGAAATAAACCTGGCTTTTTGCAAATAAACCTAGAGCTTAGGATGCCTACTCGAACTACTTTACTTATTAGTGATAGTTTGCGAGTACTTAAAGAGTACTCATGGCTTTGTTCCTGGATATTCCTATGGCCAGACTATGAAGAGGAATACTAGGATGATGGACATCAGGAAGTCTATGAAAACTAGGAGCATCTCCCATCGTTAGCATTGCCTGTGACCCTGAAGATGAAGCCCCGCTACGTTTAATTTCCGCTGCGTTGATTGTATTAAGACTAGATCATGAGATCCTTTATTTGTAAGACCTTTATTATGGTTTGTAATGGATGATGTACTATGGTACCAGTTCTGTTATGTCTTACAAAAATGGTAATCCTGGGATTGTGAGGTATGGCATAACAGGCATCTGGGATTAAAAATCCGGGTGTTAACACAAACGTCCCCTCCCTCTCCCAACCGTGTCGGCCGCCATTGCACCCCGCGTGCACTGCATAAGCCACCACTGCATAAGACACAATTCTTGGACCAGTTATATTTGAGTGAAAAGGAGCCAAAAACTACGTAAATTGCTTATTTGGGAAATATTAATAATACCAGAAGAAAACCCGAAGCGAGCAAAGGAGACAGAAGGTTTAACAACCAACTATACGGGACGACGCTGTATAGTTGGCGCCTCCTCCGCCTCCTTAAATAGTTTCACCCCGTGCAACTGGATTGGAGAGACGACATACAGAACACCCAGAAATCGCCAAAAACCTCACCTTCGGAAGGGATCTGGAGGGGGAACTTGCCCTAGGGATCCATCTTTGCCCTAAGAAGATCTGGGAGGCTAATGCATCGATCTCCATCTTCATCAACCGCTGCATCTCCATCACCACCATCGTCTCTATCCACCCCATCTAGATCTTGTTATAATTATTGCACTAGTTGTGGATTTATACAAGTACTATTCATCGATAATCATTTCCATTACCATTGTCATGATGTTGTTTGCCTCCATGTCTGAGTAGATCATTAGTTCTTGGGAGATGGATAGACCCTAGTATATGATTGAGATGAAATAGAGATTATTGTATTATATATCATCATATGTATGTGTTAATTGTCTTCATATTGATGTTGAGAGTTGTGCACCTCCTTAATATTTGCCTCTCACGGATACTGGATGAAGGGGATTACTTATTGGTATACGGAGGGATGGTAGCACATATTGTGACTATAAATTCGTTGTCATCCTTTACGTACTAACTTAGGGACGCAAGGAGAACTCATTAATCCATATCCATGCCATGGGAGAAATCCCTTAATAGTGGGATAATATGATTGATGTCGGTTATCTGTCAGCTGTGGTTATGAAGGATGGTGTGAGCGGTGGTTGCTGCCTAATAATCCATATATGAAGCTCCTACCACATACATGTATATCATGAGAATATTCGTTATAATAATCTTGATCACTTAGTCTAAATTGCTAGCGGTTTATCCACCACTCCCTGAGAACGCCTTTCCCCTATTGCAGTTTCAATCTGTCTTACATACGCGATTACTACTTTATGCATTAAGTTTTACTTTATGTTACTTTACTGTTTCACTCAACCAAAAACCCAAAAACAATCCTACTTTTCTTGCATCTTAGAATTATTCTTTAAGTACTTCGTTTAGTTTTAGTTAAAAGCATTTTAGTCTTTCGCCTACTGCTCCCAGTGGGATCGATATATATATTTCGAAACTAGCTACAAACGATCTGTGCACTTGCATTCATCATCTCCCTTGTCGATGCCTTGTCCTTGTCTCCCTCGCCGCCGCCTTGTCCCTATCCCCCATCGTCGCCTTTTCCCTATACCCGCGACCTCCATGTCCATCGCCCCTCGCAACCGCTTAGAGCCACCACCGGTGAGCCCCTCTCTCCCCCTTTTTTATTTGTTTTAGTGTAGATGATTTTAGATGATTTATTGTAGATGATTTAGTGTAGATGATTTAATATATAGTAGCAAATATAAATGATTTTAGGGGTAGAAAATCTAGATAATTTTATGGATAGGTGTAGCAAATGTAGATATATATATTCATTTCTTATATGTTGACTAATAGTTGTATGAAATTTTTATATTTAACTACTCAATAAGTATCATGTTGGAGCCAGAGCCGAAGTTTCGTGGTGTTCACCGGAAAGCAATGAGGAGCCCGACTTGGGCAGCTCATACCATAGTGGATAACAGAAAGATCCAGCTAGGTACTTTCAGCTGCCCGTGGCAGGCGGCCCGCGCCTACGACTGTGCCACGGTCTAGCACTTTAGGGCGAGAGCGGTCCTCAACTTCGAGGGTGAGCGTCGCGTGACGCATTTGTTAGCGCCAGATTGCATGAGGATCGCCATGAGGGCCGAGGAGAGGGAGCACCGACAGGTAGAGAGGCAGCTGGTGTGTCACCATCATGAGGAGGATGACCCCTTGGTCAAGGATCTGCTACTTGATCCCCAGTTGATGGCGGTCTAGTACGAGGTCCTTAGCGAAAGCTGGCAGCAGCGCGGGCAGGGCCAATGCTGGCCCCTCTGACACGCAACAACAGGGTCTGCCCGGCCCCTCCGGCACGGAGAAAGACGACTCTTGCAGCCTAACGTCCTATTTCTGAGACCACTCGGATGAAGACGACGTCACTGACAAAGGGTCTACTCCAGTTTAGGATGTTCTTATGTGACTGTTGTATGCTACCTATCTTATTACTTATATAGACTTATCATGCTACTATTGGTACTAATTATATATGATGCTAGCTAATCTTACGTATGTATTATGTTGATATATTGTGCTACTTATAATGCTAAAATGGTCTATATAACTAAGTTCGCATGATTATATACATGTATAATGAATGATGATCGGTGTGAGCATTGTGGTTACCAAGGGTACAAGAAGAAGAAGGTTGTCATAGTGCTACCGTATGACTGTAAAGTTAGTATGGTATGTCCATTCACAAGCAACATTACGTGCTAATTGTTGCTTTCTTATGATTTTGTATGCATGACATACCCTATAAGTTTAGACTTGATTTTCTAGGCCATTTCGATTGTCCATTATTACAGCAGAGATTCTTTCAGGTCGATCTAAATTCTCTAAAGCAACCTGGACCGAACTACACGGTCCAAGTCACAAACTAGTCGCACGGCACCTTTTTCGGTGGTTCGAGATGGACCGAGATGGTCGATGCCTATGAGATGGACGCCCAGGAGAAGTTGGTCTTCTATCTCTATCAAAATCACATGACCTACTTTGACTACCGAGGCCCTGGAGCATCGACAGACTCTGAATTTTCTTCGGATGACGAGATTCCTGCTGCTGCCATTAGTTATGAAACGGACGTTATCGATTATCCTATTGAAGACTAGTAGTTAGTGCTATGTAGCTAGCTAGATCAACTATATGTACTTGACTATAATGATGTGCTACCATTTCTATAAATATATTTTGATATGTTGGGAATATTCAATTGGATGCACCCTTTTTTAATTTTTAAAAACTCACTTGTGGCGCTCAAAGTAAAATGAATATGACAAATAGATATGTAATGGTGGCGCTTACAGGAAACTCCACTATTACGATATATAATGGTAGCACTTACAGTAAACACGACCAGTAGATATACTACTGGTGGCGTTCGGTGTAGACGTCACCACTAGGACCTACCAGTGGCGCGAGGTTAGAGGCGTGCGGTTTAAACACTACGAACCGTCTTTTCCGAACGCCACTACTAGGTTTTTTCCTACTAGTGAAGATTTTTCTGATCTGATGACGGAAAGATATACTCTGGTCCCTCTTGGTGACCGTTTGCAATCATGCGACTAGATCATGAGAATATCATATCACGAAACGAGTAAAGAGTGCTTGTCGGGAATGAGATCAAAATATAAAAAAAACTTTCGTAATGTACCACTTCATGACGATTCTAATACAACAAATTTAATATTTTAGATATTAATATTTTTCTACATATTCAATCATATTTTACAAAATTTGACTTTAGTGAAATCCAAAACGAGAAATAATTGTAAATCATGGGAGTACGAGGCATTGCGTACAACTAGAGAATATACGTGTATTTTCTCTAGACTTTTTTAATTTAAACATCCTCTAGTCCAAGTAATATTTGTCTCCTGGTCACTTTCTTCCAATTTACTCTTGGCGGTGGATGCGCTACTCTAAATAATGGTACCTCTTCAACCCGTCGCTCCCTTCCTCCTCCAAAAAAGACCCTAGTCGCTACCTCTCCACCCACCGGCGATCGACAAGTCTTTGCCCCCTCCACTGCCGCTCCTATGGGCTGGAGGGGATGGGGACCCAGGACCTTCATTTTAGCGTTGCGACAAGATCCCTAAGGTTAGCATTTTGTGGTGGCGCGGTGGCTCATATCAGTTGGCGGTGGATGCACTACTTTGAATAATGGTACCCTGCTTCAACCCCATCTCGTCCGTGTTTACGGTGGCGAGAAGCCAGTGGTATATGGTCTGCTGAGCGTGTGCTCTAGCTTTGTGTGGTGTTGATCTCATCACCGATCTGGTACTGGTGGCTTTGGAGTGCGGCGGTGTGGATTACTGCTGTTTTGTGGTGGATGGTGGAGGATCCAACCACTTGATATTCAGGATGGCGTTGTCTCCAGATCCGGCGTTCAAGATGCTCAGAGGGCTCCTCAGATTCACTCTTACGGGGTTGATGGTTATTGTGACTCATTAACGCCTTATGGCTAGGAGTTTCTTCAGTGACGAAGTGTGAATTGGTCTTTTTTTTCGGCGACGGTGAAGGATTTGGGTCCTTAGTAGTTGCGGCGATAATGGTTTATGGCTGTTTAACCGTTTGTTTTATTCTTACACTAGTACAATGCCCGTGCGTTGCTACAGGCTCTTAAAATATCCAACCATTTATTAAATCACAAGATATAGAAAGCCCTAAGGAAGACCCTATTCTCCGCTCTTTTTTTATCAAGCATGAGAGCCAAGCAATCAACTCATAACCATAACAAACCTCCTAACCTGATATACGTGTGCAAAGAGATGTAGATGTAAGGCGACATCACAGGAAGTGTAAAATGCGTCAAGTAGTAAAATAAGCTTCTAGAAATAAGCATATTAGATCACTTCGCCAAAGGCAACGAGAGCATAGACAAACCTAGGAGATTACACCCTCGTGAAGCATATTACAAAGTGTTTGCAAAGATAAATAATAATACATTTGAGCTCAACAATGGGAGCGTCATTAGCCTAAAGTGTTGGAGATATGCCCAAGAGGCAATAATAAAGTAGTTATTATCATATCTTCATACTTATGATAAATGTTTACATACCATGCTATAATTGTATTAACCGGAAACATTAATACTTGTATGATTTGTAAACATAAAAGAGTCCCTAGTAAAGCCTCTTGTTAAACTAGCTTGTTGGTTAATATATGATCATGGTTTCCTGATTATGAACATAGAGATGTTATTAACAACAGGGTCATATCATTGGGAGAATGATGTGATGGACATACTCCTATAGTTAAGCGTAGCATAAAGATCAAGTCATTTAATATAGTTCATTTTCTATAAGCTTTCTGATACATAGTAACCTAATTCCTTCGACCATGAGATCATGCTTATCACCATCACCGGAAGGATGCTTTGATGACATAAAACACCACACCGTAACTAGGTGGCTATAAAGATGGCATTGAGTGTTCGGAAAGTATGGGTTGAGACACATGGATCAAGAGTGGGATTTGTCCATCCATATGACGGATAGATATACTCTGGGCCCTCTCGGTGGAATGTCATCCAATTAGCTTGCAAGCATGTGACTGACTCACAAGGGATCACATATCACGGGAACGAGAAAAGAGTACTTATCGGTAACGAGGTTGAACTAGGTATGCAGAGATACCGACGATCAAAACCTCGGATAAGTAAACTATCATGAGACAAAGGGAAATTGGTATCGTATGTAAATGGTTCATTCGATCGCAAAGTAATCGTAGAAATATGTGGGAGCCATATGAATTTCCAGATTCCTCTATTGGTTATTGTTCGGAGAAGTGTCTCGATCATGTCCGCATAATTCACGAACCGTAGGGAGACACACTTAAGGATTCGATGTTGTTGAGTAGTTATGGAATGATGAGTAAGAGACCGGATGTTGTTCGGAGTCTCGGATGGGATCCGGGATATCACGAGGAGATCCGGAATGGTGCGGAGAATAAGATTCATATAAGGAAAGTCCTGTTTCGGGGTTGGAGAATGCTTCCGGTGTTTTCATCGGGAATGTTCTAGAAGGTTCCGGAATGTCCGGCACTCCGGAGGGGAAGGGTACATGAATGTGTCATTACAAGTTGGAATGGTTGCATCATGTACTAGGTGTCATCGCTGAGAAAAATAAAGGGATAAATCAAATCCTAGTTTGAAAAGTCAAATGGCAATTTGAAAAGTCAAACGGCAAGTTTGCTTGGTGGAGGGAGAGTAGGAAACCTACTTGGGGAGGAGTTCCTCTCCCTCCACCGCCGGCCAAGGAGGCCGAGTTGGGGAGGGACTCCCCTCCCCTTGGCTACGCCCTCCCACCTATATAAGGAGGGGCAGGGCTGCCCCTCCAAGACACACACACCTCTCTCCTCTAAACCTAACCCTAGCCGCCGGCCTCCACCAAAGTCGCCGCCGCCCTAGGGTTTGCCCAAGCCGCCGACTTGGGGCAATCCCCTTTCCCTAGCCGCCGGCCTAGCTCCCTCTACTTGGTGCCTCTAAACCCTAGATCGCCAAGGCTCTCTCATAGTCCACCATACTCGCTCTGGCTTAAGGCGAAGCCCAGCGAGATCTCCCCTCTACTTCCGGTACCACGCCGTCGTGCTGCCGGAATCACGAGGAGAGTTCTACAACCTCCGCTGACTGCTGGAACAAGGGAGAGGAAGGTCTTCATCGAGTACCAAACGTGTGACCGACTGCGGGAGCGCTGCCGGAACGCGGCGCCGGAAGGATCGTCTACACGATCTTGAGATCGGGTTGAGTACGACTACATCACCCACGAGAATCCGCTCTCGTTAACCGCTTTGGAATCTTCGAGGGTGAGTTTCTCTATCGACTCGTTGCTACAATCTAGTAGATAGATCTTGGCTTGTTTATTTGCATGCGGTAGAAATTTTTTGTTTTCCATGCTACGAACCTCTACATAAAGATCCTAACTACATTTATGCGCTTCACGTCCATTGGCACCAATTAGCTCCAGCAACCATAAAATCTCTTGTGTGGTCCCAAATGATGAAGCTCCAGCCACCCGAACTCGATTCAACACTAAGAAGCCGCTAATGTTCTTTCTTAGCTTGAATAATTGTTATGACAGACAAATATAAATCAAGGATGCAATGTAACCATACATTCATAAAATGCATGTGTACTCTAACCCACAACATAAGTAGAATTGTTATCTTCATCAGGCAATGCTCAAAGGTCTCCACAACATGGATGCAAATGAGTTGCAGAACATAAAAGAAGGCAAGCCATAAGCAAGAAAAAATAGCACGCTAAAAGAAATAGCGTCAGCCTCCTCCAAACGCTATACAAGCTATAGCATGCTATATTTCAAAATAACGTTTTAAAAATAATACAAAACATAGTCAAAAAAAGAAAGATTTAAGCAAGAATAAAAGATATATTCCAAAAACTGTTATAACAATACATACATAACCATATACAAAAATAGTTTTCCAATCTTATAAAATCCTAAAATCAATATCCCACAAGTTAACAACATATCATTGAGTCTAGGAGCATAACATCAATATTTCAACAGGCTAGAAAAAATAGCGCGCTATTTTTCTTTAATGCTATGACGTTTTAGCGCGATATAGCATGCTATTTCGCAAATAGCGCCTTATCAAGAAAATGCTAAAATTTAGTGTGACCTCTCTAGATATGCTATAGCGCACCATTAGCGCCGAAATAGCGCGCTATTTTTTTCCATGGCCATAAGAGTTTCAGGGATGTGGATAAGTGACCTGGGACATCTGTGCAAATTAGAAAAAGATACACAATTTAAAAACAAGGAAGTTTAAAGGTATAACAGCTATATATATAGATGAAACGGATGAAGCTAGAAGTTCAAAGACATGGTATCATCATTGGTCATTGCAATTGTGTTACCACTATTTTGCAATATATGGAAACAAGTAAATGCATTTGCGTTCCCACTATTTTGCAATATAAATGGCAACAAGGAAATGATATTAGTCAATCCCCAAAAGGCAAAAATATTCAATATCAAGTGAAAGGCATAGGTAAATTTGCTGCTTGTTCAACAACCTTGAAATAACCTCCTCTCATGCAGTATTATAAATTTATAATCAGCATCAGTCTGATTCCTATCGAGAGTTGGAGAAATTTAATGAAGCTAGACTCACAAATCAATCAAATTGTATGGGCATGGATTTACCAATCTGTAGGGAGAGGGACTGAGGACAATGTGTGGTAGAACAACATTTCGAGCAGAAGAACTGAGAACATACAAAAATTGCATGGTTTCTGAGTATATACATGCATGCCATGTTTGACAGGATGTAAACCAACAAGAAACACAAACAAACCAAAGGATGAGCAAAATGGAATATATAATATACCTATATATTTACATGAGGACAGACCTGCCAGGCTAAGATAGCCACCCAAAAAAACCCTATAGATCCATTCCCTTTGTCCTCCCCACTAACTCATGAGATAACTTTCGAAACGCACCACCCTTCCATCCACGGTGCCGCCTCCCCGCCCTCTGCCTTCCTCTACGACAGGTCCCACCCCTTTCCCTGCTTGCTGGCCCTCCTCGCCCCTTCCTCGAATTCCACGGTGGTCGGCTTTCCTCCCATTCCATAAGACTAACTAATCAATATCCCATAGCAGGAAGTCCTTTGTTCTACATCTCGGCATTTCAAAAAAAAAGGCTGAATGAACACCACGTGTGCATGATGGAATACATCAACATTCACATGAAGTGTATTCCCTCAAGTTGTGCACAGACCAAACAAAAATGTGCACGTATTTACTTTTCTAAACCTCATCCCTATTTTATACAGTACAGATCACATATGCAATGCTTTTCGCAAATCAGGTTCATGTTGTACTCCCACATAGACTAATAGGTATTTCTTAGGATTTGTAAAATTCTACAAGCCACTTGTTTAAAAAATGAAATAATAATATGAGTGCTCAGGAGTCAATCCTTACTTGTAAGCCTAAACCTTACGAGGTATCAATTGTCCAATGCCTGGATGTCCGATACTGAAAGACAAAAAGTTCAGTGAATGATGAAAATAGAAAAGGAAAATGATGTAAACCACGACAGAAAACTGATAATTTACTTGCAAATATAGGGTAATAATATTTGAATAATAACAAAGTTACTAAGATTTGAATAATATACCATCTGCTAGTTTCAGTTGCTCTCAGGTTAGTGTGTATAACATGGAAGCCTGAATCCAGATCCACTATTTAGACTGATTCAAAATTGAGATGTTCTGAAGGAACACATCCATATGCCATATAGGCGAGTTACAACATTTTACACTATCAAACTATGGCTAGCAGCCTAGCACATTTCGAAGAATAAGGAAACCCTTTTGTGCTAAGCATATATTGTTAGTATTGTTAGTTCACAGGTAGTGTGTAGGAAGGTGGTTTTGTTTGTGGTTGCCAAAAGCTTCTTACAGCCTGTATTACATTGTGGTATATATATAGGAGTACAAGAGTAGGTTGGTTTACTCCTGAGAGTTCTAGAGCTTTCTACTGCTATCCAGCTTACTGCCTAAGATTTACACACCTAAAGCTGCTTCTAGAACCCACCCAATACTACGACCAATACTATACTACTAGAACCTACCAGAGTACTAGTCCTAGAACCTACTAGTAGTAGCTTAACTCCTAAGCAAGGATTACTCTCACAATTCTCCCCCTAATCCTTGCTCTTCATGTTTGACTTGATTTGGACCATTCCAATTCTAGCACACAGCTCCTGAAACTTTACTCGCCCAAGTGATTTTGTCAAAATGTCAGCGAGCTGATCTGAAGTATTGATAAAGCTGGCGCTGATGCTTCCATCTTCCAAGCAGCCTCTGATGAAGTGATACCGAATATCGATATGTTTGCTGCGCTCATGGAAGACTGGATTTTTGGCTAATGCCAGGGCAGACTTGTTGTCCACCATTAACTCAACTGTCTCGGCTTTTCTTCCAAGAAGTTCTCCAAGCAGTCGAGCCAACCAAATTCCTTGAGTTGCTGCAATTGTGGCTGCAACATACTCAGCCTCACAGGAAGATTGAGCAACCACCCTCTGCTTGAGGGATTGTCAACTCACCAAGTTGTTGCCGAGGAAGAATAGAGTGACGCTCGTGCTCTTCCTGGTGTCGATGTCGCCGGCTAGGTCACTGTCACTGTAACCAATCAGTCGTGCCTCCTTTGTCTTCCGCCAGTAGTGAAGACCATAGTGTGTCGTGCCAGCGACATAGCCAAGAATTCTCTTCACAGCCATCATGTGCTCCTCTGTGGGTCGTTCCATGAATCGACTGACGAAGCCAACAGCAAATGCCAGGTCTGGCCTGGTGTGGACAAGGTAGCGGAGGCTGCCAACGATCTGTCGGTACTTCTTAGCGTCCACCTCTTTTGTTGTACTTTCACGACTAAGCTTGAGCCGCTCCTCCATTGGGGTGTGTGCCGGATTACATCCTTCCATTCCTCCCAGCTAAAGAATGCACGATGCATAGTGTGCTTGACATAGGCTGATGCCATCGCCGTGTTGCTGGACTTCAATTCCGAGATAGAATGACAACAATCCTAGGTCACTCATCTGGAATTTCGTCTTCATATCATCCTTGAATCTCTCAATTGCTCCCTTGGATGAACCTGTGATGATTATATCATCCACATATACTCCAATGAGCAAGATTTCGTCGCCGGTGATGTGCCGGTATATTGCGTGCTCGTGCTCGCTCTGCTTGAAGCCCATTTCTTTGAGCATGCAATCGAACTTCACGTTCCATGCTCGTGGCGCCTGCCGCAGGCCATACAGGGCCTTGCACAGCCGCATAACCTTTCCTTCTTCTCCCTTGATGATGAAACCCGGTGGCTGCTTCACATGGACCTCCTCCTTCAGTTCTCCATTGAGAAAGGCTGATTTTACGTCCATGTGGTGGACATGCCACCCCTCCTGGGCAGCAAGATCAAGAAGCAACCTGATTGATTCCATGCGAGCAACCGGAGCAAAGACTTCATCAAAATCTACGCCAGCTTGCTGGACGAAGCCGCGGGCAACCAACCGCGCTTTGTGTTTGATTACTTCGCCGGCTTCGTTTTTCTTCATCTTATAGACCCATTTCAGGCCTATTGGTCAATGCCCGTGTGGCAGATCGACGAGCTCCCATGTCTTGTTTCGCTCCACCGCTTCGATTTCCTCGCGCATGGCTGCCTGCCATGCCTTGTCCTGATCAGCCTCTGCAAATGAGCACGGCTCCCCCGTGCTGGCCAAATGTAGCTCGGAGTCGAGGTTGCGCGGTGCGAGCCCCGGGACTGGTTCTTCTCCAATAATATCTTCAACCTTGCGATAGCGGACTGGTGTGTCGCCATGTGCAGCGTCGAGTCGATCATCGTCATCCGCTAGTGGCGTGACGAATGCCGGAGTTGCTAGGGTTGCAGCAGTTGCAGCTGGTGTAGATTGAGAAGATGGTGGCACGCTGGCTGACGTACCTTGAGCCCCATGTCTCGACGATGCAGATTTGTCCTCTCCTGAACTATGCGCGAGGCTAGGCGCCCTCATGGCAGGACGGCTCATGTACTCTACGTCAAAGTTGCTGCTAGAGTATTCGCTGCCGCCCGCTACCCAATCCCAGCCACGCTCTTCATCGAAGATAACGTCACGGGCGACGCGAACACATCTTGTCGCTGGGTCCAGCAGCCTGTACCCCTTTACTCCTTCCTCGTAGCCAATGAAAACAGTGGGAGAGCTGCGGTCGTCGAGCTTGTGTAGGTTCCCCTATTCCTTGACATATGCTAAGCACCCAAAGGTGCGAAGGTAGTGGACAGCCGGCTTGCGGCCATGCCACGCCTCATAAGGCGTCTTCCCAGTGAGAGATTTGGTTGGATGGTTCAGCAAGAAGACAGCAGTGCTCACCGCCTCCCCCCAAAATTCAGCCGGCATACTCCTTTGTTTCAGCAGAGCACGCGCCATTGCCACCATCGTTCGGTTCCGCCTCTCAACGACGCCATTCTGCTGTGGGGCGTATGGCGCGGAGAAGTGGCGCTCGATTCCTTCATTAGCACAGTAGGCGACAAACTCCGTTGAGGTGAACTCGCCGCCGTTGTCCGTGCGAAACACGCGCAGTTTGCGTCCGCTTTGAGCTTCTGCTGCTGCCTGGAATCTCTTGATGGCATCCGGTGCGTTGTTCTTGGCTGCCAGGAGCACCACCCACATGTAGCGAGTGGCATCATCCACCAACAGCAAGAAGTAGCGCCGGCCTCCAGGTGTTGCTGGCGAAATGGGACCACAAAGGTCACCGTGGACAAGCTCAAGTAGCTCCTGTGCACGATACCTTGCCTGCCGAGGGAATGCGCTGCGACGATGCTTGGTGATGACGCACGTGTCATAGAACTGCTCCACATGCTCCAGCCGTGGCAGCCCACGTGCCATAGCGAGGCGTCCCATCTTCTCCAAAGCTTCGAAGTTGAGATGCCCAAATCGCTCATGCCAGCGTCAAGCAATATCATCGCGGCGGGCAGAGAGACAAGTCGGCTAGGCAATCTCAAGATGGAGGCGGTAGAGACGATTTCGGTCACGCTCGACTCGAACAAGGAGCCGACCTTGTTGATCCCATATGCGAAGCACACCTCTCCTGATCAGCACACATGCGCCTCTCTCGTCGAGTTGACCAATGCTGATGATCGAGTTTTTCAGACGTGGGATGTAGTAGACGCCGGTGAGAGCCTTGTGTTCACCATTTTTGCCAGCAAATATGATGGTGCCCATGCCCTTGATTTCAACGACGGAGCCATCACCAAATTTGACACTGCCGATGACCGTTCTGTCAATTTCAGCAAAGGCATCGCCATGGCCCGTCATGTGGTTTGTGGCACCGGTGTCGAGGTACCAGCCCTCGATTCGCTCGTCGTCGTTTGCTCGTCCCGAGGAAGGCTTTTGCCTTTGGCTCGTCGATGTGGAGAGGGGTATGCTCTGGAGCTGTAGCGGTGTTGTCCTTCACCACTATGGCTAGGGCTGGAGCAACCTTTTTCTGCATCACCATGGCAGCAGCTGGAGTGTCGCTTTTCTGCACTATCATGGCTGGGGAAGGAGTGATGCTTTGCTGCACCACCACGGCTGGGGCAGGAGTGGTGCAGACCTGTGCCATAAGGAGTGCAGGCTCCTCATCATCTTCCTCTGCTTGGGCCAAGTATGCCCTGTTTCTCCTAGGCTGCTTGCAATCCTTGGCCCAATGGCCATGACGGCCACAGTTGCGACATGTTTCATCACGTCGTCCGTCCTTAGCTGCTGCACGATCGTCGTCGCCTTCTCCACCCTTCTTAAGCCGTGGTCGTCGTCGTTGCTGCCTGCTGCCGTTTGCAGGCATGGAGGAGCTGCCTCCTTGGCTTCCCTTCATCTTCTCTCGCCACTGCTCCTCGGTGAGCAGGAGCTTTCCCTGCTCACGTGGTGGCTCAGGCGACTCGACACGGTCCTCCGCTGCCTTCAGCCGACCGGTGACCTCCTCCAACAACATCTCAGAAGTTTCAAGGAGGGTCTCAATTGCAAGGGCTATCTGCGAGAGCCTAGACGGCACAACCCGCAAGAACTTCTCGACGACTTGAGTTTCGTCGATGGGTGATCCGAGCGTGGCGAGGCTTGTGACGAGGTTGGTAAGGCGCAACGCGAACTCATCAATAGACTCACCGTCGCGGAGCGAGATCATCTCAAATTCCTTATTCAGCTGCTGCACCTTGCCCTTCCGCACGCGGTCTGAACCGACGCGCATGGCTCGAATTGCCTCCCACGCCTCCTTCGCTGTCCTCTTGACAGCCAGTCCAGCCACCATTTCTGGTGGCACCGCTTGCAAGATGGCCTCCAGCGCCATTCGGTCTTCCTGGAAGTCATCGGCGCCGAGCTCAATCGCATCCCAAATACCCCGAGCCTGCAACTTCACCTTCATGAGGAGGCTCCATTCAGTGTAGTTCGACCGCGTCAGCAATGGGTAACTGCCACCGCCAACGTCCTTCACAACACGCTCAACCACGACCTCGCGCCTTCCTGCATCGCGGTGGCATGGTCGTCTCGGTGGCGGTGAAGGGGAACGGCGCCGCGGCTGGTCAGACAGACTGTGGGCAACACCCTGATTTGGAGTTGACATCTCTCACGATCCTATCTTCACCAACAGACTGGCTCTCATACCAATTGTTAGTCTCGTTAGTTCACAGGTAGTGTGTAGAAAGGTGGTTTTGCTTGTGGCTGCCAAAAGCTTCTTACAGCCTGTATTATATTGTGGCATATATATAGGAGTATAAGAGTAGGTTGGTTTACTGCTGAGAGTTCTAGAGCTTTCTACTGCTATCCAGCTTACTGCCTAAGATTTACACACCTAAAGCTGCTTCTAGAACCCACCCAGTACTACTACCAATACTGTACTACTAGAACCTACCAGAGTACTAGTCCTAGAACCTACTAGTAGTAGCTTAACTCCTAAGCAAGGATTACTCTCACATATATGCCCTAAAGGAATACCCAATAAGATGATGCTTACTTACAAAGAAACAATAAGTTGATGATAAAGGGATCCACGAAGATGCCAATGATGAACATTTCCGTTTGAACATAAATGCTTGGAGCTACGACGATGTTTTGCTGTCATAAAACCTGACATGTAGATAAAAAATGGATCAGCTCGATCCCATCAAAACTACCATGCCTAAAACCCAAGATATGTTCAGAGATTCAGATATGTCATATCCATGAGAAATTCCAGTGGTGAAGAACTTCCATTTAATATACATTGGTTCATCTACACAAGCTTCAGGTTCACCATGTATAAAAACTGCAGCATTCATGCATTCATGGAAGCTTGAAACATCAGCTTAAAACTGCAGTTTTGGATTATCCGCATCCAACATCACATGTGTAAAAAGCAAACTATCCCTCTCAGCTCCATTTTGATTTATGAAAAGATAGAATTTCCTTCCTTGTGTATGGTCAAAGATTCAGATTAAAACAAGCAAGAAAAACATTTAGATCAACGTAGAAGTTTCTGAATAATTAATACAAATTCTATGCCATCTTCAGCAGCAACGTCACCAGTATAGGGGGCTCTCACATGCTCAAGTTCCATAAATGTCTCTAGATCAATCCAGAACTTTTGTCCCCCCTCATCGTAGCAACTCAAATGCCTTCAAGGTCATTTTTTATGCTAAATGTTTCATTTGGTACAATACAACATGGAACTCGAATTTCAGTCATGTCCTCTCGCACAGCCCTTGCTTTTCTTTCTCTCCACGATATTTGGACAATAACATATTACAGCTTTGCAAAACTCAAACTTTTATAGTAACAATTATTATACTAAAAATGTACTTTAAAAAAGCGATAGGTCCGTATACAATAATGAGTATTATGCATGTTATATCAATGTTCTAGAAAACTGAGTGGTTCCCTGGAATGCCTCCTTCCAAACTATTTGTGTTGAGACACGTATGGATTAACACATGGATCAAAATCAAATCTTGCAAGGTATCAATGAACAGATTTTTCGCTCACAAAAAGAATTAGCTTCGAACTGATAATGCATATTGTGTAACAGTTGCTGCAAATATTAATCTACAAAGGCTCCAAAAAAAGGGACTAAACCATTTGCATCATGGTTTATTTTGGTAAACAAGGCACCCCACTATAGACCCCAAATCGAACAACATTGTAGTTTAAATAACTACAGTCCAACTAAGACATTTCCTTACTGGTTTTCTTTAAAGATTAGCACATTGCTATGTTAAAGCGCTAACTGCAGTCATTTTTTAAAACATTGACACCGGTAGATAAGAAGAGATGCTACTTTGAAATAAATGGAGCAAAGAGATACTACTACAATTTAATACTTTGTAGACACTATACCAAAGAATTAATCTGCATTATCCGCTCGGTTAAGCTAAAAATTCAGTGCATATTATAAAAAAAATCCAGAAACCTAGCAGTCTAAAATATGCTGTCAAACTTCCCATAACTTACCAACCTTAATATCAACACATCAGGCATACAAACAAAACAATTGTATCTTTAGCAGTCCAGCTGAAAGAAATCAACAACCAACATTGTAGTTCAACTCAACACCTGACACACACGATAGTAGTTTTTTTAGCATAGCACACGACAATAGCTAGACATAATTGATAGTTGTACATACAATTGCTCCAGAGTTCATTTCCGACGCCCAAAATTCCTAAACACGTGAAGCAATCGGCACATAAAATTAGAGTTCGCAAAACCCATAGCAGGATTACATACGGGAATCACGAATTAAACGAACCCATCAACGAAATGTCGGAAGTCTTCTTTACCTGGAGCAAGGTGTCACCGTCACTCTACAACGTTCTGTCGTAGAACATATCCACTTCATTGTGTATGTCTCCGCCACCGGCATGTGGTCCCACAACACCATATCTAACTTCCCATAACTCACTGCTTCACGCCCTTCCTGAACCACAATAAACATGATTATGCTATATTTCTATTCTATTATGCAACCATAGTTCAGAAAGTAGATACTACAAATAGAAGGCTAAATTCTGTTGCATATGCATGCTATATCCAACTCTAATGTTTGGGATAAGAATCGGACCTTCATGCAGTAAAGTCGTCTCTCGGTAGAGCCATTTATGTTTAGTGAGCATCTTTATTTCTGCCAGAATGTGCAAAGCAAATAATATCTGGATTAATCTCCTCAAGTTCCCACATAAGAGCGGCTGATTCAAGGACGGGCAAACATTTTACAGCAGTACCAAGCTAACAAGAGATAATATTGCGGAAGACATCATATTACGTACCAGATGCATATGCGTGTGTTTTCACTTCTTTCTTGTCTTTGCCTACTTCTTTAGTCACCACTATGTTACTTGTAGAGCACACTCGATCTTCATCTACTGACACACAAACATAAATGTAGGTTTTTAGCCCTAATTTTCACTTACCACCTAGACTGGCCAAACCAAAGTTGCATGTTATAGACAAACACTAACTATGTAAGCCATCTGACTCAAGGTGCAAACGCGATGCGAAGACATTTAACAAATTAACATATAAACTCTTTATGAGGAAAGTTTGTCGCGAAAACTGAAGCATACCATCATATGTTGTTTACTATTCTCTCGATATTCTTTCCTCAATTGAAACTTCACTGCCAAAAAGCTTCTTTACCTCCTTATCTGATCAGCACCAAGGCATCAGAGTACTAAAATATCCAATGCCAAACTGAGAGATGCAAAGTACCAAATGCATGTCAATATCTTTACAGATACATGATCAACTGTGCTAGGGTCTCCATTAATGCATCATTTGGCTTCAAAAATAATATAAGACACCGTTATACCAATGGATTTAGGGCATCATATGTAGCCAATACTTACATCAGGTTTGTTAGCTGATGCATGGGCTGCAGGTAAGTCGGCTCTCCTAATTTTCCTAATTCGCCATCTACTGATCTACGAACCAAATGCGACTGCACCCTAGAAGTCCTGCCTCTACGCATTGGCACACGAACTATTGGTTTGGTTCTAATAAAAACAAAAGATATCCAAATCTGATTTGCCCGCAAGTCGAAGATACACCATGAACATATGTTGGGATTCAGATGGATCAGAACTGACTGAATGCCCTTTACATGGATTTCGAGTCGACGGGTCGTTCTGGGGCAGCGACTCAGAGACTAGTCAAGACTAGTCTCGACTCAGCAAGACTCATGTTTAATACTAATATGTATAATGTAGGACATAAATATAAGGCTAGGGACAGTGGAGTTGGGGAAAACCTGGGTAATTCCTTCCAATGGCCAAGGCCTTCCTCTTGTCCATGAACCAGCAGCCTTCCACTGGCCAGTTCCTGCAGAAACGGAGGCTGGGGACAGTGGAGTTGGGGAAAACCTGGGCAATTCCTTCCAATGGCCAAGGCCTTTCTCTAGTCCATGAACCAGCAGCCTTCCACTGGCCGGTTCTTGCGCAGGCGGCGGCCAAGGGAGAGAAGGACCAGATGCGTTTTGGCTTTTGGGGTCAAGCGGGGGAAATTGTCTCTGGATCTAGATTTCACAGGGGGAAAATAGGTAGGGGAGGAAAGAATGGAAAAAAATATGACATATGGAGTGATTTTTTAAGTCGAACGACTCACAAATCTGGACTAGTCGAGGCTAGTCAAGACTAGTCGATCGACTCGATCGACTCATCAAATGAGTCGAGTCGACTGGCTGAGTCGACCTTGCAAATGTGACTCGAGTGGACTAGTCGTCGAGTAGTCTCGACTAGTCTTTCGACTTGAAAACCATGGCCCTTTAACATAATTTCAGACATGAACGTGGACAGATGCAATGGAAGAGTGACTTTAGAATCCTAACTGGCATCCTAATTGCAATGGAAGGATGACTTTAGCATCCTAACTGGCATCCTAACTGCAATGGGAGGGTGACTTTAGAAATAATTGCGAACAAGAAAACTGGAATCCTAACGTGGTCAGAATTGTATTGTACCTGGACAAACAATGGTCCGAAGACTGGAAGCTCGGTGCCGTACGGGGTGGTAACAGTCTTGACTAAGAAAATTTCCGGGTCTGTTGGAGTCATCGGTGAATCAGCCGTGACTGCTATGGCGAGGGATAACAACGACGACCTCTTTATGGGTGAGAGGAGCCCAGTCCTGTGTAGAGAGGCATACGACCCGCGTGAGTGTTCCTGACGACCGCAGTTACGTCCAAATCTGCACGCCGGAGAGGAGGAAAGCGGAACAAGCTAAGCTCTCGTACCGCAGCGAAGACCACCTACCTGTGGCGCTGCTCCACGCTTCGCAGCTGTCCGGGGAGCACATTCAGCGCTAGTCTTCCTTGCGCCTGATCTCTGCCGCTGCCAGATCCACGGCCGGCGTCACCGCTTAGAAGGCGAGTGGGAGGTGAGTAATTGCTGCTGCAAGAAAATCGGAAACGGGTGACGGGCGATGGGTGAGGGGAATCAATTGGGATGGGGTGGGGCCAGAACGAGCGGTGAAGGAGGAGGGAGGGATGCGAACGGACGAAGAAGGCGACGTAGTGCGGTAGGGACAGAAAACGGAACCTTCTCGTATTTTTTATTTTAATTAGGACACATGCCCGTGCGTTGCAACGGGAGAAAAAGTTGTACCATGAAGACACAAAATAAGTTCTTGTCAGCATGACAGGGGCACTTGGCGCCATAATGAAGTGATATTGTATGTTAGTGCTTCATCCTTCATAGAAGTGTTATGTAGTATATCACCACCATAGGAAACTACTATAAAGATACCAATGCAATCAAGTTTCCTCGTGCATTTCTTATTGGCTGACATGTTTCGTATCATTAATCATGAAGGTGCATAGGGCTGAGTATATCGTCAAAACGTGGTGCTAAGAGAATCTCCACCGGTGTCCCAATGAGTGATGCCCCCGCCTCCCCCCAACGATTTCCCTACAACTGCGTTGACAAACCATTCGGGGGCACCAACCCAAATTGCCGACAGTTTGGAGGCGTCTTGTCACACCAGCAACCTCCAACAATCAACTATCCAAACCTTTTGAAAACAAATCCAATTCAAATTGAAGGTTCTTTACAAAGTTTGAATGGAATTTAATTAAAAACAACATGAACAGGCTATGTGCTATAACAACCTTTTTATAACTCTTGCATGGACGTACAAAACTAAAGGTGGAGAAAAACTAACTCCAGGAAGTCTATTTGTCAGGCTTTAATCAAATATAAATTCCTTAAATATTAAACCAACCACAGTACCATATAGGAAGTGCTCATTTTAATTTTACTAAGATATTGGTTAAAAGCTCTTTCCTAGTATGCTAGTTTTATATACATTGATAGTGTACTAAAGGTTGGAGTCAGGGAACCACCACAATCACATATATTATTATAATATAGCAATATATATCTACCTATTAGTTGAATCGATAAAAATGTCAACAAGCAGACTAATTTTTAATATTGTAATCATTAACATATGCAATGTTGGATCCTTATTTTTTGCAGGGAATGTTGCACTTATCAATTCAATATTAATGACCACATATACCTGCTAAAAGTTCAAAACTTCAAAAGGAAAACATTTGAGCTGCACGTGTTGGTGATTAATTTTTAGAAGAGCATATTGTGTTGAGTGGGTCATATATCATGTCCAAGTTAGTCAATCAATAAACTTAATAATTTAGAGAGAGAAATGCAGACTATACCTGTGTCATGAGTAATATCAATTGGGAGATAACGGCAGCGGCCTAGAAGGGAGATAACAGGTCTCTAGATGGTCAAAATAAATGAAAACAATGTTGTTGAAATGCTGAAAAATGGATACATGAAAAATCATATGATGAGATATACAATTATGTAACTGTGAAGTAGATTCAGACTTGCCACTGGATCTGACCCTCCAAAATGGCTGTTACACTTCCACATTTGACAAAATTATGTGTTTTCTTAGCACAAATTATGTGTGCAAATGAATTTCATCACAGAGTCAAAGCTCAAGGGTTGTTCCAGTTATACTAATACAAAACGATGGGACAACCTGGAAGAGAAAACTTATGGAATAGAAGGAGGAACATAGGAACAATAGTACCAGGTGATACACAAACCCATCAAATTTCATTGACCATAACAAGTTGGGGCGTGTGTGATAGAAGTATACACTCTAAACCATGAAACTTGCATTATACAAACAAAAGATCAGAGAGAGATGCAGATTGAAGGGCCGACATCAGTGGGGAGATGAGCCACGTTTCAGCCTACCAGGCCAACAACCTCAAGCAATGGACGCCATGTGCCAGTGAAACTTCATGCCATCACCTCAAGCATGGCGTTGTACATGATTTATCCAGTAACGGTTGGTGTATGAAATTATTTTGTGTTTTCTGAAACCCAAAGGACAACCTAAAGCAAATTACCTACAATCAAGAAACCCAGTCCAACCTAACAAAAGATAATCAACAGACTAAGATAACAAACTAAGATAATTAGCAAATATATTTTTAATCAGTATGAATGTTTGACAAACATGTTAATTAATCAGCTTATGGTTGAAGGGTAGCTTATGATTGACAAACATGTTAATTAATCAGCTCATCTTGTACTAAATGAAAGATTGAAGTATGACCTGAACTTTGATGGATCATGAACCAGTCATGACAGCACCATGTAACCTAAGCATTGTCTTGGTTAGTCCCTATAGGCTAGTGAGAGCCATATTGCGTCCAACCCAGCCAACAATCAGTGTCATCCACCCCAAATTGCATAGCTTGGTTACTTGATCAATCATAAACTTGATTAGTATCTCCATTCAACATTTCCCTGGAAAAGAGTTGCTAGCTAAATATATTGTTAGAACATGTTCCATAGAAAATGTCTTGTGAGTATTATTAGAAGAACTATGTGATAATAAAGGCAGACAACATACATGTTCAAGTAAACATCTACAATATATCCAAATCATTCTCCAAATATGATAAATTATTCGTTAATCATCACACATATGGGGGAAATTTCTTCCATCCCACAAAGCCTATAGATGACAACACCATCAAGCATTCTCAAATTTCTTACGATACCCGTGGTACGAAAACACATGTAGTATTAGAACACAAAGAGGAAACGTCCTCTGAGTTAAGAAACTGAAAATGTAGCTGAATAGATATATTGTCTCCTGATAATTCAAAAAAGTAAAGGACCCATATCTCTAAAGGGGTGGCGGTACATAAAATGTTCATATTTCTTTTTCTCTTTTGATATGTTATGTCTTTCATATGGCATCGTAATTTTTTTTATTACCCTACGAATTCATCACTGGTGTTGGATTCCCCAATATGAGTGAAGGCATCATCAAAATGTATCAGAAGTGGAGAAAATACACACACTTACAAAATAATTATGTCCCGAAGGAAGTGCCGCAAGGATAATTTTTCCCGTGTCAATATTCAATTCTATTATTGGTAGCCTAGAAGAAGAAAAGAAAATGCAATATTCAATTCTATGGTTCCAGTAATTGGTCCTGAGAAGATAACATGATGTTCAGAGGCTAATTTGTACCCGTGCATTTATTTTTACTCTGAATCCTATCAGCACCCAAAGGATGATACACACTCCGATCCATATTAGTTGATTTAGATTTATCTAGATACGAATATATCTAGCAAGTTTTAGTGCTAGATACACCCATATCTATACAAATTTGAGTCAGCTAATATGGGTCGGAGGGAGTACATGAAAGACTCATAACAGTGTAGAGCAAAGACACATCTGTGAACCTAAAGTGTAATAAAGAATAGCAATTTATATCATTGTTTTTCTCTAGAAAGCTTTTTAATCTACAGCTAAGACATATACTTCAAATAAAATTATGTATGGAATTTTTTCTTATGCATGTGCTACATTTTCTACAGATTTTGGTGAAATCATGAAGTATATGCATTGTGTAAGTTCTAGGTTACGCCATATACGACGAAATGGTAGAAACATACCTTCAATAAAACAACACGCTAGGAGATCAGTGATCATGGTCAGTCCTGTGGCCGGCCTGATCGTGGTGGATCGATGATATTTACAGAGATTAAATGAGCACCAAATCAGAGGTCTCTCTCGGTCAGCACTTACCTAGCTCGTAGAAGAGCTCGCCGGAGTTCTGCGCTGTCTTGGCCGACGTCACCACGAAGAATAGGCCATTTCGTTCTGCGTACTCCAACGCTTCCTACCATCAGAGAAAACAGAGATGACGAGTTTGACTGACAGATACAACACATAGGCTCTGAATTAAAAAAAAATGCGGCGAGGCGGCGAGTGCAGCAGATGCGGGTTCGCGTGGCGGCGGCCCCAACGGAGGTCGGATTGCGCGGCGGCGACAGGTAGGCTCAGGTGGCGGCAGCGGGCAAGGCAGCGCGGCGGGCTCGTCGGGCGACGGCGGGCTGGGTTTCGCGGCACGAGTGTTGCGTGGCTGCGATATGCGAAGGAATCGGCATGCAGCGCGTGATGCACGGGTAAAAAAGAGCGCCGGATTTAGCGTGGGTGCGGGCGAGGACTGTGTCAGTTCCTGTGTTTTAATGCTAATAACTTGGTTGTGCGGGTCATACGAAGGAAGTAGAACGAAGGATGCAACGTAGCGATACCTGGCAGAATACGGAACCCCAATTTTCTTTTTAGATAGTAGAGATAGAGATAGAGATAGAGATAGATATAGATATATAGTAGAGATTCTATTACTTGTATAACTTGTATACGTACCATCTTTGTATTAATACACGTATTAAAAAAAAGTCACCCATGGCATTACAGTTTTGTGTTTGTTTTTATTTAGCACTTCAATCTTGCGACTTTAGTTTTTTTAGAGGATACTTAATTTTTTTTAGATAAATCTTGCGACATGATGGATCGCAGGCTTGCACACGGGATTGCATGCATAAGCCAGTGAAGAGACACTTGCGGCCCATATCGGGGGAGAAATCTTGTTTGTCGCCGATGAGACCAGAGAGGAAGGCGGAGTGGCGGCGCCGGCGATCCGTGGCGGCGGAGTCACCCGACGAGGGCGAATGTTAACGCCGTCGAGCCCCATCCATCTGAGGTGAGGAATCCCCTATTCCCTCATCTTGCTGACTGATCACTTCTCGCGAATGCGTATACCTGGCTACTAAAATCGATTTCACTAACTAACTAACTAACTCAGGCGACCTGATGAGCTAGAATATGTTTCTGAACTGAAGATCCCTCGCTACTGGAAATGAAGGAAGAATCAGATGCACATGATTATTCCTCCCTTTAGGATCCAGATGGATGGATCAAATGTCTGAACTGCAGAGCAAAATCCTCATTAGGTAGTTCTGCTCTTGCTTCCATCTTTACTGTTGCAGGATGAATTTGTGTAGACACTTTAGTCTGCAGCAATATTGAGAAAGAAGATGCTGTAATGCAGCAATAGTGAACCATGGAACACATAATACTCAATTTCAAGGCACAATTGTATGATCCATTTCTCCAAATAATTGCCCCCATCATTGTCTCTTACTAGTTTAACATGCATTAATTAATTAAAGAATAATGGGATCTCTAATCTAGTTAGCATACGCAGGCAGCTACAAGAGGGCCGTGTCATATAATGCCTCCACTTAGTTGGCATTGTTTACCAAGAAACTCTAGCTGCTGACAGTGAGGCTGCAACTTGCATGAAAACTTTGACTCGTGTGTTCTGTTAGCAGTGTCACCAAACTGCGGGCTGCAAACTAGTGGCATGTTATTGAATACGCGTTCTGGGCGGTTTAGTGAGAGGTCTGTCTTGGCTCCAAGGAGACAAAGACAAAGACACTCTGTCTTGGCTCTGAATAGGAACTCTGCTTTGACTTCTGGACGCCCGGGGATGCTGATTGGTTTCAGAGACCGTGTTGACGTTTTAGCTTAACATGTTTAAACTCAAGTAACCTATAACATGTTTCGTCCAGCTGGGTTCATAGATCTGAATCTCACCTCTCAACAAGTATCCGTGTTCTGAGATAAAGTTCCCTTCTCAACAGACTCACCATCACTACGCAGCACTTCATCAAGGCTTCTCCAGGTAATTACAATTTCTTTTGTTCCAGGGCCTCACCATCACGTCCTCTCCTTCCAATCTCAACACTGCTTGGCCATCCTCGTTTTAGAAAATAGTACTCAGTATATTCATAGAAACGTATGATCCGACTTCGTTGTTGTTGTCAAGTCAGCTTACTTTGTTTATCAATCCGATCGAACAGATCTTCACTTTTATGTGAGCAACCAAGGGTTCAGCTCCTCCATTTTTAAGTACGCCAACGAACAGCTAACCCACTTATTTCCTTTATACAAGTCCTTCCCTGCACCCAGGGCTATCTCCGGGTGAGTTTAATTGCTCCTACTCTTGCTTATTCCATTTTCATTTTATCTTGACTCTAGTTCCTGATTTTTTTTGATATGCTACAAAACACACATGATACGTTTTCTCATAGTTTACTTGTCAGGCACATGCACTATTTGAGGATTCCATATTCTTTCATAAAACAAAGGCATGATTAAATTCTATCAAAGTTGGGAAGTTGAGTATGCACATGTTCTTGTCTTGATGATGATTTTTGTGATTTCCAGAAGACAAACGTCCAAGCTGCACGTAGTTCTCGTTCATTCCTAGCAGATCAATATGGACATCAAGCTCCACCAAATAGAAAAGATTACCAATAATTTTTCGGAGGATCAAAGAATTGGCATTGGTGGGTATGGGGAAGTTTACAAGGTACGGCATGATTTTCTGCTGGTAGTTATCGCTAGCTATGAGCATGTGTATGCTCCAGTTCAACAAGGGGTTCCAACTGGCAGGGAAATTATAATGGCGAAGAAATTGCCATGAAGAAACTTTTTAACATGCAAGGGATCGATGACAAGGAATTCACAAATGAGTTCCGCAACCTTATGAAAGTCAAGCATCAAAACATCATACGGTTGATTGGGTACTGCTACGAAATACGCCATAAACATGTCGAGATGAAAGGTGAACTTGTTTTTGCTAAAATAATAGAGCGGGTCCTCTGCTTCGAATACATGGAGGGCGGAAGCCTTGCCCAGAAAATTTCTGGTATGATGGTGTTTCTAATCAGTTCATTATATATATCTCCTACGGACTAATATAATGAGTGTAATTCTGCCCCATCTGCAGATGAATCCTGTGGATTAGATTGGCCTGCACGATACAAGATAATTAAAGGAACATGCGAGGGTCTAAATCATCTTCATAATGGGAGGCCGAATGATCATATTTATCATCTAGATTTGAAACCGGAAAATATATTGTTGGACATACACATGATGCCTATAATTGCAGATTTTGGTATGTCCAGACTCTTGGCTTCATCCAAAACGCATATAACTCAAACTCTGAAAGGAACACTGTAAGTTAGATGTTTTATCTAGTTTTTTTTTGATAATTCGTCACTAGAAATAAGTTGTGCTTGCATTATGTTAAATTTATATATCAATATCATGCAGAGGATATATGCCACCAGAATTTATAGATAAACGCAGAATCACAAAGAAGTATGATGTGTTCGGTGTTGGTGTCATAATCATAAAAATAATTGCGGGAACTGAAGGCTACACCAATTGTTGTGAGATGTCTTCTCCTCAACATTTTATCAAGGATGTAAGAGCATTCAATCATATGTTATAATAATTTTCGCAAACGTTAGGTTCTTGTTACCTTGATTTCTGAAGAATGGGTATGTACTATCTATCTTTGTATATGTTCCACAGGTACATGAGAAATGGAAGAAAAGGCTTCAAGCCATGTCAAAGCAGGACAATACGTACACAATCAACACCTTAGCAGTGCAGAGATGTATTGAATTAGCCGTCAGATGCGTAGAGGTCGACCCGGCAAATAGGCCTACTATAAAGGAGGTTGTCGAGGAACTGAACATATTAGATGCTGACATGAAGAAGTTATCACTTATGGGCCAGGTACAATTCCGTCCTGTTTTGAATGAAATTGTATAATTTTTTTTGGGAAGTTGAGTCATTTTAGTGGGTCCCTAAATATTTTTGTGGCATTTGGATTTGAGCCAAACTCATGCAGAGAGAAAAATAACATGGGTCTATTTCCGTAATTCACATTTAGGTAAAATCTTCTAAGTTTGCAGTTATTTTAGTGGTGCCTGAAATATTTCCAATTCTACAATTACCTTGGGTACAATGTGATAACACTCATGACATGAATTCTTTCACATATACCCCGCAACATGACCTATTTTTTGCTCATTGCAGACAACTTATAGCTCCAAAGTCAAATATCTCGACGTCGATCCAGCCCTCGAGCTACGCTTCCCATTTGAGCTAAACAAGGACATATCAACTTGTATGCAGCTAACCAACAATACAAATGACTTCATTGCGTTCAACATTAGAACCAACCAAATGAAGTACAACGCACGACCAAGCAATGGGACTATTCCGCCATATTCCAAGCTTTATATCACCTTTACATTGCTGGCACAAGAGAAGGAACCCCCTTATATGTGGTGCCAAGACATGCTCTTTGTGCGGAGCACTAGACTTGGCATGGATCCCGGTGATGAGATCATAGACAAGTTCTTCGAAAATGCTATGCCAAGTATGGTGGTGGATGAAGTGAAGTTGCCAATTGTTTATGTTGTGTAGCATATGTGTTGGAGTATGAGAAAAAACAAAGTTACAGAAAAGTCTAATACGGACATAGATTTGTATCCATCCTTTCATGCTACCACAAAGTCAGTTCATGTACAAAAGTTTCTATTTCTAGCTAGGTTTAAATGGAATTATTGGTAAAATTTATATACAAATACGGAAGAATGTTGAAATATACTTGTCTACCATTTGCAGTTTCAGGTAAAAAAATCCGCCTTTTTCTTTGTACAAGAACACCTGAGTACATTAAGATTAGATTTGACAAGTGTTTCTAGGACATGTTTGCAAATAAGATCATATTTATTTGTTTTGACTGACATGTTGTACATCATTGATCTCAAAAGTTGACAAAGCATCTACTTAATCTTACTAATTGGCACTTGCATCACTCGATGTGAGGACCCTCATCCTCCTTGCTTTCCTCATACTCTCTTTATTCTCCAACATGCATGTGATAGCTACAAGTGTAGAGCATTTCAATCTATAATAGTATTGAATCAAATGAGGAGTTGAAGGGATTGTCACGTGAAACTGGTGTAGAGATGAATGTAAATGATGCAAAGGTTGTTGAGTGATTTTTATTTTCAGAGATAATTGCATAATATGGAAGTAACAACAAAAGTAAATAAGGTCCAGAGATGGTTCAACCCTTAAAGTGTGAAGAAGACAAAAAAACACCCTCCATAAAATCAAATGCTCTCGAGGATGGCAGGTATTTTATTAGTTATACAGTTCCATAATTATTACATTAAAATATATGCGGAGCCAATGCAAGTTATACAGACATTCATGGCAATACAATATCGGTAATTATGTCCACATGACACATACATACTCAAAGGAAATATTTAGGCAAAATCCTAACCTAAACATTAGTGTTTGAGATCCCCTTGATTCCTCCCTTGTAATAAATCCATGATTTGGAAAGTGGGTTGTTGTCACAGCGGCCTTCCCTCCTCTATTCATTACAACATGGTGTGTCTAACTGTCTATGAAGTCCATAAATGGTGAAGTAACATCACATTCTACCATTAGTGAATTGCAACACAAGAATAAATATAGCAACAATCTTTTTTGAGAGGAAATAGATGTGGCCTTTATTAATTCCCAGCCATGTCCTGAGCTAAAACGTTACCAATACAATTTGGATAAAACATAAACCAGCTTTTACACAATTCCAAGCCGCAACCTTCCTTAGCTAAAATATGAGCAGCACCATTGCCTGAACGCCGCACCCACTTGACCACATGGTCGTCGAACACCCAAAGCTCCGTCTTGATCTCCTCCACCAGCGGTCCGTGCATAGACCGCTCCAGCGCTTTGCTTGTTAGTAAGGATGGCAATGGGCAGGGTATGGACAGGGTATGGGCAGGGTAGAGCAATACCATACTCATACCCGTGTAGTCAATGGGTACAAAATTTTACTATATCCGCACCCGCGGGTATAGAACCTTACCCATACCCATACATGTTGTGTACCCATACCCATTGGGTACCCAGTGGTTAAATCCAATACTACACAAGTTATTCACAATTTTATGTTCATCAATAACATATTTGAAAAAATAACTATTATCTCTACTTAATACTAGATAGACAGGTACATGAAAGTATCGAAGTTTAGAATTCGCAATCGCATACTCGTTCCTAGGATTCTCGACCGCATAGGTGGAAACTGTATAGGTAAAGTGAATGGGCAGGGTATGGGTATACCCATGGTATAAGTCTATACTCATGTCCGTACTCATAACTTAACGGGTAAGATATGGATGTTACCCGTGAGTATAAAATGTGCCTATACCCCATGCGGCTCGAGAGAGATCCAACGATCACCGGCCACAGCGAGCCCCGCATGGAACCAGATCAATCCGTCACCCTCCAGAACGGACAAACCCTATATCCAGCTGGCCCGCATCACCTGCAGCGCGATAGATCGATCTAGGGGGTCAATTGGTTCGATCCCCGGAAGTATCCTATCATTTCCCAAAATCTAATGTTGGGCGAAAGCCTTTCATCATCATTAAGGGCTTCTCAATCCCCGTGTGTCAACCGGGATCGGTCACGCCGGGAAGCAATCCAGACCATGCTAAAAACGCGTTCGGTTAGGCCCGGCCGAGATCTCACCCCCCGGGTAAACCTCCCCAATCCCGTCCAAATCGGGGGGATAAAAAATATCTAGTCCCAACCCGTGGAATTATTCCATGCATGGTCGTCCCGAAACATTATGGCGAAGCAACCTATCCTTTCTCTCTCGCGGAGGCGCCCCCGGCGATGAAAGGAAAGGACGACAGCGAGGATGAAGTGGGTTCCGGCTGCAAAACTGGCCGGAGGAGTCGGGAGCTCCTAGCGCCGCACAGATTTCCACTCAAGAGCATGGAGTGGAGCCATAGCCTAGGCGAGGTCCCATCTCCGTCTGCCCATTCATGCTAGAGAAGAAGAAGCAGTGCTCCATCAGATCGGAGGCCGGAGAAGAAGCAGTTGCTCCGTCAGACACTATGGGACGTCCAAGAATTAGAGGCACTTTCTTAGAGGCACTGTTTATGACCGCCTCTAATCGTAACTATTTGAGGCATTTTAAATAATAGTTCCTCAAAATATGAAATTTTAGAGGCAGTTTTTAAAATGCCACTAATAGTTTAGCCTTTTGAGGCACTATTGATAATGCCTCTAATATTTTAAAAAATAGAGGCATAATTTAATGCCTCTATGTTGAACTATTAGTGGCACTTTGACTTGTGCCTTAAAAAGACAAATCTTAGAGGCACTTTCTATAAAAATGCCACTAAAAATATATCAATTGAGGCACAATTGAAAGTGCCACAATTGGTTACTATTTAAAGGCACTAAAATATGCCTCTATACTATGGCACGTGCTCGAATTAGAGGCATTTTTTACAACTACCTCTAATTATATTTTTATGACACTTTAAAAAATAATGCCTTAAATGGCTAGCTTTTAAAGGCAGTTTTTAAAGTGCCACTAAAAATTAAACTTTTGAAGGCACTATCGAGAGTGCCTCAAATTGTTTGAACATTTGAGGCACATTTGAGTGCCTCTTACGTTGAGCTATTTGTGGCACTTCTATGGGTGCCACAAAAGGACAGTTTTTAAGGCACTATTATTAAAATATCACTAATGGTTTACTAATTGTAACATTTTTAGTTATGTCTTAAATAGACAATTTTTGTGGCATCTAAAAGAAACATTCCAGCGGAAAAGGGGTGCTTCCCAGGGCCTCCCCGCGCAGAGGTGGTCCGCGCCGTTGGATACACTCTCTCCCTTCAATCTCAGCAGTTCGTTTTTCTCTTCCGTGCAGGTGCACTTGCAGCATGCCCAGCCAATCTCGCTGAGCAGTGGGCCTGCTTCACGCGAGACTCAGATGTCAGCCAGCCACGCTACGTGGTGCGTGGTATCTCTTCGGTACGCTCTCCCCGCGCGGTGGCTTGCCCCGTGGTTTCGGTCGACTGGGAGGGCCTAAATCGTCATTTCCTGTCGCATTCGGTCGTGCCTGACTGTGGAGAGGACGGCTCGAGCGATGCATGGCGATCCGCCCTTCCTCGGCGGGTACGGGCGGCGCTGTCGACGGTCATGGAGGCCCCTCCCCCTATCCATGGAGAGAGGGCAGGACCGGAAGGAGCCACCACAGCCCAGTCCCCCTTACTTTTTCCTCCTCCCGCGTCCCCTCCAAACCCTAGCCACCGCCGCTAGTCCTTCTACTCCCGTGTCTCTCCCTCGCTGCTAGCCCGTGGGAGGAGCACAAGAGATGAATGTTGCCTGCACCATGGAAGGGAGGATCCTCGAAGTCGCCTCGCCTCGACCTCTTGCAGCGCGTTCCCGGCCCCATGGTGACCAGCAGCAGCGGCGTTCGTCCGCAGGTACGTGTCCTGGTCTCTCCCTCCCCAATCTTTGCTCTCTCTCTCACCCCTCCCTCTCTCTCAGCTGGAGACAACGGTGCAGAGGTGGCGGACATGAAGAGCTCCACTTGCACCCACGCGTTCCCGGTCCATGGAGGTCCAGAGGTTGGGGTGTTCAGTTCCTCCACCACGGCGGCCCTCCTCTCCTTCGATGGCACGCTCGAACTCCTAACCACCACCACCAGGTCGTCATCGCTGTTCACGTCGAGGATGACCTGATCCGTAGGGGATCGACCTGCGCCGGCCGTCCTTGTCTCCATGGCGACCTACAACAACACCGCTCGACCCCAGGTACGCATTCTGACCTCTCCCTCCCATGTCTCTTCTCTCTCCTATCTATTTGCTAGGTGTTTCAGTATGTGGAACTACAAGAGAAGATGTGATTATTCCTTTCTATTTCAATCCCCAATGAATGGATGCAGTTTTGAACAATTATTCTGAAAGAGCAACCAAAGGAGGAAGGTTGGGTCAAGATGCCTCCTATGCGCTGTGGATGAATACTTTAATGTGCTACATCATATATATATATATATATATATATATATATATATATATATATATATATATATATATATATATTCTTTGCTTTATCTTTTCTTGTTATGTTTATTCGTAGATGGCTTGCCCGCGCGGCAAGCCGCGCGTTCCTGCCTAGTAGATGATAGTGCCTCTAATAGTTAGCCATTTGGGGCACTTCTAAAATGTCTCAACTGGCCATCCATTTAAGGCACTTTTAGATATGCCTCAAATGGTAATCCTTTTAAAGCACTATGAGGTGTGCCTAAAAAACAATAAATGAAAAGAGATATCCCTCCGTTCCTTATTATAAGTTCAATTCACGTTCAAATACTTTTAGGCAGCGACATTTCTAGAGTTTCCAAAATTACCCCCCGTCGTCTCGCGCACACCGTATCCCCTCGCGAGCTCTCCCACCGCAGCCCCTTCCTACCACCGGCCACCCAGCCTGGTCGCCGCTCCAAGCACCACTCCTCTCTGCATCAGGTCAGGGAGCGCCTTACTCCCCCTCTCTCTACATCTAAACGCGAGCGCGCCGCCGCTGTGGGAGCTAAGGCGCCTCTCCGCACCGTCTCGAGCTGGCCTCCAGCCGTCGACCTCCAAGGCTCGCCTCGGCAGTAGCCCGAGGCACCCCGGTTGATGTGGACATCCCTACTATTGATACAACCGTTGTACCTACAGCAACACACATACAAGGACCCATCACAAGATCTCGTGCCAAACAACTTAACTATCAGGTACTTTCGTTTCTTGGAACTATTCCTCACATACATGAGAATATGATGCTGCCTAAATCAGATATATTTCTTACTCTTAGGAATGATGGACCAAGCATGGATGAGAGGGACAAGCATTGGAGCATGGCCATGCATGGAGATGGCAGCAAGCATGTGATGATTCAAGAGAAGGCCACGCATGAAGATTTCAGAACTTTGAGACCACCATAATGAAGAAAGAAGGCTTGGACGAAATATTCAAGATCAATACTTTACGAATTCGTCCATAGCTTAATATGGTGCTGCGACACCTTTATTTTGGGCCAGGCCCATGTAATTTTCGCAGGATTTTAATTAGCCACTTTTTAGAGTCCGTATTTGAGGGGAAAAGGACTTTTAGGGTTGGATTCGGCCACCACTTCCATGGCTGGCCGAAACCCCACCTTTTCGCCCTTAAATACTCCCCATAGCCGACCCCCTAGACTCGGATTTTGTTTAGACATTAAGTTAGCCATAGTCGCAACTTCGCCAAGGCTCGAGCGTCGCAGAGGCCTCTTGTACTTCGCACCTATTCAGGATCCCACCTCTTCAATAAAGCTTTCCTCTTAATCCGCAATATCTTGATTGCAATATTGGTTCTTACTTGTTCTCGATTTCAGGTAGGAATTAAGACCCTCGTTGGTCAGGCTGATCGTGTTCCCGCAGGATCGGTAACCTCCAGGAGATTGGCCTAGAGATTGCATTGGCGCTCGTGCTCGCACGTGTAGTCGGATCGTCAAGCCCGAACTCCACCAAATCGACTATCATCATCTCATCGAAAGATCGGGCACCTTTGCCCTATCAAGTGGTATCAGATTTCAGGTTGCTCGGTGAGATTTTACTGTTTTCATAGATTAGATCTGTTTTTACCTATAACCCACGAAAAAGCCAAAAACACAGTTAGAGTTTAGATCCATCCCATAACCAATCTACGCCTCGCATTATCTTTTCAGTTTTTGCATTGTTGAATTTGTGTCTACATCGTCGCGTCGAGTTGCTGGTCTTAGTGTCTCGTCCCTTAGAGTTTCGAGTTCTGATCATAGTAGTCACCGCCACCCTCGCCGATCACCGCCACCATATTCCGCCGCCATATACCCTGCCACCATAAACCCTAATACTCCGCCACCGCCTTCCTACCGCGACATAGATCCGATCAGTTTCCTGTCGTGGTACGAGTCCGAGTAGAGTTATTGTTTCCTAGTTATTTCTTTTTACTTTCCTTCTTTGCTGTTTCCGTGTTAAGCTCAAGTCCGTGTCGAGCTAAGAGTCCGGTCGTAAGTCCATAAGGAGAGCAAAAAAAAAGTCTGGAACCGCCTTCGAAAAAAATTCTGGCTATACTAGTTTTCGACCCCGGGGATCACTTTTCTCCATCAGCCCTTATAGCGATATTTTTTTTGGCGCCGGCGCGCTTTCCGGAGCAAAAATAAAAAATTTCGAAAAAAAATTTTGGGGCTAACCTATTTTTAGACCCCGTAGATCAGTTCTAGACACTCGCCATCATAGTGATTTTCTGCATCTCGGTTCGCTTTTCAGGGTGCCATATCATCATACAGTGCTTGTTGTGTCGCGTCGTGACATCGTTGGTGATCTAGGATCACGTCTCTAGTACGGTCTAGCCTAGGACCAGCACAGTACCGTCGTTGAGCATTCTTTCAACTTTTGCATTGCTGTTTTGATAATTGCTAACCCCCCCCTTGCTAAGCCTTCCCAGAGCTCCACAGATATTCTCCACGTGCGGTGTCTCGACTCCTGGTAATCGCTTGGTTCAATCTCTGGACCCACTGATCCTCGCGGTTGCACATCGCATTTTCCTACTGTTTGGTAAGAACTTGTAAGAGCTTCGTATATTGCTTGACGGATTACGCGTGACTTCCACCATATTTCCGTACTATATACATGTGCTTTTTAAGGACTAACCATGCCAGATACTTCGCGGAACCCTGCCACAATGACGAACGAAGTGTTGGAATTATGCCCTAGAGGCAATAATAAAGATGTTATTATTATAATTCTTGTTCATGATAAAGTTTATATTCCATGCTAGAATTGTATTAAGCGGAAACATTAATACTTGTGTGGTTTGTGAACAACACCGTGTCCCTGGTACGCCTCTAAGGACTAGCTCATTGATCAATGATGGTTAAGGTTTCCTAACCATAGACATGAGTTGTCAATTGATAATGAGATCATATCATTGGGAGAATGATATGATGGACAGACCCAAACTAAGCGAAGCAATTAGATCGTTTCATCGTGTTCATCTTTGCGAAGCTTTTCCTATGTCAAATATTGTATTCCTTAGACCATGAGATAATACAACTCCCTGGTATCGGAAGAAATCTTTGAGGTCATCAAACGTCATCCTATGAGAGGGTGATCATAAAGGTGTCTCTCAGGTGATCGGAAAGTATCTGTTGGGTTGTATGTATCGAGATGGAATTTGTCCCTCCCAAGTCGGAGAGATATACTTCGGGCCCACTTGGTAATCGACATCAACACCGCTTGCAAGCATGTGGTTAAGGAGTTAATCACAAAGTGATATCGGATTACGGAACGAGTAAAGTACTTGCTGTGAACGAGATTGAACTAGGTATGACGATACCGACGATCGAATCTCGGGCAAGTAAAATATCGCGAGACGAAGGGAATATATATATGGGATTGATTGAATCCTGGCATCGTGGTTCATCCGATATGATCATCGATGAATGTGTGGGAGTCAATATGGGTGCCCAGACCCCGCTGTTGATTATTGATAGAAGATCATGTCTGCATATTCTCGAACCCGCAGGGTCACACACTTAACGTATCTCGACGCTAGGATAGATTGGATAATTGGTTTATGAATTTTTGTTCGGAGTCTCGGATGGGATCCGGGACATCACGAGAGGTTCCGGAATGGTCCGGAGAATAAGATTCATATAAGGCAGTGCAGTTTTTGGAGTTCGGAATTGTTCCGGGTTAATCGGTATTGTACCGGAAGCTTCTAGAACCTTCCGGAAGGGGACCAACGTGGCCCCACCTTCCAGGAGGGGGAATGGGCCTATGAGGGAGTGTCCTGGCCGCTTTGGGCCAGGGGCACAAGGCCCCATAGGGCCCAGCCGATCCTAGAGAGTTTAAATCGTTTAAACTAGAGATAGGGTTTCTAGAAGAGGGGAGAGTCCATGCCCCCCACTCCTTATCCTTTGGGCTTGGGGGAGGGGCTAGGGCTGCGCCCCCCTCTATATAAAGAGGGGTGGGGGCGCACCAACCCCACACACCTCTCATCCAAACCCTAGCCGCCTTGCTAGCTTTCCTCTCTCCCTCCCGACTGTTTGTAGGCGAAGCCCTGCTGCAGAAATTCTCCACCATATACACCACGCCGTCGTGTTGTGGATCCAATCTATCTCTCCACCATACTTGCTGGTCCGAGGAAGGAGGAGACGTCGAGGTGCTGCACGTGTGCATCTCACGGAGGCACCGCCACTTGTGGTGCTAGATCGGATCGGATCGCGAGGAGGAGAAGCGAGTACGACTACATCACCCACGTTCCGACGAACGTTCCGCTGTGCGAATCTTCAAGGGTATGAAGATCTAATCCAATCTCTCTCGTTGATTGTATCTCCTAGATTGGATCTTGGCTTTACCTCTGTTCGCATCCGTAGAAAATTTTGATTTACTATGCCGCGAAACCCTTCAGTGGTATCAGAGCTAGATCTATGCGTAGATGTGTTTCACGAGTAGAACGCAACATGGTTGTTGCGGGCGTTGATGTTTTCTGTTGCAAGCCTCTTGTTTGTGTTCTTCTTATGACGCGGGATAGTGAGATTGAAGCGGTCCAGGCCAACCTTACGCGACGTCGTTCGCGAGACCGGCTCCGCACTTGACGTGTGGCTTGTTCCACACATGCGGCTGGTGGATGTCAGTTTCTCTCACTATAGTTGTCATGGGATTAACACCGGAGTTTGGCAACCATAATATCACCGTTGTGGTTTTCCGTAGGTAAGAATCGTTCTTAGCATCTACTCCCATAAGCCACGTAAAACATGCAACAACAAAGTAGAGGCGTCTAACTTGTTTTTGCAGGGAGTGTTTTCTGTGATATGGTATGGCCCAAGATGTGATGTGTATATTGTATGCGATGATCATGTTTTGTAATGTTTCACGACTTGCATGTCGATGAGTACACAACCGGCAGGAGCCATATGGTTGTCTTTATAATTGTGTATGACCTGCGAGTCAACTTCTTATACGCCATGTAATAGCTTTACTTTATCGCTAAGTAGTTAGCAATAGTTGTAGTTGCTATTCGTGGTGGAGGCAATCATGGTGGAGTGATGGAGATCATGCCGGAACGCACAAGATGGAGATCATTGCGCGAGGATTGGCTATACCATGTCACATAAAGTTATATGCATGTGATGTTTATCCCTTTATGTATCTTATTATGCTTAGATCGCGACGGTAGCATTATAAGATGATTCCTCACTTAAAGATCAAGATAAAAACTATGTTCTCCCCGAGTATGCACCGTTGCGAAAGTTCGTCGTGTCCAAGCATCACGTGATGATCGGGTGCTATAGACTCTACGCTCACATACAACGGGTGCAAGCCAGTTTTGCACACGCGGAAATACTTGGGTCTAGCTTGACGAGCCTAGCATGTACAGACATGGCCTCGGAACACAAGAACCGAAAGGTTAAGCATGAGTCATATGAATGATATGATCGACACTTTGTTGTCCACCATTGAAACCACATCTCTTCTCGTGATGATCGGATTAGGTGTGGTGAATTTGGATCGTGTTCACTAAACAACTTGAGGGATGTTGAATTTAGTGGGAGTTCATCTAGTAATTTGATTAAGTTGAACTATTTATCATGAACATAGTCTAAATTGTACTTGCAAATACTGTAGATCACATGGCCAAATCCAACTTCAACTTCAACGTTTTTGCTGAGAAGGAAAAGCTTAGAAACAATGGGTCTAACTTCACCAATTGGTTCCGCAATCTAAGAATCATTCTGTCTGGCGGACAAAAGGACTATGTCCTTGGGAAAGCGTTAGGTGACCCCCCTGCTGCAACTGCGCCGGCTGATGAGAAAGCTGTCTATCAGTCGCGCAAAGATGATTATTGTGGCATCCCGCAAAAACCACTACTAGAAAATCGCGTTGTTTTTGTGCATTGCATCATCATGACCACATGCTCATGTCATCATGCCACATTGCATTTGAGCATCGTCATCATCATGCATATTATTTTGCCTAAAACTATTTGCGAAAGTATATGGTTTTCTGAAACTAGCCCTCCTTCTATTTCAAATTAAACCCCGGATGCTTCCGGATATTTTGTTGTCTAAAAACTATTTACAAAAGCTTAGTGCAAATTAAATAAAATTATTATATTATTTTAGTGGGGCAGTCGAACGGGCCGGATAGACCCGAACGACCACCCCAAAAAAATACAAACGGTCCACCTAAATCCTAAGTTACCAACCTATCTACCCACCCCTCTGGCCACCTCACCCGGACCAATCCGTGACCGCCACCTCATCTCCCCTCTATCCCTCACCCAATCCCCAACTGCCACCTAATCCAACCTCCTCTCTCTCCCTCCCTTTCTCTCTCCCAATCACCCTCCCCACCACACAACACATGCACGCACGCCGCACCCCAACCGCACTCCCCACCCCACACGCCTTAGCCGACAGCTCCCTGACCGCCTGGGCCCCGCCACTCCCTCTCTCTCCCCTGCCCCCGGCCCCACCAGGCCCACCCTCCCCCACGCGACCCGCACCCTCCCTTCTTCCTCCCAGGCGCCCCCACGCCTAGCCCCGCGTCTTCCACCCCGGCAGCCTCCCCTCGCCATCAGCCCCGCCGCCAGGAGCCCCGCCTCCGGCCCCCTTCCCCGCCTCCGGCCCCGCGGTGCCGCCGGTCCGCCGCTCGCCCCGCCCGCCCCGCCGGCCTACCCCACGCCTCCACCGCGCGCGCGCCTCCTCCACCGTCCGCCTGTCCCGCGGCTCGCGTCGCCGGCCTCGCCGCACCTCGCCGGTCCGCCCCTCCCGGGCCCGAGCCCGGCCGCGCCTCTGGAGCTCCGCCTCCTCCTCCCAACCGGCTCGTCCCCGCCAGCGACCGCGGCCCGCGTCCCCACCGGCCCGCGCTCCGGCCATCGCCCGTCCTCCTCCCCGGCGCCGTCCTCATCTGCCCCGCCGAGCTCCACCTCCGCTTGCGCCGCCTCCCCCGAATCCTCCCTCCAGCGGCCTCCGCGTCGACCTCCGCCAAGCTCGCCCCAGGCCCCCTGGCGCTTGGTTGAGGCTGCTGTGCTCCTGCTAGACGATCTGCCTAGTACCTGTGTGCTCGCATGCGACAAGGCTCGACAAGATCTCCCGAAGACAAGGATGCGTGGTTTGGGCCTCTGCCGAGGAGTGCATGATTCGGAGATGTACAGGGACCATGCGACAAGATCGACAACGGGAAGCACAAGCAGGACCGATGACCGGATTAACCAAGATCTTCACGGAACCTAGACGTCGAGACCGGGGTACGCCTACAAGGGTTCGATGACCGAAGGAATTCTGCACGGACGCCAAGTACTCCGACACGGACCCGAGGATCCGAAGGCCTTCTTCCTGGATCCCGAAGACCGAAACCGTGGAACTGACAAGCCCTACGCGACGACAAGGACGACAGCGACCAGGAGAATCCGATGCGCCCCTGACGCCGGACCAAGTCCTACTTCCCGGATGCCGAGGTCACGACACAGAACAAACAAGATCTACTTCGCGGACACCGTGCGACAAGATCTATCCCGCTACCCGAGAACGATCCCGGAGTCCGAGAACGCTTCCGTCGAACCCTGAACCCTGAGACCCACCCCGACCCCGGAACCCCAAGTTCGTCGAGACCCCTAATGTGTGAACCCCTTCCCGACACCCCATTTTATAATATAATAACAACTTGTCGCATATTGAATTGTCATACTCGCATGCATATCATTGGTTTGGGGGCCTTATGCCGATTCACCTAATAGTTAAATATGGGGCCCATGTGCGGGCAAATCTAGCCTTATATTGGCCTCATTTAAATTGGTGTAGCGAACCGGTATCTTATCTTGCCTTGTTATAACAACATTTAATTGTGGGGTAGCTAAACAACTTGAACCATCTAATTAAATTGTCGGGACCCCGGTTCCACTTAACATTGACCTAATTGCATCGCATCTTTGCCATGCCATACATCATACATGCATCATGCCGATCTTCTGCCGTTGTATTAAATAGTGCGTCCGGTGTTTATTCTAGTGTTTTGCTTCTTCGCGGATTGGGCCGTTGAGTTGATGTGAGCTTCTCCCCGATCTTCGGTCGAACCTTCGGCAATGTTTTCAGGCGAGCATCTCCCCCTTTCTACCTATCTTACTTTTATAGTATTTATTCCCTCCTGTTGATCTATTGCTATCTGTGTTGCGATGCTTTAGTTTCCGTACCCGTGATATACCGTGCAGCCCTATATTGCCTTGGACACATCCTATTACCTGTTGTTTGGTAGATAGTTGGACTTGCGCGTCGCAGTCGCTTGCTCAAGTGCTGTTGCGTGTCGACCGGTGCCACAGTTGTTGATGTATTGCCGCATGTTGTTGTTGGAGATGATCCTAGTTTTACTTATCGTTCACTTTAATTCCTGTTTAACAACTAAAATTGAAGTAAGCAGAGGCATCGGTGGGTGATAGATAATATTTGGTTTCCGAACGCCCACTTGTGTCCCGTAGGACCCCGAGTACTTGATACCTGTTCCTTGATTTATCGCGCTATCCACATCCGGGAGGTATATGGGACCCCCCTTAGCCAGAGCTTGATTCAGTCTTATTTCTTGGGGGCCACAAACTAGTTTGAAGTTTTATTTACGATCCTGTACTTATGCCATGCTACTGCTTTATTTACGATTGTGCGAGGAGCACACTGTACTGTTTAGGTAAGCGGAATGTTTTCGCGGTATCGACAAGCCCAGCCACACTTTCGGGTTCCCAGTCGTTTACAGCCATTGGCGCAAACCTTGAGTCCGTCTCGGAGCTTGCTTACTTCGTTGCGGGTCTACTCAATGGGTGGCCCCCTGAAATATTTCTGAATCCTGTGATTGCTTTGTCGTGAAAGCCTCGTTGGGTTTTGATTTGGTTTTTCCGAGGTTGATCGAGTGTGTGTTGCTATTGGTGCACCCCGGCCGGGTAAAACTTTCTGAAAGCCGTGTCCGCGGTTATGGACGACTTGGAGCACAGTATCTCGACCATAGACAAGCATAACTAAAGTTTATTGCTATAAATTTGACTTTATAATGACTAGTAATCAGCTTCACTATAATGTAATGGCTAATTAATACTGCCCACAATTGCTTGTTTGGTGTGTCGCTTGCGACCATTGTACCTGACTAGTAAGTATTGCAACTACAACGGAATGGCTAAATAAAAGTACCAACAACTGCTGGGTTTCGGGATATCTCATGCTATCTATATCTGATTAGTAATTGTTGCAACTACAACGGAAGGATTAACTAAAAGTGCCCACTGCTTATTTTATCAGGATGATTATCTATACCTGACTAGTAATTGCTGCAACAATAACTGAATAAATAAAACTGCCAACCGTGTGAGTTCCTCGGTTGACTTCCTCGTTTGGTCTCGAGGGGGAAACACCAGGATGGGTTTGTTTGATGGTAGAATCAGGTTGGTTCCGAATAGGTCTTTCTTATCCCTATCTGTTAGCCACCAGTTGTATCGAGTCTCTATAGGTTGCTTAGTGCATGCTGCCGCTGCCGCTTCAGTCCACCATACCTATGTAGGCGAGGACCGCCGAATTCTAGTCTCGCCGTGTACTGGCCTCAGTACTGACGCTCCTTCTTTTTCCTTTGCCCTTTGCCGGCACCCCTTTTGTTTAAGCAGGTTTGAGATCGACGTCGTTAGCAGGGTTACCCTTCCGGCTTGGCCTGGGCAGGGTTATGGACGCCATTGGTTATTCTTCAGGGCTCTTAGCCCCATTTGCATCTTGTCCGTAGTCGGACGCTCTATCATTTTAAGGTGATTTGGATCTTTGTATATTATATCTGTATTCTTGACTCATTGCGTCGCTGTTATATATATCTGTTCTGTGGGTCCCATCGAGGACTGTTGTGTAATGTTATTACTTCGTATTCCACCCACACGAAAGTGGCTGGTGGGCACCTTTGAATCGTTTCTATGCGGGTTTGGCGGGTTTCGCTAAAACTTCCATAGGTCCGATTCTGAGGGTGTTACAGAGTGGTATCAGAGCTCAGCAGTTGCGATACCCCACAAGTCCAGCCTGTAGGATAACCTAGCTAACGGCCGAAGTAGAAGTGTCAAAACTATTTTTGAAAATCGGTTGGATAGTTCTGGTTAGGTCTGATTTTACTCCTTACCCCTTTGTTATTCTTCTCTTACCTCTACGTGTTTTGAATCCGCTCTCTTCTCTCTCTTCGAGTCCAGGAATTCTCGTGGTTGGGTTTCCGTCGTACCTTCAGGGTTGCGCTTCCTCCTTTGATAACGGTGTTCTACCATCCGGTGTCAAGCTGCCTGATGAATCCGTCTGCTGTGGTACCATTCTTTGTTCCTTGTTTGTGCCTTCCGGTGTTTTCCGACGCGACAACATCATCTACGCCAGATCCGATGCAGAGTCTGCATCACCCCTTTGTTTCCGAACCTCACTTGTCGAGATCTTCAGTCTAATTCCGAGAGTTGGTTGCATAATCCGCCTATTCGTGTGCAGAGTAATGGTTTGAGTGCGGGATGGAGTAGCTACCATACCACTACTCTTATCATTCGCTCTTGTACGTCGAATCTGTGGATCCAGCAGTTTTACTCCGTCCACGGAAGCTAGAGGTGGCTTTATTTGTTGATGCCTCTACCTTCGACCTTTTGTTTTCCGGAGTGCTCCCTCGGCGATCCCGGACAACGACCCTTTGTTGGTGGTGTCGCCGATTTCCAGATGAAGAAGGAACCCTCGTTAGTGGTGTCGCGAGGATCTACACGAAGCGCGAAGATTCAGATCGCCGACCTTCCTTCCGAAACCATGAGGCGGATCTCGAGGGCGAGATCCCTTGTTAGTGGTGTCGAATTGTGGCATCCCGCAAAAACCACTACTAGAAAATCGCGTTGTTTTTGTGCATTGCATCATCATGACCGCATGCTCATGTCATCATGCCACATTGCATTTGAGCATCGTCATCATCATGCATATTATTTTGCCTAAAACTATTTGCGAAAGTATATGGTTTTCTGAAACTAGCCCTCCTTCTATTTCAAATTAAACCCCGGATGCTTCCGGATATTTTGTTGTCTAAAAACTATTTACAAAAGCTTAGTGCAAATTAAATAAAATTATTATATTATTTTAGTGGGGCAGTCGAACGGGCCGGATAGACCCGAACGACCACCCCAGAAAAATACAAACGGTCCACCTAAATCCTAAGTTACCAACCTATCTACCCACCCCTCTGGCCACCTCACCCGGACCAATCCGTGACCGCCACCTCATCTCCCCTCTATCCCTCACCCAATCCCCAACTGCCACCTAATCCAACCTCCTCTCTCTCCCTCCCTTTCTCTCTCCCAATCACCCTCCCCACCACACAACACATGCACGCACGCCGCACCCCAACCGCACTCCCCACCCCACACGCCTCAGCCGACAGCTCCCTGACCGCCTGGGCCCCGCCACTCCCTCTCTCTCCCCTGCCCCCGGCCCCACCAGGCCCACCCTCCCCCACGCGACCTGCACCCTCCCTTCTTCCTCCCAGGCGCCCCCACGCCTAGCCCCGCGTCTTCCACCCCGGCAGCCTCCCCTCGCCATCAGCCCCGCCGCCAGGAGCCCCGCCTCCGGCCCCCTTCCCCGCCTCCAGCCCCGCGGTCCCGCCGGTCCGCCGCTCGCCCCGCCCGCCCCGCCGGCCTACCCCACGCCTCCACCGCGCGCGCGCCTCCTCCACCGTCCGCCTGTCCCGCGGCTCGCGTCGCCGGCCTCGCCGCACCTCGCCGGTCCGCCCCTCCCGGGCCCGAGCCCGGCCGCGCCTCTGGAGCTCCGCCTCCTTCTCCCAACCGGCTCGTCCCCGCCAGCGACCGCGGCCCGTGTCCCCGCCGGCCCGCGCTCCGGCCATCGCCCGTCCTCCTCCCCGGCGCCGTCCTCATCTGCCCCGCCGAGCTCCACCTCCGCGTGCGCCGCCTCCCCCGAATCCTCCCTCCAGCGGCCTCCGCGTCGACCTCCGCCAAGCTCGCCCCAGGCCCCCTGGCGCTTGGTTGAGGCTGCTGTGCTCCTGCTAGACGATCTGCCTAGTACCTGTGTGCTCGCATGCGACAAGGCTCGACAAGATCTCCCGAAGACAAGGATGCGTGGTTTGGGCCTCTGCCGAGGAGTGCATGATTCGGAGATGTACAGGGACCATGCGACAAGATCGACAACGGGAAGCACAAGCAGGACCGATGACCGGATTAGCCAAGATCTTCACGGAACCTAGACGTCGAGACCGGGGTACGCCTACAAGGGTTCGATGACCGAAGGAATTCTGCACGGACGCCAAGTACTCCGACACGGACCCGAGGATCCGAAGGCCTTCTTCCTGGATCCCTAAGACCGAAACCGTGGAACCGACAAGCCCTACGCGACGACAAGGACGACAGCGACCAGGAGAATCCGATGCGCCCCTGACGCCGGACCAAGTCCTGCTTCCCGGATGCCGAGGTCATGACACAGAACAAACAAGATCTACTTCGCGGACACCGTGCGACAAGATCTATCCCGCTACCCGAGAACGATCCCGGAGTCCGAGAACGCTTCCGTCGAACCCTGAACCCTGAGACCCACCCCGACCCCGGAACCCCAAGTTCGTCGAGACCCCTAATGTGTGAACCCCTTCCCGACACCCCATTTTATAATATAATAACAACTTGTCGCATATTGAATTGTCATACTCGCATGCATATCATTGGTTTGGGGGCCTTATGCCGATTCACCTAATAGTTAAATATGGGGCCCATGTGCGGGCAAATCTAGCCTTATATTGGCCTCATTTAAATTGGTGTAGCGAACCGGTATCTTATCTTGCCTTGTTATAACAACATTTAATTGCGGGGTAGCTAAACAACTTGAACCATCTAATTAAATTGTCGGGACCCCGGTTCCACTTAACATTGACCTAATTGCATCGCATCTTTGCCATGCCATACATCATACATGCATCATGCCGATCTTCTGCCGTTGTATTAAATAGTGCGTCTGGTGTTTATTCTAGTGTTTTGCTTCTTCGCGGATTGGGCCGTTGAGTTGATGTGAGTTTCTCCCCGATCTTCGGTCGAACCTTCGGCAATGTTTTCAGGCGAGCATCTCCCCCTTTCTACCTATCTTACTTTTATAGTATTTATTCCCTCCTGTTGATCTATTGCTATCTGTGTTGCGATGCTTTAGTTTCCGTACCCGTGATATACCGTGCAGCCCTATATTGCCTTGGACACATCCTATTACCTGTTGTTTGGTAGATAGTTGGACTTGCGCGTCGCAGTCGCTTGCTCAAGTGTTGTTGCGTGTCGACCGGTGCCACAGTTGTTGATGTATTGCCGCATGTTGTTGTTGGAGATGATCCTAGTTTACTTATCGTTCACTTTAATTCCTGTTTAACAACTAAAATTGAAGTAAGCAGAGGCATCGGTGGGTGATAGATAATATTTGGTTTCCGAACGCCCACTTGTGTCCCGTAGGACCCCGAGTACTTGATACCTGTTCCTTGATTTATCGCGCTATCCACATCCGGGAGGTATATGGGACCCCCCTTAGCCAGAGCTTGATTCAGTCTTATTTCTTGGGGCCACAAACTAGTTTGAGGTTTTATTTACGATCCTGTACTTATGCCATGCTACTGCTTTATTTACGATTGTGCGAGGAGCACACTGTACTGTTTAGGTAAGCGGAATGCTTTCGCGGTATCGACAAGCCCAGCCACACTTTCGGGTTCCCAGTCGTTTACAGCCATTGGCGCAAACCTTGAGTCCGTCTCGGAGCTTGCTTACTTCGTTGCGGGTCTACTCAATGGGTGGCCCCCTGAAATATTTCTGAATCCTGTGATTGCTTTGTCGTGAAAGCCTCGTTGGGTTTTGATTTGGTTTTTCCGAGGTTGATCGAGTGTGTGTTGCTATTGGTGCACCCCGGCCGGGTAAAACTTTCTGAAAGCCGTGTCCGCGGTTATGGACGACTTGGAGCACAGTATCTCGACCATAGACAAGCATAACTAAAGTTTATTGCTATAAATTTGACTTTATAATGACTAGTAATCAGCTTCACTATAATGGAATGGCTAATTAATACTGCCCACAATTGCTTGTTTGGTGTGTCGCTTGCGACCATTGTACCTGACTAGTAAGTATTGCAACTACAACGGAATGGCTAAATAAAAGTACCAACAACTGCTGGGTTTCGGGATATCTCATGCTATCTGTATCTGATTAGTAATTGTTGCAACTACAACGGAAGGATTAACTAAAAGTGCCCACTGCTTATTTTATCAGGATGATTATCTATACCTGACTAGTAATTGCTGCAACAATAACTGAATAAATAAAACTGCCAACCGTGTGAGTTCCTCGGTTGACTTCCTCGTTTGGTCTCGAGGGGGAAACACCAGGATGGGTTTGTTTGATGGTAGAATCAGGTTGGTTCCGAATAGGTCTTTCTTATCCCTATCTGTTAGCCACCAGTTGTATCGAGTCTCTATAGGTTGCTTAGTGCATGCTGCCGCTGCCGCTTCAGTCCACCATACCTATGTAGGCGAGGACCGCCGAATTCTAGTCTCGCCGTGTACTGGCCTCAGTACTGACGCTCCTTCTTTTTCCTTTGCCCTTTGCCGGCACCCCTTTTGTTTAAGCAGGTTTGAGATCGACGTCGTTAGCAGGGTTACCCTTCCGGCTTGGCCTGGGCAGGGTTATGGACGCCATTGGTTATTCTTCAGGGCTCTTAGCCCCATTTGCATCTTGTCCGTAGTCGGACGCTCTATCATTTTAAGGTGATTTGGATCTTTGTATATTATATCTGTATTCTTGACTCATTGCGTCGCTGTTATATATATCTGTTCTGTGGGTCCCATCGAGGACTGTTGTGTAATGTTATTACTTCGTATTCCACCCGCACGAAAGTGCCTGGTGGGCACCTTTGAATCGTTTCTATGCGGGTTTGGCGGGTTTCGCTAAAACTTGCATAGGTCCGATTCTGAGGGTGTTACAATTATGGTGTGATTAAGAGCACCATGTTGTTTGATATGGAACCGGAGCTTCAAAATCGTTTTGAAGAGTATCCCGGGCCCTTCGAGATTCTCGAGGAGCTGAAAACCATGTTTCAGACTCAGGCCCGTTCTGAGAGATATGAGATCTCCGAGAAGTTCTTTAACTGCAAGATGGAGGAAGGGAGTTCCGTTAGTGAGCACGCCATAAAGATGTCGGGCTACACTCAACGTCTTGAACAACTGGAATGCACGATTCCAGAGGAGCTCAAGATTGACAGGGTTCTGCAATCACTCCCTCCCAGCTACAAAAGTTTTGTAGTGACTCATAATCAGATTGGTTCCACTGATACGATCACCGAGCTCTTCGCAAAGCTGAAGGCTGCAGAGGTGGACATCAAGAAGGATAATCATGTGTTGATGGTCAACAAGCCCTCCTTTAAGAAAGGTAAGGGAGCAAAGAAACCCTTCAAGAAGGGCGGCGGCAAGCGCAATGCTCCTGCTGAGAAGAAGCTCAAGTCTGGCCCTAAGCCCGACACTGAGTGCTTCTATTGCAAGGACAAGGGTCACTAGAAGCGCAACTGTCCGAAGTACTTAGCGGACAAGAAGGCTGGCACCATCAAAGGTATATTTGATATACATGTTATTGATGTTTTCCTTACTAGCCCTCGTTGTAGTGCCTGGGTATTTGATACCGGTTCAGTTGCTAATATTTGTAACTCGAAACAGGAGCTACGGAATAGACAGCGTCTTGCGAGGGATGAGGTGACGATGCGCGTTGGCAACGGATCAAGAGTTGATGTGATGGCCGTCGGCACGCTCTCCTTAGTTTTACCTTCGGGATTAGTTTTAAACCTTAATAAGTGTTATTATGTGCCTGCGTTGAGCATGAACATTATTTCTGGATCGTGTTTATTGCAAGACGGTTATTCATTTAAATCGGAGAATAATGGTTGTTCTATTTATATGAGTAACATCTTTTATGGTCATGCACCTCTTGTGAATGGTTTATTTCTTCTAAATCTCGAAAGGGATGAAACACACATCCATAACATTGAGGCTAAGAGATGCAAAGTAGATAGTGATACTACTACTTATTTGTGGCACTGTCGTCTAGGTCATATTGGTGTAAAGCGCATGAAGAAACTCCATTCTGATGGACTTTTGGAGTCTCTTGATTTTGAATCATTTGACACATGCGAACCATGCCTCATGGGCAAGATGATCAAAACCCCGTTCTCCGGTATGATGGAGCGAGCAACGGACTTGTTGGAAATCATACATACCGATGTATGCAGACCGATGAGTGTTTCGACGCGCGGTGGATATCGCTATTTCCTCACTTTTACCGATGACTTAAGTAGATATGGGTATATCTATTTAATGAAACATAAATCTGAAACATTTGAAAAGTTCAAGGAATTTCAGAATGAAGTGGAGAACCATCGTAACAGAAAGATTAAGTTTCTACGATCCGATCGTGGAGGTGAATATTTGAGTTATGATTTTCTCACGCATCTTAAAGCAAGTGGAATCGTTTCACAACTCACGCCACCCGGAACACCACAGCGCAATGGTGTGTCTGAACGCCGGAATCGAACCCTATTAGATATGGTCCGATCAATGATGTCTCTTACTGATTTGCCGTTATCATTTTGGGGTTATGCATTAGAAACCGCTGCATTCACTTTAAATAGGGCTCCATCTAAATCCGTTGAGACGACACCGTATGAACTGTGGTTTGGTGCTAAACCTAAGTTGTCGTTTCTTAAAGTTTGGGGATGCGAAGCTTACGTCAAGAAGTTGATGCCGGACAAGCTCGAACCCAAAGCGGAGAAATGCGTCTTCATAGGATACCCTAAGGAAACTATTGGGTATACCTTCTATCACAGAACCGAAGGCAAAGTGTTTGTCGCAAAGAACGGTTCCTTTCTTGAGAAGGAGTTTCTCTCGAAAGAAGTGAGTGGGAGGAAAGTAGAGCTAGACGAGATTATTGAACCTTCTCTTGAATTGGAGAGTAGCGCAGCACCTGAAATTGTTCCAGTGCCGCCTGCACCAACAATAGAGGAAGCTAATGACAAGGATCATGAAGCTTCGGACGATGCTGCTACTGAACGTCGCAGGTCGACAAGGTCGCGTGCCCCTCCTGAGTGGTACGGCAACCCTGTCTTGACTGTCTTGTTGGTAGAAGACAGTGAACCTACGAACTATGAGGAAGCGATGATGAGCCCAGACTCTGAGAAATGGCTGGAAGCCATGAAATCCGAATTGGGATCCATGAGCGAAAACCAAGTATGGACTTTGGTGGATCCTCCTAGCGACCGAAAGGCCGTTGAGTGCAAATGGATATTCAATAAGAAAACGGACGCGGATGGTAATGTTACCGTCTATAAAGCACGGCTTGTCGCAAAAGGTTTTCGACAAGTTCAAGGTGTTGACTACGATGAGACTTTCTCTCCCGTAGCGATGTTTAAGTCCATTCGGATTTTATTAGCATATGCTGCGTTTCATGATTATGAAATATGGCAGATGGATGTCAAGATTGCTTTCCTCAATGGGAACATTGATGAAGAGTTGTATATGATGCAACCCGAAGGTTTTGTCGATCCTAAGGATGCTAGTAAAGTATGCAAACTTCAGCGTTCCATTTATGGACTGAAGCAAGCATCTCGGAGTTGGAACCTTCGTTTTGATCAAGTGATCAAGAGTTTTGGATTTGTTCCAAATTGCTACGAAGCTTGTATCTACAAGAAAGTGAGTGGGAGCTCGGTGACGTTTCTGGTACTATATGTGGATGACATATTGATTATTGGAAATGACATCAACATGCTTAACGATGTGAAGATTTATTTGAACAAGTGTTTTTCAATGAAAGACCTAGGTGAAGCTGCTTATATATTGGGCATCAAAATCTATAGAGATAGACAAAGACGCCTGATAGCTTTAAGCCAGAGTACATACCTAGACAAAGTTCTGAAAAGGTTCAGAATGGATAAGGCAAAGAAAGGTTCAGTGCCTATGTTGTCAGGTAAGATATTGAGCAAGGCTCAGTGTCCAGCTACGGTAAATGATAGGGAAGCTATGAGCAAAGTGCCTTATGCCTCGGCCATAGGTTCCATCATGTATGCCATGCTGTGTACTAGACCGGATGTGTCCAATGCTCTTAGTTTGACGAGCAGATATCAAAGTGATCCAGGAGTGGAACACTGGACAGCCGTGAAGAACATCCTAAAGTACCTAAATAGAACTAAAGAAATGTTCTTAGTCTATGGGGGTGATGAACAGCTTGTCGTAAAAGGTTACGTTGATGCTAGTTTCGACACCGACAAGGATGATTCCAAATCTCAGACAGGATACGTTTATATTTTGAATGGAGGAGCTGTGAGCTGGAGAAGCTGCAAGCAAAGCGTGATCGCGGGATCTACAGTGGAAGCGGAAGACATGGCTGATGCAGAAGCGTCAAGTGAAGGAGTTTGGATCAGAAACTTCATCACTGAGCTTGGCGTGGTTCCAAGTGCATTGGACCCACTGGAGATATTGTGTGACAACACTGGCGCCATAGCACTCGCTAAGGAACCAAGATATCATCCAAAGACCAAGCATATCAACCGCAAGTTTCATATAATCCGAGATTATATAGCAGATGGAGATCTGAAGATTAGCAAAGTACATACGGATCTGAATGTCGCAGATCCATTGACTAAACCTCTTCCACGTGTAAAACATGATCAACACCTCAGTGCCATGGGTGTGAGATTGTTGCCAGATGTAAACTAGATTATTGACTCTAGTGCAAGTGGGAGACTGTTGGAATTATGCCCTAGAGGCAATAATAAAGATGTTATTATTATAATTCTTGTTCATGATAAAGTTTATATTCCATGCTAGAATTGTATTAAGCGGAAACATTAATACTTGTGTGGTTTGTGAACAACACCGTGTCCCTGGTACGCCTCTAAGGACTAGCTCATTGATCAATGATGGTTAAGGTTTCCTAACCATAGACATGAGTTGTCAATTGATAATGAGATCATATCATTGGGAGAATGATATGATGGACATACCCAAACTAAGCGAAGCAATTAGATCGTTTCATCGTGTTCATCTTTGCGAAGCTTTTCCTATGTCAAATATTGTATTCCTTAGACCATGAGATAATACAACTCCCTGGTATCGGAAGAAAGCTTTGAGGTCATCAAACGTCATCCTATGAGAGGGTGATCATAAAGGTGTCTCTCAGGTGATCGGAAAGTATCTGTTGGGTTGTATGTATCGAGATGGAATTTGTCTCTCCCAAGTCGAAGAGATATACTTCGGGCCCACTCGGTAATCGACATCAACACCGCTTGCAAGCATGTGGTTAAGGAGTTAATCACAAAGTGATATCGGATTACGGAACGAGTAAAGTACTTGCTGTGAACGAGATTGAACTAGGTATGACGATACCGACGATCGAATCTCGGGCAAGTAAAATATCGCGAGACGAAGGGAATATATATATGGGATTGATTGAATCCTGGCATCGTGGTTCATCCGATATGATCATCGATGAATGTGTGGGAGTCAATATGGGTGCCCAGACCCCGCTGTTGATTATTGATAGATCATGTCTGCATATTCTCGAACCCGCAGGGTCACACACTTAACGTATCTCGACGCTAGGATAGATTGGATAATTGGTTTATGAATTTTTGTTCGGAGTCTCGGATGGGATCCGGGACATAACGAGAGGTTCCGGAATGGTCCGGAGAATAAGATTCATATAAGGCAGTGCAGTTTTTGGAGTTCGGAATTGTTCCGGGTTAATCGGTATTGTACCGGAAGCTTCTAGAACCTTCCGGAAGGGGACCAACGTGGCCCCACCTTCCGGGAGGGGGCATGGGCCTATGAGGGAGTGTCCTGGCCGCTTTGGGCCAGGGGCACAAGGCCCCATAGGGCCCAGCCGATCCTAGAGAGTTTAAATCGTTTAAACTAGAGATAGGGTTTCTAGAAGAGGGGAGAGTCCATGCCCCCCACTCCTTATCCTTTGGGCTTGGGGGGAGGGGCTAGGGCTGCGCCCCCCCTCTATATAAAGAGGGGTGGGGGCGCACCAACCCCACACACCTCTCATCCAAACCCTAGCCGCCTTGCTAGCTTTCCTCTCTCCCCCCGACTGTTTGTAGGCGAAGCCCTGCTGCAGAAATTCTCCACCATATACACCACGCCGTCGTGTTGTAGATCCAATCTATCTCTCCACCATACTTGCTGGTCAAAGGAAGGAGAAGACGTCGAGGTGCTGCACGTGTGCATCTCACGGAGGCACCGCCACTTGTGGTGCTAGATCGGATCGGATCGCGAGGAGGAGAAGCGAGTACGACTACATCACCCATGTTCCGACAAACGTTCCGCTGTGCGAATCTTCAAGGGTATGAAGATCTAATCCAATCTCTCTTGTTGATTGCATCTCCTAGATTAGATCTTGGCTTTCCCTCTATTCGCATCCGTAGAAAATTTTGATTTACTATGCCGCGAAACCCTTCATGAAGAACTACATGCCCACTTCTCCGCGCTCTTGGTCAGTCGCGCTGAAGACGTGGATACGCGCCTCGGGGAGTTCGACTCCAAGATCACCAACGCCGTGGAAAAGATCGATGGACTCGAGAAATCCTTCAACGCCAAGCTTGACGTTCGGTTCAAGGAGCTTTTGAACCGATTGCCCGCACCCGCACCCGCGCCCACACATGGCGCACAGCGCATTCCGATCACGGGTCGGACTGCTGGTTCGGCTACCGCCGCACCCCCGGCGGCTACCGCTGCGGCTGACGCACCTCAGACTTCCGTCGCGGCTGCTGCTGCGACATTGGGGACGGACGACGGGTACTACTACGACCCCGACGACGACGATCTGTTTGACGAGGAGGTTGAACAACCTCCACAGGTACCTGCTGGCCGTCCCCGACATTACTACCGCAATGCTCGCCCACCGGTACGTGATGATGATCATGTTGCAAAGTTTAAATTAAATATTCCATCTTTTGAGGGTAAATATAATCCTGATGCATATCTTACATGGGAGATGGAAGTAGAACAGCGTTTTGCATGCTTAAAATATCCTGAGAATATGCGTGTTAGTGCTGCTACATGTGAATTTACTAAATTTGCTTCACTTTGGTGGTCTGAGTATTGCGTTTAAATCCTACTACTATTCCTAGTACTTGGACTGCTTTAAAAACTGCTATGCGTGTTCGTTTTGTACCTCCCACTTATCAACGTGATTTACTAAAGAATCTGACACGTTTAGAGCAAGGGAAAAATTCTGTAGAAGAGTATTATCAGGAATTGCAAACGGGAATGGTTCGGTGTGGTCTTGTTGAATCTAATGAACAAATGCTTGCACGTTTCTTTGATGGATTAAAGCACATCTTAGATTATAAGGAATATAATTCTATCACTCGTTTGTTTCATCTTGCTTGCAAAGCTGAACGTGAAGTGCGGGATCGCCAAACACCATGGAGGAGGACTAATAATTCTGCAGGTCGCACATCCACTTGGACATCCCGACAATCAGCGCCTCCTCGTGATTTGCCACCAGCTACTACCACATCCAAGGCCACCACAAGATTTCCAGCTGCTCCTCCACCATCTTCCAATGCTCCTGCTCGTAGTGCATCTTCTATGGCTTTCACGGGAAAGACAAAGGATATACAATGCCGCAAGTGCTGGGGTTTTGGTCATATTGAGAGACAGTGCACAACACAACATGTGATGATGGTGCGAGAAGATGGTCAATACGATTCAGCGAGTGACTTTGATGAAGATACACTAGCCCTTATTTCTGCTCGAGATGGAGACAATTCTGATGCTGATGAAGAGACAGAGGTAATGGGAGCTGAAGCTGTTGATCACTACAAGAGCTTAATTACACAACGTGTGTTGAGTGTGCAATTGAGCAAATCTGAGCAAGATCAACGCCACAACCTGTTCCAAACACGTGGTGTTGTCAAGGAAAGAGCTATACTGATCATCATTGATGGAGGGAGTTGTAATAATCTAGCCAGTGTTGACATGGTAGAGAAGCTTGCGCTTCCAACAAGACAACGCCCACATTCATATTACATCCAATGGTCTGAGAGTTCTCTCAAGATCAAGGTAACAAGAACGTTACGCGTGCATTTTACTATTGGTACATATTCTGATTTTGTTGATTGTGATGTTGTACCTATGCAAGCTTGTTTTTTGTTACTTGGTAGACCATGGCAATTTGATAGAGAATCTGTTCATAATGGCAAAACTAATCACTATTCTCTTATGCATGATGGAAAGAAAATTGGTTTAAAACCTATGACTCCCGAACAGATTTTAAAAGATGATCTTGCTAGAGCTAGTAGAGCTAAAACTGAGGAGAAAAATAAAAGTGAGAATCAGATTGTTGCTGCAGATTTTATACCACCAAAGAACACTAAATCTGATTCTACACATGCTACTGAAATTCGTTTGAAGAGTCCATGTATGCTTGCAAATAAAATTGATATTGCTGAACTAGATGTAAACAATACTCAATGTTATGCAATTGTCTGCAAAGAGGTTTTGTTTTCATTTGAGGATATGCCTCCTTCTTTGCCACCCGCTATTGCTAACCTTTTGCAGGAATATGAGGACGTCTTTCCCGCTGAGCTGCCACCAGGACTACCTCCTATTAGAGGAATTGAGCACCAAATTGATCTAATTCCTGGTGCCACGTTGCCCAACCGCGCGCCATATAGAACCAATCCAGAGGAGACAAAGGAGATACAACGCCAAATTCAGGAACTACTCGACAGAGATCATATTCGTGAGTCCCTTAGCCCCTGTGTTGTTCCTATTATTTTGGTACCTAAGAAAGATGGTTCTTCGCGCATGTGTACTGATTGTAGAGCTATCAATAATATTACTATTCGCTATCGTCATCCTATTCCACGTTTAGATGACATGCTTGATGAATTGAGTGGCTCTACCATGTTTTCTAAAGTTGATTTGCATAGTGGTTACCACCAGATTCGTATGAAATTAGGAGATGAATGGAAAACCGCATTTAAAACTAAGTTCGGTTTATATGAGTGGTTAGTAATGCCGTTTGGTTTAACTAATGCACCTAGCACTTTCATGAGATTAATAAACGAAGTTTTACGTGCTTTCATTGGACGTTTTGTGGTAGTCTACTTTGATGATATTCTGATTTATAGCAAATCTTTAGAGGATCATTTGGACCATTTACGTGCTGTTTTCAATGCTTTACATGATGCACGATTGTTTGGTAACCTTGAGAAGTGCACCTTTTGCACCAATCGAGTTGCGTTTCTTGGCTATGTTGTTACATCACAGGGTATTGAAGTGGATCCAGCCAAGATTGAAGCTATTGAGAATTGGCCGCAGCCCAAGACGGTCACATAAGTGAGGAGTTTTCTTGGCCTCGCTGGTTTTTATAGGCGCTTTGTCAAAGACTTTGGATCAATTGCCGCGCTGCTGAATGAGCTTACCAAGAAGGATGTGCCCTTTGTTTGGGGCGATGCACAACAACAGGCCTTTGTCATATTGAAAGATAAGCTAACACATGCTCCCTTACTCCAACTTCCTGATTTTACTAAGACTTTTGAGCTTGAATGTGATGCTAGTGGAATTGGTTTGGGAGGGGTGTTATTACAAGAGAGAAAACCTGTTGCATATTTTAGTGAGAAATTGAGTGGGGCTAGTCTGAACTATTCTACTTATGATAAAGAATTATATGCGTTGGTTCGGACATTAGAAACTTGGCAACATTATCTATGGCCTAAGGAATTTGTTATTCATTCTGATCATGAATCTTTGAAGCATATTCGTAGTCAAGCTAAGTTGAATCGTCGTCATGCAAAGTGGGTTGAATTTATTGAGTCTTTTCCTTATGTTATCAAACACAAAAAGGGTAAAGATAATATTATTGCTGATGCTTTGTCGCGCCGTTACACTTTATTATCTCAACTTGACTTCAAAATATTTGGATTAGAAACTATTAAGGAACAATATGTGCATGATGCTGAATTTAAAGATGTGTTGCAGAATTGTAGAGATGGTAGAACATGGAACAAGTTCGTCTTCACTGATGGATTTGTGTTCCGTGCTAACAAACTATGCATTCTGGATAGTTCTGTTCGTCTTTTGTTGTTACAGGAGGCGCATGGAGGAGGATTGATGGGACACTTTGGTGTCAAGAAGACGGAGGATGTTCTTGCTGCACACTTCTTTTGGCCATCTATGCGTCGAGATGTTGAGAGATTTGTGGCACGCTGCACTACTTGTCAAAAAGCTAAGTCTCGCCTTAATCCACATGGTTTATATATGCCTCTTCCTGTTCCTAGTGTTCCTTGGGAGGATATTTCTATGGACTTTGTTTTGGGATTGCCACGAACACAGAAGGGGAGGGATAGTATTTTTGTTGTTGTGGATCGGTTTTCTAAGATGGCACACTTTATTCCTTGTCATAAAACGGATGATGCTGCGCATATTGCTGATTTGTTCTTTCGTGAAATTGTTCGTTTGCATGGTGTGCCACATACTATTGTCTCTGATCGTAATATTAAATTTCTTAGCCACTTTTGGAAATGTTTATGGGCTAAGTTAGGGACTAAATTGCTCTTTAGTACTACATGTCATCCCCAAACTGATGGTCAAACTGAAGTAGTAAATAGAACTTTGTCTACTATGTTGCGGGCTGTTTTAAAGAAGAACTTAAAATTGTGGGAAGAGTGTTTACCTCATATAGAATTTGCTTATAATCGTTCGCTGCATTCTACCACAAAGATGCGCCCATTTGAGATTGTGTATGGTTTTGTTCCTCGTGCACCTATTGATTTATTGCCTTTACCTTCTTCGGTGCAACATAATTTGGATGCTACACAACGCGCTGAAATGATATTAAACTTGCATAAGACTACTAAAGATAACATTGAACACATGAATGCTAAGTATAAACTTGCTGGAGATAAAGGGAGAAAGCATGTTGTGTTTGATGTTGGCGATCTTGTTTGGTTACATTTGCGTAAAGATCGTTTTCCTGATTTACGCAAGTCTAAGTTAATGCCACGTGATGTTGGTCCCTTTAAGGTGTTAGAGAAAATCAATGATAATGCATATAAACTTGAGTTGCCTGCAGACTTTGGTACGGTTAGTCCTATGTTTAACATTGTAGATTTGAAGCCTTACTTTGGTGAGGAAGATGAGATTGCGTCGAGGACGACTTCAATTCAAGAAGGGGAGCATGATGTGGACATCCCTACTATTGATACAACCGTTGTACCTACAGCAACACACATACAAGGACCCATCACAAGATCTCGTGCCAAACAACTTAACTATCAGGTACTTTCGTTTCTTGGAACTATTCCTCACATACATGAGAATATGATGCTTCCTAAATCAGATATATTTCTTACTCTTAGGAATGATGGACCAAGCATGGATGAGAGGGACAAGCATTGGAGCTTGGTCATGCATGGAGATGGCAGCAAGCATGTGATGATCCAAGAGAAGGCCACGGATGAAGATTTCAGAACTTTGAGGCCACCATAATGAAGAAAGAAGGCTTGGACGAAATATTCAAGATCAATACTTTACGAATTCGTCCATAGCTTAATATGGTGCTGTGACACCTTTATTTTGGGCCAGGCCCATGTAATTTTCGCAGGATTTTAATTAGCCACTTTTTAGAGTCCGTATTTGAGGGGAAACGGACTTTTAGGGTTGGATTCGGCCACCACTTCCATGGCTGGCCTAAACCCCACCTTTTCGCCCTTAAATACTCCCCATAGCCGACCCCCTAGACTCGGATTTTGTTTAGATATTAAGTTAGCCATAGTCGCAACTTCTCCAAGGCTCGAGCGTCGCAGAGGCCTCTTGTACTTCGCACCTATTTAGGATCCCACCTCTTCAATAAAGCTTTCCTCTTAATCCGCAATATCTTGATTGCAATATTGGTTCTTACTTGTTCTCGATTTCAGGTAGGAATTAAGACCCTCGTTGGTCAGGCTGATCGTGTTCCCGCAGGATCGGTAACCTCCAGGAGATTGGCCTAGCGATTGCATTGGCGCTCGTGCTCGCACGTGTAGTCGGATCGTCAAGCCCGAACTCCACCAAATCGACTATCATCATCTCATCGAAAGATCGGACACCTTTGCCCTATCACCGGTGCGCCTCCTAGGCCTGGTGGATGGGCTGGATCTCGACAACAATGAGAGACGTGAGGACCTGGAGCAGTGCCCTTTCTGGACGGGCGTGGAGGACCTCCGCTTGCTGTTGGCCCTCGCCGATGCCTCCATCCGCGGCTCAGTCCTACAACTGCCCGAGGTACCCCTGCCCTTGTGTCATGACGATCGTCCGCCCTAGCAGCACCAATGGAGGCCCTCCCTCCTCCGTGTTTTCCATCTACTGTCGGCCACCACCACCCCGGCACGATACTACACCCCGACGACCTCCCCATCCTGGTGTACATGCATATGGTATCTCTGCCACTCCCTCTTCTCCTCCTCCCTCCATATAATTTTGCAAAAAATAATCATTTCTTTTCTGCTCTGCTAAGTGAATCGATTGTGTAGGCATGCTGCAGAGATACATGCATGTATGAAGTAGAACATGGTTCCTAAACTTCCAGTAGCATGAATACTTGTGCTGTAGCATGTCCTTATGCTCCATATGAGATTGTGTAGATAGGTCCTTTTTCATTTTTGATGGTTAAAAGCAATGGTTAAAAAAACTGTTAAACTTCTGGTCATGTCTAGTTAAAAGCAAAAAGATAAACTTGTGGTTCATTTCTGGTTAAAAGCAATGGTTAACATCTCTTTCTTGGATAACTATGAATGCTTTCAACAAGATAAACGTCTGGTTCATTTTCTGTGATTTTTTTTTACTCTGAACCAATTACTTGGTTCTTGGACGGAATGCTAAGGACATGACTTGAGACAGAATTTGAGATCCATATCCGACTGATAAAATTGTAGTGACTGCAGAGACTGGATTATGACGAAAGAAACAAATCGAACTAAATCATGATCAAAGTGAATCGTAGCAAGAATCATGGTAGTACATGAATTAACACATTTGCATTAATAAAATAATTACAAAGGTCCCCTCCAAATTAATCTTGATTTTCTATTTAAAAAAAAAAGCTAACTGGGCTGAGCCCACCGTGTCCCACTGGACCAAACCGGCCCATTTTGTCCGGTCCGGCTAGGCTACCCAGACCGGCCTCTCTCTCACCCTCCCTCATCTCTCTTTCTCTCTGTAAGCATACATGAGGTCCTCTCTGCACGCGCTCGATGCGCCGTCGCCAGTGCCGCTGCTCCGGCCGGTCGCCGGCCAACTCCGTCCCCTCCGTCTGCCGTCGAGACCACGGATCGATCTCCTCCGCCGCCCTCCGCGCCTCGTTGCCGCTCTGCTTCCCTGTGCTCGGCTCCGTGAAACCCTAGCCCTCACGGCTTGGGTCGCCGGCGCGACACCAGCGCCTCCGTGCCGCCGGCTGCTCGTCGAGGACGACCACGACCTCTTCATCGCCTCCCACGACCTCTGCCTCCTGCTCCTTCGACGGTGATTGGACCTCCTGGTCGACGGGCCTCCTCCTCTGCCTCACGCGCTCCTTCGATTCCGCTGCTCCAGGCTCCTCTGCCAAGCTCGCGTTCGACGAGTACGACAGCTGCTCCACCAAGCAGGTCTTCGACAACCTCCACAGCAACATCTCCCTTGACCCGGTGAGTTCCTTCCTTCCTCCCACCCTTATCCTCTGTTCTGGCCCTGCTCTTCTCCTCCATTCGCGTCGCTACCATTGTGGTTGTTGCTCTTGTTCTGTTGCGTCGGGCGGCGGGATTGGTTCGGAGTTCCGTTTGGGAGATGTTGTCCGTCGGGTTTCGGCCGATTAGCATTTCGGGATTGGGAAAAGAGAAAAACGCACCCGCGGTCCCTATTCTTTTCTCTGTGGGTCAGTTTAGTCCTAATTCTATTAAAATGCATATTCAAGTCCTAAATGTTTCGTAAGTGAGTCACCGCAGGTTCTTAATTGGTTCTACCTTGCCACGTAAGCTGCAGGGCAGTTTGGCGGGAGTTTTCCCGCGGCTGGCGGTTGCTTTTTTGCAAATGAACCCCTATAACTAGTTGCCTTCCTATTCGAGAGCCCTCCGCTGTCTCTGTCTCTCTATCTCTCTCTGTTTGCTCTCTCGCCCCCGCTGCAGCACCATGAAAAGCTCGGCGAGCTCGCCTGCTGGAACTAGGCCGAGGACAATCCGTCTTGTCTCTCAATCAAGCGCAAATCCAGGCCGAGTGTTCTACAAATGCCCTAATCATCGTGTAAGTTTGCTGGTTGATAGATCTGGACACTGTTTTGGCTGCAGTTTTCTGAATTTTTATGAGTTTTTGCTGAAAACTGGCGCAGGTTGGTCCTAATCCTTGCAACCACTACTACTGGGAGGATGGTGAAGATAGCTATGTTGATTTTCTCATAGCTAATGGTTATACTGTTGATGGAATTGAAGAAAAAGGGAAGGAGAATGTAAATGTTGGGCTGCAGATGATGGATGGGGTGATGCAGAAGATTGATGAGCTCATCAAGTTGTGCAAAATAATTTGTGCTGGCCTAGTTATTGTCATTGATGTACTGGTGTATGATGTACTTGCTAAATGATGGATGAATGAATGTAATGGACAAATGATGGATGAATGAATGTAATGGACAAATCATGGATGAATGCAAGGTTGTTTAGATAAACCTTCAGTAGAACAAGCATAATTGTCTGATAAGTAGGCAGATAAACTGTCATTACAACAAGAAAAAAGGGATAGTTTTGGGACCAACAGGTTTGGTTGAAACCAGAGCTAGAACTAAGCATTAGGTTTCTGACAAACCTATTCAAAATATCACAGACCAAAATATTGCAACCTAACTAGTGAGCAACCTAACTAAGCATCAATTTTCTTCTTAGAGACAGGCTTCTTCTTCTGCCTTGGTAAACTCAGTGTCCTGGTACCTGCCCTTGGAGGTGGGATGTCATAAAGCCTCTTTTGCAAGCATCCAGTGACATATAGCAATTCTGAAACACACCAGCATGTGCACTGACAAACATAGTGCTTCCTGGATTTGATCTTCTAATTTCAGCAGCAAAATCCCATAGCAAATTATACTGTGCAAGTTCATCACCATGAATTTGCTTCAGTGCACACCTTCTGGCCCTAGTTAACTTGCTTCTGCTGGCTGACATGTTGAAATCCTGCTCAACTAGCCTAGAAAAATTCGTCAATGACATCTTGTCATCAGCCCTGAATTTATCCAAGTATTTGCCAGCTAGGAATCTTGCTGTGAATTGCTTGATCTTGAAATTTCTCTCACAGTTGTGTTGAGGCTGGTACTTCTTGATAGTCCAAGCTTTGGTAATGCTAGAAGGTGCAGCATACAGGTACCATGGGCATCCTTCCTCACATCATGCCCTAACTCTCTGCAAATCATTTTTAACATAATGCACACCAACTCTCTGCCTCACAATGTATTCATGTATTGCTCCTCTAAGCTCAATAATTGACATAAAAACCATTCCAATCTTGAATTCCAGTTCTTTCATATTCTCTGGCTTCCACCTTCTGAGCTTAACTTTCTTCTTCAGTTTCTTCCTTCCTTGCTTGTCCTTCACTTCCACTTCATCTCCTGATTCTGCAGCTGGAATGTCTGAATCTTCAAGCTCCTCCAAATCTGCATCTGTGTCATAATCACTATCTTTTTGACATTTTCTTCCTCTTCTACATACAGCTTCCTCCTGCTTCTTCTGGTCTCATGGCCATCATGTTGTTACTTTGATGCACTGCTAGTACCTGCATTGTTACTACCTGCTGCTGTTTTGCCCATATTTTTCAGTGTATTTGGACTCAACACAGAAGGCAATTCAGGAGATCCACATATTATAACATCATCAATTCTTTCAGCTCTGCCAGTATTCAGATTCTTGTGATCCACAAACAACTGAAAATACTGAAATTTTGGCACTACTGCAATCATATGCAGTATATCTACATCACTGTTCACTATGCGCAGTCCTGATCCTAGATCTTTACCAGGGAGCAACCAATACAAACTATATTCCACTGGATTTTTATACCCTAGTTGCTCCATAAAATCAGTTAGCCACAAAGGAGACCATGTGTCTGCCTCACATCCGTCAAACTGAGCTACTGTACCATCTACATAGCTCTTAGCTGCCCCAAATCCGCAAAAAAAACCACCATGATTTATTTCTACCGTGAACTCGTCGTCAAATACACCTAAGACCCAGAAAAATCATCACTTTTTGTGGCTAGAATAGGGACTAGCAGATGCTCGCATTGGGTATTTAGGGTTCAGTTAACTGACCGTAACGCGGCGGAGCATCACCAGGCCGCCGCAGCTTCGGGCCCTTGCTCGCGGGCGCTATCGTCGACTCCTCCGTCCCCGCGGTGCTGCCCGCCGCGAGATCGCCACCGGTGCCGTACCTCCCAGCACCACCGCCTCCAAATCGCCGCCTGTTCTGTCGCGGAAGCTCCGAGGAGAAGTGGAAACGGTCGGGGTGGAGGTTATGACGAGAAATGAAAGGTACGGTCCTTTTTGCAAAAATATAGCACCGGCAGTTGCTGCTGCTGGGCCCTGCAGCCTACGTGGCATCAGTCAACGTTGGTGAAACCAAATTAGGACCTGCGGTGACTCACTTACGAAACATTTAGGACTTGAATGTGCATTTTGATAGAATTAGGACTAAACTGACCCACGAAGGAAAGAATAGGGACCGCGGGTGCGTTTTTCTCTTGGGAAAACGCTTCGGCCCTCATAGTTGCGCCGTGTGTGCGGTCCCCCCCCCCCCCCCCCCCCCCCCCCCAATTTGCGTCCTAGCGTTCGGTTTTAGAAATCGTCGAGTATGCGCAGCCAGTGTCGGTTCGGTTTGAGGAATCGCGGAATAAGCAGTTTATTCGTTTAGTTGTGGCCGACAGCGCACAATGTGTCCGCCCCTCATGTGTTACTACTAGTAGCTATGCCTCTGCATGTTTCATGCTGTTTCGTCAGATTTAAGAATAGGTTCGATCATCATGTGTCGGTAGCGATAGCTGTGTATACGCAGTTTTCTTCTTAGGATTTGAGTATTGTTTGCGTTGTCGTGGCGTATCAACTCCGTATTCTGCTACGCATGTGCAAGTTCCGTTTTAAAATTCCACGGAGTTGCTTTCCACCGGAGAATGTTATGCGTCAGGTCTACTTCGAGAGCGACAGACATTACACTACATGGGTAATAAATAATCCTTGATGGGCTTGTTTATTCATCCATTAGTGCTTGGGCTCTAAACACGCGGCTTCCAAGTAGAGCTAAATTTAACATGGACCGTACTAGTTGTACAGGCTACATGAAGACCTGCCCAGCTAGCAAAAGGGCATTTCTAAGCTGCCATCGTCTCCAAGCTGTTGGCCAATTGGTTTCCATTTTTAGCTTTACTGTGCCACAGCTGTTACAAGTAGAATATTGCATCTGCTATTTCCTAAAAAATCCCTCAGCTTACTGATCCAGCACCAGCAGTTCAATATATGACTCTGTTATTTGGAAAAAATGCCTTGGTTTATTGACCCAGCAGTCCAATATATGACTCTGTTATTATGATGTGTGGTTAGTCATCTGTATCTCATCATCTCGAATGACTAATTTTCTCTAATTTTTTGTGTACTGCACTCTGAAGCTTTAGATAATTTCCATTTTTCAGATTATCCATTTTCTTTAATAACAATTACTTTCTCTGATATGCAATGCAGTTGGCCTGTGAATTTGTGGATACATAGGAATTTCAGAGGTGACTTTTGTTTTCCCAAATTATTGTTGCACATTTGCCTATTTAACTTCCTGGATGGCCTGATTAACGATTTCATCTTATTGCATCATGTCAGGTTACGGGATCTGAAACAGCTTGGTGAGTTTCATCCTGCACTTGTGTTCCCATCTTGGAATCTTTGCATTCTATATTGCTGGGAGTGTCAGTTTCTTAATGGAGTCACATACCTTGTATTTGTCTTGTCTTGTTAAGAAATTTTAAGGGTTCATTAATATAGTTTCATCTTGGAGAACTGCGCTGCAGCTATATCGTGTATTGGATCACACTGGCTGTTAGTTGCATAGCCTGTCCACTATGGATACTAATCATCTAGCCACAGGTTTCATGCCTGTAGTTTATGTTACCTTCACCCATATCATTGAGCCTATGATTGCAACAATCTCATGATTGTTTTTATCATTTGTCCAGTGAACAGTGAGAGTGCATTGCTACTTACATTTTGTTATTCGACTATTCGCTTCTTTGTGCTCCATTGTTCACTGTATATGATTTGGATGGACACTTGGATATTCTTAAGTTTTCTTCCTAAAAAGAACATAGCAGTGAGCTTCTTTTATGGGAAATCCGAATCTGATGGAAGTTACATTATGATTTGAATTTATATTGTGTAACATGCTCTGTATGCTTTTTAGGCCTTACATATCTGGTGTATCCAGGAGCTGTCCACACGCGCTTTGAGCATTCCTTAGGTGTTTATCAGCTAGCTGGGGAGGCTATGAACAATCTTAAAATGAACCGGGTTTGTATCATTATACCCAGCTTTACTGATATATACTGCCAAGTGACAGTTTATAATTAGCATTGGAGAAGCTTATGTATTTTTTCAATCAATAGGGAAAAGAGCTCGGCATTGACCGCTTTGATGTGCAAACTGTGAAACTTGCAGGTTGGTGCTCTCAACCATGGCTCCACTAAGTTCTCATATTACTGATCTTTGCGATAATTCGTTTCAGGTCTCTTGCATGATATTGGACATGGTCCCTTCGGTCATTTGTTTGAGCATGAGTTTATGCCTCGTGTTGATCCAGGAGCAACATCAAAATGGTGATTCTATTTTCATCTATTCTGTTGATTACTGTTAGGGAAATACAATTGTTATTTCCTATTTTTCAGATTTATTTTACTTGCTTTGGCCTACTATGACAGGGTTCAGATTAGATTAATGTTTATATTATGGTTGAACGTCACAGGTTAGAAGGTAGATGATTTAAGATTATTATACTATTTGTAGTTTCCAGTTTTCTATTTCAATATATGCATCCTCTTCCCCACTTCTCATTTACGGCGCTTAGTTATGAAGGTTCTGGCTGTTGACAGCTTTTGACCCATTTTTCCTACGCATTCGTGGGGTCACATGTCTGGGTATACTAACTTAACATGATCATTGATTAAACCGACTTATCTGCATGGCAACATGCCTGTTAATCTGTTAAATCATCTGGAGACTTTGGTTAATGTCTTAATTAAAACCTTTTGATGTGTTGATTCAGGTCCCATGAACATATGTCTGCACTGCTGCTGGACAGTATTGTTGACAAACACGGAATAGATATTGAACCAGATTATCTGAAGATTGTCAAGATAAGCTGCATTTTACTTACAGCTCCAATGGTAGCGCAGGAGGATGTCTCTCACCAATGTTCAGAGCCTCTATAGGCGCCGGTTTAGTGTGATTCCATATTTCTAGCATATGTAGAGTAGTGTAGTTTTTCATTCCGTTTTGAAGCAATTTTTACTCTTTTCAGTCTCATATAGGTGCAATCTGCCTTGTCTATTGAGTACTGTTATAAAAAGTAAAATGAAAAACCTGGGGCAATAAGATATGGAATTCGTTTGTCTAGGATATAATATATAGCTTGTAATAATACAGCACATGTGCTATTCCATGTTGCCAAACTCTAACGTTGCTTCTTAAAAATGTTCTCAGGAAATGATAGTTGCAAGCTCTAAGTTCTCCACGAAAGAAGTATGTATCTTGTTCACTCCTGTCACTGTAATTATTTGTTTGACTGAAAATAGATTGCTTTACTTCAATTGGATGAAATGAAGCTTGTTTCTTCACAGGGCGCGAAGGAGAAGCATTTCCTTTACGACATTGTTGCTAATGGTCGCAATGGTATAGATGTTGACAAGTAAGGTCCTAAATTATAATATTGTACTTCTACATTCATCTATAGGCCCAACACTATCTCTACCATCATCTGGCTATGGCATAAACTAGATTAACTGTGCAGGTTTGACTACATTGACCGCGATAGTAGAGCATGTGGTCTCGGGAGTAATTTCCAGCACTGGAGGTATGTTTTGCCATCATATATGCAAACTTTCTGCTGCCAAATTGCCTCCTTGACCTTGTTGAGAATAGGAACACGAGAATTAGGTCTGCACTGTTGTGACAAACTGTATATCCTCAGTGAAAGTTAAGGCATTGTTGACATAATTGAAGTCATGATTGATGATTATGAAAGAATATGTTAGATAAATGTTTGGCAACATTTACTTATTAGCAAGAAACATACATGTGATTCTGTGATCATTGGCACACATTGGCTAGACGTTATCTCAGATGAGGTCAACACCCCCCTCCCTCTGGTAATAAAATACGGGAAGTAACTGAACAACCTCTTACACACCATTCTCTCACAGTTTTATGTTTCCTTTTTATACATAAAAGAAATGTGTTTTTCATGGAGGGTCTCCAGCGAGCAGCAGCATGAGAAGGAAGGCGAAGTAGCATCTCCGGCGGCGGGTGTCCAGCAGGGAGTGTCTTCGGCGAGCAGGAGCTGGAGGGCGATGGAGTAGCTCCGGCGACCAGCGACTAGGAGGGAGGGTCTCTGGTGAGCACAACAGTAGGAGGGCGAGGGAGTAGCTCCAGTGGCCAAGCGGAAAACATGGAGGGGCTCTGGTGAGTAGGAGAACAAGCAGGAGGGCGAGGAAGGAGCTCCAGTGGCCAGGCGACTTGCCTCTTGATCCCACCAGGGAGCAGCTTCGGTGGCCGCGGCCAGCAAGGAGGAGCTCTGGCCACAACTCCGGCGAGCAGCAGGGAGGAGCTCCAGCGAGCAGCATGGAGCGATCGCTCATGAACATATGTAATATATGTCACTGTAATACTTTTAGTTAAATTTGAACCTCTGCAATTGTTGTGGACGAATTGTAATGTCACTGTAATATGGTTTGTATTGATTTGATTTGAGTGCATTACCTAATGTAATTCGATTGATGTGAGCCATTTTGAAAATGTACATAGTTGGTTCTATATTAAACCTCTATGGTTGGCTTTTGGCTAGGATTTAGAGGCACTAGTCATAGTGCCTCAAATGGCTAGGATTTAGAGGCACTAGACATAGTGCCTCAAATGGCTAGGTTTTAGGGGCACTAGTCATAGTGCCTCAAATGGCTAGGATTTAGAGGCACTAGACATAGTGCCTCAAATGGTTTGGTTTTAGAGGCACTAGACATAGTGCCTCAAATGGCTAGGATTTAGAGGCACTCTAATTTATGCCTTAAGTTGGTTTTTGAGGCATTAGTCATGGTGCCTCAAACGACTAGGATTTAGAGACATTAGTCATAGTGCCTCAAACGACTATGATTCAGAGGCACTTTTTAAAACTGTCTCAAATGACTTTTACCTACACAACCATCCCGGCGTTTTTTTAGTGCCTTAAAAACTCATTTGTGGCACTAATTTGACTATTGGAGGCACTTTAGAGTGTCTTTGAATGTTGTATCTGCCATAGTGAGATTGGTTTCCCTTGGTTGCAGTTTGATCGATGGTTACCACGTTGATTCCCTTGGCTGCAGTTTTCATGGGGACTAACCGAATAAGCAAAAGACATGCAGGGATTAGGGGAAGGGATTAGGGGGGGGGGGGGGGTCTTGGTGACACAAGGGGGTCACCCAATTCCACGGGTGGTTTGTTACACGTGGGGATTGGTTCCACATGAACCGAACAAGGCTTGGTGACACAAGGACAAGGGGATAACCCAATTGTTCAGATCCAACGCACAGGAAGCGAGTGGAGGCAAAATGGCCATTTTCAGCACAGATAAACGCTGGGTGAGCCGTTTGTTCTGTACTAGTAATATTGCATGTGCAAAGCACGTCTTTAAGGTATATCCTCCTTCCAAATAGATAATATTTGAATCATACTCTGTTTTTAACGAGCCTTTCAAATAGGCCTCATTGACATCATATGGTCCACCTATTATGCAATCAATAATCTCTCGTTTCACGAAGGAATTTTATTTATAATTATATTCTTATCAAATTTTGTACCAAAAAATCACTTCCTCGGTATAAACCATTAGACTTATGCATTATACATCACTAGGAAACTTGCCCTTGCGTTGTACCGGAAGACCAAAAAGTTTAATTTTAGACCAGCGTCATAGCACATGTAAAGCACGCAACCCAAATCTTGATTTTTTTTCATACTTCTAATGAACGAGTATATACAGTGGTCTTGTTGTCACGAACAGGTGCACGAGACCTTGTATGCAATAAATATGTCCGTATGTTGTTATGGGTCGAATCACATGGCTATGATAGCACAAATCGGCACATCCCTCTCAACGCTTCACCGACACAAAGTCTCTTTTTTGCTCGGTGGGTACAATGCTAATTTATTCCAAGAGATATATGGTAAGGAAAGCAATTCAATATAATAAATAAATATACAATATTGAACGACTAAGAAATAACTATTCCCGAGTAATCACTAAGTACTATCGATCATACTTTAGAATTCTTATAATTGCAAAAGAAAATATAAAGATATTGATTTGACAACAGTTATCAGATTACTCACTCGTGTACCATACCTCGGAGAGCATGCACCTCGAAGGCTTGATATGTCGCCAGTTAACTCCAACGCTGCCATGAATGTAAAGCCATTGCCATAAAAATAAAATCTTTTATTAATTCATGAAAGGCCCAATCAACTGGATATGTATCTAGCCAAGGCTGTTTGAAAAGAGATGCTTTCCACATGATCTGGCCCTCCATGCATGGTATGTTTCTTGAGCTGCCTATTCTTGATCGTTATGGTCACCACGAAAGTCCTCACCTGGTTCACCACCGTGAAATTTTATTTGTTCGATGGGGCGCCACATACACGGCCTTGACGCTCCCATCACGGCACGGCTGGCATTCTTGACTTAAGGATCCATGAATTGATGAACTGTCGCTCGTAGTTGTGTATGGTGTTGGATATGTTCTGCAGGCCGCCCGTGGCGAGGGAGGATCTGATGGACATGATGATGATGCTACCCACGGACTTGGCAATGGCCTGCATCTTGGCCTAGGTGTCGAGGTTCTGGACGACGATGTCGAGGTGGAGGCGAGGCGCGGGTAGTTCATGTGCTCCGTGCGCCTGCAGATGGCGGTCTAGGCGTAGATACGAGAGCCGTTGACGTTGCTCTTCTCCATGGCCTTCTTCACCTTGAGCTTCTAGCACTTGTCCCTCTTGCCGCTACATCGACTTGTAATTGAACTTGAGGTCAAAGATTTGTGCCATTAGCTTCTCCCGGTTGGCGATGGTGCTTCCGATCTAGGTATTTGGATAGACACCCGGTGGGGCATCGAGGTAATGTAGATCGTTTTGGAAGAGAGAGACATCCAATATAGATTTATCCTTTGCCTGACGACGTACGAGCGCGGCGACGATGTAATCCCTCATTGCCATCTGACTTGCCGGTGCCTGCTTCTAGAGGAGGCGGCCTGATACCGAGAGGTGCGGGACGAATTGGTTCGAGAGGACGAACTGCTTTGATCGTGAAGGTTGTCACGCAATCAACCGATTCACGTGGCTGTGTGGGTTAGCTGTTCGCCTATTCCTTATCAAAAAAGGCAAGGATCCAGGGAGGGCTTGGTCGCATGAAGCACAAGTGCCATTGGGCCAGTTTTCATTGGGCCAGGTTGATTGAAAACTGTATGGAATCTTTTTTTAGGGAACCATCGTTGGTATAAGCGAGCCCGGGCAGCACGACCCTGATCGATCAGAAGAACAAAACGAAATCGGAACCTGACTTACCCATGGTCTCGGTGGTATTTTATATTTTGGTGGGAGGATAAAAGTGTCCAAAAAAGTGTTAGACCGGAAGAAACACTTCGTGCTTTATTATTAATTAGGTAATTAGGTATTAGGTATTAGGTATTAGGTATAGGTATTAGGTATAGGTATAGGTATAGGTATAGATAGATATAGATATAGATATAGATATAGATATAGATTGTCATAATGGCTAATGTGCAAAGCGAGTACAAATTTAAGGATAATAAATTAAATGATTACTATAGCAAAATCCCTCTCAACGACAATTACCAAAGAATCTTCATCAGTTTAAATTAAAAATAAAGGCAAACGGGTTGTTTAAATTTAATTGTCAATTTAATATGACCACGCTTCTACAAAGAAAGACAGAATCAGACAGACCACCCCAAGTCCCCATTCTCAGTTCTCACATGTCAAAAGTAAAAATCCCCACTCCCACCTTCTTCCTCTGTCCATGCCTCTCAACAACACACGCACAGTACGACTGACGCTTCTTCCCTTCATTGCCTCCCCTTCGCTGGCGCGAGGACCCACTATTCCGGCGAGGACCGGCTCCTACCGCGCTGCCACGAATACCTCCTTCTCCCTGACTCCCCTCCGCTGCCGCGACGGCCGCCCTTCCCCTGCCCTCCCCACCGACGAAGGCAGAGGTGCAGACCTTGTATCCACCAGATCCTAAGCCGCGGCCACCACTCGCAGAGGGCTATGCAGCGCTGGCCTCTACCTTCTGTGGGACAAGAAGCCGAATCGGCGCGAGCGCCAAGGAACGCCGGCGACGACGCCTAGCTTCAGCATGCTGTCGCAATCCTCCCTAAGTGGCCCAAGTACGGAATGTTCCTGGAGTTGCTGCTCGATGGTCCTCCCACCGCGCCCGCGACTGGTATTTCGTCGCCCATCATCTGCTCGAGCGGCTTTGTCCGATGCCGATGCCCCGCGCCTTGATGCCGATGACATAGCCACAACCTCAGGTATCGCGCCACCTCTCCAACCATTCTGCCTACAATCCGTCGGCCATGGCCTCCTCTACTGATGGCCACACCCTTTTAATGCCTTGTTCGTTGCAGTCGATGCGTCCAGAGCTACCCAGCCTGTAGCGGTAAGGTGAGCAACCTCTCTGCAAATTTTTTTTCCTGATCTTGCTGTGTATGGATTGCCAACACGTGTATATGGATGGTTACGTTTATGGAGAGACTCCTAATTATATTGAAAATTGATTGAAACCATTTACACTTAGTCATCACAGATTTTGAAGGAAGAACATAGTGACTCAAGTGGCATTAGTCGAGTTATTATGTTCTTTCTTTAAAATATGCAACGATTCCTTACCTTAATGAACTGCTGATTAATTTTTATGACTATTAGATGCTTATAATTTCAGTAGCAGATAATTACTCAACTATTCTAGAGATATTTTGACCTAAGTAGTACTTGATAAAATAGTGCAGATGGTTGATGGTTTGACTTTGAAAGTGATGAAAGTGTATTTTTTTGCCCTATCTATTTCGACTTATCTTGGGTCATAATGTCAAAGGTAGAGTTAGCTTTCATCGTTGACAATTTCATAGAAAACGACATATGAACTGGGAAATTGGATGACATAGACAATCGGATTTGGATGCAGATATTCCCCATAAACATGAAAGGGATTGGTGGTCGCTTCGTGACTCTGGTGAACTGGTCCTGTTCATTGGAAGTTTCTTTCTCCTTCAACTTGCTCATGAGGTGGAGTTCTTTAGGTGATACCAATCTTCACGCAGGGACATTATATAGTTCTGTGTTTGTGTAATTTGCAAATTTGCAATTACTTTCTTTTTCTTCGCCTTCCTTTGTGCATGGTCATTATGTTTATTGTGAAGATCGTGCCGGGGACAAAAAAGGCAGGAACTTGGAAGAGATTCAAGCTTTAGTAAACTGATGTAGCACATGAGTGCCTCAGAGATAAAACAGTTGGCATGATGTGTTGTTGTTTGGACATGGAATTGTAGTCGATGTGTTATCAAATCTAATTGCCTCTATATTTGCTAATACTGGAATGGAATAACTGCATGTGGCATGATATCATGTAGGTATATGAAACGCGTACCTGACTGTAGAAATCATTTTCGCTTCACCAAAAGAAATACAGGTAATAATGAAATAAAAATTGATTGTACCAGTATCAAGCCACTTAGGTCAAATATGCAAAAGAAACCAGTTTAGAAATACATAATAAATGAAAAAAGGTGTTGCTAACTTCAAATCATGGAATAAAAAAATAATTCACTTGCCTTATTGCTCTAAAACATCTCTGTAGACAATGTTTTGTACTTTTCAAGAAAGTGCATTTGCAATTGGGTGCTGGGTGGATATTTTCATTTTTTTCATCTACGTTTTCTGTTCATTTCTACTAAATTTTATTGTCACATTCCGTTGGTATGGGCAATTGCTCACTATAATTGTTCTCGCTGTGATAAGAGAAGACAATGTTCTTTTTCCCTTTTATACTACATGTTCCATGATGAAAAGGCTTATGGCTTATCGTCAACAATGATTCATTCTCTGCTACTTTTATATTGCTGATATAGAAGGGTCAATCTGTGTAATGCTTTGTAATATTTGACCGTTTAAACTGTCAGCTCATTTGTGTGCAGATTCGGCAAGCCCTTGATGTGGCCAAGAGGATTCTGAAACAAGGGCTCGCCAAGCTGATCAGTGTTTGTGATCTGCCTTGTTCATTATTAAATTCTTATATATACTTGTTTTCAGTTGAGATTCACGATTTCTGATGCGACTTCATGTTGCAACTTTGGTACGAAAACATAATCAGTAGGCAGACAAAAGGGAATCTGCAACATGTATATTTCTGTTTTTGATGGTCGTGTACAATAGCTACCATCATAAAAAACTACGAATTGTAGGCTAAGAAAAGGCAGATCCCTGAAAAACATTATGCTAATGAGCAAGACAATGTTTATTCCAAGAGTTACGTGATTTCACTGCAGATTCTATCTGAGGCCATCATGGCATCATCCATCAGGTGCAAAACTGCAACTTTTTTTGTGTATTTGCGCAGGATTTGCCAATGCATATATATTAGCACTTTTGTTCAGAAGATAGGGAACAGTAAATCTATCTAACATTGGAAAAACTTATTCTTTGTTGTCTCTGTGTTTTTCCAGTTAGAACATTTTAGCTTGTGAGACCACATTTGCATCCTAGAAAATGAATATATTGACTACAGTACAAGTTTGTTCTATATTACACTATTAATGAGTTATTTTGTTTTGTTGAGCGGAAACTCACCATGTGAGGGAAGGCTCCTAAGGGCAATCTCCGTGATGGATGTCATGCTGCAAGGGCCAAGGGCAGGCTCATGGGCGCTGGAGATCTCGCAGATGGCACATGATTGTTGATGAGTTTGGAGGCGGTGGTTGTTGGAGATATGCCCTAGAGGCAATAATAAATGTAGTTATTATTATATCTTTGTGTTTATGATAAATGTTTACATTCATGCTATAATAGTATTAAATAAGGAAACATTAATACTTGTGTGATTTGTAAACTTAAATTGAAGTCCCTAGTAAAGCCTCTTTATAATACTAGCTTGTTGGTTGATAAATGATTGTGGTTTCCCTATCATGAACATTGAGATGTTATTAACAACAGGATCATATCATTAAGAGAATGATATGGTGGACATACTCCTATAGATAATACATAGTAATCTAATTCCTTCGACCATGAGATCATGCATATCACCTTTACCGGATAAATGCTTTGATGACATCAAACACCACACCGTAACTGGGTGGCTATAAAGGTGGCATTGAGTGTTCGAAAAGTATTGGTTGAGAGACATGGATCAAGAGTGGGATTTGTCCATCCATATGACGGATAGATATACTCTGGGCCCTCTCGGTGAAATGTCATCCAATTAGCTTGCAAGCATGTGACTGGCTCACAAGGGATCACATATCGCGGGAACGAGAAAAGAGTACTTATCGGTAACGAGGTTGAACTAGGTATGCAGAGATACCGACAATCACGACCTCGGATAAGTAAACTATCGTGAGACAAAGGGAAATTAGTATCGTATGTAAGTGGTTCATTCGATCGCAAAGTAATCGTAGAAATATGTGGGAGCCATATGAATTTCCAGATTCCTCTATTGGTTATTGTTCGGAGAAGTGTCTCGATCATGTCCGCATAATTCACGAACCGTAGGGAGACACACTTAAGGATTCGACGTTGTTTGAGTAGTTATGGAATGATGAGAAAGAGTCCTAATGTTGTTCAGAGTCTCGAATGGGATTCGGAATATCACGAGGAGATCCGGAATGGTCCGGAGAATAAGATTCATATAAGGAAAGTCCTGTTTCGGAGTTGGGGAATGGTTCCGATGTTTTCATCGGGAATGTTCTAGAAGGTTCCGGAATGTCCGGCACTCCGGAGGGGAAGGTTACATGAATGTGTTATATCAAGTTGATATGATTGCATCATGTACTAGGTGTCATCGCTGAACAAAATAAAGGGTTTAATCAAATCCTAGTTTGAAAAAGTCAAACGGCAATTTGAAAGTCAAACGGCTATTTTTGGAAAGTGGAGAGGGAGGTGCAAACCGAGTTGGGGAGGAGTTCCTCCCCTCCACCGCCGGCCCACCTCCAAGCCGAGTTGGGGAGGGACTCCCCTCCCCTTGGCCGGCCCCTCCACCTATAAAAGGAGGGGCAGGGCTCCCCTCCTAGACACCCAACACCTCCACCTCTAAACCCTAGCCGCTGGCGCCGCCGCCGCCCTAGGGCAAACCGCCGCCGCCGGCTTGCCCCCTCCTCGGCGTGTCTAAACTCTAGATCGTCGAGGGCTCTCTCATAGTCCACCATACTCGCTCCGGCTTAAGGCGAAGCCCTGCGAGATCTCCCCTCTACTTCCGGTACCACGCCGTTGTGCTGCCAGAATCGCGAGGAGAGTGCTACAACCTCCGCTGCCTGCTGGAACAAGGGAGAGGAAGGTCTTCGTCGAGTAACGAACGTGTGACCGACTGAGGGAGCGCTGCCAGAACGCAGCGCCGGAAGGATCGTCTACGCGATCTTGAGATCGGGAAGAGTACGACTACATCACCCACGAGAATCCGCTCTCGTTAAACACTTTGGAATCTTCGAGGGTGAGTTATTCCATCGACTCGTTGCTACGATCTAGTAGGTAGATCTTGGCTTGTTTGTTTGTATGCGATAGAAATTTTTTGTTTTCCATGCTACGAATCCCTACAGTGGTATCAGAGCCGTGTCTATATGTAGATCTGTTGCACGAGTAGAACACAATGGTCATTGTGGGTGTTGATGCTTTTATTGTTGATTGCTTCTTGTGTACTTTGCATCTTGCGGGATGTTGGGATGAAGCGGCCTGGGCTAACCTTACATGACATCATTCATGAGACTTGCTCCACGCTTGACATGCAACTTGTATTGCATAAGTGGCTTTGCGGGTGTCTGTTTCTCCCAGCATAGTTAAGATTCAATTTACAACGGGTGATTAACAATACTAGTATCAATGTTGTGGTTCTTGTTCGTAAGTTAGAGCGACACTTATTGAAAGCCCCAAACCACGTAAAACATGCAAAGAAAGTAGAGGCGTCTAACTTTGTTTTGCAGGGGTGTGCAGTGATGTGATATGGCCATGATTGTGATTATATTTGATGTATGCAATGTTCCTTATTGTAAGTTGGCAACCGGCAGGAGCCATATGGTTGTCTTTAATTTATGTTAAGACCCGTGTGCCTATTCAAAGAGGTCGTAATAGTTGAAGCCGGTGGACGACAACCATGGAGGAGCATCATTGACCTTGATGCAATGCCGGTGATGATGGAGATCATGTTCGTGCTTGAAGATGGAGATCGGAAGCACAAAGAAGAAAGGCCATATCATATCACATATTATGAATTGCATGTGATGTTAATCCTTTATGCATCTTGTATTGCTTAGTAGATGACGGTAGCATTATAAGATGATCCCTCATGCACATGAATTTCAAGTCATAAAGTGTTCACCCTTAGTTAGCACCGTTGCTAAAGCTTGTTGTCTCGAAGCACCACGTGATGATCGGGTGTGTTAGATTCCGCAAGTGTATACAACGTGAGCAAGCCAGATTTGCTCATGCGGAAGCTAAGGTTTGATCTTGACAAGCCTAGCATGTACAGACATGGTCCCGGAACACGGATCACCGAAAGGTAAAGCATGAATCATATAGTAGATATGATGAACATGTCGATTGTTCGCCATTGAAACTATATCAACTCTCGTGATGATCGGTGTTGATGTGGTGGATTTGGTTCGTGTGATCACTAAAACAATGTGAGGGATATTGTTTTGAGTGGGAGTTCACCTAGATTAATTTAACTATTAATTAGAACTCAATTTGTCATAAACTTAGTCTAAACTATTGCAAATATGTTGTAGATCAATGGCGGCCCCTACCATCAATTTTAATGCGTTCCTAGAGAAAGAAAAGTTGAAAAACAATGGAAGCAACTTCGCGGATTGGTTCCGCAATTTGAGCATTGTCCTCACAGCTGGTAATTTGACCTATGTGCTGGATGCACCGCTGGGTAACCCGCCTGCAGCTGATGCTGCCGACGAAGTAAAGAATGTTTACCTCGCTCGGAAGACTCAGTACTCCATAGTTCAGTGTGCTATCTTGTATGGTTTAGAATCGGAGCTTCAGAAAAGGTTTGAGAATTCAGACCCACATGATATTGTCCGTGATCTCAAATTGATCTTTGAGACTCATGCGGCAATTGAGAGCTATGAGGCTTCTGAAAAGTTATTTAACTGCAAGATGGAAGAGGGCAGCTCCGTCAGTGAGCATGTGCTTAAGATGTCTGGGCACGCAAACAAACTTCAAGGCTTGGGTATAGTGATTCCTAATGCTTTGGGGATTTACCGTGTCCTCCAATCACTACCACCAAGTTACAAGAACTTTGTGATGAACTACAATATGCAAAACATGAACAAGCAGTTGCCAGAACTGTTTGCTATGTTGAAATCTGCAGAAGTAGAGATCAAGAAAGAGCACCAAGTGTTGATGGTCAATAAGACCACCAAATTGAAGAAAGGCAAGTCTAAGCAAAAGGGACACTTCAAGAAGGGTGGTAAGAAAGTTACCGCGCCGACGAAGAAGACCAGGGCTGGACCTAAGTCTGATACTGAGTGCTTTTACTGCAAGGGAGAAGGTCACTGGAAGCGGAATTGCCCAAAGTACTTGGCGGATTTGAAGAACGGCAACATCAAGAAGAAAGGTATATCCGATATACATGTTATTGATGTGTATCTCACTAGTACTCGTAGTAGTGCCTGGGTATTTTATACTGGTTCGGTTGCTCATATTTGTAACTCGAAACAGGTGCTGCAGAATAAACGGAAGCTAGCGAAGAACGAGGTGACGATGCGCGTGGGAAACGGATCAAAGGTTGATGTGATCGCGGTCGACACGCTACCCCTTCATCTACCATCGGGATTAGTTTTATACTTAAATAATTGTTATTTGGTGCCTGCGTTAAGCATGAACATTATATCGGGATCTTGTTTATTGTGAGACGGTTACTTGTTTAAGTCCGAGAATAATGGTTGTTCGATTTATATGAGTAATATGTTTTATGCACATGCACCTTTGATAGATGGTCTATTCTTATTGAATCTCGATAGTGGAAATACACATATTAATAACATTGAGGCTAAACGTTTGAAATCGAGCGATAACTCGACCTATATGTGGCACTGTCGTCTTGGTCACATTGGAGTGAAGCGTATGAAGAAACTCCATTCCGATGGACTTCTTGAATCACTTGATTTCGAATCACTTGAAAGATGCGAAGCATGTCTGATGGGTAAAATGACTAAGACTCTATTTTCTGGTATGATGGAGCGAGCTACAGACTTATTGGAAATCATACATACCGATGTGTGTGGTCCAATGAGTGTAGCATCCCGCGGTGGTTATCGTTATGTTCTTACCTTCACGGATGACTTGAGTAGATATGGGTATATCTATTTCATGAAACATAAGTCCGAAACTTTCGAGAAGTTTAAGGAATTTCAAAGTGAGGTAGAGAATCAACGTAACAAGAAGATTAAATTTCTACGTTCTGATCGTGGAGGTGAATATCTAAGTTACGAGTTTGGCGAGCATTTGAAGAAATGCGGAATACTTTCACAATTGACACCGCCGGAAACACCACAGCGTAATGGTGTGTCCGAACGTCGTAATCGAACTCTCTTAGATATGGTTCGTTCTATGATGTCACTTACAGATTTACCGCTATCATTTTGGGGTTATGCATTAGAAACAACCGCATTCACTTTAAATAGGGCACCATCTAAATCCGTTGAAACGACACCGTATGAATTATGGTTTGGGAAGAAACCTAGATTGTCGTTCCTTAAAGTTTGGGGTCGCAAAGCCTATGTAAAGAAGTTACAGCCGGACAAGCTTGAACCCAAAGCGGAAAATGCGTCTTCATAGGATACCCGAAGGAAACTATTGGGTATACCTTCTATCATAGATCCGAAGGCAAAATCTTCTTTGCCAAGAATGGATCCTTTCTAGAGAAGGAATTTCTCTCGAAAGAAGTGACTGGAAGGAAAGTAGAACTCGACGAGGTTGTCGAACCTTCTCTCGAAATTGCGAGTAGCGCAACACCAGAAGAAGTTCCTGTGGTGTCTGCACCAATAAGAGAGGAAGCTAATGATGATGATCATGAAACTTCGGTTGAAGTTGCTACAGAGCCTCGCAGGTCAACGAGAACTCGTACCACTCCAGATTGGTATGATCCCGTTATGAGTGTCATGTTGGTAGACAACACCGATGACCCTGCGACATATGAGGAAGCAATGATGAGCCCAGGTTCCAACAAATGACAAGAAGCCATGAAATCCGAGATTGGATCCATGTACGAAAACCAAGTATGGACTTTGGTGGACTTACCGGATGGCCGGAAGGCTGTCAAGAACAAATGGATTTTCAAGAAGAAAACAGATGCTGATGGTAATGTTACTGTCTATAAAGCTCGACTTGTCGCAAAGGGGTTTCGACAAATTCAAGGAGTTGACTACGATGAGACTTTCTCACCAGTAGTGAAGCTAAAGTCTGTGAGGATTATGTTAGCAATCGCTGCATATTATGATTATGAGATATGGCAGATGGATGTCAAAACAGCATTCCTCAATGGAGACATTGATGAAGAGTTGTATATGATGCAACCCAAAGGTTTTTTCGATCCTAAAGATGCTAACAAGGTATGCAAACTTCAACGGTCCATCTATGGATTGAAGCAAGCATCCCGAAGTTGGAATCAACGTTTTGATAAGGTGATCAAAAGTTTTGGTTTTATACAAACTTATGGAGAAGCTTGTATTTACAAGAAAGTGAGTGGGAGCTCTGTAGCATTCTTAATACTATATGTAGATGACATATTGTTGATTGGGAATGATGTAGACCTTCTTAATAGTGTCAAGGAATATTTGAATAATAGTTTTTCAATGAAAGATCTTGGCGAAGCAGCTTACATATTAGGCATAAAGATTTATAGAGATAGATCAAGACGCCAAATATCATTGTCACAAAGTACATATTTGGACAAAGTTCTAAAGAGGTTTGGAATGGAAGATAGCAAGAAAGGGTTCTTGCCCATGTTGCCCAATACGACCTTGAGTAAAACTCAAAGTCCGACATCGGCAGAAGATAGAGAAAGGATGAGTAAGACTCCCTATGCTTCAGCCATAGGATCTCTAATGTATGCCATGCTATGTACTAGACCCGACATTGCATATGCTGTTAGTTTAACTAGCAGATATCAAAGTGATCCAGGAGTGGATCATTGGACAGCGGTCAAAAACATCCTTAAGTACTTGAGAAGAACTAAGGATGTGGTTCTTTCTTATGGAGGTGATGAACAACTCGTTGTTAATGGTTACACCGATGCTAGTTGGAACACCGATCCAGATGATTCTAAATCACAATCTGGATACGTATTTATTTTGAATGGTGCAGTAGTTAGCTGGAGGAGTGCAAAGCAAAGCGTTGTGGTGAGATCTTCAACTGAATCGGAATACATGGCTGCTTCAGAGGCTTCACAAGAAGCGATATGGATGAAAGAGTTCATTACAGAGCTGGGTGTGGTTCCTAGTGCACTGGACCCATAGCCAATGCGCAAGAACCAAGGTCACACAAGAAGCTGAAGCATATCAAGCTACATTTTCACGCTATTCGAGAACATGTCCAAGATGGGGACATAAAGATTTGCAAAGTACACACATATCTGAATGTGGCGGATCCGTTGACTAAACCTCTCCCGAGGGCAAAACATGACCAGCACCAAACTGCCATGGGTGTTCGGTATATTACCATGTAATCTAGATTAGATGACTCTAGTGCAAGTGGGAGACTGTTGGAGATATGCCCTAGAGGCAATAATAAATGTAGTTATTATTATATCTTTGTGTTTATGATAAATGTTTACATTCATGCTATAATAGTATTAAACAAGGAAACATTAATACTTGTGTGACTTGTAAACTTAAATTGAAGTCCCTAGTAAAGCTTCTTTATAATACTAGCTTGTTGGTTGATAAATGATTATGGTTTCCCTATCATGAACATTGAGATGTTATTAACAACAGGATCATATCATTAGGAGAATGATATGGTGGACATACTCCTATAGATAAGCGTAGCATAAAGATCAAGTCATTTTAATAGTTCAATTGCTATATGCTTTCTGATACATAGTAACCTAATTCCTTCGACCATGAGATCATGCATATCACCTTTACCGGATAAATGCTTTGATGACATCAAACACCACACCGTAACTGGGTGGCTATAAAGGTGGAATTGAGTGTTTGGAAAGTATTGGTTGAGACACATGGATCAAGAGTGGGATTTGTCCATCCATATGACAGACAGATATACTCTGGGCCCTCTCGGTGAAATGTCATCCAATTAGCTTGCAAGCATGTGACTGGCTCACAAGGGACCACATATCGCGGGAACAAGAAAAGAGTACTTATCGGTAACGAGGTTGAACTAGGTATGCAGAGATACCGACGATCACGACCTCGGATAAGTAAACTATCGTGAGACAAAGGGAAATTAGTATCGTATGTAAGTGGTTCATTCGATCGCAAAGTAATCGTAGAAATATGTGGGAGCCATATGAATTTCCATATTCCTGTATTGGTTATTGTTCGGAGAAGTGTCTCGATCATGTCCGCATAATTCACGAACCGTAGGGAGACACACTTAAGGATTCGACGTTGTTTGAGTAGTTATGGAATGATGAGAAAGAGTCTGAATGTTGTTCGGAGTCTCGAATGGGATTCGGAATATCACGAGGAGATCCGAAATGGTCCGGAGAATAAGATTCATATAAGGAAAGTCATGTTTCGGAGTTGGGGAATGGTTCCGGTGTTTTCATCGGGAATGTTCTAGAAGGTTCCGGAATGTCCGGCACTCCGGAGGGGAAGGGTACATGAATGTGTTATATCAAGTTGATATGATTGCATCATGTACTAGGTGTCATCGCTGAACAAAATAAAGGGTTTAATCAAATCCTAGTTTGAAAAAGTCAAACGGCAATTTGAAAGTCAAACGACTATTTTTGGGAAGTGGAGAGGGAGGTGCAAACCGAGTTGGGGAGGAGTTCCTCCCCTCCACCGCCGGCCCATATCCAAGCCGAGTTGGGGAGGGACTCCCCTCCCCTTGGCCGGCCCCTCCACCTATAAAAGGAGGGGCAGGGCTCCCCTCCTAGACACCCAACACCTCCACCTCTAAACCCTAGCCGCCGGCGCCGCCACCTCCACCGCCGCTGCCGCCCTAGGGCAAACCGCCGCCGCCACCTAGCTAACCCTAGCCGCCGGCTTGCCCCCTCCTCGGCGTGTCTAAACTCTAGATCGTCGAGGGCTCTCTCATAGTCCACCATACTCGCTCCGGCTTAAGGCGAAGCCCTGCGAGATCTTCCCTCTACTTCCGGTACCACGCCGTTGTGCAGCCGAAATCGCGAGGAGAGTGCTACAACCTCCGCTGCCTGCTGGAACAAGAGAGAGAGGAAGGTCTTCGTCGAGTACCGAACGTGTGACAGACTGCGGGAGCGCTGCCGGAACGCAGCGCCGGAAGGATCGTCTACGCGATCTTGAGATCGGGAAGAGTACGACTACATCACCCACGAGAATCCGCTCTCGTTAAACACTTTGGAATCTTCGAGGGTGAGTTATTCCATCGACTCGTTGCTACAATCTAGTAGATAGATCTTGGCTTGTTTGTTTGTATGCGATAGAAATTTTTTGTTTTCCATGCTACGAATCCCTACAGTGGTGGCCGCCCAACGCGCCGTGGAAGGGCCCGCTACTGTGTGCTAGCGACCTCGCCGACGGGTGCGACGCTGCGAGGGCAAGCTCCTGGGTGATGGGGATCTCGCTGACAGATGCCACGTTCCGAGGTCAGACTCCTGGGCGCTGGCGATCTCGCTAACCGAATCCTTTTTGCGAGCGGCGATGGCGATGATGCAGCGAGGCGATAGAGCGGTGCAACCGATCTCGTTCGGTTTCCTTTTTTCGTGATTGCAGGGAACGCGGGACTGAGATTTGGAATATTCCTCTGCTGGTGGAGTACGGTCAGTCAATCTAATTTTCTAAGTGCACACCATGGAACGGTTAGATAAATCATGACCGTTAGATTGAAGTTAGTGGGCCTAATAGTGCGTTGCTGATTGGTTAGTTTAAGATAAACGGGGTGCACATAAGAAAATTCTTGTTTGATTGTTTAATAGCAGTGGAGTGGAGACTCGGGCGGCGGAGGCGAGGGTTTGACTGGGGAGCGGTGCCGCGGAGGGAGGCGAGTTCGAGCTCGAGTTGGAGCTGGGTCGAGGAGGAGGCTCCGCCACATCCACCGCGCCTTCCTCAACAGGGTATCCCGTCGCCTCCGTGCCGCCGCCGTCGCACTGCTCCCCAAGCTTCGATTCGCGTCGGCAGCTCCGGCGACCCGGCGTCGTTTCAGTCCTCAGAGCGCACTCGGGCTTCAGGTCTACCAAATACGTGAGTGAGTCCAGGCTTTGCTTTTCAGCTGCTCTCTCGATTTGCATAAGGAAACATGTATCTCGATTTGCATCTACCGAAGAATTACAGTGTGCTAGTTCCATGAATAAAATATTGAAATGGGGATGGATGTATACTGGATAGCATGATTGAGCCAATTATTGAGACAGTCATGGAACACTAAATGATTGAGCCAATTAAAAAGCCAAGTATGGTTGAGAGGTCATTATCCTTCAGTCCACGCTTGCTACATTTGTGTCTTCTGTTTAATTAAATATGGACCAATTCTTGCTTGTGTGGTCACGGAGCCTGACGAATGCACCCATCAGGGATCCTAATTAACCACCTGCAAAGATACGAGAGATCTTTTATGTATATTCCAATTCAGGGCCGGCTGTCATTTGGTGTCTGAATGTTTGGTAAGACAAGCCTTTGAATTCTCCTTCCCGATGTATGCTGCAACTTGCAATACCCAGTGCTAAAACAGTTTTTGTTCTGTTTGATCCTTCCAAATGTTTCATAACATGTGGAGAAAAATCCCCCCTAAGACATTGCGTCTGGTCTCGCATAATTTTGCCGTGTTTCCATTCCACCAATCTTCTAGCTTCCCAGGTTGCAGGGCTCAATGTTGCGAGGGTCTAGAACAACGACCCGGTTACATAAGGCAGGGACACCCATAAGCCACAGCCAACAGCGACGCGTCCCAAGCGACTGGTCCAACCGAACCAAAAGTATTCTTGGTCAACTGGACAACGTGAGGCAGCACACAGGGGCAGCTGGCTCCTGTCGACATGTAGTTGTCTTGCGCAAAGACAATTGTGAATTATATAGTACTCATAGTCCAATATTCCAAGGTATCACCAAACGCGACCATAGGCACCAGCAAAGGTTGCAGCAACTCCTATCCCACTTGTAGTATGTATACATCGCCATCGTAATTATTGCAGTCAACTCTTGTTAGAGACTATTATCATGTCACCACATGAGTACTATATTTAATTCGCACTTGTCGTCCTAGTTGGTTAAGCAACTATATATATCTTTAGCTAGTACTGTTTATATGGTGTCTAAAGCTCCATCCATCCCCACTCAGGCAGCAAGGTTTTTTCGGCAGCCAGGCATTCCGTTTCCTCCAGGTTAGCGATTTATGCCCCCTTTCGTTTCTGGTCTCTTATGTCCTAAAAGTACTAGTACCAGCTTCCTAGTAAAGCTCCTTAGAAGATCTTATGTCGTTCTTGCCAGTTTTACATTTAGTTATCGTGCATCTGTGTTCATCGTGTTCACTCTGCAACTGTGTTCTGTATATGTATTATATCAGTATATCTTAGCTAACTCTCCACACAATAACAGAACCGTAGGCAAACCAGACATGCAGAAATTATCTTCGAAATAATAAAACACAACTATGGCACACTGTATGCTCGATGAACCACCACCCACCCAAGTCGATACGGGATTACTCTGGCTAGCCTACCTCCAACACACAACTTCCACTCCTTGCAGTTTCCCTTGATCTAACCTGCCACTAACCATGTGGAGGAAGACTTAGCCTTAAAGACGCTCTCGTTTATGATCTCCTAAGTTCTAAGTACTGTGCCGAGCCAGAGCTGCCCCTGCTGCAGCGGTTGTCAAGTGCTCATTGGGTGGCTTGGCTTGGGTCTGGCGGCATGATGCTGCAAGATCTGGCATTTTGCTGCGCCGGTAGTGGCGGCGCAGTTTTGTTGGCTGTAGGGTGTTCTTCCGGTTGGAGCACGCGTATTTGCCACCATCTGGATGCTGTTAGAGGTTGTCCCGGAGCACTGGCAATGGGCCAGTGTGGTGACCTTTTGTTGGCATGGGTAGCGTATTGCAGAGAATTTTGCGTTGTGGATCTTGGTTGCACAGGGCACTCCACAGGTATTGACAGATGGTTGAGGACATATGTTGCATCAAACAAGGGGTCTGTCAAGTTGTGGTGGTGCAGTTTTCAGGATGCGAGATGCAGCTGTTGGTTTCGGGGGCCTCTTCACTGCTGGCAGGATGTTTTTACGTGCCATTTGGTGGGCTTGCTGGGGCCACCCCCTGCTGGTTGGTTCACGCTGGATCTGGTCTACTCGGTAGTGGGCGAGGTGCAAGGTCGTCCTGGTGCTTCCAGGACGTCCCTGAAGAAGCTTGTGCGAGGGTGGCGGTCCATGGCGTCATCAACTTGCTGTCTTCTCCAATGCCAGAACAACCCAATTTTGCCCTTCTTTTGCGGAGTTGGATTCTCTACTCGGGGATATATGTTAGTAGGTTTGCTGCGTTGTGGGTGCTTGCATGGATGACATCTAGGCCTGGGGTCGATTGGCTGCATCAGTTGTAATGTCTGTCTTTGGCTGTCAGTTGGGGTCTTGCCTTGAGTGGCCGGGTGTTTCGGCCTAGTCTTACGCTTGTAGCCATTTTCTGTCTATTAGTGCAGCCAGACACAAGCTTTGTGTTTTCTCGAAAAAGATATTCAGTATCAGAGCTAATTAGTTTGATGTATGGTGAAGGCAAAGGCACCTAACATGCGACAAGTTGAAAGTCCAACATGCTTAATCTTACACCACTGTTGTTCACCAACAATGTATATAGCTGCTAACTCAGAGATCCACAGAAAATAGATAGATCTGCTGCTACACAAGAATTTTCGCTGTCTTTTGGTTCCTCAACATAGGGGCCATCCACCAAAACTGGTTGAGACTACTCCCTTCATTATTGTAGTACATTTGAGCACCAGAGGGCATAGAAAAACAGCACGACTGTGGAGGGCCATGACGGCGAAGGGAGCACCGCTGGTGCGTGGGTCACATGGAAAAGGCTCAGACAAAAGCCTTGTTAAACTATTTCTGCGCATGTTGATATTTTTTATTTTGCCATCGCCCGAAATTCTATTCTTGTTCTTTAACTCTATATAAAGTATTGTTTTTGTATGTTTTTTTTGTTATGTACAGAAGGGCTATGGTAGCTGATATACCATGACTACACCAGTGAGTATACCATTACATATTTTAGAAAAGATTACAAATGGGTTCTCAGAGAAGTTAATTATTGGAAGGGGTGGGTATGGAAACGTTTACAAGGTATGACTTAATACTTGATGTTTTTTTTTTCAACAATTCTCCCAGCTATAAAAAAATAACCCAAGTACAATGCTTATTTCAAGCAGGCAGTTTATAAAGGGGAAGTTATTGCTGTGAAATTGCTTCATCTTGATCTGGTGCAATTACTTGATGACAGACAATTTAACAATGAAGTTTTTAACCTTTTGAGGATTCAACATCCAAATATTGTGCGGTTATGTGGTTACTGTTATGAAACACGGTATAAAATTGTTGAGCACAATCGTGAGCTAGCCTTTGGTAAACACATATTTAGAGTTCTCTGCTTTGAATACGTGACGGGTGGAAGCCTAGACAAGCATCTTCATGGTATGATTGAACTTATCATCAACACGATAGTTTATTTTGTGTTTGAACAAAAGTAAATTTGTAAGTTCTCATAATTATACCCCTAAAAATGTCATTGGTATAATATTCTCTTTGTCAACTTGTGTAGCACCATCTTTGGCACATAGCTGGAGAACACGTTACAGTATTATAAAGGGGATCTGCGAAGGTTTAAATTTCCTTCACAGATGTAAACCTCCAATTTTGCATCTTGATCTGAAGCCTGCCAATATATTAATTGATAGTTCAATGGTGCCTAAAGTGGCGGACTTAGGGTTGTCAAGGCTCTTCAGTGGATCACATACTCAAGTCACAGAAAGAATCAGAGGGACCCAGTAAGTAGCCCATGATACCTCATTTTGAATTTTCTTCCTTTTGTAATGAAATAAATGGCATCTTCACTAAATTGTGTCTTTCATATCACACAGGAAGTACATGCCACCAGAATTCATAAAGCAAGGTTACATCTCAATTAAGAATGATGTCTTTAGTTTAGGTATTGTAATGATAGAGATAATGGCAGGACCTACGGGTTATTCTGATTTTTTGGAGATGGAGATAGTCGCACAATATGTGGAGGAGGTAAGAAAAACATTTTCAGTTTGACACTCCAGTTCATATAACAGGCCACCACTTCAAAAATTTGTTTGATGTCTATACTTTATATGTGACCTGTGATGGCCATCCAAGTAATTAGTTAGTAACAGGACTGCCAGGTGAAGGAAATGTAGCAAACTTCTCTCACCACACAATTTATTGAGTGTAGAATATGTAACTTCTTTATCTAGCTATAACAGAAAGTGATAAGCTAGATGGTCATTTCCTTTTTGTTTCCGGAAAGGGAAAATGTTACGTCCACCAGCCCAATAACTTGCTAGTATAGCATTCCAGGGTGTAATTAATTCCATAAGTTTCTCTTCTCGCCGCGCGAAGCACCAAAAATGTATAATCAGAATTGATAAAAATAGATGGGCCCACTATGTGAAATTACAGAGTCGAACTAAGAACAAATGCATATTTAGATCCTTGCTTCATAGGGAGATGCAGACTAAGACATACAGTATTCGCAAGCTAGATTAGTTATCTGGGTCTAGGTGACAATTTTGAACAAGAATATAGTGTACATATATATGGATTATATGTGTTATGCGACATTTTTGAGCATGGAATATTTGTGTCGCAAGAATACTTTTGAACAAATTATCTCCAATTCTATCTCTATATTTCGGTTTTGTAGGTACATACCAGTTGGAGTACTCTGATTAAATCTACATCAGAGTATCCAGCAGAGGAATTACATCAAGTAAATGTGTGCATTAACACAGCAATACAATGTGTGGATTCTGAAAGAGACAATAGACCCACTATAGCTGTTATCCTGGATGTGCTGAATAGGACAGAAACTCATATGCCCTCCTCTAAGAAAAAACCTCACATTCCCCAGGGACAGGTATGATCAGCATTTATTTACCATTTGTAGAAGACAGTTGCTTGGATGTACGCACCACTAGTAATTAGTTGTCATTTGTTCTTTTAAAGTCGAAACTTACTCACTGCATCCTTATGATTCCCTGCTCTATAATCTATGTACAAGAATCTTCATTTTTGTTCCGGCTGCTTTCAGGAATGGAAAACTAGAGTGGGCATATACGAATATTGACACGTGCTGCCCTGATTGGAGCTAGCTGTCACACTCATATGAGGACAAGACGATGTAGAAGTTAACCTAGTTGATTAGTCTTAGGTGTAGTCACGCTAGCTAGCTAGATCACATAATCCAACATGTAGTTCAAGTAGTGCATGCAAGATTAAGTTTGATCCAGAGTCTATCAAGCTGTAAACAGCTGGGTGCGTCATGTCATGTTGGTCCGACTCGGCAGTGTTTTGGGCATGGCAACGTCTGATCTCTAAGTCTAAATAAGCTAAAAAGACACGAAAACTGTGCAAGTTACACACACCACTAAAAGTTTCTGCCGATCTGTTTTTGATATCGCTAAGTTTATGGGGAGAGAATCAATCAGGTTTAGGTATGGCCATATGGGACTTTACGGCAAGCTTCACGCTGTTGCATCAAGATCGATCAAGTAGCTTAGCAAACTTTGCACTGCAAAGCACGTGTATTCCGCTGCTAGCCGAACCGATATAGCACTCTAGAACCAACAGACGGGTAATGAGGAAGAACAAGGAGACCTGGCGCTGGTGGTGGCTGTAAGCCTACTGCGCAATGTTCTTCTAGAGAGCGGGAGGAATAAACATGCTCGTTCCATGACCTCACGGATGCATTCCTCCTCACTGCTTAGAGGTGGTAACATCTCAGTTTAGTCTTGAGTGAAGGTGGTGTTGATCTTTGGTCATGCTCTTCCATTAAATGTTGCTGTTGCAATTTCCGTTCTTTGCATGTTGCTTTTTTTACTTTCTGCCTATCGTGTCATTTTATGTCATTGCAGCACAGCTTCTTTCCATGTTTTCTGAACAGCAGTTAAATTAAAAAAAACTTCTATAAGTTATCTTATACACTGAAACATATTCACCCTGGAGAGCTGATTGATCATGAGATCTTCATTATCATATTTTCCTGATTTTTCTATGTACTTAAACACAAAATTTGTTGCAGTCTGCAGATGTCCCGTCTCTGAGGATTGGCCCCGAAACAATGACAGATGAAGTGGACTATATCGCAAATAAAAAGAAGCATTTCAATCGCATGCCAACTAGCTTTAACACTATTGTTCAGCAAGTTACAGACAGGGAAACATCATCCATTGTGGAACCAACATTAATCATTGGAAGGAATGAAGAAAAACACAGAATATTGTCCATTTTAACCGAGAGCAACACAGAAGAAATGGCCATCCTTCCAATATATGGCATTGGAGGCATTGGCAAGACAACCTTGGCACAATTGGTATCCAATGACACACAGTTCCAAAGCTACTCTCGGGTGTGGATATATGTTTCCCAGAAATTCGACTTGAATAAAATTGGCAACTCTATAATATCACAGTTAACGAACGAGATCAGCCATATATCTGACACACAGATGCTTCATAATCGTCTTGGGGAGCTATTTGCTGGTAAGAGGATCCTTATTGTTTTAGATGACCTGTGGGAGCAGGATCCATATCAGTTGGATAAATTGAATACTATGCTAAGGCCTCGCTTGGGAAGCAAGGTTGTCATAGTAACTACACGTGATCAAGCCATTGCACGAAAAATTAGCAGGTCTGTTGTGCCATACCAGATAAATTTTCTAACAAATGATATGTGCTGGTCTATAATAAAACAAAAAAGTTCCTTTGAAGATCGAGATGACAAAAGGTATTTGGAGCACATTGGACGGGACATTGCAATCAAGTGTGGAGGTGTGGCTTTGGCGGCTCAATCACTTGGGTACATGTTGAGGGACATGGAGTCTGATCAATGGGAGTCAGTGAGGGACAGTTATATCTGGAATTTATCTACTATGGAAGATCCATCATTAAGAAGTCATGAAGTGCTTCTGTCCTTGCTGTTAAGCTATTCCCTTATGCATGAATTCTTGCAGTTGTGCTTTTCCTATTGTGCAGTCTTTCCAAAAGGTCACGTTATACCGAAGTATGATCTAATTCAGCAATGGATGGCTCTTGGATTCACCGGGCCATCTAGCACCTTTGATTCTATTCAGCTCTGTGAGAAATATATTACACAACTTTTGGGGATGTCCTTCCTTCAACATTCAAAGACACCTTCACTGAGTTACTATGTAAGTAACGGCACTATTCATTTCAACTCACATAGTGTATATTTTCATGATGATACTCAGAGCATAAGCATTTTTATATAGTGCATATGCTTGTGTAGCACATTTTTTCTTTTTAGTTATTTCTTGAAGATTTTAAAAATGTGTACAAACATAATCATTTGCAAACTGTACAAGAGCCAAGATTGTGACCACGCCGTTGCTCTATTTTTTTGCCATTTTCCCTAGTGCTCATGCTATAATACAACACATAATTGTGAATCTTTTTCCAATATGCAAGTGCAAGTATGTAGTTAAAGGGCGCATATGCCCGATTGTGCCAAACATTTACACTCTGAAACTCCCTTAAAGTTATGGTTGACCTGTGATCACCTAATATTTCACTTGCACTATATATATCAATAAACTTGTTTGATCTCGTATCAAATTGTTCATTGTTCCATATATCTACATCAAAGTCAATGGGCATGTTATGGTCATTATATCAGGGTAGACGATACTAGGCTCAAGAGAGCATCAAAACTACGAAAAAGATAAGTACTTCTTTCATGATTGCTTGATCATGGAGGTGTGACTCCTCTTTTTATATAGAGATGGGTAGCCCCTAACTACATGATATACTAATCATACATTTCTAACCAAGGACTGTTCCTAACAAAATATAGTCTTAGTTAATAGGATCATATCCCTAAAAAAATTAATGGGATCATATTCCTAAAAAAATTAAGAGATCATATCCCTAAAAAAAATAATGAGATCATATCCCTAAAAAAATTAATGGGATCATATCCCTCATCTGATATGATAAGGATGTTGCCCCTCGTCCCTAGTTCTAACAGGGACACTTACGCTTTGTTTAGATGTTTGCTTTGTGAGGCAAGACATTATATTGGGTTGAATGTCTAATACCCACGATATTGATATTGAGATGGAATGCTAATATTTCTGTTTGGATGTGTTAGATATTCGTACTCACACTAGATATTGAGGTCGAATGCTTAATTTTGTTTGGATGGTCAAAGTGATAAATATCAAATTGCAAGACTTTGATCATTTAACTGTTATATACATGTAAACATTGTACGCAACAACCACAACATTCTAGTACTCGCCACAACAAGCAAATCGTAATTTTAATAAATACATACATACATACTAACAAGCATAATTATAGCGTCGTCTCAAGACCTCAATGTAATAATCGCAATAGCAACTTGACAATATTACAACGAAGTATCCATCGCAAACATTTTCAGCACAAACATTTTCATAATTATCAAATGATCATCTCATCCAATTTTCTCAAAATACTGCCCATCCTCGTAGAATACATCAGCAGCATTAGCGGCCAATGCCCAGGCACAACAATTAATTATTATACATCAAAATAGAGAGACGCATAGAGACGTAAGATTGAGACGGGGCTGGCCGGGGCGCCGTGCACCGGAGGAAAGAGGACAGCGTGGTGGGAGTCATCCGGCGCCATGCCCAGCCGGAGGAGGGGGAGGCTGAGTACCGGCGCCTGCCACCGCAGCCTAGGTCTCGCACTGGGGAGAGGACTCAGGGTGGACTGAAGGGGTACGCAGCCCCGAATAAATTGTGATGTCGAGGGGTTAGGTTAGCCTCCGAATTTGGCATCTTTGTTTTTTGCTGCGCGGCACTCCTCCTATATATTGATTACAAAATATGGAAGTTATGGAATACATCAGATGGATAGTTATGGAATTATAGGCAGGACGGTATAAAATATGAAAGTACTTTGATTGATAAGGCTACTACTATAACACGAAATAGATTAAAAAATCTAACACCATTAGGTGCTTTTTTCTGCAGGAATCTGGATGGCCTATTGCACGATTAGGCACCAAAGACGTTACGTTTTTTACGATGCATGACCTAGTGCATGATATCGCAATGGCGATCTTAGGTGATCTAGTTAACAATAAGGGCTATCCTAGGGGAAAGAGATGCCGCTATGCATTGCTCACAGATTCTAGCAAGCCATTGCAGCTGTCCATGAGTTGTCCTGCAAATTTGAAGGCGCTGCATTTTCTGGGCTGTCGCAATCTAGAACTTCGCAGTGATGCATTTTCACTAGCTATTGGCCTCTGTGTCTTGGACTTAAGTGAATGCCTTATCAATAAGTTACCTGATTCTATTGGTCAACTGAAGCAATTGAGATTTCTTCGTGCTCCATGGATCCAAGATCAGATGATTCCAGGTTGTATCACTAAGCTCTCAGAATTAAATTACCTCAACCTTAGAGGCTCTTTTATCAAGAAATTGCCAGAATCAATTGGTGATATGAAAGGTCTGATGCATCTTGATTTATCAAATTGTAGATTAGCTGAACTCCCAGTGTCATTCGCAGAGCTCAAGCAGTTGGTGCATCTGGACTTGTCAAATTCTGCTGTGCTTATATCAGCTTTTGGCGGCTTTACAAAGCTTCAACATTTGAATTTATCAGCTACGTTCATTGACAATATAAGTGAGCTGTCTAAAGCCATTGGCAATCTAATCAAACTCATATATCTTAATCTATCAGAGTCTCTGTCGTTTGATATGTCCCCATCAGAAGACCCAATTGGAAGTTTGCTTGACTCTATTAGTACTCTTTCCAATCTGGAGCATCTGGACTTGTCTGAGAATTTTCGGCTTTCCAGTATACCTGAAAGTATGGGCAACCTCAGGAAGCTTCATACGTTGGACCTCTTAGGCTGCGAAGAACTAACTAAGCTCCCCGATAGTATGGTTAATATGGTTAGTCTGAAGGTTCTAAATGTGGAAACATGTGTTGCATTGGATGAATCTGTGCTCTCTCTGTTAAATATTGCCTCGTTGCCACACTTTTTGGTGCATGCTGATAGTGCAAAGTGTAGCAGCAATATCATCCTGCTTGAGCCTACAAATCCTGATAAGCTGACGATTGATAGACTGGAAAACGTGAAGTCTGCAGAAGAGGCACATAGCATCAAACTGGTAGAGAAACAAAAACTTGAACATTTAACATTTCAGTGGACTGTAGGTGCTGGGAGGTTTGTGGATGACAAACAAGTGTTGGAAAAACTAGTTCCGCCAAGCAGTGTCAAGAAATTGTTTATAACTGGTTACCGGAGTTTCAGCATTCCTGATTGGCTTATGGATGTTAGGCATCATCTCCCTAATATTTTGGAGATACATTTGTGTGATTTTCCTAACTAAAGCAACCTACCACCACTTGGTCAACTACCAAACTTAGAACAGCTGAGTCTCCGTCGCATGGAGGGCTTGAAAGAGTGGAAAACGGGGTATACCGTTGGCAAGGAAAGAGCGAATGAACTCATGTTCCCTAAGCTCAAGTGTTTGACCATACAACAATGTGATAAGTTGAGGATGGTACCATGTCTTCCGAGAGCTATGCTTAGTTTGGACATAGTAGACTGTGATGGTCTGCTATCGTCACACATCGGTGCTTCCTTCCCTTCTCCAATAGATTATCTGGTTGTTCATAATAGCAAGCTTCCCTTGCATCATTGGAGGCTGCTTCAGCAACTCCCTGCCCTCCGTACTTTGTGTATCAGAGGTTGCAGTGAGATTATCCAGCACCTTTACTCAGCTGAGATTTTCAAACACCTATCGTCCCTTCAAAATCTGTTCTTGGAGTGCCTTATCGGAGAACTGCCGACATGGGTGGTTGAGCTAACATCTCTAAGATTTCTAAAACTTTATGACTGCAAAAGCATGACATCACTACCTGAGTGGTTAGGAGAACTTAACTCTCTGGAGTCTTTTGATATCATATTCTGCCAGGGGATTAGGTCTTTGCCGGACAGCATACAACAATTGGATAAGCTTCAACATATATTCATTTGTGAGAACCCTGCATTAAAGGAGTGGTGTGAATTAGAGGAGAACAAGATGAAGCTCGCTCACATCAGACTCTCTTGCTAGACAAATTGTCAGGTGCATGCCAAGCTATATACTCCCTCCGTTTAGAAATATAAGATGTTTTAGATTTGTGAAGAAGGTGTATCTAGACACCTTTTAGCGTATAGGTTCAAATGAATCTAGACACTAAAAGGTGTCTAGATACATCTCATTCATAAACCTAAAACATCTTATATTTCCAAACGGAGGGAGTATGTTGTATTTCTTCTATTCTTGCATTGCTGGTGCAAACCGCAAGCATGCACATGCCATGAGTATCTTTGCATAGTCATGATAAGTGTCGACCTAGGTGTTTGTGTATTTTTTCCATTAGACGCCTCAGATGTCCGGATTACTCAAGTAAAGTACGCCGGCCACGAGTAAAGTACGCCGGCCACGACTGCGTGCACTAACAATTTGTCTGGAAAGAAAAGGATTTTGGTTGTGATTGTGCTATATACATGCTCTGATTATATATCATGTTTCTACTGTCCAGAGTGTTGGCTATGGCTGTTGATGCGGCACATTCAGATCTTTGCATAGTGCTGCGATGGCGTGCCGCCTGTCTTTGATGACGAACCGTCGTCGCTCGGCACACATGGAGGACCAAGTATGGCTCATGAAGTTGATGAGAAAACTCCATGAAGGCTAGCTATTGTTTCATTGTAGTTTAAAGTTGTTGGTTGCAAGCTAGCTAGCCTGTTGGTGGTACTCATACGGACCTGTGATTTCGTATCACTACAGGAATGGGAAGCTACGCCGACGGCCAAACGTCGGGGCCGTCGGCGTAGCCATCGTCTAGTCCAGTCCTGCCAAGCAGCCGTCGGCATAGAATTGCATATCCTAGCATACGCCGACGGCTGCCCTCGGCGTAGCTATTTTTTATTTTATCTCATTAAACTTTGAAAAATCATAACTAAATTATTCTAATTTAAAAAAATACAAATAATATATCAAAATTTGTAGAAAAATAAGACCTATCTATCTACACTCAAATATTACACATTTGTAAATAAAAATTAAGTAAAACATAAAATATTATATATAGTTTAAAACCGGCATAAAAAATTTAAAAATGATCGAAACAATGCGAAACCTTCGTGTGGTGTTATATTATATGACATAGTTAGAAGGAAAAATATCAAACTTGGTATATTGATTATGTCTCAAAGAAACCTTCACAAAATGACCTATCTCATTCGAGGTTTTTTGGCTTTCGGGTCAAATGATCAATGCTATGGCTAGAATCAAGGCATAGTTTGTATAATGTGCCCATATTGTGTATACACATGCATCATGGGATGGCGAACAATGTTGCAGGAGGAAGTTTTCCTTTTCGTCGCACCAAAAAGCCATTTTCCATTTTCCGAGCATAAAAAACAGACGGTTTTGTGAAGCAACCACCAAATGGCTAATTTAAAATACTACCACCACATTTTACAAAAATAATAGACCACCTTATATGGACAATGTCCCAACAGGGGATCCGAAACCTTTCCGCCCACCTTTGGTGAAAAAGACAAATTTCTACCGAATCGGCAGGAAGTGGGTCAGATATGAACTACAGGTACATGATCCGATGCTCATATTTTTTTACAAAAATCATTTTTAGGTTTACAATATGCTATTTTATCAAATATTCAATGCAATTTTAGCGAGACTCGGCCCCGAGCTAAGAATCTTCATGCTCGCCGTTTGACAAAGTTTGACGATAGTTTAAAACGGGCATAAAAAAATTAAAAAACGATCGAAACAATGCGAACCCTTCGCGTGGTGTCATATTATGTGACATAGTTATTAGTAAAAATATCAAACTTGTTATATTGATTATATCTCAAAAAAAACCTTCACAAAATGACCAATCTCATTCGAGGTTTCTTGGCTTTCGGGTCAAATGACCAATGTTATGGCTAGAATCAAGGCATAGTTTGTGATAATGTGCCTATATTATGCATACACATGCATCATGGGATGACGAACAATGTTGCAGGAGGAAGTTTTTCTTTTCGTCGCACCAAAAAGCCATTTTTCATTTTTCGAGCACAAAAAACGGACGGTTTTGTGAAGCAACCACCAAATGTCTAATTCAAAATGCTACCACCACATTTTACAAAAATACTATACCATCTTATATGGACAATGGCCCAACAGGGGTATCCGAAACCTTTCCGTCCACCTCTGGTGAAAAAGACAAATTCCTGCCGAATCGGTAGGAAGTGGGTCAGATATGAACTACAGGTACATGATTTGATGCTCATGTTTTTTTACAAAAATCATTTTTAGGTTTACAATATGCTATTTTATCAAATATCCAATGCAAGTTTTCCTTTTCATCGCACCAAAAAGCCATTTTTCATTATCCGAGCGCAAAAAGGAAATTTTCTAAAGCAACCACCAAATAGATAATTCAAAAATGGAGGGTTTGTGATTAGTTGATATGGATATCATATTTGGAATTCTCTCATTTTTCTGATCAATTTAGACATATTATTTGTTAAATTCCGATTTACAGATTTAAAGATATTAATTATTCCATATTAAATAGAAAAATACAAAAAGTAAAATTATTATATTTTTATTTGAATTCAATAATATTTTTACTTATTCATTAATGTTTATTTAAATAATTGTTTGTAATTTCAAAAAATACAAACATGTGACATGTTAATATAAGGGTTAATAGGATTAATATCATAGTATTGACAACAATGTATGAATTACTTTGCGGAAACAGATTCTGAAAGAACGAGAAATTTAAGCGTGCTGGAGCTGGAGTAGTATTAGGATGGGTGACCAGCCGGGAAGTTCGACCAAGACTGTAATTTAATTAAATATTAAGTGTAATTAGTGTTAAAAATGTTCAAAGTGAGAGATTAACGAGTCAAATAATTCAAAGATTCAAAAATTAAGAAAAAAATAAAAAATACAAATTTTTAAAAAGATTTTTTTTAAAAAAATGTTTTTTTAACCTGTCGACAAGCTATGCCGACAGCCGCTAGCCCTCGGCGTAGCATACGTCGACGGCATTTTGATACACCGACGACCTCTATGTGCTCCGCCGAGGGAGTCCTTTGCCGAGGAGGCTACGCCGAGGGCAGCCGTCGGCGTACCTTACGCTGAGAGCATTTTAGCCTACGCCGACGGCTTTTTGCCCTCGGCGTAGCGCGCGTTCCGTTGTGTATCTATGTACGGTACGTACATGTCGACAGGCTCTAGCGGCCCTGTGCTTATGTGAAACAAGGATGGCCAAATTTACATAACTAGCAACTACTTTCAGTGACATGGAAAATCGACTAGTGTGCCAGCTTGATTTTCTTCCTTTTCCCGCCTGCATACTTCGGACGATGTAGAACTTCACGTCCGAGCTGGAGCCTGGAGCCTGGAGGCCTTCCTCTGCCGCAGAGTAGAAGCCCACGCACACCGCCGAAAGTACGAACAGCCTTTCGGCCACCTCTCCAGAGTGAAAGAGAACCAAAGCTTTCGGAGGCAAAACCGGTTTGTAGCTTGGCACTGGAAGAACTGTCAGACTCTGAACATGCCGTGCCTCCGAAAGCATCATACCAACAAATTGCAAGATCTGCTGGATCGACGGCGAACAACTTCCTCATGTGGCTACCAGATCAAGAATCCATCACACATGCATATACCAAACCGAGAATCGCAGTCAGTTACAGAAGCAGCCAGACTGACTCGAGTGAGTTAGCTGAAGGTTACAACAGGCCAAACACCTGAAGGCCTCAGAGTATGTACTAGTACAAAGTTACTAGAGATTGATAGATAAGCATCAATGTGTTTGGTTTATATAGGTGGCTGGAACAAAAGAAAAAAAACAAGGGAATATAGGATAGGAAACAAAGTAATATAGAATAAGAAACAAATTAAAGTTATAGCATCATAAGTCTTTACAAAGTTTTTTTTTTTGGAAACAAGGCAAAAGACTTGCTATTTTCATTGATTAATAAGAGGGTTTTTAAATAGTGCTTACAAACCACATCTTGGCAAAAAGCCAAGATCAACAACAAAACAATTACTCGCGAGAGATTAAACTACTAAGTGCTTTTGCCCCTGCAAAGCACCACAAGTGTGCTTATTCCTTGATTTTTGTTACCATCATATCCACGGTGACAGAGTGGCCTCGAAAAACTTTTGCGTTCCTTTCCTTCCATATTTCCCATGTGACCAGCATTGCGAGCGAGGCCAAAGCCTTCCTTTGTGGTCCTTTCTTGTGGATTGCCTTTTTCCACCACTCTTTGACGGAGTGGAATTGATGCCAAGAAGCCGTGTCGATTTGGTGGAGGCCTAGACAATTCTTTAACTTGTTCCAAATACTTATGGAGAAGCGGCACTTGAATAAGAGGTCTGATGCCGAATCTTGTCTTTGATTGCATAGCTTACATAGCCCATAATTTGGCCATCCTCTCCGGGCAAGCATATCCACCGTCCACACTTTATTTTGTAGGACCAACCAAGCAAAGAACTTGCATTTAGGAGTTTCCGAAGGCTTCCAAACAAGGGGAGACATCAATGAGGTGGTTAAGCCCAAGAATTACATATTGTACACCGATTTAGCCAAGTAGAGTCCATCATTTGTGAGCTTCCAAGAGATAGCGTCCGTCCTTTGTGGGTGTAGAGTTACATTAGCAAGCTTCTCCCAAAGCTTGTAGAATTGGTCAATATGTTCCAAGGATAGGCCATTTTGGGTGTTGATTTGGAAGACCCAAAAGTCATTGTGCAATGGATTTTGCACCAAACATTTCTTCTTCCTTGATATGTCAAAAATTAGAGGGGCGACGTCCTTGTGTCTCATTCCATCAAGCCAACTTGCCTCCCAAAAAAGAGCCTTTTTCCCATCTCCAATGATGTCCGTTGTCGCCGCCACGAAAAGGTCATGATCCTTTGTAGTGCAAGTGTTTCCTAGGCCGACCCAAGGCTTATCCTCATTTTTCCATTCTTGCCAAAGCCACCTTAATCTTAGGGCCGCCGCAAAATTCTTAAGGTTGAGGATTCTAAGGCCTCCTTTATCCTTATGCTTGCAAATAAGATCCCAATTAACTTTGCATTTGCCACTGGTAACCTTGTTGCAAGCCGCCCATAGGTAGGCTCTTCTTAAAATGTCAATCTTCGCTAGCACCTCAATAGGGACATCAAGGACAGTGATGTAGTAGATGACCACACTTGTAAGCACCGACTTCATGAGGCTAGATCTCCCGGCAATAGTAACATGCTTTCCAATCCATGGCACAAGCTTTGCCGCCACCTTATCTTCCAACGGTTGTAAATGGATTCTTTTGAGGCGAGTCACCGATAAGGGGTGCCCAAGATACTTCATTGGGAAGGAGGTACGCACGGTCGGGAAAGCTTGTAGGATGTCCTCAAGATCGATGTTCTCACAACGGATTGGGCCACTTGACTTTTTGTGCAATTTGTGACAAGTCCGGTGACCTTTTACCACAATGGTATAGCATGGAAGCCAAGAAGGTGATGTCGTTTTTTATGGCTTCACGAAGATGGCGGCATCATCGACATATAGGTAAGTCCTAACCGTGGGGGCGCGTCCATGAAGCTTATGGAGACATCCTTGGTCAGTGGCTTTGCAAATAATATGATGTAGAGGGTCAATTGTCAACACAAAAAGGAGCGATGAGAGGGGATCTCCTTACCTAAGACCCCTCCCATGCTTTATTGGGCTACCGGCCACTCCATTAAGAAGCACTCTTGAGGTTGAGGTGGAGAGGAGCGCAGAAATCCACTCACAAAATTTTCTTGGGAAGCCAAGATGTTGAAGCATGTCCATCAAGTAGTCCCATCTAACCGAATCAAATGCTTTCTTGATATCGAGTTTGAAGAGGAGCGTCAGACATTTTTCCTTGTGGAGTTTCCTTGCAATATTATTCACATAGAGGAAGTTGTCGTGAATTCTTCTTTTTTTAATGAATGAGCTTTGGGCATTGTAAACAAGGCTATGCATGTGAGGAGCAAGTCGGGCCGCCATCATCTTGTAGATGAGCTTCGAAATAGCATGAATGAGACTAATGGGTCTAAAGTCAGCCACATCTTCGGCTCCATCCTTCTTAGGAATGAGGGAAATATTTGCGGAGTTGAGACAATGAAGGTTGTTTGAGTGTAGGCTTGAATATTGATTGATAATCGTGAAGCTTGTAATAATTCTCCCGTGAAGCCGTCTGGTCCTGGGGCTTTGTCACTAGCGGTATCATCCACCGCGGCTTTCACTTCCTCCTCCAAAAAAGGGGCATCAAGCTCGGAAAGATCACATTGGGGTCGTGAGATAACATTCCCATTAAAATTCTTTGTCCGCGGGGGTACTCTTTTGATGATCTTGTGGAACTGGTTTTGTATTATTTCCTTCTTTTGATTTTGTTACGTGATCCTTCTTCTAGCATTGATGCGTAGGTGAAAATATCTAGTGTTTGCGTCCCCCTCTTTCAAGTTCGTCACTCTTGATCTTTGTCTCTTTCTAGCCTTGTCGAGCATCGCGAGGCCAATGACTCTCCTCTTGAGTCGAGTCCGAAGGTCCCTTTCCTCAACACTAAGGCTTCGGGTTTCTTGATCAACATCAAGATGAAGAATTATCTCCAAGGCCATGTGGAGCTCAACCTTTGCATGGGAGAAGAGGGTTTTGTTCCACTTACACAACCGCTGTCCGGTTATCTTTAGCTTGTGAAAAAGGTGTTGGCAAGGCTCAGTATGGGGGATATCTTCACTCCAAGAGTTGTTTACCTCTCCCATAAATAAGTTGCAAAACAACTTACACATGCATGCCTAGTTAAACTCTAGCTACCCACTGTATGCTAGGCATAACGCGATTGGCCTCACTTGCTTTGTACTCATGGTTTTAAAGACATCGATCCTAGGTATCAAGGCGCCCCTCCACCTTGAAAAATTGTCCGTTTTAGGCGCCTAGGCGTCAGAGCGCCTCTAGATCGTCGTAAGACATCTTAATGCCTTAAAAACCATGTTTGTAATTGACATACAGTAGCAAAGTAAGGATGCTTTAACATGTATCAGTATGGTAACATATTACAATTCTATTATTGGCATTGGTAACATACAGATGGAATATAATGTAATAGATCACTTTATGCACATATTTAGAAATTGTATGGTTACCTTTATACCATTAAAAAAAAAATATTTGCTTCCTTTGCAGCTAAACTATGCTTTATTTTATGTGCTTCCAAATATATTATACTACAACTACGTAGAGAAGAATGATATACACTCTATTTTTTAAACTTCTGGTGCAAAAATATAATCCGAAAGATCTAAAGGCTGCACATTTATAATGTGAAAAAATACAAGTTTTAGAGTGGTTGGCATTTTTAATAACCATCGATCCACCTTGATCTAACAGAGGAAAAAATGGCGCCACCAGACAGTACAAATAGTATGGGGCCAACACAAAAAGAAGTGGGACCGGTACTGTAAAACCAATGTTAATTAGGCTAATTAGAGGTTGATCGTTTGAGTGAACATCCTAAAAAAACTTTATTTTTTTCCTCACAAAATAAACAGTAAATTAGATCGTGGGTTCGATCGGTCGATCTATCTATCTCCTATGGTTCTGCTCCACCAATTTCGACGCCATCCTCTCACTACAAATCCCGCCTCCATTCATCCACCACCACCGACGGGTACCGCCCCCCTATGAGCGCATCCTTCCAACCATCGAAGCCGCTGCCGCCACACCTTCCCACTGCACGCTGATACGTCCAAAACGTATCTACTCTCTCGAACACTTTGCTATTGTTTTTCCTCTATACTTGTGTGATTTAGATACAACTAACACAGACTAACGCTGTTTTCAGCAGAATTACCTTGGCGTCTTGTTTTTGTGCAGAAAATGAACTATCAGGAAAAATCCCGGAAAATATGGCAAAAATTATATTTCACCAGAAGATCCACGGAGACAGAAGAAGATACGGAGGGGAGGCCTGGGGGCCCAGACCCACCCCAGGTGTGGGCCCACCTGACCCCGCGCCCGGTGGGGGTGTGGCCACCCCAGGCAGCTCCTTGGCCTCCCTCTGCGCCTATAAGTTTCCTTTCGACCTAAAAACCGAGGGGGGTTTGATAGTTTTCCAGAAAGAGTTCCGCTTCGTCGCCGCCACCAGAAACCAAGATTCGCATCCAGAAACTTCATTCTGGCACCCTGCCGGGACGGGGAATTTGGAGAGTATCATCGCCATCGTCATCACCAACGCATATCCATCAACCACCGATGTTTCCCTCATCCATGAGTGAGTAATCCCCCGCTGTAGGCTTGGGGATGGTAGCGATTGGATGAGTTCTATCATGTAATCGAATAAGATCTATTAGGGCATAGTGCCTAGTATCTCTATTAGTGCTATTTGACTTTGTTGCAACTTGTTGTGCTTAATGCTTGTCACTAGGGCCTGAGTGCCACGATCTCAGATCTGAACTTATTATTGAATCATTATGATAGTATTGTTTGTGATCTTATCTGCAATTTGTGTACACATATCATTGTCCAGATCCAAAGGCCCCAAAGTGATAATAATTGGGACAACCGGAGGGGATGGCTGTGGTGTGAGGATCACATGTGTTCATGGAGTGTTAATGCTTTGCTCCAGTTCTCTATTAAAAGAAGCACCTTAATTGCCAGTAGTTCCCTAGAGGCCCCACTGCCACGGGCTGGCTGGACAGAAGATGTTGTGCAAGTTCTCATTGCGAGCACGTATGACTATATTTGGAGCACATGCCTAGGATTGTTTAGTACTTGGATGATTGTTATCATTTATCTGCAATGCTCTAGTTCTTGAAGTTACATGTTTAGACTCATCCATGCAACGTTCGTCCATCCATCCCTATGCCTACCGCACTCGAATCCTACTGTTACCGTTACTATTACTATTGCTCCTGTTTCACTGTTGCTGCTGCTGTTGCTACTACAAACTGTTGCTACTGATAAACTTCTGTGAGCAAGAACTATTTCCAGGTGCAGCTGAACTGACAACTAGTTGTTAAGGCTTGCAAGTATTCTTTGGCTCCCCTTTTGTCGAATCAATAAATTGGTTAATACTACCCGCGAAGACTGTTGCGATCCCCTATACTTGTGGGTCATCACACGCATGTGGGACCTTCCTATCCACTACCGCCGACTGGTACCGGCCCCCTTTGAGTGCATCCCTCCAACCACCGGAGCTGCTGCTGCCGCGCCTTCCCGCCGACTGGTACTGGCCCCCAGTGAGCGCATCCCTCCAACTACCAGAGCCACCGCCGCGCCTTCCCACTGCATGCCTGCGGGACCCTCCTTTCACGCCGCCGCCACCACAGAACTACAGTTGTCGTCCGTATACGCCCAAATTAGACGCGTCCGACTCTCCAAGCCCTGCAGGTGATCTGTATACTCAACAACTATGTAGATAGGTGCTATCTAGCCATAAACTTGTGGTTTTCCTAACAAATATAATGCTTGACAGTGTAAATGTTCAGTTATTTTCTCAACTGCATGTGGTGTAGTCTATACTTTCTGGTGTGATAGTTTAGAAACTCTTTGATAATGATTCCTAGGTAATTTTAATTATGGGAGATGATTTTACTAATTTGGTAATGATTTCTAGGAATGATTGTTGATTCATTTCATACCGTCAACTTGATAGTATTGTTTGGGAAATTTCTTAAATCAAATTAGGAAAATGAATTCTATGACTTGATAGGTATTTACAACTAGGGATTGCTATCAATAGATGTGCTGCTCTGGTACCTCTCAGTGATAATATGCACAATAGTAGTTTATTGTGCTTGCCTTTTACTAGCTCTAGGGTGAAATTTGTGTATCACTTCTACATTAATCTGATATCCCTCTCTCGCTCCAATCCATTTCCTAAAATGGAATAATAAGAACAGATACTACTAAGGATCTAGGTTGTCAACTTACTATTTGCAGAGTAGACTAATGTCTGGTGGTGATGGTGCGCTTCATTTTGATCAGCTAGATCCTCCTTTTCCTGGTCTGCTCCTCCTTAGCTACTTCTCCAATATCCTAGCATGCCCTTCTACTTGTAAGCTTGCTCCTCCTCTTGAGCTGGCTTGTCATGTTCCTTCTTGCTCTTAAGTAATCATGGTGATTCTTGGTTTTTCTAGTGGTTTGTGTGGATGATCTGATGATGAACTGGTTTTTTATGATGGTGTTCTTGGTTGTGTAGTGAAAGTGGAGAATATCAGCTGGTATCCAAAACTAAGACGCTGCTGGTTTATGATGTTTTGTAGTGAATATTGGTGTTTAGAACAATTATTTGGAAAATTTCTTGAACCAAATTTATCTAGCCCTAATGTCTTTGATGATATGATTGACCATTGGTGAGTGGTTAATATTGGTGTTTAGAACAATTGTTTGGATTGTCGATTTGCATGCAAACCTATCATAAACCAAAACTCTAGGACACTCCAGTCCTTCATATCCCTTTTAACTTCCTCCTGCCATGTCAACTTTAGTCGCCCTCTATCCCTCTTTGTACTATCAAAACCTCTTAGAATCTCACTGTTAACCGGTGCTTCTAGTGGCCTCCATTGGAGATTCCCAAACCACCTTAATCTGTGTTGGACAAGCTTCTCTTCAATTGGTGCCACCCCTACCCTCTCGTGTATCTCTTCATCCCTAATCCAGTTTTTTCTTGTGTGTCCACACATCCACCTTAGCATACACATGTCGGCGATGTGTTTCCTCTTAGTGGGCCAACATTCTACTCCATAAAGCATGGAAGGTCTGATTGCCGTCCTATAAAACTTACCTTTTAACTTTTGTGTGACCTTCTTTTTCACGGCTAAAACATGGGGATAGAACACAAATTCCTTCCATAATTTAGCCAACGCTAGGAAAAAGAAAAATACAATTAAACATCTGATTGATGATGCAGGAGTTAAATGTGATTATCCTGATGGTAGAAACTTGATAAAATTCTAATTTGAGGGGTTATTTACCTTGGAGGTGAATGAACGAAAATCGGATGTTTCGGATAAGTTACATCGGAAAGTAACTAGTGAGATGAATAATTATCTCCTGGCCCCCTTATCGGCTGAGGAGGTAAAGAAGACCCTATTTCTAATAGGCGATTTTAAAGAACCTGGACCAGATGGACTACATGCCATTTTTTACAAAATATTTTGGCCAATGCTTGAAAGTGATCTTAGTAAGAAAGTGTTGGAAGCAGTTAATTCTGAGACTATTCCGGACGAATGGAATTACACTATAATTGTCCTCATACCGAAGGTAAATGATCAAGAGAGAATTACTCAATATAGACCAATAAGCTTATGCAATGTCGTCTATAAGGTAATCTCCAAGATGTTATCCAATAGATTAAAGGTGATTTTGCTAGAAATTATTGGAGAAAACCAGAGTGCTTTTGTTTCTGGCCATTTGATAACGGATAATATCTTGTTGGCATACGAATGTGTGCATAGAATTAAGAAGAAGAGAGGGAAACAAGGTTTATGTGCAATCAAGCTTGACATGCATAAGGCTTATGACAGAGTTGAATGGTGTTTTCTAGAGAAGATGATGCTCAAGCTGGGGTTTGATGCTACATGGGTCTTACCGATCATGGCGTGTGTCTCATCGGTAAAATACTCAATCTGGTTCAACTCAAATACAATAGAAGGTTTTATGCCAACGAGAGGGATTATGCAAGGAAACCCGTTTTCGCCTTACTTATTTCTTCTTTGTGCAAAAGGGCACTCAAGTATGCTGAACCATGCGGAAAACAATGAGGAGTTGATAGGTGTTCGGGTGTGCCATGATTCCCCAATGATTACACCTTTTCGCATATGACTCGCTTATTTTAATGGAGGCAAATGGAAATAATGCGGAGAATCTTAAATAGATAGTGGACCTGTATTGTAATAGCTCTAGGTAGATGGTAAGTGATACTAAATCAAGTGTTTACTTCAGCCCAAACACTCCAGTGGAGGAGAGAGTTTTGATGTGTGGGACTTTAAATATTGTTACTGAATCTTTGAACAATAGATACTTAGGTCTACCAGCCATGGTTGGGGCGGATAGGAGTGATTGTTTCAACATCTTATTGAAAAGGTTTTGGCCATGGCCAGAATCAATGGATGGAAGGAAAAATACTCTCAGTGGAAGACAAGGAAATTCTTCTCAAAGCGGTCGCACAAGCTATATTAGTGTTTGCGATAACAGTATTCAAATTTCCAAAAAAAACATATGTAAAAGGATGCTATTTTGCAACTATGGTGGGGTGATGATGAGATGATCATAAGATAATGCATTGGTAGCATGGTGAAAGATGTGTATTCCGAAGAGGTGTCATGGGTTTTCGCGATCTGCATATTTTAATATGGCAATTCTTGCTAAGCAATGATGGAGACTGATGGAGAAACCGGGCTCTCTTTGCTTTCAATGTAATTTTTTGTTTTTATTGAAATGCTTTAGACTGTTCAATATTTTAATGCCAGAGTTCTATTCGCAAAAAAATAGCCCCACCTCTGCCAGCTGTGGACTTTCATTTTTTGCTTCACCAATATTGTTGCAGCCATAAGATTTTTTCCGGTAGTGTTTCTCCAAGTAGGTGAAGCTTGCGCTAACGGATAATAATTCTATGTCTACAAGAAATTCATACTTGTGATTTGGTGCGTGATACTTGCAAATCAGCGGGTAATGCTGATAAACACGAGGGTCTATGCATGCATATTGAGTTAACAAAAATGATTTGTTACTTACATGGGTAGCTACACACCCCACTAGCTTACACGTGGCAGACTGGTCAAACCTCATTCGACAAAACCATCCCACCCCAACCAGAGTTAGTACCTAATATACCCACATGTCCAACCAGTACAATTGAATTTAAAAATAGGGACCCACTAACCCCACCAACCTATATATGCGTAGGATTCAAAATTCCAAATGTTAGATAGCTAGCACATGGAATCCATGGGCCATGGCCATCATAGGCTGCAAAACAAGCACAGCGTATTCACGTTGTTCTTCAAGACAGCAGTTGCACGAATGCATGCAAGCAAGCTCAAGGCAAGCATGAAAGCAAGCCTAAATGTCTAATTATAGGTACACATGCATGCAACCTGACACGATTTTCTCTAGAAGTCAAGTACAATCGCACCAACGATCTGCATTAACCTTGTAGCTCTAGCGGTCAATAATTGCTCAGCCGAAGCAGTGAAGGCATGCAAGTAGGATCAATGAAGTTTCCAATAGCAGGTACTAATGCATGTTAGCTGCCATGAATGTTCCAAGTGCAATGTCACCTTCGAATTCGCATTATTTTGTTGCAGCGCAAAGCCGCAAGTGGATTCATGAAGCTCACCCAGACGCCGCGGCGAAGGAAAAGTACCGACGAAGCCAATCACCATGCCATATTTACAGGAAGGAAGGTAGAAGGAGAAGAAGATATACAGTAACATGTCGTTCGTCAGATGAACTCACTATATTTTTTATTCCTATGTATGTTAGGAAACAACATGGCATCAAAAGATCGTGGGGTATTAGAAGATGCTTGGTATCATAGGATACCCTGTCTTAAAAAAATCCACATGGTATAGTATTAAAATATTCTCATGGTATTAAAAGATGCTCGATATAAAAATATCTTCAGGGTATCAAAAGATGCTTGATATAAAATAATCTTGGGATATCAAATGCTCTGATTATTTTAGTGGTTAATAGCGCTGGAAAGGAATCTTCAGCTCGCGCGCGTCGGGATATCAAATGCTCTGGATATCAAATGCTCTGATTATTTTAGGGATACCAAGTTTTTAGGCGGCAGGCCCAGCTCTTTCTTTAGCTCGCGCGCGTCGGGCACAACACTTCTTTACCTCACGCGCGAAAGGTATCTTCTCTGGTTCAGAGCGCGCGCCAACGCTAACTACGCCCGTTCACAGCTCGTGCGTAATTAGTCAGATTATCTTCTAAAGCGGGTCAACACACTAGCTGCCAAAACCACTGATCTTACAGCGCATCCGACGGTGGGTGATGGATGCAAACGATACCCATGTGAGGAGTGAATCCACCCTCATTGAATTAAATACAGTAGCAGTCCCTATACTTGTTTAGCTCGCTTGATTTAGTGCTTGTGCCCTTGATTTCTAAAAGTTTTCAGACCAACTACTCTCCTTTAAGTGAGAAACACCTCCATCGTGTCGTTCATCAGCTCAAATTCAATGACAAATATATTTTTGGACTAAATTCAGTCCAATTGATAAGTAGATGGGTTAAATTGAGCAATATTTGAATATCGGATCGAACCACCTGGACAAGTGTATGGATTGCTATTTCATTTAACTCATGCATATTCTCTCCTAGGTGGCGCGCGGAGCTACATATAATTTAGGACCACCGCCTTCCAAGATTTCTTTTATTAAAATCACTTAATATTACAATTTTTTAACTAAACATACCATCTATTTGGGCCATTTGCCCCCTCCCACCCACCACTAGGCCCAAGCTCCGCAACTGCCTCTCCTAACGGAGGCGTAAAGCTAATGATAGCCTCTTGAACTCTATGAAATAATTAGGTGTTTACTTATGCCTTTTTTTAGTTTTAGTTTATATATTGTGTTTTCTGTTTGATATGTTCATGTGGTTGAAGGTTATGTTAGGTATTCCCTCCGACCCATATTAGTTGACTCAACTTTGTTTATACACGGATGAATCTAAACTAGATGCTTAACTAAATACATACAAATCTAGACAAAATTGAGTTAACTAATATGGATCTTTTCTCATTCTGTTTGGGCTGCTTCATTCAGTATATGCTTTATTCAGTATTTGTCATGTTATTTATGCAAGTATCTTAAAGGTCTTGGTTATCTTATTAATTTTCAGTAATTTTTGTTTACTCCTATATTCACCGCCTCTAGTCGTTGTATCTTGATTTGAGGCTTGCTCCAACCTTCTTCTCCGAAACTCATCCAAGGCCATGTCCAAACCCATATCCAAAAATTGGTATTACCCACGTATTGGCATACCATACTCTTCAATCTATGTCCCACACGAGCAGTACAACCCTAATCCATATCATGTATGTGTCGGTGCCGATCATAGCCGCTGCCGGCTAACCATGAGATCACGGCTGCCGCCAGCTAACCTCGCGATCGCCGAGGCTACAAGATAGTCCGAGTGCAGGCACCATAAAAACAGTCCAACGCGCACACCGCAAGACAATCCTATACGTGTCCAATAAGACTAAAAAATGTAGCCATATAGTCCGGTTAGCCTCGTTTCCAACACGCTAGACCGTCTGGAAAAAATGCTCCCAAAATGTCTGGCCTTTCATTGCACCACCGTCCACTGTCGAGATGCACGTTGCTGCCAAACCTGCCGGAAGGAGGCTCGTGTCGGCCAGCGCCGCCTCGCAGTGCCGTCCAGCACCGCCTTGTCGTCCCACACGCCCGCCGGCCAAGGCCACCACTGCTCGGAAGAGTCGCCGCCGATGAGCCGGTGTACATACATACTCATATCCATATGTATGCACTGGTGGAGATGGAGGCTGTCATCCCGGTTCGTGAGGGGCTTTAGTCCCGGTTGCGTAACCGGGATGGGGAAAATGGGGACTAAAGTCCCCCTCCCCGTCTAGTCCCGGTTGTGGTTCAAACCGGGACTAAATGTCTTCCACATGGACGCTGTCTGGAGCGAGGGGGCACCATTCGTCCTAGTTCGTAATACGAACCGGGATCGGTGTTTCTCTGCCGTGGCTGCATTTGGGGCACTTTTTTGTGCCGTGGCAGAGAATTCATTTTGTATTTTTTTATTTATTTTATTTCCCATTTATTATTTCCCTTTTTATTTTTTATTTTGCACTCAGCAATGAAGAAACCATTATACTCCCTCCGTTTCAAAATATAAGATGCTTTAGTTTTGTAAAGAAAATATATCTACACTTTTTAAACAAGTCTAGATACATTTGCTTCGCAAAACTTAAAACATATTATATTTTGAAATAGAGGAAGTATTGCACAACATCATTATGTGAATATAGAGATCGAAGTATTGAACATATTACATACGGTACAAGAGTTTCATGCATATATATACAATATAATCTCTTTTTTACAAGAGTCCCTATTCCACTATTAATATTTTCTCATGGTATTCTCCTATTGGTTGTAGGACCTCTGCATATAAGAATTCTGCAAATTCGGCTTGATTTGATCGTATGCGATCCTTTGGTAGAAGACCGCCCCGCAGATATATATAAATGAAACTAAACACAATAGATGGTAATAAAATTGTGAATATTGTTTAAGTACGTGAAGTTGTTCTAAATTTCTGCCCTTATCACAGGTCGTCTGACGAATGAACTCGCAAACATAGTATCCATATAAATTATTCCTGGATCCTTGCATCAGACACTTTACAATAACATAGTTCAATTAAAATAATAATCAAGCATGATAATGGTATTGAAATTAGAATGAAAGAGATGCACTGATCTAGCTAGTAGTACTTATATCTATTGGGTGAAATGTAAGCTCCTCTTTCCATTCACCCTTACCCTTATTGGTGAATCGTTTCCAAGCGTTGTCCGGCAAAGGAAATAAATAAAAAGGAGTTATTAATTACTTAATATCAGGAAATGAACGAAAGTTGCCGATATAGTGTCATAATGATTGAAATTATCTCTGGAGCAGTGTCTGCATGTCCGCCCACGTCTTAAGAGGTTTATGTTTTGAGTCCATGACATATACTACTCATTTGTCAGGTTGAATGATTAGCAGAATAAAGTGAAAGCTGTGCACACATAACTCATCAATTATACACTTAACATCGAGTAAGCGAAATAGAATATGTACAAGATAATAACACTCCCTCATAGTTGTAAGGAAATAGTATTTCCCTTTTTGTTTTTTTGAAACCTTAATGCCTTTATAATTTTATCCTCTGTATTCTTGGTTTATTTTGGAGATTATGTTGATGAACAAAATATGGGTTAATGAACCCAATAGCATAGATGCATCCTCTTTTGCATTCGAGAATCTTAATTCTGCATAATATAATGAGTATAATTATACATGCAATAAACAAAGTGAGCTAGATAGAGACTTAATTATAGAAATAGTACTTACAAACAATAGGCACTGACGATCACTTGGTCGATGGTGTCTTGATTGAATAACTGAAATAGTTCCTCAAATTCATTATCTCGGCATCTCCATACCCGTAATGCTCGTTTCTAACTCCCAGCATTATCCGTTTTTTCCCATCCTTTGAGGCTTGCATGTACCACTTATGCAATCTTCACATTTTTGTTGGTAGATGCTTGACCTCCTCAGGTTTGACGAGAGAGTTCCTGTGCCGGTATTTGTATGCTATATCAGCCACGGGGAAGTACTCTAACTGGGATAAGTACTGAGAAATAGTCATACCTTGAGCAGTGGCCGCATATCCGTACAGTGCAACTAACTTCGGATCACACTGCCCTTCGACCGCACATCTGCTTGACCCCACCTTGGTATCGAAAATGACTTTGAGCGAGGGACACGATTGTTTTATTTGTTTTCCGAGCTGGGGAACTGATTTCCCATTTTCACTACTACTCTTCGACCACACCTTTGATGCATGTGACTTGAGAATAGAGCGCTCACAGTCTGATGACAACCTTGGCTTGGGTTGATGACGTGTCTTCAGCATTTTTTGCAATCAGGCTTTTTCTTCTTCGGTGCTGGGGAACTGTGGCTCTTTTGGCCACTTCAGTTTATCAAACCACTCTTTTGTTTGGGCCTTTGCGATCACCTCATTCTCCTTTGGAGTATAGTCATAAGGTCTCTTGGGAGGAACCTTTGGTACTTTTGGGAAGAGTCCAGTCGACGTCTCGGTGACCGGTTACCACTCCCCAAAGTAGCGATGGTACTCTTCCGCTTTTGGCCTTGAGCCATAGTGGGATGAGATGGATGCCGCGGCGGCGAAGACGGCTATGCTGGAGACGGCTGATGCGGCGGCGAATACGGCTGCGCTGGAGGTGGATGAGGTGGCGGAGACGACTGTTGTGTTGGAGACGGGTGAGGCGACAGTGAAGATGGAGTGCTCTGAGAAGTCGATGGCCTTGGCATCTGATTATTTGGAAGCACAATGTTTTCCTTTCGCCGTAGAATGGTGACGTTTTTGGCTTCTCCTAGTTCAGTCACATCCCCTTCACCCGCAGGGTAGTCAATCTTCAGCTGGTGAAATCCGGTTATAACTTCATCCACCCTGACAACAACATAGCCCTGTGGAACTGGACAACAAAGGTAAGTTGGTTTAGGTCCAATTGGTAAGGCATAGCGGACCTCCACCTTCATGGTTATATTCACTACTTTCACATATATCTCACAATGTGTCGTCTCCGTGATATCATCCGCTGGGTAGCCAAGGGGATCCATCATCGGTGCATCATCATCATCACCCCGCAGCTCCGTGGAAGCCACGCTGCTTTTCTGATTATTAGATAGGCCGGTAGCATCGAATACAGGTTCTACCATGAGCCGTTGAGATGGCCCGGTAGTACCTTGCTGGCTAAGTGCATCAATTTTATCATGATACCGCTTTAATTGTTCTTCTATGTTATGCATCCGGTCTGCCTGTTTCCTTGCTTCAATTTCATCCTTTTCCTTTATACTCTTATGGCTTCTATCGGGATATTTCTTCCTACCGACGGGAAACCCAATTTTCCATGGTTTGGAGCCTGATGTGCCTCGTATTCTTCCTGTGTGTTCATCATTCCCAATGGCGAGTCTGAGCTCATCATTCTCTCTATCGGGAAGGAACCTCCCCTCTTCAACAGCCTTTACTGCATTTCTAATGTCTTTGATGGGTACAGGATTTTCATCATGTCTTTTGTTATATATGCATTTACCTTCTGAGTCCAATGTGCCCCCATGCCCGTAAAACCAATTCTTTACCCGTTCGAGCCAATTGTCGGTCTTTGTAGTGATCCCTTTGGCACGAAGGTCGGCCTCAAGTTTCTTTCACTTAGGCATGCTAGCCCTGTAGCCACCTTGCCCCATAGTATGGTTATACTGCTTTTTAGCAATATTTTTCTTATTTGTTTTAGACCTTTTTAGTGCTAGCTCTGATTGCTTGTACGCCACAAAGTCATCCCAGTAGTCTTTTATCTTCTCATATGCTCCAGTGAAATGCGGAGTCTTCTCATTCACGATAATATCAAGGTGCAATCTTTTCTTTCAGTTGGTGAATTGCTGGGCCATCTTCTTAAGAGCCCACTCCTTGACGTTTTGCTTTATGTTATCAGAAAATTGCTGGGAATTCTCTCTATCCTCCTCGTTTGGACCCTCCTCATTTGGATCCACCTCTAGCGTCGGCAGGGTGAAATTAACCATGAGTTTATTCCAAAGAAAATCTTTGGCTTTGTCGCCGACATATCTAGATCCTCCATCCTTTGGCCTATTCCATTCTCGAATGGTGATCGATATGTAATCCCTAACAATAACTCCGCATTCGCTACAAATTTGTTTTTAACATGAGCGGGACCCATCGGTTCACTGTCTTTAGTGACTTCTTCGATCCTGTACCTTTTATGGTCTTCCAACTTTTTGGCTAGGCCTCGTTTGCTCTTTGTAGAAGATTTGCTCGACCCAAAGGCCTTAAAGAAGAAAGAGCGTTAACATATGTATATAGACAGCTGAGGATTAATATATATATATATATATATATATATATATATATATATATGCACCTCACCGGATTTTTTAATATTTAATGTTCCACCGGAGCCATCGACTTCTCCCTCACCGAAGCCATATCTTCAGTCGAGAAGAGAATCTCCCTCACCGAAGTTGTTTAGATAATCAAGGTGACATTGATCTTCCATGCGGATCATATCCGGAGCATGTTTTCCTTTTCTTCGTCTCTGCCATGTGGTTTCATATTTTCTGCAAAAGGGAAAAGCGAATGAGTCGAATCGGCTAAGCGAGGAGGTTAGGTAGGCGAGATTTGAGGGGCTAGGGTGTCGTGGTTTGACGACGAGATCACCTTAAATGTAACCCCATGCTTGGCAATTTAAACGGGGCCCGAGAGATATAAACCCTAATTCAGACAAACCGTAATATATGGCATGCGCATTGCCGCACCCGTCCATCGTCCCTATATGGCGTGCGTTGCCGCGCCCGACCCAAAAAATTACACCCCCGAACAAATGTGAAGGGATTGCTTTATGCTCACATAATAATATATACATACACAATAATAATCCCTAACTAATAATCCCTAATATAATCCTCACATATATACAGCAAAAATATAATCTACACATATAATCCAAATATATAGTTACATTTGTCCATACACAATAATATATACATACACAATAATTCCCTAATTCTCTCTTATTCCATTTGTCCCCCTAATTCCAAATATATACTTATTACATTTGTCCATTTGTCCCTCTAATTCCCTAATTAACTAAACCTAACTAATTAACCTAGCTAAATTCCTATCTAAATTCCTAACTAACCCAGCTAAAAAAACTAATTAACCTAGCTAAATTCCTAACTAACCTAGCTAAAAAAACTAATTAACCTAGCTAAATTCCTAACTAACCTAGATAAATTCCTAACTAACCTAGCTAAAAAAACTAAGTAATTAATAACCGAGAGTGGTAAGCAAACGACACACCGTGAGTAGCGAACGGGCAACAAGCTTGGTGGTGGTCCGGTACGCGGGCAATGATGGGGGAGGCGGTCCGGTCCGCGGGCGACGATGGCGCAGGCGATGACGACGACTGCAGACAACGACAGTGGTCTAGTGTGTGGCGGCCGGGGCGCGTGCGAACGACGAAGGCGGTCCGATGGTGGAGCGCGTGGACAGTGGCGACGGTCCGGTGGGGCGCGCAGAGCGGCGAGCTCTAGCAGTATGCCGACGTTGTTGGAGATTAGGGTGGCGCCTTCCTGCGCTTCGAATGAAACAGTTAGCATAAATGAGACGGGGAAGGAGAGGAGGCGCATGAGTTATAAAGGAACATGCCTTTAGTCTCGTTGGTGCTAGGAACCGAGACTAAAGGTGCTTTAGTCCTGGTTGGTGGCTCCAACGAGGACGAATGCTCTCACTCATTCGTTCCGGTTGGAACCACCAACCGAGACGTATGTCCTTTTTGGGCTAACCCAAAACAACGTGCGTGGAGGGTCTTTAGTCCTGGTTATTTGCATAAACCGGGACTAAAAGTCCTTTTTCAAATATTTTTTAAATTTTTCTGTCCAGGTTCTCGCCTTATTTCTTATTTAGGTGTTTATATTTGAAATGGTAATCAATATGAAAAGTGTTTGAATTTGAATAACTAATTCAAAACCATTTTTTGTTTGCTAAAATAGTTATTCTAACTATTCAAACTATTAACCATTTTGCCATTTTCAATTAAAAATGCATTAACTAATATTTTTTTGCATATTTTGGAATCTAAAAAAAATTCAACATGAAAACTGTTTGAATTTGAATAACTAATCCAAAATCATTTATTTTTTTCTAAAAAAATTATTCAAACTATTAATCATTTTCCATTTTCAAGTAAAAATGTATTAACTAACATTTTTTGCATATTTTGGAATCTGAAAAAACTTTCAACATGGAAAGTGTTTGAATTTGAATAACTAATTGAAAACCATTTTCTGTTTTCTAAAATAATATTCTAACTATTCAAACTATTAACCATTTTGCCATTTTCAATTAAAAATGCATTAACTAATATTTTTTGCATACTTTGGAATCTAACAAAACTTTCAACATGAAAAGTGTTTGAATTTTAATAAATAATCGAAAACCATTTTTTGTTTTTTAAAATAATTATTCAAACTATGCAAACTATTCAAACCGGACCCACTTCATGCTAATTCTGTAGACATTTGTCTTTTTCACCCGGGAAAGACGGAAAGGTTTGAGATCTCCCGGTTGGGAGATCGTTCATGTAAGGTGGTCTAGTATTTTTGAAAATGGGGTGGTAGTATTTTGAAACAGCATTTTGGTGGTTGCTTCACAAAACGCCTCATTTTTTACGCTCGAAAAATGAAAAATGGCTTTTCTATGCGACAAAAGGAAAACTTTCTTCTGCAACATTGTTCGCTATCCCAAGATGCACATGCATGCACAATATGGGCACAGTATCACAAACTATGCCGCGATTTTGCACATAACATTGGTCATTTAGACCGAAAACCATGAAACCTCGAACATGATAGGTTATTTTGTGAAGGTTTTTTGAGACATAATCAATATACCAAGTTTGGTATCTTTTCTTGCAACTATGTCACAAAATATGACACCACGCGAAGGATTTATACTGTTCAGACCGTTTTTGAATTACTTATGCCCGTTTCAAACTTTTCCCGTTTCAAACTATGGTCAAAACGACGGGCATGAAGATAGGGGATAAGCCTCGTTAAAACTTGCATTGGAGCTCTAAAGTCTGGAAAGTGTCTCTTGATTTTTTCTCCACTGCGACCCATCAGCGAGGTGTCTCAACTTCTCATCTTTTTTACGGTCTTCTTTGCGTCATCGCAACAACCTGTCATGCTCTTTATTTTGAAACAGACGTTTCAATCATGGTATTAAATGAGTATACCACATAACCTGAGCAAGAACCCTCTTCCCGGGGGGAGGGGGGGGGGGAGGGGGCTCGACATCGCCCTCAACATCATCAGGGTCATCTTGTCTGATCTTATACCGCAGTGTAGTGCATACCGGACATTTATCTAAATTCTCGTACTCCTTACCACGGTAGAGGATGCGGTCATTATTGCATGCATGTATCTTATTCACATCTAGTCCTAAAGGGCAGAGAGTCTTCTTTATTTCGTACGTACTCTTGAGAAATTCGTTATTCTTTGAAAGCTTTGGCTTCATTATTTCCAGTAACTTCTTAAATCCCTTGTCAGATAAACCAGTCTTTGCCTTGCATTTTAACAATTCCAATGTGATACCGAACTTTGTGCTGCCATCTTCGTAATTTGGGTACAACAATTTTTTGTAATCCTCTAACATGCCCTCCAACTTCAACTTCTTCTTTTATGTTTTACAGTCTCTCTTTACATCAGAAATAACCCGATCAAGATCATCAGTGGGCTCATCTAATGCCCTTTCTTCACCTCCTTCTTCTTCATTGTCTTTCATTGCAGTATCACCGTATTCAAGGAACATAGGATAGTTGTCATCATCGTCTTCTTCTTCATTGTCTTTCATCATAACCCTCTTTATTCTTTCTTGGTCCAACAATTATAGCTTGGCATGAAACAACTCTGAACCAGGTCGAAGGATTTTTGAGAAAGAGTACTCCTTAACATTCCGACATTTAACACATGGACAACGCATAAAACCATTCTCTCTGTTTTCCTTAGCCATATCGATAAATTTATCCATGCCTTTAATATATTCGTATTCACGCCGGTCACCGTACATCCATCCCCATCGGTTCATCTGCATCATATAATTAAGTTTATCAAAAACCATTACATAACATCATAAATAGTGAAATGACCACTTTACATCGACACATGCATTGTATCAATGACAAATGAAAAGATAAGGTTGCTAACCTCGATCGAGAAGGAAAGAAAGAGGAGAAATCTCAAGTGTGGCTCGGGCACCTCATATCATTTTTGTTTTCTGTAAAATCAAGCGGCATCATTTCCTCAGTCATTTCATCGAACACCTCACATGCATAGGAAAAAACAAACTAGCACACACATCTCACACCTTTCATCAAGAAAAAACAAAGAAGAGAGGGAGAGGGCTCGATGGTATTTATAGGCAGGCAAACTATTCGTCCCGGTTTATAGCGCAAACCGGAACTAAAGGTATGCGGCACGCCACGTGTCTAGTACAAAACCTTTAGTCTCGATTTGTGTCACAAACCGGGACGAATAGGCCCTTACGAATCGGGGCGGATGCCCCTGACTCCTGAGCGACGCTCCGACCGCTTGAAACTGAGACGAATGCGAGCATTAGTTTCGGTTCATGGCACGACCGGAACAAATGCTCCGAAAGCTCATGGCACGACCGGAACAAATGCTCCGAAAGCTCTCGAATGAAAGGCTCTTTTTCTACTAGTGATGCTACGTACTCGTACTACAATTTAGTTGAGCCATATGTATTTTGTACATGCTATATATACTTGTTTAGTATTAATTACGAAGAGATATCAAACAATCTCAACCGTACTTGTGTTTGATTTTGCTCTGACTTTGGAGAAGGGAGTTGTACCGGAGCAAACACCTCCTGATTTTTCAGTAGACCTAGTTTATAGTAGCGAGAGCCATACACCTACACAACATAACTAACCGGAGCTTGATAAGGGTCCAGTCCCCTCGCGCTCAAATAAATGTGATTTCCAGGTGCAATAATCATGCATCACATCTGTCCGAGGGAATACATATAGCACATAATGTATATTGGGTATCGCATACGATATATTCTGCACAAGATGGACAACTAGCATTAATTCGTATAAATCTTTCTCCTGACGACTGATCATAAGCGTACAGAATAGGTTTAGTAGATCACTGATTGTACCGAATTTATATATAGGTGGCCGAATTCAGCATCTGATTTTCAAGCACAATCTATCTTTTCAAGGTAGAGGCGCCTCTTTAGTGTTCCCACGCATCTCGTCTCATTGGAAGGGTCCATTTGTAGCTAAGCTAGCACGAGCCATGCACACTACATACGTCTAAATATATACTACCTTCCATCTCTATTCTCTTCATAACGAATCAGCACACAATCTAGCAGCACGTCTTCAGCCAAGCCAGCCGTTGATGTCCTCGTCCACAGAGCTGACTGATACTTTGTGTAAAATCACGGAGCATGCACTCCTTAGTTTCCACAAGCGCCCAAATATGTTAATAAAGTCCATATAAATCTATCGATGCAGAGGCCGAGATCTTATCCCCATTTTGAAAAAAAGCTCCACAATATAGAGCTGAAGCCATTTTTTTCATTCACAAAAGAGCACCCAGATCTATTAACCACGCAAGCAGTACAAGCAACCCCGTAAAATAAAAAATTACATTGAAGTCCATAGGGTAACCATCTAATCTTCTTCTTCTCAATTGGGCCAATGACTAGGCTTTAAAATTTTCAAATGTGTGGAATAAGAGTCGGTAAAGTATATTTATTTACTTTTCAGCATCTAGTACTCCCTCCGACCCATATTAGTTGACTCCAATTTGGATGTATCTATCACAAAAACATGTCTAGATACATTCAAATTGAAGTCAACTAATATGGATCGGAGGGAGTAACTTTTTTTGAAGCTTTGGTGAATACATAGGGAGTGGCCGTGCCACATGTCGGAGGTCAATATGCTTTCCGTTTGTTTGAAACGGTGAGACCAATGAGTTAGGTCTGAGATGATGTTCCTTATCGAACTTGTTGTGCTCTGGTCTACTGCCCTAGAAACTTTGGCATTCGTGGCATCCCAAATTTTTGAAAGGATGATCGTGCGACTGAGTTCAAAATGGATCATGGCAGGCCCTAAGGTAATTATGTTGACCAAATGTTGGGGAAGAGAGAGATGTTTGGTTGGATCTGCGTCTTGTGCCATATAGCTGTGAGTGACGGACAGTCGAAGAACAAATGTTGTCTGTCTTCAACAAGTGCAGGGAATCATGGGCATGTCGTAGACTGAATGATGTTCTTGTTGAAGAGGTTTTCCCGTGTGTTCATCCTGTCCAAGTACACAAGCCATCTGAAAATCATGACCTTAATGGGAACCCTTGAGGTCCAGACTTGTGCTGCCTCATGGTCAAGTAGCGTTGACTGTAGTGAGGCATATGATCTCTTGGAGGAGAAACATGATCCATCGAGAAGCATTCAAACACCCTTTTCTTCTGTTAGCACCAGGTCTTGCAGGAGAGAAGATAAAAGGACACGCTACTCCGTAGCTACATTAGTCATACGGTTCCGTATACCGCTGTCATTTCCATTAAGCAGAACCTCATAAACAAATGCATTTTATTGAGTGTGTTGTGAAAATAGAGTTGGGAAGGCGGTGGCTAAAGGTTCTGATAGAATCCAAGTGTCATGCAAAAATAATATTGACCTACCATTGTGAACCATCTATATAATTGGGAGAGCATGGAAATATGTCTTGCAAGGATCTTGGCTAAGTAGGATGGGTTTGAGGCTGTATGTGGATCTGGTGTGTGTGAGAGGATCCAATGTTTCCATGGCAAATTATCTGAATGTAAGTGATGAAGGATAGTTTCCACGATCCATTCGCAGTATCACTTCCGAGGAATGAAAGAGAGCTTATTTTTTTGGCTGATGGCTCAGGCCAGCGGGTTTGGATCTTGAAGATGAAGATATGTGTATAATGGGATAAATCCCTTAGACTTTATTTATAAGGTGATCAAGAGATCGTACAATGTGTCTACAAGATGATATTGGTGGGTTTATAATGATACCCAATGAAAGAGATGAATCTAGAGCTATGACTAAGGATTATGGCGAAGACTTGGACGATTATGGCGTGTACTTCTAGAGTGAATGTCTTCGGGTACTTATATGCATCGATGGTGGCCGAGTCGTCTTAGTCACGTTAGGTCTTCATCTTGTCATGCACGTAATCGTGATCTTCGATCTCCATTGTACGTACGTATGATTTTCGGGATCTCTAGAGAGTCGTCTTGCTGCCCCATAGGTCAAGTCGGTGATGTTTTAGGTCATTTGAGAGATTCTATATGCAGGCCTCCAGGTCCTTGATCGTCAGAGGTCACCGTGGGAAGGAATCGTGGGATTAGGCCCATGTCTAGTACAGGCCTGAGTCTACCCATCACCAACAAGCCTCCAATCAGTACCTTTAATAAGAAGACCTTCCTTGTAGCAGAGCTGCTGTAGCCCATACCAACCTTCGCGTGGTGAGCTCGATGACTTCGTCTTGGTCTTGAGGCGCGACGTCTTTGTATATGCTCGAGGTCCTAGTGCAAGGTCTCTGGCAAGTGCAGACATATCGATCTGGTAGACCTCCCCATATGCCAGTTCTCAGAGCAGGTCAGATGATGAAGGAAATGTGCCATAAAGGCAAATAATAAAGGAGTTTATTAAACACATTCCGTTAGTTCATAATAGTTTTATATCATGCTATAACTATATCAATAAGGAAACATTGATATAGGTGTGATATATAAACAAACCCAAGTCCCTAGTAGCCTCTATTTAACTAGTTCATTTTTTAATGGATGGTCAAAGGTTTCCTGACCATGATAGTGCTTTGGCACCTAATTGGCAATGGAGCTATCTCATTAGAGAATGAGATAGTGGATACCGTTCCGTAGATGATTGTTGCAACATTATCATATTACAAAGTTCATAGTTGCAATTGTTATAAACATAGTGACTTGTTTTTCCGACCGTGAGACCATATTTAATCGCTGTCACCTGAGAGTGCTTAGAGAACATCAAACATCACTATGTGAAAAGGTGATTATAAATGTGTCATCAGGTACTCAGAGGGGCGGGTTGAGGCGTATAACGTAGACCTGACCCCATGAGCCATGATCTTTTGGGGCTCTTTTCCCATAAATACCACTGCTCAGACCTTTCTGTTTGTACCCCTTCCAACTCTTCTCTACTAGAGCGAAAAAAACCATTGTTTCCAAGCATCCACTTCATGTCCGGCGGCAACAGATCCCACCAGAGGCGAGAAATCCAGCATACTCAGTACGCGGAGAGGACGCTGAGAGCCCGCCGCTAGTCTGGGGGAGCTCCACCGCTCGCTGCGCCTCTTGACGAGGTGGTGATCCTTGGCCGCCTGAGGGATATTCAGGCCAGGAGGACCATGGTGGCGCACAATGTTCCGGTGGCGCCATCGGGAATTAATATAGAGTTAAGGGTACTCTACCTGGATAGAAGATATTATATCAAGACATTAACATCTAAAAAAGAGTAATTACATCCAAATAGGAAGTCTGATGGAAATGAAATTGTCTTGGTTATTTGTGATGTCAAGATACTCTTGGATATTATCTCACTAACTGGATAAGAGAAAATTTGCATTGGAGTCAAAGGAGTTGGTTGTCATCAAATCATATTGTGTGTTAGTGTAGTATTCTAGAGTTTCATGGCCCGGGCCAACTAAGAGACTATATGAAATATATACCACATAAATCATAGGTAAAATAAAAATAATAATAACAACGTTGAGAAAAAGAAGATGAAAAGGATGACAGTAAAAAAGAGAGATGGTCAAAAGTTTTCTATGTGCATTAATGCTAATTTTGATTAATAGATATAGCATGAATTGCAGAGTGGTAAGTAACATTCAAGACAAATGTATCCTAGATGTAACCATGGAAGAAAGATAGATAATTTATTCGTTCCTCATATTTGTATTTCATTTTTTATCCTTTTCATGGTTAATAACTATTAATCTATGTTCTAATCCAAGTACTCTCTCCAAAATAAAAAGCATAAATGTTAATTTGTTGAATCGTTGTTTGGTTAGTAAACCACAACCATTTCATCATTATAATTGCACTTCATGGAACCACATTATTAATACATCCCAATGTTAGATCTTAACTCGGTTCAACATTGAAAAATAATAATGTTTGAACACATGTCCATGTGACCCTATTTTTAGATCTTAATAAATGCACATAAACATATCATAACTGTTACTCCCTCTGTCCCATTTTAAGGACACATATAGAAAATCTCTAGGCACTAGGCTTTCTCTGATTGGGGATAATTTGGCTCTCACTAATCCTTTGATTGGTCTTTCTCTAAAATTAAATGCTTATGTGCCTAGGAGGTGTGGGTGTTTTGGGATTGCATGATTTTCAATATGTGTCCTTTAAACCGGGATGTAGGGAGTAGATATTTGTAATTAATCTAAATAACTAACAACCATAGTTTTGATGGAAAGGTGATACTAACTTGTTAAAATTTCTGTTTGTATGATAGATTGATCCAATGGTACATAAGTGAATATCTCAGTGCAAACGTACTTTAGTTTTGCAAGCAGGATATTACATGGCTTGCTCAGCCGTGCACAAACAAATAGGTAGGCTTATAGAGCTGCATACCTGCTCTACCAAACATGTGACAACTGATCTAGCAAGATTGTAGATTGCACATCAGTTTTGTTGGTTGATCTTACATCAAGTTCAGACGAACTATATAAACATGCTATTGTGAAAACAATCATTATCATTAGATTTCTTATGAATATTTTCATGAATTTGTACTTACCCAACATAATTATATATAAAATAATGTTTAAAAATTAGAACTTGATGGTATCTATATCTCAAATGTTCACTGCAACCTTTTTAGAATATAAAACTATTTTACGTAGGCTAATTGGCCTATCTAAAATGTATCATTTTTTTGCAAAACAAAAAAGTATCATATTATGAAACATTTGTAGTACTATTTTGTAATGAAAAAGATAATTAGAATAAAATTGTATATAACATAAATTAATGTGTTACTTTCAACACCCTAAAGATGGTACCCTCGCATTTGGGAGGGCCAGTGTGCTAGTTCTCATTAAAGAGGAATCCCTTCGGTCACATACTCCCTCCGATCCAAATTAAGACCTCATATTTTTGTAGATTTGGATGTATTTAGCCATGTTTTAGTGCTAGATACATCTAAATCTAGAAAATTTGAGGCCATTAATTTGGATCAAAGGGAGTAGGAAGAATTATTACCAAGCAATTATTTTACTTAGCTTGCAATATAATCCAAAAACTAAATAGAATAGTAGTGGTTAGTCAGTGGTGGAGCCAGATTTCCACATTGGGTATTCAGAGTTAAAAAAACTTTCCATCACACCAATATATTATAAGAACGAAACTACAAATTTTATATACTCCCACTGTCCTAAAAAGGATGTCTTAAGTTTGTCTAAACTTGAATGTATCTAGACACTATTTAGTATATAGATACATTCAAATTCAAACAAACTTGAGACATCCTTTTTAGGACGGAGGGGAGTAGTAGTGACAATGTCTCCAGTAATTAAAGTACAAAAGAATAATGGAATAACATTATTTAACTCTACCATCTCCTAAAGCGAGCGATGATGTCAAAAAGGAAATTACAAGTGAAGTGCTTCTTACCTTGAGTGAGCTGATCTTTTTTTTCTGTTCAAGGTAGAATTTAGCACCAACCGATCAGTTTTGATTCTAATCCTAAATTCAAGGTAAAAAACTGATCAATTCTGATTCTGGTTTCAAGGTAGAAAATAGAAATAATAACTGAATCCTTCTTCTCACTGTGGTGATTGAAATCAGATAGAAGTGGATGATCTGATCATGCAGAATGCAGAGCGTTCAGTTCACACTAGTACTTTTGAGACTTTCATCTACCACTACATCACAGATTGGACACGAATTGGGCAGGCTGTCGGCCGGCCGCGGACCGCTGGAGCAGAGGGATGGCTGCATCTGTGGATATTCACCACACAGCACCGCATCGATGTGCGGGAGGCCACAGCCAATCCAGCCCAGCAGCAACCAGCACTACCGCCAACACCACATGGAAATGACCTGGGTGACTTGAGAAAATATGAACTTGAGGATATATTGATCGCCTTTTCAGAAACAAATCATTAGTATCTCAATATGAATCAGGAACCATTCTTGTTAGTCACCAAGCAATGTAAACATAACCAAATTCTTTACAGAAGCAAAATAGTACCCCAACCATGACAGTAGTAAATACAGCCTGAATTACAGGGATTCAAGTTTTTTAAGTTAAAAAAAATCTAAAGCTAGAGTTTGGACAAATTGCATAGTCCCAATTCCCACTACAGGAAACGAGCCAGGCGCTGACGGCAGCTCCCGCCGGTGTAGTCCATGATTGTCGTCGGCATAAGAAAAACATCGTCGTAGTGTCTGCGGGGCCCACATCAGCGATTGACGTCCGTTTGGTATGGCAATAGCGCTACACTGACGACAATGCCGTCGGCCTAGGATAGCGACCGTTTGGTATAGCGTTAGACCTAAGTTTTCTTTCGATATTTTAACCTATTTTTTAATTTGTTTTTCAATATTTTTTGAATTGTTTAACTTGTTAATCTCATGAGCGGTCTTTTTTTTAATTGTTTGACTCGTTAATCTCAAAAGCGTCATTTTTAACTCTAAGTACGCTTAATCTTCGGTCAAATTATACTCATGCTCAAACTTTCCGATCGATCACCCATCCTCGTATTACTCCAGCCCTAGCATGCTTAACTTCTATGTTCATTTCGGATGAGCTTTCGATAAGAAAATTAGACCTTATTGATAATACTACCATATCAATCCTATTAACCCTTGAACCATGGTGTCACACGCCTTTATTTTTTAAATTTCAAACAATTATTTAAGTAATAGAAATGAATAATTAATATTAATCTTGAATTCAAATAACGATGAAATGAATATTTTTTTGCCTTTTTCTATTTAATATGGAATAATTCATATATTTAAATCCGTAAATCGGAATTCAACAAATAATATGTCCAAATCGATCAAAAAAATGAGAAGAATCCAAACATCACATCCCTATCATATTTTTAATCATGCATCATATCTTTTAAATAAAATTTATTTATTAGTGTTCAATTCTTCAAAAAATCATATCAAAATTTTCTTTTTGAATTTGAGGTTTCTAAAAATATCCTTATCCTGGGGCTGAGCTTTAATAAACTTGCAGTGGATCTCTGATAAAATATCATATTGTGAACCTAAAAATATTTTTTCTAAAAAATCATGAGCATCAGATCATGTACCTGTAGTTCAAATTTGGCCTATTTTCTACCGATTTGGAAGGAATTTGTTTTTTTATGAGAGGTTGGTGGAAAGGTTTAAGATACTCCGGTTGGGACATTTTTCATGCAAGGTGGACTAGTATTTTTGTAAAATGGGGTGGTACCATTTTGAAACTTTCATTTGGTGGTTGCTTCACAAAACACTCCGTTTTTTACACTTAGAAAATAGAAAATACCTTTTTGATGTAAAAAAGGAAAACTTCCTCCTGCAACATTGTTCGCCATCACATGATGCACACATGTGCATATGGGCACATTATCACAAACTATCCGTGATTCTAGCCATAACATTGGTCGTTTGGACTGAAAACCATGAAACCTTGAATATGATAGCTCATTTCAGAGAAGGTTTTTTGAGATGCAATCAATATACCAAGTTTGATATTTTTCCTTGTAACTATCTCACATAATATGACACCACATGAAGGTTTGTTTGAATTATTTTAAAAAAATTTATGCCCATTTCAAAATATGGTCAAAATGGCGGGCATAAAGATTCTTAGGTTGGTGCTGAGTGTAACATCCCAGCATTAGAGCTTAGAAATAATCTGAACACAGATGTGTGCATTGCATTCATGCATAGAAATCCGAATAATTTTCGCGCTTTTAAATAAAAAACTTGTCAAAGTGATTGAAGCTTCTCTTAACTTGATGGAATTGAAGTAGATCATCAACTTGACTACGATAAGTTTCAATATGACCTTTGCTAAAACCTTATTTTGGGTAAGGGAGATTTGATCTAAGGGTAGATCAAATGTAATAAAAGTTAAACCCTAATACATTACTTAATGGATTATATTTGATCCTTGAGTAATCATATCCTAGTATTCATTACACAACCCATGAATAGCAATTTATAAATATAAATTAAGTAATAGGAATGTAACCACTAAATCTTAATAAAATTTATTTATACCATGAGTATCATGGTAATACCTAACCCTAACTCTTTAGTTATTTGGAGTAGGAGGGAAACCAATTCAAGATCATTAACCATATATTTTTATTCCCATATCAATTCCTATGGAACCCTATCTCAATTATTGTTGTTTATCAATGTTGAGTAATCAACTATTGATTCACCAACTCTTCATCTATCAATTCTTGATCTATTAACTCTTGTCCTTATTATAGCATTCACTTAATACCTATAAAGAAATAAGTAAGAAGGGGTAAATAGTAATGCTAGAATTGAATATCATCTATAGGATGTAAAAGTTTGGAGAAAATGAAATCATTATGATAATTGATGGAGTTAACTCACTCCTAAATGGATAGAAGAGTTATCTGGAAGACATAATTATATGTGGTAACAAAGAAGATTATAAGGATGAATTCTGAAGATAGTTACTAAGGAGTAATCCTATTGGATCAAGTAGGTATAGTCAATGAGTAATATCTCATAGATAGATAGAGATACTAAGAAGATAATACAACTGTAGTGTTGTATTGATGAAGGACTTGATTAGCCAACTAGAAACCTAAGCCATAAATGATCAAAGTATTATAATGATTATGTTTAAGTCACAAATATTGAATGCTTATATCATGTATAAGTGACATTGGTGGATAGAACATGATTGAACCCTAGTATAGATATGTTATTCTAGGTTAGCCATGACAAGTCACATTAATACAATGAGAGATTAGAGTATGAATGTAGTTAGAAGTAACCACTTGTTGGATTGATGGTTATCAGCAGTAGAGTAGTTGATATAACCAAGTATAGCTATGAGAAGCTTAGGAAGGCTTCAATGACAAGCTTCTGAGATTTTTAAGAGAGATTACAAAGTAATCTAAGAAGTAAGAAGGTGATTATTCAAGTGGAATTAGAATCAAAAGAAGTACTCTAGTGATGCGAGTTATTGTTATGAGAAGATCATATAGAGCTTTAGTGTCAAGCTCATTAGAATTACAAATGAATTTAGAAGGAGAAATTATGGATAAGAACATTCTTGTGAAGTAAAGTTCATCATGTTAACACATGATGATGTTTATAAAGAAGTAGTATATCTATGAAAGGAATTCCTTAATTAGAAGTCCAGGTTTATGAACTATGGAAGGTAGGAATTCTTGGTAAACACTAAACCCTAAATCTATAATCAAGCTTAACATCCATCCCATCTGTTTGATCAATCATTTTGTTTCCACAATGGTTGATAGGAATAATTTCCTACATCAAATCACTTAAGCACATCTATGTCATTTTCAATCATCATTATCATAGGTGCATGAAACTATAATTATCAATTCTCTCTCATAATTCATTTCAAATAATAACTATTTATTTTTAAAAGGTGATATCCATATTGACCACAAACATAAAGACTATATGTTTAGCCATTCATCTTTATTCACATTAAACAAATTCGTTGATTCATCTCTCTAACCATTTATTCCATAGGAGTATGGAATAAGTAGGAATACCATAATTATAAACTACTCTATATTTTACTATGTGATTAAATACATAAAAATAAACCTATGACTATTACTAAACATTTTAAAACTTCATTGCTCCAAATAAAAGTGAAAATAATGTTATAGTTAATTTTTAAGATCTTAAATAAATCCTAAAGCCCTAAACCCTACTTACTCTATTTAATAAAAGAATGTCTCTATAATTATAGAGTTAGAAAATAATAAATAAAGTATGCTATCCAAATCCTAAATTCATACCAGAATTTGAAATATATTTTTTTATACTGCAAGTATTCAGCAAATAAAATTCTATAAAGATGTTTCAAACCAAATATAAAAATATAAATATGGAAATAAAACAGTAAATAGAAAAAACCAAAGGAAGAGAGGCATCAGTTGAATCTAGCCCATGTCCCAGCTTTCTGTTCCCTTTCCTGTCGCTCATGTGCATCACACCGCGACCCACCTGGCCCAGCACCATCCTGCCAGTAGCCCATACCCCTTCAGGCTCTAATCTTCGTCGTCTTCCTCGCCGGCGAAGCTGCTGCCTGGCGTTCCGACCGCTGTCGATCCCCACCGCATCAAGATGCACGCCGTCATCGTCAGGGGAGGATAAGGAGGCCACGACGACGTTTCCCCTCAGTCTCATCCTCATTTTCCCCTTCTTAGCAACCCTCCTCTTTGACTTCTCTCAGTAGCCGAAACCCTAACCGCCATGGCTCGAGCTAGAGCTTGATCCCGGCCTCCCCTTGCCATTCTGAGGCTACCATGATGACCACGGTGCTCGACTTTGTCATTTGCCCCAAAGCACGCTGGTCAGGGAGGTCCCTAACTGCGGGATTTGATCCATCTTCTTCGACCCCGACACCGTTCGTAGACGTCAATCGCCGCCGTCTCCAACTGCACCTTGCTTCCTCGACCACTTCTCTGCATTCCCGGTGAGCTGACGGTCCTCTAGGACCTTACCTTTTTCTCTATCCGCCCCTGGATCGTTCTGGCCTCGAGCGCCGCCGTGGTGTCTCCGCTTTGGTCACCACCGGCGAGGCTCCCGTCCACCCCTAGACACCACGCCACCCTAGTTAGGTTGCTCAGGTTCATGCGCTTCCGATCCACTAACATTCGCATCCACTCGCGCATCGTAGCGCCACCGCTAGATGGTCGCCGGCGACAGCCACCGTCCACCGTGTCGACCAGACCAAGTCAAACCTGGTGTGGGTCTCGTTGCTGATGTGGCTTGCCAACGTGTCCACAGACCCACAAGTTCATCTCTGTGGCTAGGATCGTTCTGAGTGTAAAAAGGATTAATGGTTCATGCCAACGTGGCACATCAACGTGGCCCTAAGCCCCACATGTCTGTGACTTGGGTATATCCAGTCTGGGTGTAAAAAGTTTAGTGTATGTTTAGGAAATAATTAAAACAATACAAATTTAAATAACAATATTCCAGAAATGAAATAAAATGATTAAATCTTGTAAAATTGATAGCTTTAGTTTTATAAACTAGAAAAATACATATAATATATGGAAATGTTTAGAAAATAAAAGCTACAACTTAAAACTATTATTAAATATTATTATGATAATTATTTAAATAACTATTATTTAATAAATACTTTATAAAGTTTTAATACTTTGATAATTAATATTTTAATAATGGTAAATCTAAATAAAATACCAAAAATCTTAGAAAAATAAGAATTTTACTCTAACATTATAATTATACATTATTACTTCACTTAATTAAATATTTATTATTTATTAAGTATTTTTAAAGTAATAAACCTTATTAAAATCATATCTTATTATTTATAAATCACAAAAATAAATGTAATATACCAAAGTGATCACAAAAATAATACCTACAAGTTAAAAATGTGATATTCCACTTTTGAGTTAAATAAAAAGTTAAACACTTTCATAACTTGAATTTAAACCTGTTTCTTCAGTTAATAATTCCTAAAATGACAAATAAAATTTGTTAATATTTCCTAAATTAACCAAATAAATATAATAAATAGTATTAATCTTAAATACTAATATTATGAAGTCAAAATGATTTAACGATATTTAAATACAATTTTATTAAATTATCTTTCAACCATAAGTATAAATTATTTTATAAGAGAATCCTTATCTAATATAAAATATCCAAGAATAATTATAATAAGATAAAACCCATTCTTTATATTAACCACAAGTTTATAAACAAATCAAAACACTATAAGTGAGTTCATAAGTAGTGAATAATATTATTTACTTATTCATAAACTTTAACCACACCCTTATAAGGAGATAAATTCCTTTATACCATTATAATGTAAAGAAACCATTACCAACTAAAAATAATACCATTCTTAAGTAACTTTAAAGAAAAATTATAAAGTGAACAAGGTATAAGTATAACAAGCATTTCACCTAAAGTCCATCTATGTCTTTAAAGTTAACTTTAGTCTATAATACTTTAAATATAATACTAAAGACTTTATTATATGTTTTATAGTTAACTTTGGTCTGTTACAATTAAATTAAAAAGCATCTTAATACCAAACCAACCCAGTTAAAAACCAAGATAGATAAGTCTCAAATAGTACTAATTTCATTATTCCAGTAAAGGCAATTCTTTCTGACTTAAAGACTATAACTAGAAAGAACACCTCATAAGATTAACTTAAAAGATTAAATGCTTCTGCCAAATTGAGTAAGATTTTATTCAAAGGTTATTCGTTTTGCCACTTCAGGAAAACAAATAACAACTAATCACAATCACTTTACTTTATAATTTACTTGTATAATAAGATTGTTAATACTTAAATTCTGTATAAGTGACATTACTTGTAAAGTAAAACTTGAAGATAAACAATTAAGATGTAAGCAACCTTGAGTAGCATTCCATACTGTGTATTTTGTTGTTGTATAAATACATGTTGTTCCACACACTCACAAGCCTTAATAAGAAGCACATGTGTGAAACTTAATCTAAAAGGGCAACACATTCCAAGGAAACCCTTTCTAGTACCCAAACCCTAGAACAACGTTATTCTCGGGATTCACGTTTATCAACTTGCATTACATTACTTATGCATAAAAGCATCTTGCTTCTTTAAACATTAGTCCTTACCAGACCAATGATGCAGATTTCAGTTATTGGATCTTTTATATTGTCTCGAAGACCGTGAGCACATAATCTTGCAATCACAAAAGGCAAGTTCACACTTGCTCATGTACTTTGATTATTTTCTATAAAGTATTTTACAAATCCAGTGTTGTCATCACCTGCATTTGAAAAAGGTCAGAAAACACTATTTTCATAATAATGTGATTATAGGTTATTTACCATGAGGTAATAACCTACTATAAGAGTCTCGGTGGTAAAGGAACATATTACCTAGGACTTAACAACCACTGTCGCCAGTGATTCTTGCGCCGTATATTACACGTTAACCATGAGATTTGGAATGGGACGAAGAAGTCAACTGTATATTTTCCCTCTCGCATGGAGCTGGATGTGTGGGTCGTGGCTGTTATCACTCGTAGCGTGCATATTATTTATGGTAATTCGTAGAGGATATGCAGCATATGGGTGGGAGCCCTCAACGTCCCACGATAGTTCTAGCATCTGAACGATCTGTACAAACCATTGCCGTAATTCAAAAGGTGGGCATGGTGTACACCAAGGAGACATGCAGGGTCGCGAAGAAGGCAGTGATTGGCTTGGATCTTAGGTTGGGCCTCAAATCAAGGAAGTTTGAATGGGGACATACTCCCGGCCGTGCAACAAAACCTAAGGTCTCTCATGGGTAAAGTGACGCACCTCTGCAGAGTGTAAGAACTGTAACTTGTTACTCCCTGTTCCGGGAAGGAGCTGCGAACGCGGCGGGAAAGGAACCCCATGAAGGTTCTGGTAAACCCGTGAAGGCCGACGGACATAGTTTTTCAGAATAAAAGCAACCTTTGAATAAATGTTTACAAAAACTTGCATTTCCTACAACCTACGGTCTGTGGCTGTAGATATAGTGCATCAAACACTCCTTTTTTAGTGAACTTGCTGAGTACGCTCGTACTCAATGTATCTTCTTAACCGTTGCTAGGTTCTAAAGCCAGTACAAACGATGTCTACATCAAGTTATGCTCTAGGAATCATCATCAAAAGCTAAAGCTCTTCAATGGAGTCAAGAAAGTCAACATATACATCAACCCAAGTGAAGACTAAGTTGCTGATTAGATAAGAATAGAATTTCTAACCATAGAACCTACTTCTGTAGAGTATTGCAATAGCAGCAATGCAAGCCTCATCTATTAGTTTTATAAGTATGGTAGCTATGAGTTATTTATTCTTGATTCTTCTTCGTAAGAAGTTTCTTTCTCTCTCTTTAACCTAGAGTGTTCTCTGGATCTTGTGTAAAGAGTTGAGTTGTAACCTATAGTCATGTCTTGGACCTGCTATGTTTTTGTTGTACTACTCTGAGGGATGTAATACTAGTGAACGGTGTTTCATTGGAGTTATGTCAATGACTATAGTGTACTACATCGTGTAGTGGTATGCTGGGTCACTGCAGTTGGTATTAGAGCATATGCTTTGACCTTAGGATTAAACCCTTTTAGGCAGATCTGTAGGTTGGATAGTGACTATAGAAGCCATCTTATCTAAACCAAATGTTCTTATGACTTGTGATGAGTATCCACTTGAGGATAACCTTGTCACACATAAGTCAGATGTTTAAGTCATTCTTACTTAGGAAGTAATTATTTTATCTTTTCTCAAGTATAGTGCTCTTTAGTATCCTCCGAGGGAGACATAAACCACCAAGATACTGTAGAAAAGTGCAAGAGATTAATTGAAGTAGTCTTAATGGTGTAGCCTAAACCTAGCATTCATATAAGACAGTGGAATCTTATGGTTAGTTAATAACCAAAGACAACCTGATGAATATCATTAGGATAAATGTGGATGTAATGAGTAGTAATCATGTGGGATTCACTTGAGAATTCTACATGATGAAGTGCAATTATGTTATGACTTAGTAACAGTGTAGTGAGAAGTAACGTTATCATGGTTAGATTAGCTCTTAAATCATGATAAAGAGGCAAAACATAATAAGATCATGGTGAGATTAGCTCCGAAACCATGATGTAAGTGTAAGTATGACAGATACTTAGTGAGTTATTTTGAGGTAGAAGTAAGAAAATACCATGGTAGAGCTATGATAGAAGTTGTAGATGCTAAAAATTTCTAATAATGTTTAGTATAAGTTATCAAATAGAATCTGAATAGTCATTTGGAGTGACCATGTGAGGTTATCTACTAATAAATGATAGGTTGGTTATATAATCCATTCCAAGAGAAAGACTAAAGGTTAGTCAAAACCAAATTGAGACCACTTTGTTTAAAATTATCTTATTGCAAGTGAGCAATTTGGGTAAACATTGAGACAAAGTATAGTTTGACACTATGTGCTAAGTATCACAATGTAAACCTATATGAGGAGGTGTCATATACTACACAACTAAGCCAGAATTCTAGAGATATTATACTCAACTACTATATTCTGGGCTTAGAATATTGTGTGTTATATGTACCACATTTGGATTTATTTGTTTTTCTTGGATCTTCCTGATTGACTAGATCTGTACATGAAGTTTGACTTGGTGTGCAAATGCATGTTGCAACATCTAGTTACTACTTGATGTTATAGACCTAGATAGGAATGGGAATTCGTGTAAGGGAGTGACGAGTTCCAAAGACCAAGAGGAAGACCTACATGAAGGGTAAAGCCAAGTATAAGGAGTATCAACTCAATCTGGAGGATGGGTAAAGTTCAGGTTATTCTTAGCCAGATATAAGAAGGAAGTTTAGTGTAGAAGATGTATGGAGCAACAAGAAGTAATAAACTTAAAGTAGGTAATCTTGCTAAGAAGTTAATAGAGTAATTGTACTAGTTCATGGTAGTATCATGAATAAGTACAAAGAAGAAGTTTTGGAACCAAAGTGGTATTCAAGCTCTGACAATTCAGGGAGAATGCTAGAAGTATGTCGGAAGCCATAGGGTAATACCTACAACATAGGATGATCCACAGTTGGTATCTTGTCCGTAGCCGGTGTTGGTTGACATAGTTAACCAGATCATCTTAAAAATTGCATAAAGAGCATCAAACTTGGCCTAATGTCAACACCCGGATTTTTAATCCCAGATGCCTGTTATGCCATACATCGCAATCCCAAGATTACCATTTTTGCGAGACATAACAGATTTGGATATCACAGTACATCATCCATTACAAACCATTCATAAGGTCTTACACAAATAAGGATCTCATGATCCAGTTCTTAATACAACTCAAGCAGCGGAAATACGTAATGATAAAGGTAGCGTAGGCGAAGCTCCATCTTCAGGGTCATAGACAATGCTGACGATGGGAGATGATCCTAGTTGTCGTAACCTTCCTGGGGTCCATCATCCTGGTACTCCTCTTCATAGTCTGGCCACAGGAATAGCCAGGGACAAAGCCATGAGTACTCTTTAAGTACTCGCAAACTAATACTAACAAGTTAAAGGGGGTTTTGTAGTAGGACACTAAGCTCTAGGGTTGTTTTGCAAAAAGCCAGATTTACCTCTACTAAGTTCAGAAGCAAGAAAATATAGTTGAAAGTTTATAACACCTAAGTGGGAACTTGTATCTCATATCACAACTCTGTTGTGGTCAAGTCAAATTCTCAATTCATTTCACAAGTCATTTTGAAAACATCTGACGGGGGAACAGTATGGCCACTCCAACTGTCCATAACCGCGGACGCGGCTATTCGAATAGTTTGACACTCTGCAGAGATTGTACACTTTCACCACAACATTCGATACATCCGTTAGAAACAAATCCTGAATTCACCATCCTCAGTATGCGGATAATCAATCCTAACCTTTCAATTACACTCCCTAGTATAGGCACCTCTCCTGTGAGTTTGGCCTCCCAACCATGACCAATTGTCATCTTGGGTACTGCAAAGGTGGGCAATCTTCACAAGGTAGCCTCAGCTCAGACCTTGGCCGTGAGGGAACCCATACTAAGGTATATAAGTTTCTAGTCAATCCCTACCCAAACTTCGGGTATTGTGGTTGTACGGTAGAATTGGAATGGTATCGCATCCAGACAACCATCAGTTTTATAAAGGGCTAAGGCTCATGACTCAACATTTTCATCACCAAAATCATCTGGTGTTCGGCAACACATGTCAAAACATCTCAGTAGAATGACTCATCATTCTAAGGTTTTCATAACCATTGTCCACCAAGTATTCCCATCTAAAGTTGATCAAGTTTTATGCTTAGCACTAGCATCTGCAAGTGGGGGTGAGTACTAAAGAGGGGTGGTAAACAAGGGGAGTTTTAACTAAGTTCAATCTCATGCCTTAGGATGACATCAAGATTATCTAGCTTAGGCCAAATTTAATGCTCTTTATGCAACCTTCAGTTATCTTTCTAGAATCTACAAGTCACTTAAGTAAACTCTAAAAGAAAGCTTTGATAAATAAATAAAGTAGAAAGCTTGCAAGTAAAACTAGGATTGGGTTATCAAGTGGGTATAATCACATATGCTTAAGGCATATGGTTGGCATGGTAACAAGCAAGTATTTGCTTGCATAAGTAAGGTGTGTTGCAAGTGTTAGCTTGCTCAATCAACTAGTAGTATTAGGCTTGCATAGGTCAACTTGATTAGTAAGGCTTTCCTTGTGCAGAGCAGTGGTTGAAGTTCTCCTCGGCTTCTTCTTCGTAGTATCCTCCTTCCTCCTGGTATCCTTGGTCGGTACTAGCGTCTATGAATAAATACGAGGTACACAATCACCAAACAATACTTAACTACTTTCATTAATCACACAAAATGGTTCTATAGATGATCTAGCATCATCACTAACATTACAAGATTAAATCATTTGTCTTATTTATTTTAATTTGAGAAAAGTAATTTCTACTCATTGAAAAACTACTTAAGATTTAATATTCTCCAAATCAAACATGGGATTATGTTGACACATGTCATCACCACATATTTCAGTCCATGGGAATGTGATTTAAAGTGGTGTCACAATTTAATAAGGTTTAACCTTTTTATTTAAATAAAAATTAGTGACTAGAAATTCCTATGTGGCATTCTTTTATTACTTGGACATTATTTCTGTAAGTAAAGCCATATATTTTTATATATTCTTAAAGGTATGATCAAATGTGATTTTTGAGAGTTGGAATCAACTCAAAAGCTATTATGGTTTAAATTTGAAAAATGTTTGAATACAGAAAAGCTTCTGCCTTGTTATTTTTACCAAGGTTGATCTATAGATCCAAATGATTTGAATCCAACGGGCTTGGATTAAGCATTTCAGTACCTTTCTAACAAAATTGGTTTCATGCAATTTGGTTCACTGAATCGAGCTGGGTTAATTTTTGAAACTAGGTATAGAACTGAGTTTGAATGAAATTAGAAAAAGCTAAATTCAAACGGGTGGGCTGCGCGGGAAGGGGTAATGGGCCGGCCCAGTGTCACTCCGCGGCGCGGGGCGCAACTGAAAGGGGGGGTCTACTGGTCAGTGGCTCATAAAACGCGAAGCGGTACGGGGCGATGTGGTGCGTTGGATTAGAAGTGAGATTAACGGCTGAGGGTCGTCGTCGACGATGAACATGTCAACGGCGAGCTCGAACCCTAGCGGCTCAGTGGGGGTCGTGGGAGGCTGACCGGGGCTTAGGCGAAGGTCGGCAATGCGGGCGAACGACGAAGTCGACGACGGCGATTCCCCTGGCACCGGCAGCTTCTCCTGGGGCGGCTCCAATCGATGGCTTCCTTCTTCTCCAGCAACGGCGGGCTCCGGAGAAATTCCGGCGACGCGCTGCTCGCCTTGCTCTAGGAATGAGGTGGGGTGGTTCTGGGTGAGAGGGGAGTTGAATGGTGTGAAGAATTTGAGCGGGGGATGCCTCTATTTATAGTGGCGAGAGGGGACCGACGGGCGCAAGCTGAGCTCGTCGTGGTCGACGGCACAGAGGGCTATCGGCATGGGCGACGGTAGGGGGCGGTGCTGTGCTCCCTAGCGAAGCTCAACGGTGTGGTGGCGAGGCGTGGGGCGGTGCTGATCGGTCGGAACACTGCGGTGCTCTGCGCGTGCCCGATGGGGGTTTTGATGGCGCACAACGCGCGTGGTCCGCGCGGCGGCGAACGGGCGTGCCTGCAGGGTTGTTGGGACGGTGGTGATCAAGCGTGCATGCAGCGAGGGTGGGGCGCGGTCTGTGGGTGCTGGTCGAGCGTGGCGCACGGGGCGCACTCTCAGCATGGTTGTAGAGAAGGTTGGCATGGCCTGGGCGTGTGGTCCAGTGGCTGTCATTGCTCGCGGCTGGGACAGGGAGTGGCGGTGGGGTGCTAGCTTGCTCCCAGACAAGGTTGGAGAGGCTAGTGATGCTCGTAGCTTGCTGTCGACTATGGGGTGGCAATGATGCTCTTGGCCTGCTCACCATTGATGACAATGGCCACCTTACAGTGGTGCTAGTGATTAGCTAATGTTGTTAGATGATCTACTAAGGCTAGTGGTGTCCAGAGAGGGAACAAGTTAGGCCCAAAACACTGCTCAACATAGTGTTTTGATTTTGTTTGATTTGCATCTGCAACCTGTTTGATGAAATGGCCGCATGAACTCAAGTTTTGAATTTTTAAAATATTTTTGGTGGGTGTGCTAGGCATGTGCTGGTGATACTGTGGATGCTTGGGTTTTGAAAATTGAGCTTGTTTGAGTGGTTTTTGAAAAGTAGGATCTTCCCATATGAAATAGATTCAATTTTAAAATGTCATTTAAACTAAGCATTTGAATGTTTTTGGATGATCACAAAGTGGGCCTTGGTACTTTGTTATGAGTACTATCAAGGGGTGCAAAGATCCAAACATGTTTCTGTTAAGTTCTGTAAGTTAGAGATAGCCAAAGTAGGCATGGGAGTTAATTTGGCCAAAATGACCATTCACTTATTTTGTTTGTTTTGATTTGTTTGTCTTTGGGAAAAGTGTGGGGATTGTTTAGATGATGTTTATTTCACCTAAGAATCATTTTACAAGCAAATAAACACAAAACTAAAGCAATTCAAAAGAATCCAAATTGTAATGCATACACATAGGAATGCTTTCATATTTTTAATTGGAAAAGTTTTTGTTAACCCTAATTTTGATGATTAGAGTTTGATGATCTAAGTTTAATATTTTTGGGATGTTACAAAACTTCCCCCCTTAAACAAAATTTCGTCCCAAGATTTGAAAAAGGACGAAAAAGATTACCTAGGATTTGAAGAGATCGAGAAACTATGTCCTGATGTGATCTTCGCGCTCCTAGGTAGCTTCCTCTTCTGTGTGGTTGCTCCATTGAATCTTGAGAAACTTGATGCTTCGGGTTCTGGTAGTTCTGAAGGCTTCTTCCAAAATACGGATGGGTACTTCAGGATAGGTCAGGTCATCGTTGATATCTATGGTCCTGTGATCAATATTCTTGAACACTTCAGTCTTCTCTGGAACTTCGAGACACTTGCGAAGTAATGAGATATGGAACACATTGTGCACGGCTGACATCTCCTCGGGTAGTTCCAATTGATACGACACTTCTCCTTGACGGTTCAGAATATTGAAGGGTCCGATATATCTGGGGGCTAATTTTCCCTTCAGTTGGAGACGCTGCATTCCTTTCAATGGCGACACTTTCAGATACACATAATCTCCTATGTTGAAGGCGAGGTCTCGACGTCTCTTGTCGACGTAACTCTTCTGTCTTGACTAGGCTGTCTTGAGGTCCTCACGAATCTTGTGAACCTTCTCTTCTGCTTCTCGTAGGATGTCAGGTCCGAAAATCTGACTCTCTACTACTTCCGACCAGTTCAAAGGGGTGCGTCACTTCCTTCCATACATGAATTCAAATGGGGCCATTTGCAAACTAGCTTGATAACTCTTGTTGTATGAAAATTCTACAAACGGCAGACAGTCCTCCCACTTAGATCCATATTCTAACACACAGGCTCTCAACATATCTTCGAGTATTTGATTTACTCGCTCCGTTTGTCCATCGGTCTGAGGGTGATACGCGGTGCTAAAATCTAATCGGGTTCCTAAACCTTCTTGGACTTTCTTCCAGAATCTCGAGGTAAACTGAGTTCCTCGATCCGATACGATGTTCTTGGGGACTCCATGCAAACTGACGATTCTAGTGATGTATAACTCTGCTAGCTTCGAACTCTGATATGTGGTCTTGACGGGTAAGAAGTGGGCGACTTTGGACAATCTGTCCGCTATGACCCAGATAGAGTCATTTCCCCTACTAGAAGTAGGCAATCCGGTGATAAAGTCCATTCCAACGGAATCCCATTTCCATTCCGGAATCTGCAATGGTTGCAACAATCCAGCGGGTCTTTGATGTCCTGCCTTGACTCACTGACATATATCACACTTGGCGATATAGCTTCCGATTTCTCTCTTCATCTTATGCCACCAAAATTGCTCTTTCAAATCCTAATACATCTTCGTTCCTCCGGGGTGGATAGAATAAAGAGTATCATGAGCTTCCTTCAGAATAACTTCTTTCAACTCAGAATCTGCTGGTACACAAAGGCGTCCTTTGTACCACAGAACTCCTTCTTCGTCTTCGGTGAATCCGGGTACTTTTCCTGTACCGATACGACGCTTGATTCCATCGATACTAGCATTTCCTTTCTGCGCCTCTTTGATCTGGCTGATCAAAGTGGGTTGAAGTTCTATGCTAGCCAAAAATCCTTCACTTACTAATTCCATTCGAAAATCTTCCATCTCTTTGTGCAAGCTTGGTTGCTCCTTTAAAATCATGGAGTTCAAGCGGCACGACAATCTGCTAAGGGCATCTGCTACCACGTTGGCTTTACCGGGGTGATAGTGAATGTACAAATCGTAATCCTTGATTAGCTCAATCCATCTTCTCCGCCTCATATTCAACTCCTTCTGAGTGAATATATACTTCAGGCTCTTGTGATCTGAATAAATCTCACAACGGTTTCCCATCAGGTAATGCGTCCATGTCTTCAGGGCTAGAACTACGGCTGCGAGTTCGATGTCATGGGTTGGGTAATTCTGCTCATGTTGTTTCATTTGTCGGGATAAATAAGATATGACTTTGCCTTCTTGCATTAGCACACATCCGATACCGACCTTGGATGCATCACAATACACGTCAAAGGGCTTCGTGATATCTGGCATGATTAAGATGTGGGCTGAAATCAATCTCCACTTGAGTTCTTGAAAACTCGCTTCACATTTGTCAGTCCATTCAAACTTCTTGTCCTTCTTTAGCAATTTGGTCATGGGTTTGGCGATACTCGAGAATCCTTCTACGAACTTGCGGTAGTATCCCGCCAATCCGAGAAATGCACGAAATTGGGTTTGAGTGGTTGGGGCTTGCCAATCTTCGACATCTTACACCTTTGCAGGGTCAACGGCAATTCCTCTGACTGATACAATGTGGCCGAGGAATCCTACCTCCTGTAACCAGAATTCACACTTGCTAAACTTGGCATACAACTGATGCTCTCTAAGGGTTCCAAGAATGGTCCTTAGGTGTAGCTCATGTTCTTCTTCCGATTTGGAATAAATCAGAATGTCGTCAATGAAAACAAAGACAAACTTATCCAGGAAGTCCATAAAAATCTTATTCATGAAATAAGCGGGGGCATTGGTTAATCCAAAAGACATGACAGTATACTCGTATAATCCATATCTGGTGGTAAAGGCGGTCTTTGGAATATCCTCTGCGCGAATTTTGAGTTGGTGATAGCCAGTTCTAAGATCAATCTTAGAAAACACTTTGGCACCGGTCAGCTGATCAAACAAATCTTCTATGTTGGGCAATGGGTACTTGTTCTTGATGGTAACATCATTCAACTTCCTATAATCTGTACATAAACGGTTACCTCCATCTTTCTTGTCCACGAACAAGACAGGTGATCTCCATGGTGACGCACTTGGTTGAATCAATCCGATTTCCAACATGGCATCCAGTTTCTTATTCAGTTCTGCTAGTTTAGATGGGTTCATACTATATGGTCTCTGGGCTATGGGTCCTGTTCCGGGGATTAGTTCAATGATAAACTCGATATCCTGATCTAGGGGCATACCGGGCAAAACATCTGGAAATACATCGGGGTATTCACAGACTATCCGGACTTGGTCAATGGTAGGTTGGGCTATAATCTTGTTGCACTTGAATTGACGAGGTAAGGTTTCAGATATATGCTCGACTGATATTCCGGCTGTACTGGTCATGGTTATGGCTTTCTTGGCACAGTCAATCAATCCTTTATGTTTGGACATCCAATCCATTCCTAGTACTACTTCCAAACCTTTAGTTCCGAGTACTATCAGATTAGCATAAAAGTCTATGCCATGGATTCGGATGGGGACGGCTTTGCAAATTTGCCTAGCTTTGGTGGTGGAACCAGGGATTTGAACAATCATAACATGCTTCAGTTCTCTGAACTCATCTCTCATTATCTTGATCAAACCCGGTGGCACATGGGTTCTGCTGAACTTGACCTTGAATTCCTCCCAGGTCATCATCTGTCCTCCGGTCATTGCACGAACACTGTTCCACCATGCTCTTGCATCTCTAGCTAGATAGTGGGTGGCGAACATAACTTTCTCGTTAGCTTCCACTCCGGCGACTTCCAGGTTGTTCTCCATGGTTTGCAACCAATCATCTGCGTCTAGGGGCTCTTCTAACTTAGTGAAAACAGGTGGGTTGGTATTCTGGAAATTCTTGAGCTTAGATCCATGGTTGTCCTGGTTTCCTTGGCCTTGATTTTTGTGGGCTAGCTGAGCTATCTGCTAAAGGGTGGCTAGGTTGGCTTGACGCTCGGCTCTTTCAGCTTCGCGGTCAGAAACCAACATTTGCAGGATCTGCAACATCGGGTCCGGGGATGAACCACTTCCTCCGCGTGGCATCTGAAGATTGAGATAGATCATGAGAAAAGAGGGAAATTTATAAGGTTCCGGGACTTTGAAAAGTTTTTAAAGTTTGACTCAGATTTTTCTAGCAACTTGCTTTTCATTCATTCATTCATTCATAGCACACGATACAAACACACACCACAACAAAGGTAAACAGATGGTTTTAAGAACCATTCTGGAAACTACGATACAGTGGGACCGAATACCACTCACTACGCTAGTGCTCAAGTGCTACTACTCCTCAGAGTCAGTGTAGTCGTCATCCTCATCATCATCGTCATCATTGATGAAAGCGAAATCCTCCTCATCGGTGAAGAAGTCCATGGCCTGATCCTCCAGAAAATCATCATCATCGCTGAGATAGGAGTAGGGGTCTCCACGAAGATCCTCTCCGGCATTCTCCCTTTCTTCCAACTGCATGTCTCTCTCGTGGATGGTCTCCTCCAAATCCGAGATACAGTGGCGAAGACGGGCAATGATGCGCTCCTTCTTGTCGAGCTGACGACGGCGAGACTTGCGATCCTTTACTAGCATGGCGATGGTCTGATCCTTCGTCTTGATGATGGCGGACTTGTGGTTGGAGTAGTCACGACAATTGTCCAATTCCTGCTGGCGATCGTACATCATGAAGCTAAGGTGGTCCAAATGAGTCTTTAGCTCGGGGTGGTATGGGGCTTCCAGTGGCTGTCCATTAGCATCACGCCTTGGACAAAACTCAAAGCGGGCACCCTTGATCTGGTTGACACTCTGCCCACACAGACGGGCAAGAGCTTTCTGCATGGCCCTGACAAGTCCATCGAGCCAGTTGTTCTCTCTTAAGGTGAACTGAATTCCCTCAGCAGTGGGAGGTTCAATCTTTCCTCCGAGACTTGCAACAATTAGCCACTGCATATCTTCTCCTCCTTGATTATTGAGCTGAGCTCCGAAGAACTCGGGGTGCGGACGCTCCAGAAGTTATGAAAGCTAGTCCAAATCCCTCTCAAAGATAAGGTCTCGTCCATTCCCCAACTGATAAAACTTGCTATACTTCACGTTCATCTATTAGGAATATAGGATGAGTAAGTTATTAGAGTGATCCAGTGTGTCAAATTTTATGTATTTTGCAAGAGTTTTTGAGGAACATGAATTTTCATGAAAGAATCAAAGTGATAAGAATGGGAATAAGTTTTTGTAAATATTTGCTTCCTTTGGTTTTGAAACTAAGTTTTTGATTCAAACGTCCAGTCTAACTAGGGTCTCCTATGGTCAGGATGGCTCTGATACCAACTTGTCAACACCAGGATTTTTAATCCCAGATGCCTGTTATGCCATACATCGCAATACCAGGATTACCATTTTTGCGAGACATAATAGATTTGGATATCACAGTACATCATCCATTACAAACCATTCATAAGGTCTTACACAAATAAAGATCTAATGATCCAGTTCTTAATACAACTAAAGTAGCAGAAATACGTAATAATAAAGGTAGCGTAGGCGAAGCTCCATCTTCAGGGTCACAGGCAATGCTGATGATGGGAGATGATCCTAGTTGTCGTAACCTTCCTGGGGTCCATCATCCTGGTACTCCTCTTCATAGTCTGGCCACGGGAATAGCCAGGGACAAAGCCATGAGTACTCTTTAAGTACTCGCAAACTAATACTAACAAGTTAAAGGGGGTTTTGTAGTAGGACACTAAGCTCTAGGGTTGTTTTGAAAAAAGCCAGATTTACCTCTACTAAGTTCATAAGCAAGAAAAGATAGTTGAAAGTTTATAACACCTAAGTGGGAACTTGTATCTCATATCACAACTCTGTTGTGGTCAAGTCAAATTCTCAATTCATTTCACAAGTCATTTTGAAAACATCTGACGGGGGAACAGTATGGCCACTCCAACTGTCCATAACCGCGGACGCGGCTATTCGAATAGTTTAACACTCTGCAGAGATTGTACACTTTCACCACAACATTTGATACATCCGTCAGGAACAAATCCTGAATTCACCATACTCAGTATGCGGATAATCAATCCTAACCTTTCAATTACACTCCCTAGTATAGGCACCTCTCCTGTGAGTTTGGCCTCCCAACCATGACCAACTGTCATCTTGGGTACTGCACAGGTGGACAATCTTCACAAGGTAGCCTCAGCTCAGACCTTGGTCGTGAGGGAACCCATACTAAGGTATATAAGTTTCCAGTCAATCCCTACCCAAACTTCGGGTATTGTGGTTGTACAGTAGAATTGGAATGGTATCGCATCCAGACAACCATCAGTTTTATAAAGGGCTAAGGCTCATGCCTTAACATTTTCATCACCAAAATCATCTGGTGTTCGGCAACACATGTCAAAATATCTCAGTAGAATGACTCATCATTCTAAGGTTTTCATAACCATTGTCCACCAAGTTTTCCCATCTAAAGTTGATCAAGTTTTATGCTTAGCACTAGCATCTGCAAGTGGGGGTGAGTTCTAAAGAGGGGTGGTAAACAAGGGGAGTTTTAACTAAGTTCAATCTCATGCCTTAGGATGACATCAAGATTATCTAGCTTAGGCCAAATTTAATGCTCTTGATGCAACCTTCAGTTATCTTTCTAGAATCTACAAGTCACTTAAGTAAACTCTAAAAGAAAGCTTTGATAAATAAATAAAGTAGAAAGCTTGCAAGTAAAACTAGGATTGGGTTATCAAGTGGGTATAATCACATATGCTTAAGGCATATGGTTGGCATGGTAACAAGCAAGTATTTGCTTGCATAAGTAAGGTGTCTTGCAAGTGTTAGCTTGCTCAATCAACTAGTAGTATTAGGCTTGCATAGGTCAACTTGATTAGTAAGGCTTGCCTTGTGCGGAGCAGTGGTTGAAGTTCTCCTCGGCTTCTTCTTCGTAGTATCCTCCTTCCTCCTCGTATCCTTGGTCGGTACTAGCGTTTATGAATAAATACGAGGTACAAAATCACCAAACAATAATTAACTACTTTCATTCATCACACAAAAGGGTTCTATAGATGATCTAGCATCATCACTAACATTACAAGATTAAAGCATTTGTCTTATTTATTTTAATTTGAGAAAAGTAATTTCTACTCATTGAAAAACTACTTAAGATTTAATATTATCCAACTCAAACATGGGATCATGTTGACACATGTCATCACCACATATTTCTGTCCATGGGAATGTTATTTAAAGTGGTGTCACAATTTAATAAGGTTTAACCTTTTTATTTAAATAAAAATTAGTGACTAGAAATGCCTATGTGGCATTCTTTTATTACCTGGACAATATTTATGTAAGTAAACCCATATATCTTTATATATTCTCAAAGGTATGATCAAATGTGATTTTTGAGAGTTGGAATCAACTCGAAAGCTATTATGGTTTAAATTTGAAAAATGTTTGAATGCAGAAAAGCTTCTGCCTTGTTATTTTTACCAAGGTTGATCTATAGATCCAAATGATTTGAATCCAACGGGATTGGATTAAGAATTTCAGTACCTTTCTAACAAAATTTGTTTCATGCAATTTGGTTCACTTAATCGAGCTGGGTTGATTTTTGAAACTAGGTACATAACTGAGTTTGAATGAAATTAGAAAAAGCTAAATTCAAACGAGTGGACTGCGCGGGAAGGGGTAATGGGCCGGCCCAGTGTCATTCCGCGGCGCGGGGCGCAACTGACAGGGGGGTCTACTGGTCAGTGGCTCATAAAATGCGAAGCGGTACGGGGCGATGTGGTGCGTTGGATTAGAAGTGAGATCAACGGCTGAGGGTCTTCGTCGACGATGAACATGTCACCGGCGAGCTCGAACCCTAACGGCTCAGTGGGGGTCGTGGGAGGCTCACCGGGGCTCGGGCGAAGGTCGGCGATGCGGGTGAACGACGAAGTCGACGACGGCGATTCCCCTGGCTCCGGCAGCTTCTCCTGGGGCGGCTCCAATCGATGGCTTCCTTCTTCTCCAGCAGCGGCGGGCTCCACGTGAAATTCCGGCGACGCGCTGCTCGCCTTGCTCCGGGAATGAGGTGGGGTGGTTCTGGGTGAGAGGGGAGTTGAATGGTGTGAAGAATTTGAGCGGGGGATGCCTCTATTTATAGTGGCGAGAGGGGACCGACGGGCGCAAGATGAGCTCGTCATGGTCAACGGCATAGAGGGCTATCGGTGTGGGCGACGGTAGGGGGCGGTGCTGTGCTCCCTGGCAAAACTCAACGGTGTGGTGGCGAGGCGTGGGGCGGTGCTGATCGGTCGGAACGCTGCGGTGCTCTGCGCGTGCCCGATGGGGGTTTTGATGGCGCACAACGCGCGTGGTCCGTGCGGCGGCGAACGGGCGTGTCTGCGGGGTTGTTGGGACGGTGGTGATCAAGCGTGCATGCGGCGAGGGTGGGGCGCGGTCTGTGGGTGCTGGTCGAGCGTGGCGCACGGGGCACGCTCTCGGCATGGTTGTAGAGAAGGTTGGCATGGCCTGGGCGTGTGGTCCAGTGGCTGTCATTGCTCGCGGCTGGGACAGGGAGTGGCGGTGGGGTGCTAGCTTGCTCCCAGACAAGGTTGGAGAGGCTAGTGTTGCTCGTAGCTTGCTGTCGACTATGGGGTGGCAATGATGCTCTCGGCCTGCTCACCATTGATGACAATGGCCACCTTACAGTGGTGCTAGTGATTAGCTAATGTTGTTAGATGATCTACTAAGGCTAGTGGTGTCCAGAGAGGGAACAAGTTAGGCCCAAAACACTGCTCAACATAGTGTTTTGATTTTGTTTGATTTGCATCTGCAACCTGTTTGATGAAATGGCCGCATGAACTCAAGTTTTGAATTTTTAAAATATTTTTGGTGGGTGTGCTAGGCATGTGCCGGTGATACTGTGGATGCTTGGGTTTTGAAAATTGAGCTTGTTTGAGTGGTTTTTGAAAAGTAGGATCTTCCCATATGAAATAGATTCAATTTTAAACTGTCATTTAAACTAAGCATTTGAATGTTTTTGGATGATCACAAAGTGGGCCTTGGTACTTTGTTATGAGTACTATCAAGGGGTGCAAAGATCCAAACATGTTTCTGTTAAGTTCTGAAAGTTAGAGATAACCAAAGTAGGCATGGGAGTTAATTTGGCCAAAATGACCATTCACTTATTTTGTTTGTTTTGATTTGTTTGTCTTTGGGAAAAGTGTGGGGATTGTTTAGATGATGTTTATTTCACCTAAGAATCATTTTACAAGCAAATAAACACAAAACCAAAGCATTTCAAAAGAATCCAAATTGTAATGCATACACATAGGAATGCTTTCATATTTTTAATTGGAAAAGTTTTTGTTAACCCTAATTTTGATGATTAGAGTTTGATGATCTAAGTTTAATATTTTTGGGATGTTACACCTAAGCTAAGTAAGACCTAAGGGAGTGTAAAATATTAAGCGACTGGTTTCTAAAACGCTTAGCAAAGTCAGACTTATCAAAACGAAAGTGTCCAAATAGTAAGTAAGACAAATAATGCTGAAAGATTCACTTCGGAGATCCACAATTGTGTGGATACACATACAATCTTTCATCAAACTTTAACTCGGTAGAGTATAAGATGGATAGAGACCAATATTCTAATTATAAAGCCAATAAATACTAAATAGATAGTTTGAAGGCTATTAGTAAACCCTAAGGGGGAGAGTAAACATTAAATAAAAATTAAAGAAATACTTAAGGAATAACAAATGATTATCTAAAGCTTAATAAGGTAAAAGCTTGAAGGTGATAAAAGATTAATCCTAACAGACTAATTATAAAAGAAACAACTTTTAAGTGCCCCTTTAATAGGGGAATAAAACATATCCAATTTGACATGTGTAGAGGAACAAGAAATTCCAATGGGTTTGGACTAAATGTGTTCAAAACCAACATTTGGAAGAATTTCCAGTACAACTCATACAATGATAAATCAAAGATTAGTCTTTTGACCACACTATTTAAGAATAAAATTTAAAATCTGTTTTAGTGAGACTTCCCAGGTTTTGCATAGTATAGTAAGAAAGTTCAATGGTTAAATAAAAGAAGTTGGATTAGGATACCTAATTAGGATAAGGAACTAAGAAGAGACCCCAAATTAAGGAGTTTTAAATAAGGACATATCCTTAAAGAAGGATAATAAAAGAAACTTTGGAGTATTGGAGACAACCAGTTGGAGATTTCCAAGTACGGTCAGAATTCAAGGAAAAGATCTGGATATGGGGTATTACAATTATTCCCATTAAGGTTACCACGGAACTGAGACACATCATGATCAAAACAAGACAACTCCTATTCCAAAATGAAAGAGTGTGCGAACTTAGAGGACGAACTTTATTTTAAGGGGGAGAGTCTGTAACATCCCAGCATTAGAGCTTAGAAATAAGCTGAACACAGATGTGTGCATTGCATTCATGCATAGAAAATCCGAATAATTTTTGCGCTTACAAATAAAAACTTGTCAAAGTGATTGAAGCTTCTCTTAACTTGATGGAATTGAAGTAGATCATCAAGTTGACTGCGATAAGTTTCAATATGACCTTTGCTAAAACCTTATTTTGGGTAAGGGAGATTTGATCTAAGGGTAGATCAAATGTAATAAAAGTTAAACCCTAATACATTACTTAATGGATTATATTTGATCCTTGAGTAACCATATCCTAGTATTCATTACACAACCCATGAATAGCAATTTATAAATATAAATTAAGTAATAGGAATGTAACCACTAAATCTTAATCTCATTTATTTATACCATGAGTATCATGGTAATACCTAACCCTAACTCTTTAGTTTTTTGGAGTAGGAGGGAAACCAATTCAAGATCATTCACCATATATTTTTCTTCCCATATCAATTCCTATGGAACCCTATCTCAATTATTGTTGTTTATCAATTTTGAGTAATCAACTATTGATTCACCAACTCTTCATCTATCAATTCTTAATCTATCAACTCTTGTCCTTATTATAGCATTCACTTAATACCTATAAAGAAATAAGTAAGAAGGGGTAAATAGTAATGCTAGAATTGAATATCATCTATAGGATGGAAAAGTTTGGAGAAAATGAAATCATTATGATAATTGATGGAGTTAACTCACTCCTAAATGGATAGAAGAGTTATCTGGAAGACATAATTATATGTGGTAACAAAGAAGATTATAAGGATGAATTCTGAAGATAGTTACCAAGGAGTAATCCTATTGGATCAAGTAGGTATAGTCAATGAGTAATATCTCATAGATAGATAGAGATACTAAGAAGATAATACAACTGTAGTGTTGTATTGATGAAGGACTTGATTCGCCAACTAGAAACCTAAGCCATAAATTATCAAAGTATTATAATGATTATGTTTAAGTCACAAAGATTGAATGCTTATATCATGTATAAGTGACATTGGTGGATAGAACATGATTGAACCCTAGTATAGATATGTTATTCTAGGTTAGCCATGAGAAGTCACATTAATACAATGAGAGATTAGAGTATGAATGTAGTTAGAAGTAACCACTTGTTGGATTGAAGGTTATCAACAATAAAGTAGTTGATATAACCAAGTATAGCTATGAGAAGCTCAAGAAGGCTTCAGTGACAAGCTTTTGAGATTTTTAAGAGAGATTACAAAGTAATCTGAGAAGTAAGAAGGTGATTATTCAAGTGGAATTAGAATCAAAAGAAGTACTCTAGTGATGAGAGTTATTGTTATGATAAGATCATATAGAGCTTTAGTGTCAAGCTCATTAGAATTACAAATGAATTTAGGAGGAGAAATTATGGATAAGGACATTCTTATGAAGTAAAGTTCATCATGTTAACACATGATGATGTTTATAAAGAAGTAGTATTTCTATGAAAGGAATTACTTAATTATAAGTCCAGGTTTATGAAGTATGGAAGGTAGGAATTCTTGGTAAACACTAAACCCTAAATCTATAATCAAGCTTAACATCCATCCCATCTGTTGGATCAATCATTTTGTTTCCACAATGGTTGATAGGAATAATTTCCTACATCAAATCACTTAAGCACATCTTTGTCATTTTCAATCATCATTATCATAGGTGCTTATGAAACTATAGTTATCAATTCTCTCTCATAATTCATTTCAAATAATAACTATTTATTTTAAAAAGGTGATATCCATATTGACCACAAACATAAAGACTATATGTTTAGCCATTCATCTTTATTCACATTAAACAAAGTCTTTGATTCATCTCTCTAACCATTTATTCCATAGGAGTATGGAATAAGTAGGAATACCATAATTATAAACTACTCTATATTTTACAATGTGATTATATTTACTATTAAAAGGAAGTTGGTGATCGTAGGTCGCATCAAACACTTTAAAATCAAACATTGGGCTGATCAGGACCGTCTAATGTACATCCTAGGATACAACGAATCGTCCCAATACTTGGCTAATGTAATTACAGTTTTCTGCCACCGGTAAGTAGAAAAAGCTGGGATGCCAAAACAAAAAGCCCCCGACCTCCTCCCACGAAACCCTGGCACAGGGTCCCGCCGCCGCCCCTCCCATCTCGCCCTCCGCCCCAGCGCCTCCCTCCCGCTGCCACTAACAGACCAAGCAAAAACTCCAAGGAGGACGCCCTCGTGCTTCCAGAGTGCCTCGATGTGGTATGAGAACGCCGCTGATGACCTTTCTCAGCCCGTCAAGGAGGAACTATCGCAGCAGGACCCGTGCCCTATCTCGCCCCCGTCGTCCTCCCCCTCAGCTCCCCAACTGAAGCTCCTCCATGTCGGATTAATCCCCTCTGAATTTTCTACTTCTGTTCATGGCCATAAGAGTGGCATAGGTGTCCGGAAAAGGCACAGAGCGGCGGCATCGACCGGATCCGTCCGAAAGGTCGACGAGAGGACTTCCTATGGGGAGGAAGAGGTCCTCCTCCAATCTCTTCTCGCCAGTGTAGGAGTCGGCCGGTGAGAACTTTTTTCCATGTGCTTTCTCTCCCTTCTCCGTCGATAGATTGTTCACATGTTACATATACATCATCTGCTACCTTACCCTCTTAGATCCTGAGGGCTACCTCCATCTTTCCTATGAGGTCCAGTGCACCAATTCTCTAGAGCAGGTCGTGATGTAAAACTTGCAACAAATGTATGGTCACCGTCAAGCGTTGCTCAACCGATGTGAGCAATCCCAAAGGCGTGTATCCAGATCCTTTATGTACAGAGTTTGAAACTTGTGTGCCTTTCTTTCCTTATTTCAACCGGTTTAGATTTTTCTTTCGTATAATCATGATAGAAAATGTTCCCTCTCTCTCTTCAAAGAAGGCCTAGCTAAGATTATTGTATGGTCTCTCTCTCTCTCTCAGGACCGAGAAGATCTCAGTTTGTGCAGATCTGTTTTTATGTGTGCTTACAAGGTGCTTGAAAAAAAAATCCTAGCTAAGATTATTGTATGTAGATCTCAGGTGAGCATCCATCGCCCACTAGCTGCTTCTTCAGTTACATATGTGAGCTAGCTAGACGGATAGAGTTTGATCGATTATATATGTTGACATGTGGCGTTTCATAGATGAAGCCATTCTTGGAGTGGTTCTTCACGTCGTCCCTCTATGTGGCTGTGCTGGCGGCATCGCTCCTGGCCAGCTGAGTCACCAAGGTCGTGGGATGGCAGCGCGTCATGCTCATGGGAGGGCGCTCTTCATTGCTGGTGGCGCCATCACTCGCGCGGCCGTAACCATCATCGTGCTCATCATTGGGCACATGCTATTTGACATCGGGTTCACCAACCAGGTCAGTACATCTGTCCATATCGCCTTTTGTCACCTGTCACGAATTCAGCAGTGTATGTGAAGATCCCAATTAAGTCTTCGGATGACATATGCTGTGTATACAGCCAACCATTGTTCAATGGAATTTGCGGTGGACTTCATGTCATGTTCAGTTTTCCAGTTAATTATATTCAGACGACTCGAGTTCAGTTTTCCAGTAACACTACATGTCATGTTCTTGGTTAAACATAAATGCAAGTGGAACGCCTAGCTAATAAGGGAGAAAAAGAAGGGACTGAACCCAAGGGCTGCCTTTGCTTAATAAAATTGCTTGGTTAGATTACTAAGAAGTTTGTACCATTACTATGCTTGTGATGTAGTCTGGTATGTTCCTTTCTTTTCTCTATCTTGCTCTGAGAATAACAAATATCTGTAGTCAATTTTTACTATGATTGTGTGGTGTAATCCGGTACAATTTCGCTAGACGAGTCATGTTCATATTAAATGGTAAATACTAAATACAATGATGTTCATATTATTGTGAACATGATTGCATTCTTTTGACGAACTTCTAGCATTTAGGGTATGTAATTTATTTTATCAAGACCATGGTGTGTAAATTTTATTGCATATGGAAACAACATGGAGGAATACAAATTTCTGAATGTTGAATCTGTTGTTGTACTACTTCACAGTTAAACCGGGGCCATTTTGTGTAACAAGAAGATTATACATCTCATCATCTGGGAATGCATAGCTCACCGTTTACCCTGTTTCAGTACATGCCTAACTGGTGAATGTGAACCACACATGGTTTTTATGGTGTCGCCAAGTCGTCGCCTAGGTGACGCCTAAGCGTCCGAGCGCCCAGATACGGCAAGGCGCCGAGCTCGCCTTAGAATCGTGTCTAATGCGTCCAAAGTCGTCCTTGAGGCATACAAAGTCGTCGCCTAGGTGTGCAACTCGTCGCTCTGGACAATTTTGGACAACTTGGATAGGGGCGAGCGAGAAACAGCGCTGGCGAGCGGGAAAACATAAATTGGATAGGGATTGGAGGGAAATCGGGGGCTAGAGAGAGCGAAAAGAGAGGGTAGAGAGAGGGGAACAGACCTAGGGCATCAATTCACAGGAATCGATTCAGAGAGAGAGAGAGAGAGAGAGAGAGAGAGAGAGAGAGAGAGAGAAACAGTGCTGGCGAGCGGCAAAACAAAAATTGGGCGGGGGTTGGAGGGAAATCGGGGGCCAGAGAGAGGGAAAAACTAGAGGGGAGAGAGGGGAACAGACCTAGGGCATCCATTCACAGTCAAGCGTTGCGGGGATTGGAGGGAAATTTGTAGGGGTTCGTATCATGGAAAACAAAAAAATTCTATCGCATGAACACACAATCAAGATCTAATCTATGATCAAACCAAGATCTATCTACTAGATTATAGCAACGAGTCGATGGAATACTAACCCTCGAAGATCCAAAGCGGTTAACGAGAGCATATTCTCGTGGGTGATGTAGTCGTACACTTGCCGATCTCAAGATCGCGAAGACGATCCTTCCGGCGCTGCTTTCCGGCAGCGCTTCCGTAGTCGGTCACACGTTCGGTACTCGATGAAGACCTTCCTCTCCCTTGTTCCAGCAGGAAGCGGCGGTTGTAGCACTCTCCTCGTGATTCCGGCAGCACGACGGCGTGATACCGGAAGTAGAGGGGAGATCTCGCAGGGCTTCGCCTTAAGCCAGAGCGAGTATGGTGGAGTATGAGAGAGGGCCTTGGCGATCTAGGGTTTAGAGGCACCAAGGGGAGATCTTGGCCGGCGGCTAGGGTTTGGGGAAACCCTAACTTTCCGAGCTAGAGGAGGCTCTAGGCGGCGGCGACTTGGAGGAGGCCGTCGGCTAGGAGATTAGGGTTTGGGTGTAGAGAGGTGTAGGGAAGAGGGGCACCCCTGCCCCTCCTTTTATAGGTGGGAGGGAGGCGCGGTTGGGAGGAGGGAGTCCTCCTCCAACTCCTCCTCTTTGGCCAGCGGGTGGAGGGAGTAGGACTTCCTCCCTAAGTAGGTTTCCTACTCTCCCTCCACCAAGCAAACTTGTCGTTTGACTTTTCAAATTGGCGTTTGACTTTCAAACTAGGATTTGAATTCTTCTTTATTTTGCCCAGCCAAGTGACCTAGTACATGAAGCAACCATTCCACATTGTCATGACACATTCATGTACCCTTCCCCTCCGGAGTGCCGGACCTTCCGGACCCTTCTAGAACATTCCCGATAAAAACACCAGAATCATTCCCCAACTCCGAAACAGGACTTTCCTTATATGAATCTTATTCTCTAGACCATTCCGGATCTCCTCGTGATATCCCGGATCCCATCCGAGACTCCGAACAACATTCGGTCTCTTACTCATCATTCCATAACTACTCAACAACATCGAATCCTTAAGTGTGTCTCCCTACGGGTTGTGAATTATGCGGACATGATCGAGACACTTCTCCGATCAATAACCAATAGAGGAATCTGGAAATTCATATGGCTCCCACATATTTCTACGATTACTTTGCGATCGAATGAACCACTTACATACGATACCAATTTCCCTTTGTCTCACGATAGTTTACTTATCCGAGGTTTTGATCGTCGGTATCTCTGCATACCTAGTTCAACCTCGTTACCGATAAGTACTCTTTTCTCGTTCCCGTGGTATGTGATCCCTTGTGAGCCAGTCACATGCTTGCAAGCTAATTGGATGACATTCCACCGAGAGGGCCCAGAGTATATCTATCCGTCATATGGATGGACAAATCCCACTCTTGATCCATGTGTCTCAACCCATACTTTCCGAACACTCAATGCCACCTTTATAGCCACCCAGTTACGGTGTGGTGTTTGATGTCATCAAAGCATCCTTCCGGTGATGGTGATAAGCATGATCTCATGGTCGAAGGAATTAGGTTACTATGTATCAGAAAGCTTTATAGCAATTGAACTATTAAAATGACTTGATCTTTATGCTATGCTTATCTATAGGAGTATGTCCATCATATCATTCTCCTAATGATATGACCCTATTGTTAATAACATCCCTATGTTCATGATCAGGAAACCATAATCATATATTAACCAACAAGCTAGTTTAACAAGAGGCTTTACTAGGGAATCTTTTATGTTTACAAATCACACAAGTATTAATGTTTCCGGTTAATACAATTATAGCATGGTATGTAAACATTTATCATAAGTATGAAGATATGATAATAACTACTTTATTATTGCCTCTTGGGCATATCTCCAACAAAATTTGCTGCCATGTTTGTGTTGGAGATATGCCCTAGAGGCAATAATAAATGTAGTTATTATTATATCTTTGTGTTTATGATAAATGTTTACATTCATGCTATAATAGTATTAACAAGGAAACATTAATACTTGTGTGATTTGTAAACTTAATTTGAAGTCCCTAGTATAGCCTCTATACTTCACTAGCTTGTTGGTTGATTAATGATTGTGGTTTCCCTATCATGAACATTGAGATGTTATCAACAACAAGATCATATCGTTAGGAGAATGATATGGTGGACATACTCCTATAGATAAGCGTAGCATAAAGATCAAGTCATTTTAATAGTTCAATTGCTACATGCTTTCTGATACATAGTAACCTAATTCCTTCGACCATGAGATCATGCATATCACCTTTACCGGATGGATGCTTTGATGACATCAAACACCACACCGTAACTGGGTGGCTATAAAGGTGGCATTGAGTGTTCGGAAAGTATTGGTTGAAACACATGGATCAAGAGTGGGATTTGTCCATCCATATGACGGATAGATATACTCTGGGCCCTCTCGGTGAAATGTCATCCAATTAGCTTGCAAGCATGTGACTGGATCACAAGGGATCACATATCACGGGAACGAGAAAAGAGTACTTATCGGTAACGAGGTTGAACTAGGTATGCAGAGATACCGACGATCATAACCTCGGATAAGTAAACTATCATGAGACAAAGGGAAATTGGTATCGTATGTAAGTGGTTCATTAGATCGCAAAGTAATCGTAGAAATATGTGGGAGCCATATGAATTTCCAGATTCCTCTATTGGTTATTGTTCGGAGAAGTATCTCGATCATGTCCGCATAATTCACGAACCGCAGGGAGACACACTTAAGTAATCGACGTTGTTTGAGTAGTTATGGAAAGATGAGAAAGAGACCGAATGCTGTTCGGAGTCTCGAATGGGATTCAGGATATCACGAGGAGATCCGGAATGGTCCGGAGAATAAGATTCATATAAGGAAAGTCCTATTTCGGAGTTGGGTAATGGTTCCGGTGTTTTCATCGGGAATGTTCTAGAAGGTTCCGGAATGTCCGACACTCCGAAGGGGAAGGGTACATGAATGTGTTATATCAAGTTGGTATGATTGCATCATGTACTAAGTGTCATCGCTGAACAAAATAGAGGGTTTAATCAAATCCTTGTTTGAAAATTCAAACGCCAATTTGAAAGTCAAACGTCTATTTTTGGGAAGTGGAGAGGGAGGTGGAAACCGAGTTGGGGAGGAGTCCCTCCTCCACCGCCGGCCCACTTGGGATCCGAGTTGGGGAGGGATTCCCCTCCCCTTGGTCGGCGCCTCCCTCCTATAAGAGGAGGGGCAGGGCTCCCCTCCTAGCACACAAGATTGCCCCCTCTAAACCTAACCCTAGCCGCCGCCCACCATAGCCGTCGCCTAGGGTTTCTCCCCTAGCCACCGACTTGGGCACCTCCAAGCCCTAGCCGCCGGCCCTAGCAACCCCTCCTCGGTGTGTCTAAACCCTAGATCGTCGAGAGCTCTCTCATAGTCCACCATACTCGCTCCGGCTTAAGGCGAAGCCCTGCGAGATCTCCCCTCTACTTCCGGTACCACGCCGTTGTGCTGCCGGAATCGCGAGGAGAGTGCTACAACCTCCGCTGCCTGCTGTAACAAGGGAGAGGAAGGTCTTCGTCGAGTACCGAACGTGTGACCGACTGCGGGAGCTGCCGGAACGCAGCGCCGGAAGGATCGTCTGCGCGATCTTGAGATCGGGAAGAGTACGACTACATAACCCACGAGAATCCGCTCTCGTTAAACACTTTGGAACTTCGAGGGTGAGTTATTCCATCGACTCGTTGCTACAATCTAGTATATAGATCTTGGCTTGTTTGTTTGTATGCGATAGAAATTTTTTGTTTTCCATGCTACGAAACCCTACAGTGGTATCAGAGCCGTGTCTATATGTAGATATGTTGCACGAGTAGAACACAATGGTTATTGTGGGCGTTGATGCTTTTATTGTCGATTGCTTGTTGTGTACTTTGCATCTTGCGGGATGGTGGGATGAAGCGGCCCGGGCTAACCTTACATGACAGCGTTCATGAGACTTGCTCCACGCTTGACATGCAACTTGTATTGCATAAGTGGCTTTGCGGGTGCCTGTTTCTCCTAGCATAGTTAAGATCCAATTTACAACGGGTGATTAACAATACTAGTATCAATGTTGTGGTTCATGTTCGTAAGTTAGAACGACACTTATTGAAAGCCCCAAACCACGTAAAATATGCAAAGAAAGTAGAGGCGTCTAACTTTATTTTGCAGGGGTGTGCAGTGATGTGATATGGCCATGATTGTGATTATATTTGATGTATGCAATGTTCCTTATTGTAAGTTGGCAATCGACAGGAGCCATATGGTTTTCTTTAATTTATGTTAAGACCCGCGTGTCTATTCAAAGTAGTTGTAATAGTTGAAGCCGGTGGACGACAACCATGGAGAAGCATCATTGACCTTGATGCAATGCCGGTGATGATGGAGATCATGTTCGTGTTTGAAGATGGAGATCGGAAGCACAAAGAAGAAAGGCCATATCATATCACATATTATGAATTGCATGTGATGTTAATCCTTTATGCATCTTGTATTGCTTAGTAGACGACGGTAGCATTATAAGATGATCCCTCATGCACATGAATTTCAAGTCATAAAGTGTTCACCCTTAGTTAGCACCGTTGCTAAAGCTTGTCGTTTCGAAGCACCACGTGATAATCGGGTGTGTTAGATTCCGCAAGTGTATACAACATGAGCAAGCCAGATTTGCTCATGCGGAAACTAAGGTTTGATCTTGACGAGCCTAGCATGTACAGACATGGTCTCAGAACACGGATCACCGAAAGGTAAAACATGAATCATATAGTAGATATGATGAACATGTCGATTGTTCGCCATTGAAACTATATCAACTCTCGTGATGATCGGTGTTGATGTGGTGGATTTGGTTCGTGTGATCACTAAAACAATGTGAGGGATATTGTTTTGAGTGGGAGTTCACCTAGATTAATTTTATTATTAATTTGAACTCAATTTGTCATAAACTTAGTCTAAACTATTGCAAATATGTTGTAGATCAATGGCAGCCCCTACCATCAATTTTAATGCGTTCCTAGATAAAGAAAAGTTGAAAAACAATGGAAGCAACTTCGCGGATTGGTTCCGTAATTGGAGGATTGTCCTCACAGCTGGTAATTTGACCTATGTGCTGGATGCACCGCTGGGTGACCCACCTGCAGCTGATGCTGCCGATGAAGTAAAGAATGTTTACCTCACTCGGAAGACTCAGTACTCCACAGTTCAGTGTGCTATCTTGTATGGTTTAGAATCGGAGCTTCAGAAAAGGTTTGAGAATTCAGACCCATATGATATTGTCGAGGATCTCAAATTGATCTTTGAGACTCATGCGTCAATTGAAAGCTATGAGGCTTCTGAAAAGTTCTTTAACTGCAAGATGGAAGAGGGCAGCTCCGTCAGTGAGCATGTGCTTAAGATGTCTGGGCACGCAAACAAACTTCAAAGCTTGGGTATAGTGATTCCTAATGCTTTGGGGATTTACCGCGTCCTCCAATCACTACCACCAAGTTACAAGAACTTTGTGATGAACTACAACATGCAAAACATGAACAAGACGTTGCCAGAACTCTTTGCCATGTTGAAATCTGCAGAAGTGGAGATCAAGAAAGAGCACCAAGTATTGTTGGTTAATAAGACCACCAAATTCAAGAAAGGCAAGTCTAAGCAGAAGGGACACTTCAAGAAGGGTGGTAAGGAAGTTACCATGCCAACGAAGAAGACCAAGGCTGGACCTAAGCCTGATAATGAGTGCTTTTATTGCAAGGGAGAAGGTCACTGGAAGCGGAATTGCCCAAAGTACTTGGCGGATTTGAAGAACGGCAACATCAAGAAGAAAGGTATATCTGATATACATGTTATTGATGTGTATCTCACTAGTACTCGTAGTAGTGCCTGGGTATTTGATACTGGTTCGGTTGCTCATATTTGTAACTCGAAACAGGTGCTGTAGAATAAACGGAAGCTAGCGAAGAACGAGGTGACGATGCGCGTGGGAAACGGATTAAAGGTTGATGTGATCGCATTCGGCACGCTACCCCTTCATCTACCATCGGGATTAGTTTTATACTTAAATAATTGTTATTTGGTGCCTGCGTTAAGCATGAACATTATGTCGGGATCTTGTTTATTGCGAGACGGTTACTTGTTTAAGTCCGAGAATAATGGTTGTTCGATTTATATGAGTAATATGTTTTATGCACATGCACCTTTGATAGATGGTCTATTCTTATTGAATCTCGATAGTGGAAATACACATATTAATAACATTGAGGCTAAACGTTTGAAATCGAGCGATAACTCGACCTATATGTGGCACTGTCGTCTTGGTCACATTGGAGTGAAGCGTATGAAGAAACTCCATTCCGATGGACTTCTTGAATCACTTGATTTCGAATCACTTGAAAGATGCGATGCATGTCTGATGGGTAAAATGACTAAGACTCCATTTTCTGGTATGATGGAGCGAGCTACGGACTTATTGGAAATCATACATACCGATGTGTGTGGTCCAATGAGTGTAGCATCGCGCGGTGGTTATTGTTATGTTCTTACCTTCACGGATGACTTGAGTAGATATGGGTATATCTATTTCATGAAACATAAGTCCGAAACTTTCGAGAAGTTTAAGGAATTTCAAAGTGAGGTAGAGAATCAACGTAACAAGAAGATTAAATTTCTACGTTCTGATCGTGGAGGTGAATATCTAAGTTACGAGTTTGGCGAGCATTTGAAGAAATGCGGAATACTTTCGCAATTGACACCGCCGGGAACACCACAGCGTAATGGTGTGTCCGAAAGTCGTAATCGAACTATCTTAGATATGGTTCGTTCTATGATGTCACTTACAGATTTACCGCTATCATTTTGGGGTTATGCATTAGAAACAGCCGCATTCACTTTAAATAGGGCACCATCTAAATCCGTTGAAATGACACCGTATGAATTATGGTTTGGGAAGAAACCTAGATTGTCGTTCCTTAAAGTTTGGGGTTGCGAAGCCTATGTAAAGAAGTTACAACCGGACAAGCTTGAACCCAAAGCAGAAAAATGTGTCTTCATAGGATACCCGAAGGAAACTATTGGGTATACCTTCTATCATAGATCCGAAGGCAAAATCTTCGTTGACAAGAATGGATCCTTTCTAGAGAAGGAATTTCTCTCGAAAGAAGTGACTGGAAGGAAAGTAGAACTCGACGAGGTTGTCGAACCTTCTCTCGAAATTGCGAGTAGCGCAGCACCGGAAGAAGTTCCTGTGGTGCCTGCACCAATAAGAGAGGAAGATAATGATGATGATCATGAAACTTCGGTTGTAGTTGCTACAGAGCCTCGCAGGTCAACGAGAACTCGTACCACTCCAGATTGGTATGATCCCGTTATGAGTGTCATGTTGGTGACAACACCGATGACCCTGCGACATATGAGGAAGCGATGATGAGCCCAGATTCCAATAAATGGCAAGAAGCCATGAAATCCGAGATTGGATCCATGTACGAAAACCAAGTATGGACTTTGGTGGACTTACCGGATGGCCGAAAGGCTGTCAAGAACAAATGGATTTTCAAGAAGAAAACAGATGATGATGGTAATGTTACTGTCTATAAAGCTCGACTTGTCGCAAAAGGGTTTCGACAAATTCAAGGAGTTGACTACGATGAGACTTTCTCACCAGTAGCGAAGCTAAAATCTGTGAGGATTATGTTAGCAATCGCTGCATATTATGATTATGAGATATGGCAGATGGATGTCAAAACAGCATTCCTCAATGGAGACATTGATGAAGAGTTGTATATGATGCAACCCAAAGGTTTTGTCGATCCTAAAGATGCTAACAAGGTATGCAAACTTCAACGATCCATATATGGATTGAAGCAAGCATCCCGAAGTTGGAATCAACGTTTTGATAAGGTAATCAAAAGTTTTTGTTTTATACAAACTTATGGAGAAGCTTGTATTTACAAGAAAGTGAGTGGGAGCTCTGTAGCATTCTTAATACTATATGTAGATGACATATTGTTGATTGGGAATGATGTAGACCTTCTTAATAGTGTCAAGGAATATTTGAATAATAGTTTTTCAATGAAGGATCTTGGCGAAGCAGCTTACATATTAGGCATAAAGATTTATAGAGATAGATCAAGACGCCAAATATCATTGTCACAAAGTACATATTTGGACAAAGTTCTAAAGAGGTTTGGAATGGAAGATAGCAAGAAAGGGTTCTTGCCCATGTTGCCCAATACGACCTTGAGTAAAACTCAAAGTCCGACGTCGGCAGAAGATAGAGAAAGGATGAGTAAGACTCCCTATGCCTCAGCCATAGGATCTCTAATGTATGCCATGCTATGTACTAGACCCGACATTGCATATGCTGTTAGTTTAACTAGCAGATATCAAAGTGATCCAGGAGTGGATCATTGGACAGTGGTCAAAAACATCCTGAAGTACTTGAGAAGAACTAAGGATATGGTTCTTTCTTATGGAGGTGATGAACAGCTCGTTGTTAATGGTTACACCGATGCTAGTTGGAACACCGATCCGGATGATTCTAAATCACAATCTGGATACATATTTATTTTGAATGGTGCAGCAGTTAGCTGGAGGAGTGCAAAGCAAAACGTTGTGGCGAGATCTTCAACTGAATCGGAATACATGGCTGCTTCGGAGGCTTCACAAGAAGCGATATGGATGAAAGAGTTCATTACAGAGCTGGGTGTGGTTCCTAGTGCGCTGGACCCAATGTCTATCTACTGTGATAACATGGGTGCCATAGCCAATGCGCAAGAACCAAGGTCACACAAGAAGCTGAAGCATATCAAGCTACGTTTTCACGCTATTCGAGAACATGTCCAAGATGGGGACATAAAGATTTGCAAAGTACACACAGATCTGAATGTGGCGGATCCGTTGACTAAACCTCTCCCGAGGGAAAAACATGACCAGCACCAAACTGCCATGGGTGTTCGGTATATTACCATGTAATCTAGATTAGATGACTCTAGTGCAAGTGGGAGACTGTTGGAGATATGCCATAGAGGCAATAATAAATGTAGTTATTATTATATCTTTGTGTTTATGATAAATGTTTACATTCATGCTATAATAGTATTAACAAGGAAACATTAATACTTGTGTGATTTGTAAACTTAAATTGAAGTCCCTAGTAAAGCCTCTATACATCACTAGCTTGTTGGTTAATAAATGATTGTGGTTTCCCTATCATGAACATTGAGATGTTATTAACAACAAGAATATATCGTTAGGAGAATGATATGGTGGACATACTCCTATAGATAAGCATAGCATAAAGATCAAGTCATTTTAATAGTTCAATTGCTACATGCTTTATGATACATAGTAACCTAATTCCTTTGACCATGAGATCATGCATATCACCTTTACCGGATGGATGCTTTGATGACATCAAACACCACACCGTAACTGGGTGGCTATAAAGGTGGCATTGAGTGTTCGGAAAGTATTGGTTGAAACACATGGATCAAGAGTGAGATTTGTCCATCCATATGACGGATAGATATACTCTGGGCCCTCTCGGTGAAATGTCATCCAATTAGCTTGCAAGCATGTGACTGGCTCACAAGGGATCACATATCACGGGAACGAGAAAAGAGTACTTATCGGTAACGAGGTTGAACTAGGTATGCAGAGATACCGACGATCATAACCTCGGATAAGTAAACTATCGTGAGACAAAGGGAAATTGGTATCGTATGTAAGTGGTTCTTTCGATCGCAAAGTAATCGTAGAAATATGTGGGAGCCATATGAATTTCCAGATTCCTCTATTGGTTATTGTTCGAAGAAGTGTCTCGATCATGTCCGCATAATTCACGAACCGCAGGGAGACACACTTAAGGATTCGATGTTGTTTGAGTAGTTATGGAAAGATGAGGAAGAGACCGAATGTTGCTCGGAGTCTCGGATGGGATTCGGGATATCACGAGGAGATCCGGAATGGTCCGGAGAATAAGATTCAAATAAGGAAAGTCCTATTTCGGAGTTGGGGAATGGTTCCGGTGTTTTCAACGGGAATGTTCTAGAAGGTTCCGGAATGTCCGGCACTCCGAAGGGGAAGGGTACATGAATGTGTTATATCAAGTTGGTATGATTGCATCATGTACTAAGTGTCATCGCTGAACAAAATAGAGGGTTTAATCAAATCCTTGTTTGAAAAGTCAGACGCCAATTTGAAAGTCAAACGGCTATTTTTGGGAAGTGGAGAGGAAGGTGGAAACCGAGTTGGGGAGGAGTCCCTCCTCCACCGCCGGCCCACTTGGGATCCGAGTTGGGGAGGGATTCCCCTCCCCTTGGCCGGCGCCTCCCTCCTATAAGAGGAGGGGCAGGGCTCCCCTCCTAGCACACAAGATTGCCCCCTCTAAACCTAACCCTAGCCGCCGCCCACCATAGCCGCCGCCTAGGGTTTCTCCCCTAGCCGCCGACTTGGGCACCTCCAAGCCCTAGCCGCCGGCCCTAGCAACCCCTCCTCGGCGTGTCTAAACCCTAGATCGTCGAGAGCTCTCTCATAGTCCACCATATTCGCTCCGGCTTAAGGCGAAGCCCTGCGAGATCTCCCCTCTACTTCCGGTACCACGCCGTTGTGCTGCCGGAATCGCGAGGAGAGTGCTACAACCTCCGCTGCCTGCTGGAACAAGGGAGAGGAAGGTCTTCGTCGAGTACCGAACGTGTGACCGACTGCGGGAGCGCTGCCGGAACGCAGCGCCGGAAGGATCGTCTACGCGATCTTGAGATCGGGAAGAGTACGACTACATCACCCACGAGAATCCGCTCTCGTTAAACACTTTGGAATCTTCGAGGGTGAGTTATTTCATCGACTCGTTTCTACAATCTAGTAGATAGATCTTGGCTTGTTTGTTTGTATGCGATAGAATTTTTTTGTTTTCCATGCTACGAAACCCTACAGTTTGCTCTTCCTTAATTGTACAAGATGGACTAAGGCGTCGCCTCGCCTAGTGCTTTGAGCGCCTAGGCGTTGAGGCGCCCCCCAGCGCCTTAAGACGCGTGGTCGCCTTAAAAACCATGGAACCACACAGCCGCGCAAATAGAGCGCATGTACACGACAAGGACTGCAGCTCCATTTATCATGGCACCACCCAGTTTGTACGCCCATGGTTTCATTCGAAAAAATACGCCCATGTGATCATGTCTAGCTTGCTCCTCTCCTTGCCGACGATAAGTACAAATGTGCAATCATCGCACTACCTTTCATTATGGATGATATATATCATGAACTTATATTCTAACTTATATTCTATATGTGATTACTGATTAGTATACAATGGTTATCATGATTCATGCAGTTGTGACATATAGCACAATGGCGGTAATATACCTCACATGCCCTAGGAAGGCCCCATATTATAGTATATGGGTGCTGATAGCTGACGGGTAGTACTCGACATCATCTGCATATGCGGTTCGGTTCATTGGGAGAATCACTCAGCCAAAACTCATGAACACTTAGTTTCTTGGAGGTTGGTGCTGCTCATGACAATGTTATTGGATTCAGCGAGGAAGAAGATGAGATGTACCCGCTCTCTACAGTTGGGGCAGAGGTTCTGATTCTTTTCTTTCATCCACAAATAGGAATAACTTGGATTCTATATGAGTGTTTGTCTGTCAATGTTTTCATCACCACATAGTAACATTGAATTAAATACTCTTGGTGAACATCAATTAATATATACATCTATCACCAAAAACTGAAAACAGAAATTGCTTTTGTTTTGCTTAGTGTATCCATTAGATCAACTTTGCTCTTTACTGGATTAAAAATGTTCAAACGTGTCTTCTTAAATCCTCCTGTGATTTCACATAACGCCCATGTGCTTTAATGGGTTCCTTTGTTTTGGAGGTCATCCTACATCAAAGACCAGTACTATCAAAAACTACCTTGAGATTTTCTTTTGTACTGAATAGCCCACTACTAAACATTAGATACATAGAAGTATGGTCATATAATTATTGAGTTGTACTGCACTTACTATAAAGTGTACTTTCTGTGTTATTATTGTATATGTGCTGCCTAAAACTGATGCAAGATTAGTCCTCGTTGGTGTAATGTTGTTGCTGTTTGAATGAATGTGTCATACTATCATGAAGATAAACTGTTGTAATTCTGTTTATTGCTTATACATTCTTGTCACTGGTATCTCCTTGGGTGGTTGCAGCTGAGTGTTGTTGCCCTGACCGATATCACCATCCAAACTCTACTATGACCGATGTTTGCAATGTAGGCCGAAGTCCAGGTGAATATTAGTGCCTTTTATTGTGTTCTCGTAGATGTTGTTCTTGAATGCATCCACATTGGCGATAACTTAGATCATGAGTAAACAGTGTTATGTGTCATGTACAACACAACATTTGTTCAATTAAATCTCCTTGGGAAGTTGGACTAAATCGTGGTGATATTGATGCTTCTTGGAATGTGAATAATCAGTTCCCGATCGACTTCCAGGCAGACGTACTAACTCATGCATGTCCTTTCATCTACTTTCTTTTCCATCTGTCTAATGTGCATTATGAAATCTTTAACTGGAGCTGTAATTCTGATCCAGTTACTGTTTTTGGATCCTGATTCTTTCAAGCCCGCTGCCCGTGTAGAAATGGTTGGTGATGATGGAGATAAGTCTGATGTTGCTTCGGTCCATAAATGATATGAGTATTACGAAATAGAGGATTGGCATGATGCTAGATGAGTCCAGAAACTCAATCAACTGAGAGAAGAATTTCATTCGAAGTTAGCATCACAAGTGAGGAAAAAAACCTAGAGAATCATCTGACTGTTGAGGACGTGAAAATTATTATCTCCGAGAAATCAGGTAGCATGAATAACAAAGAGCCAACTACACCTGCTCCAAATTTGGAATATCCAGGGGTTTACAGAAGGCATGTAAAGTTCTTGAGAAGTCTAAGTTTCACAATATAAATGACCAAGAGGACCATGCTATGCAGGACATACAGGTCGTTTCGCAATACAAGTGACCAAGAGGATCAAGAAAGGGCGTAAGTTTGGGTATTACTTCCAAGAGGATGCAAAAGGTGTAACTTCATAAACCTTAGTTACTTTAATAGATCCAAGTGCACTGATGAAGTTCAGTGTCACCCAGGTGAAGCCACAAAATTATCAAAATAAAATGATTTGTAATATACTATTTTCAGTTCTCAAAATATTATCTAGCTATAAAGCATATGCTATCCAGTAACTAGGAAATGGGATCATTTAGAACTTATTTTACCTAAATGGTAGCTTCAGCATAAGAAAATAAATTGTTGTGACATTTTATGTTTAGGTAATAGTATACTACTGGAAAAAGGTTTATGGAATACCTTTCCTTATGAAGTGTGCTTTTGAATATTATGTTGTTGTCTTTTCTACATGTACGAATTTTAACGTCCAGTATAACTAACGTGCGATGAGAAAAAAATTGAGTGGAAATTAAACGGGACCGTAGCAACGCACGGGCATTCAACTAGTAAATACATAAAAATAAACCTATGACTATTACTAAACATTTTAAAATTTCATTACTCCAAATAAAAGTGAAAATAATGTTATAGTTAATTTTTAAGATCTTAAATAAATCCTAAAGACCTAAACACTACTTATTCTATTTAATAAAAGAATGTCTCTATAATTATAAAGTTAGAAAATAATAAATAAAGTATGCTATCCAAATCCTAAATTCATACCAGAATTTGAAATATATATTTTTATACTATAAGTATTCAACAAATAAAATTCTATAAAGATATTTCAAACCAAATATAAAAATATAAATATGGAAATAAAACAGTAAACGGAAAAAACCAAAGGAAGAGAGGCATCGGTTGAATCTAGCCCATGGCCCAGCTTTCTGTTCCCTTTCCTGTCGCTCATGTGCATCACACCGCGGCCCACCTGGCCCAGCACCAGCCTGCCAGTAGCCCATACCCCTTTAGGCTCTAATCTTCGTCGTCTTCCTCGCCGGCGAAGCTGCTGCCTGGCGTTCCGACCGCCGTCGATCCCCACCACAACAAGATGCACGCCGTCGTCGTCAGGGGAGGATAAGGAGGCCACGGCGACGTTTCCCCTCGGTCTCATCCTCATTTTCCCCTTCTCAGCAACCCTCCTCTTTGACTTCTCTCAGTAGCCGAAGCCCTAACCGCCATGGCTCGAGCTAGAGCTTGCTCCTGGCCTCCCCTTGCCATTCTGAGGCCACCATGATGACCGCGGTTCTCGACTTCGTCATTTGCCCCGAAGCACGCTGGTCAGGGAGGTCCCTAACTGCGGGATTTGATCCATCTTCTCCGACCCTGACGCCGTTCGTCGACGTCAATCGTCGTCGTCTCCAACTGCACCTTGCTTCCTCGACCACTTCTCTGCATTCCTGGTGAGCTGACGGTCCTCTAGGACCTTACCCTTTTTTCTATCCGCCCCTGGATCGTTCTGGCCTCGAGCGCTGCCATGCTGTCTCCGCTTTGGTCACCACCGGCAAGGCTCCCGGCCGCCCCTAGACACCACACCACCCTAGTTAGGTTGCTCAAGTTCATGCGCTTCCGATCCACTAACATTCGCATCCACTGGCGCATCATAGCGCCGCCGCTAGATGGTCGCCGGCGACAGCCACCATCCACCGTGTCGACCAGACCAAGTCAAACCTGGTGTGGGTCTCGTTGCTGATGTGGTTTGCCAACGTGGCGACGGACCCACAAGTTCATCTCTGTGGCTAGGATCGTTCTGAGTGTAAAAATGATTAATCGTTCATGCCAACGTGGCACATCAACATGGCCCTAAGCCCCACATGTCTGTGACTTGGGTATATCCAGTCTGGGTGTAAAAAGTTTAGTGTGTGTTTAGGAAATAATTAAAACAATACAAATTTAAATAACAATATTCTAGAAATGAAATAAAATGATTAAATATTGTAAAATTGATATCTTTAGTTTTATAAACTAGAAAAATACATATAATATATGGAAATGTTTAGAAAAATAAAATCTACAACTTAAAACTATTATTAAATATTATTATGATAATTATTTAAATAACTATTATTTAATAAATACTTTATAAAGTTTTAATACTTTGATAATTAATATTTTAATAATGGTAAATGTTCAAAATCTAAATAAAATACCAAAAATCTTAGAAAAATAAGAATTTTACTCTAACATTATAATTATACATTATTACTTCACTTAACTAAATATTTATTATTTATTAAGTATTTTTAAAGTAATAAACCTTATTAAAATCATATCTTATTATTTATATATCACAAAAAGAAATGTAATATACCAAAGTGATCACAAAAATAATACCTACAAGTTAAAAATGTGATATTCCACTTTTGAGTTAAATAAAAAGTTAAACACTTTCATAAATTGAATTTAAACATGTTTCTTCAGTTAATAATTCCTAAAATGACAAATAAAATTTGTTAATATTTCCTAAATTAACAAAATAAATATAATAAATATTATTAATCTTAAATACTAATATTATGAAGTCAAAATGATTTAACACTATTTAAATACAATTTTATTAAATTATCTTTCAACCATAAGTATAAATTATTTTATAAGAGAATCCTTATCTAATATAAAATCTCCAAGAATAATTATAATAAGATAAAACCCATTCTTTATATTAACCACAAGTTTATAAACAAATCAAAACACTATAAGTGAGTTCATAAGCAGTGAATAATATTATTTACTTATTCATAAACTTTAACCACACCATTATAAGGAGATACATTCCTTTATACCATTATAATGTAAAGAAAACATTACCAACTAAAAATAACACCATTCTTAAGTAACTTTATAGAAAAATTATAAAGTGAACAAGGTATAAGTATAACAAGCATTTCACCTAAAGTCCATCTATGTATTTAAAGTTAACTTTAGTCTACAATACTTTAAATATAATACTAAAGACTTTATTATATGTTTTATAGTTAACTTTGGTCTGTTACAATTAAATTAAAAAGCATCTTAATACCAAACCAACCCAGTTAAAAACCAAGATAGATAAGTCTCAAATACTACTAATTTCATTATTCCAGTAAAGGCAATTATTTCTGACTTAAAGACTATAACTAGAAAGAACACCTCATAAGATTAACTTAAAAGCTTAAATGCTTCTGCCAAATTGAGTAAGATTTTCTTCAAAAGTTATTCGTTTTGCCACTTCAGGAAAACAAATAACAACTAATCACAATCACTTTACTTTATACTTTACTTGTATAATAAGATTGTTAATACTTAAATTCTGTATAAGTGACATTACTTGTAAAGTAAAACTTGAAGATAAACAATTAAGATGTAAGCAACCTTGAGTAGCATTCCATACTGTGTATTTTGTTGTTGTATAAATACATGTTGCTCCACACACTCACAAGCCTTAATAAGAAGCACATGTGTGAAACTTAATCTAAAAGGGCAACACATTCCAAGGAAACCCTTTCCAGTACCCAAACCCTAGACAACGTTATTCTCGGGATTCACGTTTATCAACTTGCATTACATTACTTATGCATAAAAGTATCTTGCTTCTTTAAACATTAGTCCTTACCGGACCAATGATGCAGATTTCAGTTATTGGATCTTTTATATTGTCTCGAAGACCGTGAGCGCATAATATTGCAATCACAAAAGGCAAGTTCACACTTGCTCATGTCCTTTGATTATTTTCTGTAAAGTATTTTACAAATCCAATATTGTCATCACCTGCATTTGAAAAAGGTCAGAAAACACTATTTTCATAATAATGTGATTATAGGTTATTTACCATGAGGTAAGAACCTACTATAATAGTTCCGGTGGTAAAGGAACATATTACCTAGGACTTAACAACCACTGTCGCCAGTGATTCTTGCGCCGTATATTACGCGTTGACCATGAGATTTGGAATGGGACAAAGAAGTCAGCTGTATCTTTTCCCTCTCGCATGGAGCTGGATGTGCGGGTCGTGGCTGTTATCACTCGTAGCGTGCATATTATTTATGGTAATTCGTAGAGGATATGCAGCATATGGGTGGGAGCCCTCAACATCCCACGATAGTTTCGGCATCTGAACGGTCTGTAACCATTGCCGTAATTCAAAAGGTGGGCATGGTGTACACCAAGGAGACATGCGGGGTCGCGGAGAAGGCAGTGATTGGCTTGGATCTTAGGTTGGGCCTCAAATCAAGAAAGTTTGAACGGGGACATACTCCCAGTCGTGCAACAAAACCTAAGGTCTCTTATGGGTAAAGTGACGCACCTCTGCAGAGTGTAAGAACTATAACTTGTTACTCCCTGTTCCGGGAAGGAGCTGCGAACGCAGTGGGAGAGGAACCCCATGAAGGTTCTGGTAAACCCGTGAAGGCAGACGGACATAGTTTTTCAGAATAAAAGCAAGCTTTGATGAAATGTTTACGAAAACTTGCATTGCCTACGACCTATGGTCTGTGGCTGTAGATATAGTGCATCAAACACTCCTTTTCTAGTGAACTTGTTGAGTACGCTCGTACTCAAAGTATCTTCTTAATCCTTGCTAGGTTCTAAAGCCAGTACAGACGACGTCTACATCAAGTTATGCTCCAGGAATCATCATCAAAAGCTAAAGCTCTTCAATGGAGTCAAGAAATTCAACATACACATCAACCCAAGTGAAGACTAAGTTGCTGATTAGATAAGAATAGAATTTCTAACCATAGAACCTACTTCTGTAGAGTATTGCAATAGCAGCAATGCAAGCCAGTAGTTCAGCTATTAGTTTTATAAGTATGGTAGCTATGAGTTATTTATTCTTGATTCTTCTTCGTAAGAAGTTTCTTTCTCTCTCTTTAACCTAGAGTGTTCTCTGGATCTTGTGTAAAGAGTTGAGTTGTAACATATAGTCATGTCTTGGACCTGCTATGTTTATGTTGTACTACCCTGAGGGATGTAATACTAGTGAACGGTGTTTCATTGGTGTTATGTCAACGACTATAGTGTACTACATCATGCAGTGGTATGCTGGATCACCGCACTGAGCCTCGTTGAACTTGTAGTGGATCTCTGATGGGGTGGCCTAGTATTTTGAAAAATAGGGTACTACCAGTTTAAAACTTTCATTTGTTGGTTGCTTCACAAAACATCCTATTTTTGACACCCGGAAAATGGAAAATGTGTTATACGAAAGTATATGTAATGTTTTTATATTTTATTCAACAAAATATGTAATATTTGAGTTTAGATAGTTAGATCTTATTGTTTGCAAATTTTGATATACTATATGTATTTTTCTGAATTAAAATGATTTAGTTATGATTTTCTAGGATTAAGGTGGCAAAAAGGAAAAATAGCTACGTAGGTGTGAAACCTAGATCGATGGCTAAGCTGTCGGCATAGACTTAACGGTGACGCCGTCGCATCTCCGTCACACGCCGACGGCTACCTCGGTCTATCCCATCCTACACCGACGACAAACCTGGACCGATGACAAGTTTGCTCGGTTGTCTGCCTCGGGGGCTACGCCAATGGCCCTGACACATAGCCGCTGGCCTCTTCCTCTTCTCCCGTACTGTCCGCACATGATTCCCCAACTTCCTCCCTCCCCAACTAACAGACAAAAGACACCAGGGTGTACTTGTGTCTTACTTTTTGCAAAGTAATTAATAACCGCACTTAACTTTTATTGCCTTGCTTATAGGACAAAATATCAAAACTTGTACTCCCTCCGTCGGTTTAAAGGACACAATTTGTAATTGGGCCTTAGGTGTCATTTAATTAGTTCATTTAATAGTATGAAGTAGAACATGCATGAAGAGAAAAAGAGTTAGAAAAGCGTTCACATTTATTCACACATGTACATGCAAGCAATTTATTCTTTTCACACAGAAGTAATTACAGAGATTAAATACTTTTGTGTCTAAGTATTTTGGGATTGTATGGTTTGTAGTAAATTGTATCCTTTAAATCGGGACGGAGGGAGTAGCAACTTGAATCTTTACTATTAAAAATAAGTTGGTGTTGGTACGTCCACTTTGATATCAAACATCCACTTTGACATCAAATATTGAAACAATCTAGACCGTTCGATTTTTTAGGAAGTATATTATGTACCATCAATTAGGAGATATGCTAATCATCTGTTTCCCCTAAAATTACTTCCGTGGGACAAGAGAAAAAAGGAAACAATAGTAACCCCCGATTGGTTACCGTTCTTAAATTTTGAAACAAATCGAATCAATTATTAACCGAAGATCGTTTTCATGCTATTATTAGTTTTGAAAAGAAATCTAACATTAACTCGCGGGGTGTATTCCCAGCTGTATCCATGGAGGCGCATGCAACAAGTCCAAATGTAAGCGAGGCGCCAATGCCTCAGATATTTAACAGGCGACCTTGGCCATAAAAAAATTGACTGAAAGATTGTTTTTTCGGACACCAATATTTTCACACAATTCAATTTTATGAGCACATAAGTTTTCTTTTCTATGAGCGAGGCGTGCAACAGAATAAAAAGGAGAGGTTGTATCTCCCACTTGGCATTCTCTTCATCATCTCTGGTGAGACCACATAAATACATCACCAGCGGAACTGGTGGATTTTCTTCTGCGGATGACTAACCGGAACTCAATCCGAGAAGGGGAAGAATATGTATCCAATCTTAATTAAGATTATGACTAGGTAGTTCTAGAGCAAGTTCGACAATCACGCCTCGCCTTAAACTCATAGACTGAATTGGTCCACGTCCACGTTCCCAGCTCGGCCGGCATGACCTCAGAGACATACAATAGAACTTGGGGTCTATCCGCAAGTTTGCATAAAGAGAATGAATCTTCGATTTTTTATTAATACATAGTATTTACTCAAAAAGAGAATCTTAATTTTTTATTAAGACATATTTACGAAAAAGTGAATCTTTAAATTTTCATCAAGACATATATTCGTATGTTTCATAGACTTCCCCTAATGACATAGTCACAAGGACCACGCAGGTTCATGGTATGGCCTAGGGCCCTTCACCATCGAAGGCTGAGTAGATGATATGCACAATTTAACGCATAACCTAAGTAGATCAGATCAGATGAAAATAATAGCAGGTTGACAATGTAAGGTGTGGTAGATATATAATAGAAACAAATTAGATCAGATCTTATTGTACAAACACGATATTAGATTCGATCCAGACTATAGACAGGTTTGATTTTGATCAATTTTATCATTAAATAGACAAAATACCCTTCATAAGCTTTTTTTTGAATCAATGAACGTATATAAAACCATTATACTCCATAACTAAAATCTCCAAGGTGTAGCTACTTACAATTATACGAGCAAGCTAAGATAAAACAAAAAAAACCTCTTTAATGAAATTTCTTAATGGTGCCCAACAGAAAACAGAAAAAACCACACAAGAGTGTGTACCTACAATAATCACGTATGAAAAAGACTGAGTTTGGGCAAGAAGGTGGAACCTTAATGTTCTTATAATACTACAAGCTGTCTTTTTTACACACATGAGTATTCACATTCATTACATATCACATCATATATGTTCATATATGTTGCGAGTAAACAAAAGGCCGTAGCAGCGCACGGGTATTCAGCTAGTTCTAGTAAAGGTAGACATTAAAAGTGCGTGCATGCATAGGGTTCCAGTCTTGAAGAAGAATTCTAGTAGAATACTAGTATATGCTTGCATGTGGGCATATGATTCCCTCTATGACCGCGACGCGCGCAGGTGCTCAGCCCGACAGCGCACTAGCTAAACCCTCCAATAAATAGGCCCTGAAGCAGCCCAGCTTGATAGCTATACCAAGGCGAACCTGCAAGTCGAGCCATCAGCGTCGACTGATTCACTCAGTCATGGCGATGGCATACATCCGAGTCCTAGCAATAAGCATCCTCCTCTTGCTTGCTTCCATAAACCTGCCCAAGGTCACGGCGGCGGCCGTGTCAGAGGAAGCACCAGGGTCTGGCAGCTACCAGTTCGAGCTCATCCACGTCGACGCAAATGGCAACTTTAGCAGAGAGCAGCTCATCCGCCGCGCCCTGAACAAGGCCCGCATGAGAGGGGCGATGCTATCAGCAGCCGAGCACAAGGAAGGGGACGGGGACCGGGACCGGGACGACACCAACTCTGGTGCCGTTTCCGGGTCGTTCTCGGTCCCGGTCCAGTATAGCCCCTACACTTACATCATGGAACTCAAGATGGGTAGCACGACCATGCGGGCTGTGGCCGACACCGGCAGCGACATTATCTGGACGAACCAGCACATGGATTGCATTGGCAACCCTTCCTTCACCCCCACAAACGAGTCATGCGCCAAGGCCTGTCTCGATGAGAAGAAGCAGTGCATCACCTGCATGATCAACCAGACGTACGGCGGCGGCAAGAAGATGAAAGGGTTTTTGGGCACGGAGACGTTGGCTTTGCCCACCGGCAACGGCGCCGCTACCAAGGATGTCGCCCTGGTGTGCGCCATCGAGTGGAGCCCGGAGATGCTGCCCGAGGACGGCCAGGGGGTCGTGGGGCTCGGCCGGGGGCCCATGTCACTGGTGAAGCAGCTCCGGGTCACCCAATTCTCCTACTGCCTCAGAGACCCACTTGATGCGGCACTGAGAAGCCCGCTCTGGTTCGGCGGCAACGCCCAGTCTGCTGCCGGCGGCAAGGACGGCTGGCGGACAACGGCGCTGGTCGAGATCTCGACGGAGCGCAGCCAGCTGCCTGTGTGGGCCGAGAACGACTACTACGTGCAGCTGGACGAGATCTGCATAAATGACGAGTGCAGCGGGCCGTTCAAACAGGAGGACTTCAAGCTTAAATCAAGCCATGGTGACGGCGACAAGGGGCTGATGCTCGTGGATTCGGGCTGCACCTACACGCATCTCGACACCAAAATCTTCGACGCGCTCAAGAGCGTCTTGTATCGGGCGCTGGGTGTCACCGTCGTCGAGAAGGATGGAATGAACTGCTTCAAGGCTCCCCGGTCTGGTGGTAAGCCAGATCTGGTGCTCAAGTTCCCCAAAGCCGACATGAGCGTGCCCTGGGCAAGCTATGTGGAAGAGGGGGAGCAGGATTTCTGCCTATACATTCTGGAAGGCCGGTGGTCCATCCTGGGGAACTTCCAACAGCACAACGTATCGATGCTATATGACCTGGACAAGAAGGAGCTGTCATTTAAGAGGGTCGAGGAATGCAGCAGCCTCACTAAGTAGCTAGGCAAGCTGCTCTCAAGCATCCGATCCGGCCTATATGTATACTACTCGATCGTCCCATCCTACGTACGCAAAGGTATAGTAGTATGAATAAAGCATATCATGTAATGCTATCTGTCAGCGAGAAATGACCGAGACTACTTGTACACTTGCCTAGAGCCATCTTATTATTATTATTATTATTATTATTATTATTATTATTATTATTATTATTATTATTATTATTATTATTATTATTATTATTAGCATAGTGGCCCTCGCAAATGCGAGGGCATCATCTGTAGTGTGTTGATAATATTTCGAAATATATATCTGTGAATTCATGTGGTGAGACTGAATAATACAGGTATACAAAAACCATAAATTAATGAATATACCTGTCATTTTGATGAATAATATGAATACAGTAAGACATATTGTGATGTTAGATCATATACTCAAATTAGGGCAATGAATTGTAAGTAAAATTGTTTATACATATGTTAAAGAATTGGGTGAAGTGTCTGTCAGATTAGTGTTTTAGTGTTTTGCTTCATCCTTCGACTTTCTAGCCCGATTTTATTGTTTCATCAAATGGGTTCCTAATATAGAATAAATGCGGATATGTGAACAAATAAGAAGATATAGGCTTAAATGAAAATATCATGATCAAGCCAAAAGAAAAATCTTTATCAATATTTTCATGGTGCATATAGAACCATTTGAATATTTAGATGTACTTTTTATGTTTATAAGATAACACATTGGTTAATAAAGCGAAAAATACAAAAATATTTCCCTCTTGACATTGAAGACACTAAAAGTATTGTATTGTTGAGATCTTATTATTATCACTAGCAGAATGCCCGTGCGTTGCAACGGGTCCAATTTAGATGTTGTATTCGCTACGCCCATTAATTCGTCGAAATAGAGATCATATTAAACGATTCCTTTGTCAGCTAGACAACCATAGCTGTTATTTTATCCTCAACCGAAAACACAACAAGACCAATTTTGAAAATCAGCTACGGTATTACGACAGACACAGAATATAGCTGGAGATGTGTACTACAGTTTTAACATGATAACTCAGGTGTCAGCAAGCTTCAACTCAAGACCAAAAAACAAAGAAACAATCATGTTCTTCTATTCTTGTAAAGCAGTATCTATTATCCTCTTCACACAAGTTTGCAATATGTTATGCTGGCTATCTATTGTAAATGTACAAAATATACGCTCTAGGTTCCCTTTTTCCCATCTGCAGTGTCTGAACACAACGAAATCAGAAATTGCAAAGGTTCAGAGATTGGGGAAGCAAACATACATCCAAATCCGGCAAAATATTTCCAAAGGAAATTGTGCAACTCATCGAACCGACTGAATTGCATTCAAGGATTCCAGTATTGTTGATCCAATTCAACAGTAAGAGTAAAGATGGATTCTCCTCACTGAGGTCTCCTACAAGGACGATATAAATACATAGCTATATTCATCAGGAAGGTTTGGCTATCAGGGAAATCGCCTCCTGAAGTCCCCGCTCCTCCTCTTCACCACAAATACGGTCGGGGGAGCACCATCTCCGGCGGAGCGGCGGCTTCCGAGGTGACGGAGTAGGCCTCCGCCTCGGGTAGAAGGGGTCAGATGCGGCCCTACTCCTCCTGAGGCGGCGCAGCTCGCGGGGATCGACAGGTGGAGGCGGGATTCGGACTTGGGGAACAAGGGATAAGCTGAGGACCTCCTTCTAGGCGGCGGACATAGGCACGACGGCGAGGGAGGCAGGAGATGGGAACGGAGGCCATGGCGCTCGGGAGCAGCGTGGAGGCGTGATGTTGTTGGGAGGGAGGCGCGAGCGGCGACGCACGCGACGATAGAATCGAGATCGGGAATCGTGCTGGTGTTGGGAGTGTGGAGGGCGACCACTGGCCGGTGATGGACGGGGGCGGCGCAAGTCGGGGGCGGCGGCGCAGACGTAGCTAGGGGCTCTCCATTGATACGAGCCTCCTTTGCTCGGGTAATAGAAAAGAGCTTATCCACTTGGCGGCTCACTGCTTGTAATATGTTCGAAAAGCTAGGGGCAAAAGCGTCTTTTTAAGTCAGACAAAAAATTTCCGAGAGAGGACGAACGGTCCCAATCTTTTTAATACTATAGATTATGTTGTTCATTTAAAATGGAATGACCACTACTGGAAAAACCATCTTCGGTTCGATGTGAACAAGGCCAGCAGTCCCGGCCTGGCACAGCCCGCGACTAGTGGGAGCACTAGTTCCGGGCCGTGAGGCTCTAACGGCTAGAAACGGCCGTAGTCACTAGTCCCGGGCCGGACCAGGTCATTAGTCCCGGTCCGTAATACGGTCCGGGACTAATAAACTGGAGCAGGCCAGCTGGTCCTTTCGTGGACTATTAGTCCCGGGTCGTATCACGGCCCGGGACTAGTTGTCCACCACTATATATTCTGCCTCCTGTCCTGCTGCCCTAAAGCATATGGTGGCCATTTTTCTCAAAGAAGCAAGAGAGTTCATGCATTTTTTTCTCAAGATTTGTCAAGATTTAGTTTGCAACATTTAAATCCAAAGCTTTAAAAGGTTAGAACTTCATTCTTTCATCTCTTATTGCTACTTTAGCTCTATAATGCTCTAGAAGTATAGAGATATGGATCAATGCATGCATATGCCCTAGAAGTAGCTAGAAGGATTTTGATATATATGTGTAACAAATTTTGATTAGGCACATAGTTACTGAAAATTGAAATATTTAATTTTAGAGTTTCAGAGCTTAGAATGGAATAAGGTTTTCATTGATAGAACAATAATAAAAAACTCCACATTTATCATGTTGATTGTTTTCTCCAATTAACAAATTGGTGCATGTAAATTTTTCAAAATTCAAAATTAATGCTCTAGAAGCTCTCAATATAATTTGTAATAATTTTATCATGTCGTGTAATGGTTTTTGATATACGTTTACTATAATGCAGATGGTCCGGGAATGGATGTACGGTACTGACCGACGCTCTGGCGAGTTCATTAATGGCATGCATGAATTCATCCGTGTTGCTAATGCAAACAAGTGCAATGGTTTTATATTCTGTCCATGTAATGGATGTAGGAATCAGAAGGATTACTCTGACTCAAAAATCCTTCACAGCCACCTGTTGAAGTCCGGATTCATGCCCAGTTATAATTGTTGGACCAAGCACGGAGAGAGAGGGGTTATAATGAAAGACAATAAAGAAGAGGAGGAAGATGACAACTATCATGGTTTCCCTGAGTACGGAGATACTTCCATGGGGGATGTTGAAGGGGAGGATGAAGAAGAGACACATGATGAACCCGCTGATGATCTTGGTCGGACCATTACCGATGCACGAAGATATTGTGAAACTGAAAAGGATAGGGAAAAGTTCAATCACATGTTAGAGGATCACAAAAAGTTGTTGTACCCAAATTGCGAAAATGGTCTAAAAAAGCTGGACAGCACACTGGAATTGCTGCGATGGAAGGCTGAGTGTGTTATACCTGACTCCTCATTTAAAAAGTTGCTGAAAATAATGAAGAATATGCTTTCAAAAGATAACATATTGCCCACCAGTACGTACGAAGCAAAGAAGGTTGTCTGCCCTCTAGGTTTAGAGCTTCATAAGATACATGCATGCCCTAATGAATGCATCCTCTACCGCGGTGAGGAGTATGAGAATTTGGATGCATGCCCGATATGGACTTCACTTCGGTATAAGATTAGACGAGATGACCCTGGTGACGTTAAGGGCGAGTCCCCCGAAATAGGGTTCCTGCCAAGGTGATGTGGTATGCTCCTATAATACCACGGTTGAAACGCTTATTCAGAAACAAAGAGCACACCAAGTTGTTGCGATGGCATAAAGAGGAACATAAGTCAGACGGAAGGCCTTACGAAACTAGGAAATGTCAAGCGCAACATCATTCTATGGAATAAGAAGTATATCAAGTTTCCAGGCTCGGCGCCAAGGCCACCGACTCCGAGGAATCCAAGTCCACCCCACATCGAATATTGTCAACCTCCAAGTCCACCCCAACCCGATTATTGCCAACCTCCAAGTCCACCCCGCCCCGCAGACAATCGCCGCAGCAGGAGTACATCAACTCGATCTCCGCCTCCACGCAATACTCGATCTCCGCCTCCGCCTCTGTGCAATACTACTACCTCGTCGAAGAAACGGAAGTTCGACGGTCCCCCGCGCCCCACATCGAAGAAAGGTCAAACGGCGAAGATAGTCGACATCCCGCTGGCTCTTCCAAAGAGACCTTATGACAAGACCGATGATGAAACTAACGTGGATGTGGCTGCCCAAGTTAAGGCGCATTTTGCACCCAAAAAGCCTGAGCCAAAGCCGGTATATAATGAAAAAACCAAAAAGTGGGCTAAGTACTTTCTTGAGCAACCATCCCAGATATCGATGAATCTGGAATCAGACTATGACCGGGAGATTATTAAGCAAGCACAGAAAAAAAATCACAAGTGCAAAAAGCGGGAAGCAAGTTGCCCAGCTCGGAGCACAGAAGAATCAATCGATCGCCCCGCTCAAAGTCATTTCAGACCTCGACAAGGCCTTCCGAGCTGAAATGGATATGTGATGCAAATAATGGACCCTAGAGCCCATAATAATGCTGCACTTATGGGAATCACTGTATCGCAGGCCAAAGCACTTGCTAACAAAGCAAATATGTCTCTTGATCAATATTTAGGCTATGAAGATACGCCAGTGGGTCAGATAGTACGGAAGTATGTCCAAGGGGAGCCTCTAGTCAATAATGAGGAGCTCGCGCGTCTATCTACACATATGCGAAATCTACACGAATGGTACATGTCGCAAGCAGAAAAAAAGCATCAGAAAGATTGGTTTCTGGTGGACGTTAGAAATGAGCATCACTTCAAACCATACTCGATACAGGTTCAAATGACCGAACCGTTTCAGTTATACAACCAGCACGCCCTCGACAAATCTATCATTGGTTGCTACTGTCTGTAAGTTATTTATTTCTATAATTAAGTTTGTAGCTCAGCTCGTTCATTGCATTTAATATATTATCCTAACTATATATCCTTTTGTATGATGATATTATATTCTGCAGAATGAAGATGCTTGAATGTAAAAGAGCTAGAAGATACGACGTTGGGTTCATTGACCCATATATCATTAATGAATATACGTTAAAGAATCACCCAAGGACGTGGAGGAAGACCTGTGCAGGTTCTTAACCGAGAATAATTTTGTTAAGGAAATACTATTTTCTTAGAACTTCAAGTGAGTGTTTATATCTTGTACACATTTTATTTTTGCTTACTGAATGAGATATGCATGTATGCTTATGTAAACGTCCGCATATTCCACTGGATCTTGATAAACATTCAAGTTGACAACTCCCTAGTTGAAGTCCACGACTCATTAAGTTGGGACCAAGAGCAGTGGAGCGACATGAAAGCAATGCTCCATAAGTAATTTCAATCATTATCACATTATATCGTCCTCTTTCATTCATTTCCTGATATCAAGTAACTAATAACTCCTTTGTTCATTTTCTTTGCCGAGCAGGTGTTGGACACGGTTCAGACAGAAAATACCAGGTCCATTCAAAGAGGAGTTAACTTATAAAATGCTGAAGAGTTTACAGCAGCCACCGGGAACTCATTTATGTGGATACTATGTCTGCGAGTACATCCGCGAGTTGACCAGTGAGCGGAAAGTTGACTCGCATTATATTTATGATTTGCGGGAGAAACTAGAGCCAGACCAGCGTATAAGAGCAATTCAAGAGGAGCTGGCGGGATTTATGATGAAGGAAGTCCTTGATGTACATGGAGAGCATTATGCGGATGACGTGGAACTCGATTTGCCTTAGTCATCTTCATGTAGCTGATATGATATATATATTCATCAATGACCATATAATTTCAAAATATTTCTTCCTTTTGATATGATTGATTATATGTATGCTTGCAAGGGATCAATTAATTATATAAATGCATCAACGTGTAGTGTGTATGTAGTAACGTATAATATGTATACTGAAATATATGTTTAAATTATAGTGAAACATAAAACAAAAAAGAAACGAAATGGCAAAAAAAGGAAATACATAATCTCTGCCGCGGCAGGAAACTTTTTAGTCGCGGGTGGTGTTACGGCCCGGGACTAGAGGGTTTCCGCTCCCTGTGGCGCTGAAACAACCATGTGGTTGTTATCAGTCGCGGGTCGTAGCGAGCCAGGACTAGAGGGGGGCGCTAGTCCCGTTTTCGCAGTCCCGGGCCCAAAACCGGGACTAGAGCCAGTTGCGGCCCGGGACCGGAGGCCCTTTTTCCACCAGTGGGCATTTTAGACATAGATATAATCTCCAAGACATAAACTGTTTAAATAAGTATTGTGTTATGTTTTGTCCCTGGATTGATATTATTCTATATCGGTCTTATTCACATATAGTCAAAATAGAAATTATACGCACGTGTTTTAGCACACTATTTTCTAGCGAAAGTATTATTGTTTTTGTCTATCTTGTGCTATTCCATCACATGTTAGCTACATATGTTTGTGTCATGAGGAGCGACTCCACTGGGCTTGGACAACATAGCATAATCAGGCATCAATTTTAATAGGGATTTCTATTTTCGTGCCCCTATTTCGTTAGTTGTACTCACTTTTCCCTAGCCGCTTAACTTTTCCTCACTTTTATATAGCTCCTTGTCCGAAACTCTCACATCGGTCTAAAACTCGCTCTCCGTCAGATCCCGTTAGTGGACCCTCGCTGTTACATGATGATAAGTGGGTCCGCATTCAGGTGGGTCCCGTAGTGGACCCTCGTCGTTACGTGCTGACAAGTAGGATCCCCCGTTATGTGCTAACAAGTGAGACCATATTCAGTCGGGTCCCGTAGTAGGACCCTCCATGTTGGACTGCGTGGGGCCGGCTTGTTGGGAACGCGTTTGGGGGATGTAATGTGGGACCATGTGGGGCGCGTTTGGTAGTTACGTGCGCCCTATCGCCTAAATTGGAAGATTTCTTTTTGTTATTTTTATGATTGGCCTTTTTAAGAGCGCCTTTCCCCTTTATATCGCTAACAATTGTTATTTTTTTTCAAAAAAGCAACGAATCTATAGCAGCTTCTCTCTTCATTCATGGTTCCTTTTGGCCCTCATATTTTCCTAATGTGGAAGCAAATCTAACCAGCACCATAAATATGTAGATAAATAGAGCAGATGTAGATAAAACAGCTAATAAAGAATCATATAGTATGATACTTAAACCAGGTTCGACAATTAGGATGCTCAGCAGCAGCAGCTTACAAGTTTAACACAAACAACCAAACAAAAGAAGCTGCTTTACAGCAGCAACAACATCAGCACTCCGCCTCCTCCCTCTGGCGTTTCCTCCACTTCCTGCTGCCCAGTCCCTTGACCTTGGGCGCCTTGGGCTTTATCGAGGGCATGTGACCCTCCTCGATGGCCACCTTCTGGAGGTTGCGGAGGTGAAAACCGAGCGCCTGGTGCTGGGCTCTGAAGGCGTTGACGTTCTTTGATAGGCCGTAGGTCTTCACGTCCTCGGCATGCCTCACGAGGGAGTTGAAGTAGGTGGCGAGGCCCCTGGTGCAGAAGAGGCACCTGTAGACGTCGCCCGCGAAGAAGGCGTTGAACTGGCTGGACTTCAACTTTGTAAGCACCAGATGAGTCTTGGTGTCCGTGGACTCGTCTTCGCTGCAGACGTCGCTGCTATCCACCTATTACAAAAAACAGTAGCGTGCAATAAGAACATGATTGAGATACTATGATTATCGGGATTGATTAATTGCATAAATTAACCGATTGATATCCCCTGATTATTTCTCAATCCCCAAATCTCAAACCAAATCGAATATTGATCTCAACTATAGAAAGGTGCTAGTACTGATCCCGACTATAGATTTGTGCTAGTACTGATCCCAACTATAGATCGGTGCTAGTACCGATCCTATCTAGGGGCATTCATCGAAATACACGATCTAACAAAAGGGGGTTAGCTACTGTCAAAATACCTAGCATCCAACGATTGAAAATATGAATAGCCGAGCCCTAATAACACATGATGTAGCATCCAATGATAGGTATGGGGGAAGAACAAAGGAAGGGGAGAAAATCCTAGTTACCTCCGACCATGGGTCGCCTAAACTGGTGTCAAAGGAGTTTTCGGCCTGATGTAATCGTTGTCCCCATAGGGGTCCCAGCCGTGCGGGATCCATACGTCTGCGTGAGTTTTTTTACATTGCTTTGGAACATCTTATTTAATTTAATTTAAGGCGGACTTAACGACTTACAAGTTCAGTTACCCGGATGTCATGTTTAATCTGTTACGTAATACAAAACTTTAATTAAATCATAGCCACTAATTATATATCTAATGGTTTAAATAATATAGATGATGTGGATCAACCTAATGGCTCGAAAAAAACATCCTTATATTTAATATAAGGTGGACTTAACGACTTGCACGATCGGTTACCCGGCTGTCATGTCTAATCTGTTACGTAATACAAAATTTTAATTAAATCATAGCCACTAATTATACATCTAATGGTTTAAATTATATAGATGATGTGGATTAACCTAATGCCTCAAAAATAATCCTTATATTACTTTTAGTATATAATAAATTATTATTATTATCATCCTGCCATCGAGTCTTTGAATATCGCCGGTTGACAGGTCTAGTAGGTATGTGCTTGTGCTTGATGTGAGGCAAACCGGCCGATCCGGTCCAAAGCAATAGACCTGCCCTCCAATATTAAGGGATTTAGATTGTATCATTCAAATTACCAGACACCAATACATCCAATATTATTATTTATTATCACTACTTTTTCGTGTCTGAATTGGGTAATTTGTGTGTTTTCTACCTTTCTTGGATGTGGTAGCTATTTCCTAGGCTCCCTCTACATAATTGAATCTTAATTCTCATTCACCCGTCATGTAGGCCCGTTGTAACACCCTCGCCTGATAAGGCTGAGTTCATGTGAATAGTATTAATTCCTGGATCGGTTCACTGGCACACATAGTACCGATAAATAAAAAATATAATTGTGCATCATAAATACGACAAATATGATCTAGAATTTATATTATATTATAGCGAAAATCAATTACAAGGTAGATCTCCATCCTTCAAATGTGTCACAGGCGAACAATTATTGAGTGAAGTCTCGCGACCTATGGACGATCACTCAGATACGATATAACCTGCAACATAAAACATAGTAGTCTCGAAGGGTCAATACATGGATTGTATGGCAAGCAGACTCAAATGGTTAACAACAGATCTATCAACTACATGCTTATTTGGCTAAGTGAAGTTCAGGCTTATTTGCATAAAGCAATAATTTTATCCAAACATTTGTATCAAAGTAGTTTTTTAATACAATAAATAGGACACTTTGGTTCACTCCGAGGTGCTCCTACCCAATTAAGTTCACCCAACAAGTTTTAAGTAATTGAAAAATTGGGATAAGTGAGACATATATCATAGCACCAATATCAGGTCGCTCAAATTGTCCATAACCGGGGACACGACTAAGCACTTAGATTTACAGCCTACAGGGGTTTGTACACTTTACCCATGTGACCTGGCCAACCCAGCTCGGATCACCACACTCATATTATGTGATGATAGGGAGAAGTCCAAGACGATACAATTCGCTAAGAGCTTCCCAAACCCATCCACGCACCTAGAGGGGGGGGTGAATAGGTGCTACTCAATTTTTAATTTTTTTCAGTTTTAGGCTTGACACAAAGTAAATTCTCTAGATATGGAACTACGAGAATTTACCTATATACAACCCTAGCTACTAAGCACGTAAAGAGAGGAGCGAGGGAACCGTAGTGGAGCACGCGGATAAACATGGATTTGTTTTACCATAGTTCCTTCCTTGTTAATGGAAGTACATCTGCGTTGGAGGGGTGGGCGGTTCTAAGACCACCACGCCATAATAGGCCTCACCCTATTCTCCGATGGATCTCGCCACGAAAGGCCTGATCCACCTTCTCCACTATTGGTACCCTTCGAGGCGGGAACCGGTGCCTTTACAACTCTAGCGGGGCACACATCCACAACCGAATTGGAAGCTCCAACAAGTTGTCACAAGAACAAGGATTATCAATATAATCAACACAAGGATATTGATATTTGCAAGAAATACTAGATCGAAGATTCTCCAAATGAATGGAGATGAGATGAAGCGCTTGATTACAGTTGGTGAAGATCGATCCCTCCTCCTTTGATTCCCCAAAGAACGGGGCCTTTGGGTGGATGAAGGAGGAGATCTCTTGGATGAAACTTGAGGAGCAGATCTGGTCTTTTTTGAATGAACCAAGAGTTCTGGCAGGAGGGAGATAGCTGGTTTAAATACACCCTGCACAGATATGGCTGTTGGTGAAGTTTGGGGGCGGATTATCTGCCCCCCACTAGGGACAGACTATCCACCCTGGGGGAAAATCTGCCCCCTGGACGAAAAGTCCGAGGGAAAATCCGCCCCACACAGTGGGTCACGCCGAGCTTGACTTGGTGAAAATGCTCGAGGGGGCGGATTATCCGCCCCCTCAAGGGGCACACTATCCGCCCCTGGGGAAAATCCGCCCCAGATACAGAAAGTCCGGGGGGAACTCTGCCCCCTCTCTAAGTGATACACCGCTGCAACCTTTGAGGCAGAACCTGGGGGGCTATCCGGCCCCTGGAGGGGCGGATTATCCGGCCTAGGCAAAAACTTCGGGGGATATTCCGCCCCCATTCTGAGGGTTGCGCCCTTGCACCCTTCTGAAATAGGGGAGGGCGGATAATCCGGCCCTGGTCCAAAACACTTTAAAATATCCTTTTCAAGTTAAGATCCGCACCACTGCAACACACATTAAAAGATCCTTGGTATTGTTATCTAACACACAAAACACTAGGGATCATGAAATGTTCTTTCTATCTCCCTCTTTTTGGTGTTAGATGACAATACTAGGATTTGCAATGAAACCTACTAACATCATCTTCAAGAAATGAAAGAGGCTCCCCCTAAATGTGTGCATATTAATAATTTCCATTTGAATACAAATGCACACACTAAAGAGCAAGCCAATTTCATAACATTGACAATTAAAACAAGGATGAGTTAGGAAACATAGGTCATACCACCGGGATGTGGAATAGCCAATGTGAACAAAGAGAATATTATGCCTCGAACACATCCCACCATATTGATGCAATCAATAGATAATTCCATAACTCCATATGACATCAACATAATTCCATACTCCATAGATAAATCCAGAATTCCATACGAGTAGTTCCACAAGATAAATCCAGAATTCCACACAAGTGCACAAATAGTACCACACGGCATAGTCTCATACAAACCAAGCACAGATAAGTTTAACGCTAAAAGGGAAGAAGCAAGCAAATGAAGAAAAACGAATGATAAAGAGGCAAATGCTTGCACCCGACCCATGCAAAAACAAGCAAATGAAGAAAACGAATGATAAAAAGGAAAATGCTTGCGCTTGACCCATGCAAATCCGAGACCTAATAGAACTACTTCTCCCCCTTTGGCATCGAAACGCCAAAAAGGAAGAAGAGCGATGCTAGCGCCCCCTTTGGCTCAAGGAGGGAAAAAGGCTTGGGTTTAGAGCAAAAAACTGAGATGGTACTACACAACCAAAATTGCGAGAACAAATCAACTAAAAGCCAAGATTGGGTGTGTTTTCCATAAGAACAAGAGATATGCAAGAAAATCCAAAAAGAGCCAAGAGAAACCAACTCTTCTCAAGGAAGAGGGCGGTGGCCGAAGCCACCATGTTGGAGTGCATGACATGAAACCGCGAAGATGTATCTTGAGTTCAAAACCAATGCTCATCAATGACCCACATATCACAAACTGATATTAAGGGAAATTATTTTTATTGCTTTCGGCATTATGGCGGGAGGGTTATCCCAATCAATTAGGACCACACTCCCCCTATGTCTATGCCCGCATCTAAACCAAATACATGAAGAAGTGTAAGTAAGTATGCAAGGGTAGTCAAGCCAAGCTCCTTGAATCTATGATATTTAGCTCATTCCTCGAATAACAAAATCTTGTTTCATCAAGAGGCTTCATGAAGATATAAGCAAGTTGGTTTTTCGTGATCACAAAATATAGTGCAATATCGCCACGAGTAACATGATCCCGAATAAAATGATTGTGAATCTCAATATGTTTTGTCCTTGTATGCTTCACCGGATTGTAAGCAATTTTAATAGCACTTTCATTGTCTCACAATTGACACCATATTCCTTTAAAGTTTGCCTCATCCATAATAATTGTGTACAAGCACTTGCAGCAGCAATATATTCAGCTTCGGTGGTTGAGACTGATATGCAATTTTGTTTCTTCGAAGACCAACACACTAGAGACCTGCCCAAGGATTGACATGCACCAGAAGTTGATTTTTGATCATCCTTGTCACCAGCCCAATATGAATCAGTGTAACCACATAGAGAGAAACTAGAGCCTTTGGGATACCATAAAACAAAATTTGGGGAATGAACCAAACATCTAAAGATTCTCTTGACCGCCACTAAGTGGCTTTCTTTAGGAGCGGCTTGGTACCTTCCACACACTCCTACACTCAATACGATATCGGGCCTAGATGCGCAAAGGTAAAGGAGAGAGCCGATCATGGATCGGTATACCTTTTGGTCCACGTATTTACCCTTTAGATTAAGCTCAATATGACATTTAGTTTGCATTGGAGTAGCAACGCCATTGAGATCCGTCATCTTGAACCTCTTGAGTATGTCTTGGATGTATTTAGCTTGATTAATGAAGGTTCCCTCTCTATGTTGCTTGATCTCAAATCCAAGAAAGAACCTTAATTCTACCATCATAGACATCTCAACCTGTCAGTCATAAGCTTTGAAAAATCATCATTAAAAGCTTGGTTAGTAGAGCCAAAAATAATATCGTCTACATATAGTTGGCATACAAAAAGCTCCCCATTAACCTTCTTAGTAAAAAGAGTGGGATCGATTTGCCCAACTTCGAATCCACGGTCTAACAAAATCTCTTTAAGGTGCCCGTACCGCGCACGTGAGGCTTGTTTAAGGCCATAGAGCGCCTTATCAAGTTTGTAAACATGGTTCGGAAATTTAGGATCCTCAAATCCTGGGGGTTGCTTGACGTATACCAACTCATGTAGTGGACCATTAAGAAAAGCACTCTTAACATCCATTTGCTATAATTTAAAATTATGATGAGTAGCATAAGAAAGAAGGATACATATGGACTCAAGACGATCCACAGGAGTATAGGTTTCACCGAAATCAATGCCTTCCACTTGAGATAATCCTTGAGCCACTAGCCTTACTTTATTCCTTACAACAATGCCATTTTTTTCTTGTTTGTTCTTGAAAATCCACTTGGTGCCAATAACATTGCGGCATTCTTTGGGTTTCTCTACGAGCTTCCAAACCTTGTTGCACTCGAAGTTATTTAGTTCTTCGTGCATTGCAACCACCCAATCGGGATCTTCAAGAGCATCAAAGACCTTCTTTTGTTCAACCATTGAAATGTGTGCTTCATGATCACAGAAGCTAGCAAGTTCTCTTCTAGTAGACACTCTTCATCTTAGATCGCCTACAACCTTGTCAAGAGTGTGGCCCCTTAACTCAAGGTTCTGATCAGCGCGAGCTTTGCGACGAGCCTCAATTTCCTTATTGTTTCTAGAAGGAGTTGATTCATCATTTGGATCCTTGTCTTGGCAACTAACTTGCCCTTGAATTGATCTGAGCTTAAAACAGTAGACTGTTGATGTACTGGTTCTTCATGGCCAGACAATCCGCCCCTGGGTGGGGACGGACTATCCGGCCTGGGTGATGCGGCCACAATTTCTTCTTCCCGAGTGTTCCTGCCAGAACTTGGAGTGCCAGGGCCGGACAATCCTCCCCTAGGGGCCGGAGAATCTGGCTTGGGATTTTCTGGACTTGCTTGTTGTTCTTGATTTCCCCTAGAGCGAGTTGGAGTGCCAGGGGCGGACAGTCCGCCCCTTGGATGGGGCGGATAGTCCGGCCTGGGACTACAACCTTGCCCAGAAGATAGATGATCTTCAGGAGGTTGTGGAGTTGGTGCAGAGGTTTCTCCAACAGTAGGGGCTTGTTGATCTTGTGTAGATGAGGGCTCCACTTGAGTGGAGCATTGTCCTTCCCGATCCTCCACAGGGGTTTCCTCAATGGGGCAGAATAATCCCACGCCCATTCTTCTTATGGCATCTTTGGGTATTTCAACATCTGCATCACAAACATCAACTTGCCCCACATGGGAGCTATCATTTTCATCGAATTCCACACTACAAGATTCTACAACAATTCCGAAGAGCTTGTTGTAGACTCTATAAGTGTGGGATTCGGCACTGTAACCAACAGAAATACCTTCTAAAGCCTTAGACTCAAATTTAGACAAGCGAACTCCTTTGATGATAAAGAAACACTTACAACCGAATACCCAGAAGTATGAAATGTTGGGCTTGTTACCGGTAAGTATTTCATACGGTGTTTTGTCCTAGATCTTGCGGAGGTAGACACGATTTGGTGAGTGACAAGCGGTAGATATGGCTTCAGCCCAAAAGTTGTAAGGAGATTTGAATTAGCCAACATTGATCTAGCGATATCCATCAAAGTGCGGTTCTTCCTCTCGGCTACACCATTTTGTTGAGGGGTGTACGCAGCGGAATATTGATGTCTTATCCCCTCTTCACTTAGAAATTCATTGAATGTGTAATTCTTGAACTCGGAGCCGTTGTCACTTCTTATTACCAATATGGGGAAATTTTGTTGACGCTGAACTTCATTGGCGAAATCAATGACAGTTTGTTGAGTCTCACTCTTTAGATTGAAGAAATAGACCCAAGTATATCTTGAGTAATCATGGACTATCACCAAGCAATATTTCTTCCCACCGAGGCTAGCATGAGATGGAGGACCAAATAAGTCCACATGAAGTAATTGCAAGATCCTCTTTGAGGAAACAATAGTTTTCCTCTTGTGGGGAGAGTCATGCATCTTGCCTTCAACACAAGCCCTGCAAACACAGTCTTTGGCAAAGGAAACATTGTCTTTTAGTCCAAGGATGTGGCCACCCTTGTGAAGACTTTGCAAAGTTCTCATATTGACATGGGCTAAACGGCGATGCCATAGCCAGCCCACGTCGGCCTTTCCGAATAAGCACATCGGACCCGAAGTGGTTTTCCCTGAAAAGTCCACCACATATAGGTCATTTTCGACGTACCCAAAGAAAGCGATCTTTAGAGACTTGCTCCACAAGATTACCACCAAATCATTGTTGTGGATATACCAAATGGGTATACCTACGGCATAGTCTCATACTGACAAGCCCGAGTGGCCCACAGTTGGTGGTTAGGACTATGGCATAACCGGGCGGCCCAGTTGCTGATAGACAAGGCGGAGGTCCAACAGTAATAAAGGAAGGCGACGTGCCACCGCCTGGAGCCTTGGAGGACAAGAAGACTAGTTAGTGTTAGTCTAGGACTCTGTAACCGTATCCGGATGGGACTCTCCTTGTAACCCTAGGTCCTGGCATCCTTATAAGACGGAATTTGGGAGCCTTTAGGGATGAACAATCTCATAGACAAGTGCATAGAACTACTCGCACACAGCGAACCCCTAATCCTGTAACTCGGCGTATTGCCATTATAGTGATTTATAGCAGGAGTAGGATCTCGCTACCGTCGTGAGGTCTGAACCTGGGTAAACTGTGTCAAGCCGACCTAAACGCTCTCCGTCTTCCCCCCACATCTCTAAACTCGCCGTTGGGATACCCCTATGGCGTACGTGTCGACAATATCACGACAGTTGGCGCCCACCGTAGGGCAAGAGGCGCTTACAGCACGGATCCGGACGGGATCCCTCGCTATCTTCGAAGGCGGACAAATCGTATCTCCATCGGCACTCCGGCTTCATCATCGCTCTTAAGAGTATGAAGATCTCGAGCGTATGGCCAAGTCGGTGGTGTCGCGGGATCTTTCATCGTCGTTCTTTCCGCTAGATCGCGTTCGACCGGCTCATCAGCCTCGGCGCATCCGGTTTGGCGTCGTCACAAGATCAATTTCGTCATCAGTAGGCTTTGCCGCGGATGACTTAAACCTTGTCTACTTTGGCGCGTTCAACTGAGAATTGCCGGGTAGATCAATCTAAAACGGAAGTCATATGTGCTGAGCATAATCTTCAAAGGATTATCTCCACTTTTCCCTGTTTAGTAAAGCTGCCGGGAGTACCGCAGGATCAGGCATCTCAGACAGATTCACAAGCATCAATCATTCACGTCTTGATTTGCCCGCTCCTGAGGCGGCAAGATTTTCAATTGCGTACATGAATCCTTTGACTAAAAGGTCACGGTAATGCATATTGAATTAATCAAAGCAATGACGACTCCACTTTTCTCAAAAGAGCGACGCCGACTTTACGACTCAGTCTCATGGCCGGCTTCCCGTCGCTATGGCAGATATTGTCATAGCCGGTTTCATTATTGCTTCATCTGCCACGGACAACTGTGCGACGGATGATGGACTAGTTTTTCATGTCCAGCTTCGTCTTCGCCGACTTCACTTAAAACAGCTAAGTGTCTATTTATTTATTATTTTTATTATTTATGATTAAGTATTAAGATTGGTTCACTCATATTCTGAGTCTTTTACCGTTTTTGTTTTGGTCATACCTTTTTTCACGATTTGCATGCGCTCGTGAGTATAAAATTTTTACTGGCTTGCCGTTTAAGTCCCCAGTGCCCTGTAAAAAACGTGCCTTCGGGCGTTAGCTTAAGTTTTCTGGATACACGTTTTTGTTGTTTTTTATGTGGATTCCGGAGTAGTGATTTTTTGGCACTCAAAGCCGGCGTTTTGGCCTTAGGTTCTGGACGGTGCCATTAGGCATCATCACTTAAGGACATGGTTCTGTGCTACGAGTCTTCCGTCTCATGAAAGGTCAAACATAAAAACGAGAATAATGGATAAGCCAGCACTTTCTTAAACAAAATTTTACATAAACTGTTCAAATTAGTTGAGTTTTTCCCTCCTAAACAGTTTTATGTTGTTCAACTGCTGCTTTGTTTCATCTTTAAAGCATTTGTTTAAAGGCCATGTTTGTTTCGCCTTACATTTGTTTATTGGACACTATCAAAGGAACAATTTAATACAATTGTCTGTTTTATGTTTATGTTTCAGGTACATAACGCTTGGACATTGCTGCGTTCCTCAGATTAAGGTGTTTCAAGCTGGATTTTCACTAGGCTTGACACCCAGGGGGCTGCAATTGTAATTGTTGACCAAGACTAGAGCCGCCTTTGAGGATGTTGGATCGACGCTTGGGGGCTTGACATCTCTAAATTTAAGAGCTTTGTCCCGCCTTGTCGTCCAAGCCGGAACAAACCTCGGGGGCTACAGTACCTTGATCTCCAATATATGGTGAAAGTTATCTTTGAGCATCAAGCCGGAAAATTCAAGTGAATTCCACCTTGACACTCGGGGGATACACCGATGCTGAATTTTTGTGAAGTTCTCTCTAGAGTATCAAGCCGAAATAATTCCGACTTGGCACTCGGGGGCTATGCTATTCACATTTTCTCTAAAGCTACTCTAAGAGCACCAAGACGAATTTCTTTTGAAACTCCGACTTGGCGCTCAGGGCTACAATCGTTTGATGTACAATTATGCATGTCCTTTTGAAAATCAAGCCGTCTTCATCATGGAAGTCGACTCAATGCTCAGGGGCTACATATGGTTATGTCAAGAAACTTTCAAGACGATGAAAAATCCGGCCAGAGAAACCCGGGGGCTCGACATCAACTTTGCCTTCATGGAAGTATCACTGGGTTACACGGCTCGATGGCCTAAATGTCCGTGATATGAGAGGCTCTAAGACCTTAATTCGGCAAGCTCTTACGTATGTTGGCTAAGTCGGCAATTTGGCAGCTTTTACAACCGTGGCCCAGTAGCCGTGATTTTTTCCAGCTTACATGTCGTCATGCATGGATGATGATATTGAGAACGTTCCTAGAGGTTGGAAGAATCACAAACGATTCGTTAGAGGGTTCTCCGCCTTGGATTCGTTCGCAGAAGCATACAAGCAAACTCTCTGGCTAGGCTTAATCGGATGAGAATATGATATGGGAGCTCTCCAAGATTCTTCGCGAAGCATGCCTACAAGTTGAAGACGGCGTGATACTTACGCTCAAAGCTAGAGGAGGAACGCGGGGATCTTGAAGAACTCCGGGGGCTACTGTTGTGGATATACCAAATGGGTATACCTACGACATAGTCTCATACCGACAAGCCCAGGTGGCCCATAGTTGGTGGTTAGGCCTATGGCATAACCGGGTGGCACAGTTGGTGATAGACAAGACGGAGGTCCAGCAGGAATAAAGGAAGGCGACGTGCCACCGCCTTAGATGGAAGCCGGAGCCTTGGAGGACAAGAAGACTAGTTAGTGTTAGTCTAGGACTCTGTAACCGTATCCGGCTGGGACTCCTTGTAACCCTAGGTCCTGGCGTCCTTATAAGCCGGACTATGGGAGCCTTTATGGCAGAACAATCTCATAGACAAGTGCATAGCACTACTCGCAACCCCCAATCCTGTAACTCGGCGTATTGCCATTATAATGATTTATAGCAGGAGTAGGATCTCGCCACCGTCGTGAGGTCTGAACCTGGGTAAACTATGTCAAGCCGACCCGGACGCTCTCCGTCTTCCTCCCACGTCTCTAAACTCGCCGTTGGGATACCCCTATGGCGTACGTGTCGACAATACCACGACAATCACCATCAATGAAAACAGCAAAGCCCATCTTACCAAGGGCACGAACAGAAAGTAAATTATAACCGAGGGTCTTAACAAGCATGACGTCCACGAGAGAGATATCATGGGAGACCACAACCTTGCCAAGACCCAATACCTCAGATTTAGACTTATCACCATAGGAGACTGTAATATGATCATGATTGGGTCGCTTTTCTGTGATGATTTCTTTGCTTCCGGTCATATGATGAGTGCACCCACTGTACAACACCCATTTAGACCCATCGGAAGCATAGCCCTGCAAGAGAATTACTTCTTGGTTTTAGGTACCCATTTTTCAATGGGCCCTCTCATTATAGTAACAAGGGTCTTTGGAACCCAAATAGACCAAGAAACATATTCATCAAAAGGACAAACATAATAAGCATAGACATCACCATAGTAATCATAACAAAGTTCATAATTTGGACTGTGAGACCCTGCAAAACCAATATGGTCAGTTTTGTCTTTTGTGACATTCTTCTCAATGGTGTTTGTCTTTGCTTGTTCACTCTTGGTCTTCTTCTTCTTGGAATTGGTGACATATCCAAGTCCCTCTTTTGCAAGATTTGATCTTTGCTTGCCAATAATATCATCAAGTACACCCTTACCTTTGTGAGTGGTGTCATTGACAAGCTCATCTTCCACCTTAGAATTTTCCTTGTGAATATATGTCGATTTAGATATGCTAGGAACATCATACTTGGTCAATCAAATTTGGAGATGATCATGCGACTCATTGAGAATGGAGAATTCACTTTTTAAAGCCTTATGAGCGATGTCAAGTTTCTCCAATTCCTCGGAGAATCTAGCATGAGCAACCCCAAATTCAACCTTTTCTTTCTTTAGCTTCCTTGCTTTGGCTATTGCATTGTCACGTTCCTTAACAAGCTTTGTCACCATTTTTTCATGTGACTCATCAATAGACTCAAGCCTCTCTTCAAGAGAAACACGAGCCTCTTCCTCTTCTTCTAGAGAATTTTTTAAGGATGCAATTTCCATTGCATCCTCCCTTTCAATCCTGCCCTTCTCTTTAAGAAGCACTTCATTTTGGGCCAGCTGGTCCATAAGATCCTCAAAATGTACTTTGTGCTTACCTTGCAAGTTAGTGATAAAATAGTCCAAAGCAATAATTTCTTCTTTAACCTTAAGACTAGTAGGATCATCCATGTCAAACATAGCCTTAGGAAAAGAAGTGTTAGAAGATGATACCTCGGAACCGCTTGCCATGAGACAAGTAGCGTTCTTGTTGATGATGTTTTCGTTCAGAGAGTCAAAGAGAGATGTTGGTGTAGATGTGGTGATTATAGCAGCCACCTCTCAAGAGTTATCATCCTCATCTTTATCTTTGCTTCCCGAGGTATACTCCTCCTGAGCCACTAAGACTATCTTTGGTTGCTTCTTGAATGGAGCATTCTTCTTCACAAATTGCTTCTTTCGTACAGCCTTTGACTTATCTTTAAGAATGAGTCTTCCTCCATTATCTTCTCCACTTTGATAAGGACACTCAGCTACAAAGTGCAACCAGTCTCCACAATTGAAGCACGTTCTTAGCTTGGGACCGTTCTCCCTTCTTCCATTTGGTCCACTCTTGTGTTCTAGTTCAGATTTGGCTTTGGCTGGATCCTTCCAAAAGTTTCTAGCATAGAAAGCCATATATTGTCCATTAGCTCTTTTTACATCTTCGAGACAGTCCATATCTTCTATGTCGTTGTAACACCCTCAGAATCGACCCTATGCAAGTTTTAGCGGCTCTCGCCAAACCCGCATAGAAACGATTCAAAGGTGCCCACCAGACACTTTCGTGCGGGTGGAAAACAAAGTAATATCATTACACAATAGTCCTCGATGGAACCCACAGAACAGATATATACAACAGCGACTCCCTGAGTCAAGAATACAGATATACCATACAAATATCCAAATCACCTTGAAAACGATACAACGTCCGACTACGGACAAGATGCAAATGGGGCTAAGAGCCCTGAAGAATAACCAATGGCGTCCATAACCCTGCCCAGGCCAAGCCGGAAGGGTAACCCTGCTAACGACGTTGATCTCAAAACCTGCTTAAACAAAAGGGGTGCCGACAAAGGGCAAAGGAGAAAGAGAGCGGTCAGTACTGAGGCCAGTACATGGCGAGACTAGAATTTGGCGGTCCTCGCCTACATAGGTATGGTGGACTGAAGCGGCAGCGCAACATGCACTAGACAACCTATAGAGACTCGATACAATTGTCGGCTATCAGAGAGAGATAAGAAAGACCTATTCGAAACCAGCCTGATACTACCACCAAACATACCCATCCTGGTATTTCCCCGTCGAGACCAAAGTCAACCGAGGAACTCACACAGTTAGCAGTTTTATTCACTTTGTTATTGTGGCGGCAATTACTAGTCAGATATAGATAGCATGAGTCATCCTGATATAATAAGCAGTGGGCAGTTTTAATTATCCATTCCGTTGTAGTTGTAGTACTTACTAGTCAGATACATATAGCATGAGGCATCCCAAAACCCAGCAGTTGTTGGCACTTTTATTTAGCCATTCCGTTGTAGTTGCAATACTTACTAGTCAGATATAATGGTAACAGGCGACAATCCAAACCAGCAATTGTTGGCACTTTTATTTAGCCATTCCATTATAGTGAAGCTGATTACTAGTCATTATAAAGTCAAATTTAAAGCACTACTTTAGTTATAGTTGTCTATGATCGAGATACTATGCTCCAAGTCGTCCATAACCGCGGACACGGCTTTCAGAAAGTTTTACCCTGCAGGGGACACGGCTCCAAGTCGTCCATAACCGAGGAACACACGCACGATCAACCTCGAGAAAAACCAAATGAAACCCAACGAGGCATCACGACAGAGCAATTGCAAGATTCATATAAATTTCAGGGGGCCACCCCACCAAGCTACCCGCGACGAAGTTGGCCAGCTCTGAGACGGACCCAGAGGTTTGTGCCAATGGCTATAAACGACTGGGAACCCAAAAGTGTGACTGGGCTTGTCGATACCGCGAAAACATTCCACATTTGTTCCTAAACAGTACAGGCGCTCCACGCGTAATCGTAAATAAAGCAGTAAAGCATGGCATAAGTACAGGATAGTAATAAAGCCCCAAACTACTTTGTGGCCCCAAGAAATAAATATGACTCAAGCTCTGGCAAGGGGGATTCATGGTCCCACATGCAGATAGTGCGAATATTTAAAGAACAGGTATCAAGTATTCGGGGTCCTACGGGACACAAGTGGACGGTTAAAAACCAAATAACATCTATTGTCCACCTGTGCCTCTTAATTATTTACCTACTTCAATTTTAATTATTAAACGATAACTAAAGCCATGATCATCTCCAACATAAAGCATAAGACATTTCTCCAACAACTGTGGTTCTTGACAACACGCAACAACACTTGAGCAAGCGACTACGACTCGCAAGTCCAACTATCTACCAAACAACAGGTAATAGGATGTGTCCAAGGCAATATAAGGCTGCAAGGGATACCACGGGTACGAAAACTAGAGCATCGCAACACAGATAGCAGTAGATCAACAGGAGAAAGTAAAGACTATAAATGTAAAATAGGTAGAAAGGGGGAGAATTGCTCGCCTGAAAAAAATATTGTCGAAGTTTCATCCGAAGATCGGGTCGACACTCGCATCAACTCATCGGCCTAATCCGGAAAGAAGCAAACACTAAAAGGAACAAGCGATGCAGCAATTACAACTAATATGGAAGAATCGGCATGATCATGATATGATGCATGACATAAAAACAATGATGTGACTTCGCAAAATTACTTAGAATGAAAATCCCTTCAATTGTTATAACGTTCAAGTTATTTTTTATCCATCAAAATGAAATGTTATTAGCATGATAAACATGGCTTAAGATGGGCTAAACATATTTAAATGGAATAGAGAGAATATTTATTTAATGTCATCCACATCCCAACTTAGCTTATTATGTGAAATTAACCGAACTTGTAAAATAAACATGAAATAAAATGCATGCATATGGCATGAACAGGTTCAGTGCATATTTCTGATAAATTATTGTATGTAACACATTTTAAATAAAACAATAGATTACTAAATACAAAGTAAATAGAGAGGACGAAGCTGGGATTTAATATGCCCTCGCTAGGATTTGAGCTCTAATCTTTCTGGTGAAGGAGCAAGAGATTGGCCACAAGGGTAACCTGTGTGGATGGTTTTAATTCAAAACAGAGGTTGGATTTGTAAGAGAAAAATAGCTAGAATTTATTGATGAGATGGTGAGGATTTTATCCGGGAGTTTTCGCTGAAGCTGATATGAGTTCATCTACTAAATAGGATGCATACATAAATTACATATATTGTGGCGGAAGACGAGCAGGTGAATCAAAAGAGGCAGAACAAAACTAGCTAGCTGATTTGAGCTTACACATGTGATGAAGTATGTATGTGCATGTGTGGTAGGTGTAGAAAAGAACACAAGTATTCCTACCGTAAAGCAGGTGAATCAAAAGAAACTAGCTAGCTAGCTGATTTGAATGCATACACGAGCGCATGTGCTGGCTGGCTGGCGTGAGGCACGCAGCATACATCAGATGATTTAAACTGCCCCTTCGGGAATTTGATCTCTCGACCAACGAAGTGGGAGATAAGATGCTGAATAAAAAGGGGCCTCCACGTTTTGAACTGAACCTGGAGCGTGCTGGGTTTACTGATGAAACTGAAGAAACGACGTCTCTATTCTGAACTCTCTTGACAGACAGCGTCAGTCTACGTTGGTAGCTGAACAGAGGCGAGGCAGTGTGCGCGCGTGGAGCAAGCAGAGCAGCAGCAAAGAAGCAAAGCGAGCAGCAGAAGTGGACTAGCTCGTCCATGGTAGAGACGCGTTTGGGAAGAGACATGCGGCGATGGTAGTAAGCGACCGGGACGGGAATATCAGGAAATAGGATTGTGGTGGCTCACCGTGATCGATAACGAGATCGACGAACTTGGAGGATGACTGAGACGTTGTTGAGAATACGAAGATGCCCGCGGCTCCGAACATAGACCGCTGCCTGGAAGGAGACCGGCGCTCCAGCAGCTCCAGCTACGAGGCGTTAGCGAGGAGGATGATGGCGAGGCGACGGCTCCATTCTCATGGCCAACTTGAGTTGGCGACAATCATGGCGACCGCACGGTCGACGGGAGGCAACGCTGGAGCTGTTGCTTGGAATTTTCGTGGCGAGAAGTAGGGGGAGTTGAGGGGAGTGGCGGCGGCGCGATCTGGAAGAGGCTAGGGTTTCTTGGAGTCGATCTATGGTCGTCAAAAGGAGGAGTAGGAGGACATGTGCGTGGTGGTTGAAAAAACAAGAAGCAGAGGAGGAGGTCACACTTCTCTCGTGACCACCAGCCAGGAAGATTACAGAGGGAGGAGGGGCCTCTCCATCGATCAGCTGAGGAGCTTCCAGATGGGCTGATGCTGCGTGGTGGGCTTATGATGGACCAGGTTTGCTCTCTCTCATTTTTTTTTGTTCTTTGCTAAAACATTTCCTTTTTATACAAACAGTTTTATTTCTTTTCAAAACCATTTGAAAACTTTTGAATTCTTTTGCAGGGATTTTAAACATAGAATTTTTTTTATAGGATTTCAAATAGAGTAAAGAGGGGACAAGAAGAATAGCAAGATGATGCCACACGACAATTTGGCATTTTACAAGAATAAAGAAAATAGGGTGAAACAAAATAGGAGATGAGGTTAATTCCAAAAGAATATGTATATGAAATATTGGATCCTTCCATTAAGCAAGAAGAGGGACCAAAGAAACATATGGGTTATATGAAAACAACAAGGAGATATACAAATGATGAACAAGATACAAATGCAATGCAATACGGACAACAATGCAACAAATATTTGAACCATGCAAGGTGACATAATATTTATGATGATGCATATGATGTCATGATGATGTAGAAAATTAAATAACAAGCATTTTTCTAATTGGAGAATTTCTGGGGTGCTACAGTCGTCTTCGTCTTGATCAGCCACACTTGTCTTCGAGGCCATGTTGACCCCCTTTTGCATCCCAATGGCTCGTGCACGTGCATATTCAGCATTCTTGGCAACCACTTTGAAAGCTTCCATTTCTTGCATAACTTCATTGGATGTCATTAGGTGGTAATTATGCCTTCCGTGGAGACTCTTCAAATCTGTGGGCTCAAAAGGCATAAAAGCACTAACATACTTGCGCTTGATCCAAGCATCATCAACATGAGAGGCACCATGATTTCTAAAAATGGTGGATATTGACTTGAGCCTGCTATACATATCCTCGTAATCTTCTCCATCCAAAATATAGAACCCTTCAGCTTGATTACTCAAAGCATCATATCTATTTATTCTCATGCTTTCATTTCTGATGAAGATCTCGGTAAGGGCATCCCAAGATTCCTTAGCTGTGTTGAGATGCTCAATGCGTGGCATCTCTTTGGTACCCACACCAAGCTGAATCATGTGTAGAGACGTTGCATTGAGTTGACTGTCCACAACCTCTCTTCTTGTTAGGTTGTTGGGATCTCCAACATAAAGACCATTTTCTATGATTTTCCACAACTCAATGGAGGAGCTGCACACATGATACTTCATCAAAAATTGCCATGGATTAAAAGTACATGCTGAAAGTTTGGGTGGATCACCCCTATTATGTATATGAGGGTGTGGGATAGGTGGATCAGGCGAATACACATGGGAAACCTCATTGTATCCTTCCTCACCACTATCCTTTTTCGAGGAGGAGCTCTTGCTAGTGCCATCACCAACCACTTTGTTCTCTTTGGAATCGGTTTTACCCATTTCCTTGGATTGCGGAGTGGTAGCCTTAGTGGCAGATGGAGGTGATGCTGCGGATGGGGAGAGACACATTATCATTTGACGCATCTCTTCCATCTTAGCCTCCATGGAACTAATCAAGGTTGTTTCCAACGTCTTGAGATCGTTCATGGTGACTACCTTTGGAGCAGCATCACTCCCATCTCCCTTGGAACCCATACTTCTCTTAGGCGGTTAAGCCCAAATTTAAGAGCCGGGGCTCTGATACCAATTGAAATGGATCGTATGGGCACCTAGAGGGAGGGTGAATAGGTGCTACTCAATTTTTAATTCTTTTTCAGTTTTAGGCTTGACACAAAGTAAATTCTCTAGATATGCAACTACGAGAATTTCCCTATATGCAACCCTAGCTACTAAGCACGTAAAGAGAGGAGCGAGGGAAACATAGTGGAGTACGCAGGGGCACAATAATTTGTTTTACCACAGTTCCTTCCTTGTTAAGGGAAGTACATCTATGTTGGAGGGGTAGGCGTTTCTAAGACCACCACGCCACAATAGGCCTCACACTATTCTCTGATGGATCTCGCCATGAAAGGACTGATCCACCTTCTCCACTATTGGTACCCTTCGAGGCGGGAACCAGTGCCTTTACAACTCTAGCGGGGCACACATCCACAACCGAATTGGAGGCTTCCGTAATGACAACAAGCTGTCACAAGAACAAGGATTATCAATATAATCAACACAAGGATATTGATATTTGCAAGAAATACTAGATCGAAGATTCTCCAAATGAATGGAGATGAGATGAAGCGCTTGATTACAGTTGGTGAAGATCGATCCCTCCTCCTTCGATTCCCCAAAGAACGGGGCCTTTGGGTGGATGAAGGTGGAGATCTCTTGGATGAAACTTTAAGAGCAGATCTTGTCTTTTTTCAAATGAACCAAGAGTTCTAGCAGGAGGGACATAGCTGGTTTAAATACCCCCTGCACAGATCTGAACATTGGTGAAGTTTGGGGGCGGATTATCCGCCCCCACTAGGGGCGGACTATCTGCCCTGGGGAAAAAATCCGTCCCCTGGACGAAAAGTCCCGAGGGAAATCCGCCTCCCACATAGTGGGTCATGCCAAGCTTGACTTGGTGAAAATCCTCGAGGGGGCGGATAATCCGCCCCCCTCAAGGGGCGGACTATCCGCCCTGGGGAAAATCCACCCCAGATACAGAAAGTCCAGGCGAGAACTCTGCCCCTTCTCTGAGTGATGCGCTGTTGCAACCTTTGAGGCAGAACCTGGGGGCAGACTATCCGCCCCCCTAGAGGAGCGGATTATCCGGCCTGGGCAAAAAATCTGGCCCTGGCCGGAAAATCCGGGGGATATTCCGCCCCCGCATTCTGAGGGTTGCGCCCTTGCGCCCTTTTGAAATAGAGGATGGGCTAATTATCCGGCCCCTGGTAGGGGCGGATTATCCGCCCCCCCAAAACACTTTAAAATATCCTTTTCAAGTTAAGATCTGCACCACTTAAACACTCATTAAAAGATCCTTGGTATTGTTATCTAACACACAAAACACTAGGGATCATGAAATGTTATTTCAGTTAACAACAGATCTATCAACTACATGCTTATTTGGCTAAGTGGAGTTCAGGCTTATTTGCATAAAGCAATAGTTTTATCAAAATATTTGTATTAAAGTAGTTTTCCAATATGATAAATATGCCACTCTGGTTCACTCCCATGTGCTCCTACCCAATTAAGTTCACCCAACAAGTTTTAAGTAATTGAGAAATTGGGATGAGTGAGAAATATGTCATAGCATCTATATCAGGTCGCTCAAATTGTCCATACCCGGGGACACGACTAAGAAATTAGATTTACACCTTGCAGGGATTTGTACACTTTACCCTTGTGACCTGGCCAACCCATCTCGAACCATCACACTCATATTGTATGATGATATGGAGAAGTCCAAGACGAGACAATTCAGGAAGAGCTTCCCAAACCCATCCTCGCACCGCACCAACCTACACTATCTACATCTTTGGCTACGTAGGGTTCAAGTCACCAAAACCTACTAAGTCTAGCTAGCCACCCATTCTTACTAGAACATGGTTACACATGAAAGCTACGAAACAAAGAAACCAATCCTTTCTCACTAGGTGACATTCCCCACCATAAATACACACTCAATGACCCAATCAATTCCATTCTGCCCAGGTGGTTCATTAAAATCATGTTGGTTTGCCATTTAGCAAAATATAACCTTTTAAAACATATAACTTTTAAATGGTGTGATTCCTTTCCTCGTCTAAATAGCATAGCTAGGAAATCTACTAATATGATGGCTCATAACAAAGGAATACTAGGGAATAATATTGTACATAGCATAGCATATACACATCAATTCCTACATATGCAATTCTAAAAAAACATCTACAATGCATAGAAAATAAGTAGGACATTTATGACCAAGATAGCACCACTTGCCTTTAGTTGTAGTCGTTCAGATAATCCTCACAATCCTCACAGATATAATGGTTGCACTCGTCATAACCACAATACTTGCAATTATATAGTCGCAATCATGGTAGTTGCACTCCTCACAATCTAACATTTGAAACAAGGCGTAACAACACATCATTCAAAACATTGCAATCATGCAACAATGCAACAATAAAATAAAACAATGATAAATAAATGCATGCATGATGATATAATAGGTCACTCTTGTTGTATTTAATGTTCTGAACATTAGATCACATGATGCATGTGAAAAGTCATTTAATGCATTAAAGCATTTACTATTAAAGCTATATGGATTTAATATGGTTTATTTAAATTTAATTCAAATACTGATGTTTATTTTGTATTAAATTGTGAAATAAATTTTAATGGATAGGTAATGCAATTTAGAGACAGTAGCAATTTGAATTACCCAAAAAGGAATTATAGATCTTTTATTATGATTAAAATACTATTGCAATGGGTTTAGAGATTTCTGCATGCATTTATAATTTAACAGTACCAAATAATATGGCACGCAATTTCTATGGATAGATGTTTTTAATACAAAACAATAGCAATTGGTTTTACTAATTTTTGAGTTCTGGTTAATTTTCTATGGTTTAAATACTAGTTAGAAGGGTTTAAATCATTTAAATTATTTTCTTCGACACAAATTATATATAAGACCATTTACTTGTTCTACATGAATCAAGGGTTCTATAGACATATTATTTGCAATATTCTGAATAGTGGTTATTTTCTTATGAATTTCTTACTCTAAAATGGCATTAAACCATTTAAATAATTACGGAAAAACCTTAGAGTAATGTCAGAGACAATTACATATTAACATTCCACATAGAATTATATTTCCAACGGTATATTATATACTATTTTTGGAGCTGTATATTAATTTCTATGAATTTTACAATGTTTGTTACATTTCTGCCAATTTAATGAATTTCTAAATGCAGGGAATATTCTATGCGACATGGCTTTACAGGACTGGTCCGTACCCCTTCGGTTTAGCAATCTATTCTTGGCCACCAGATCAAGATCCGACAGTGGGATACTGTATCTTTCTCACTTCAACGACGAGCGGCGGCTGACAGCGGTAGTGCGGTCTAGGCAGCGATGGTTGGCGGTGCTCCGGTAGTCTCCGACGAGGGAGAGGTGGTCGACGCGAAGCGTGTGAGCACGGCGATTACGATGGTGGTCTTGGAATCGGCAGAGGATCCCTCAGGTGACTGAGCGATGCGGATGGAGGCGGCACCGCGAGCTGGTGCTCCGGCGTTAAATCGGCTGCCCTCCGGTGCAACTACGAGAGGGAAACGGCAGGGGGTGAGGTGGTGGATCAAAAGGAATAGGTCTAGAGGAATAAGAGGGGAATGGGATGCTCGGAAGCGTCAATATTGAACTCGACCTGAAGGTCCTCCAGCGGCGGCGAGATAGGGACCTCGACGGTGGGGCTAGGGTTTGGAAAATAGTGAAAATTCGCACGATACATATAGAAGGAGTATTTATAGGGAACGTATGCGTACACAGGGCAAAAAATACGAACAGAAACGAGCAAAATTAGGGGGAGATCGATGGGATCAAGGAGTTCATCTTCAGCATGATTTTTGCACGAGGTAGGGGATGACTACAGGCGTGGGCTGGCGCTGCTGTGGGCCATTGGCGGGCTGCCGCTGCTGCGCTGCTACCCTGCTTAGCTGCTGAAATGTATCGTATGGGCACCTAGAGGGGGGTGAATATGTGCTACTCAATTTTTAGTTCTTTTTCAATTTTAGGCTTGACACAAATTAAATTCTCTAGATATGCAATTACGGGAATTTTCCTATATGCAACCCTAGCTACTAAGCACGTAAAGAGAGGAGCGTGGGAACCATAGTGGAGCACGCGGAGACATAGGGATTTGTTTTACCATAGTTCCTTTCTTGTTAAGGGAAGTATATCTGCGTTGGAGGGGTGGGCGGTTCTAAGACCACCATGCCACAATAGGCCTCACCCTATTCTCTGATGGATCTCGCCATGACATGCCTGATCCACCTTCTCCACTATTGTTACCCTTCGAGGCGGGAACCGGTGCCTTTACAACTCTAGCAGGGCACAGATCCACAACCGAATTAGAAGCTCCCGTAACGACAACAAGCTGTAACAAGAACAAGGATTATCAATATAATCAACACAAGGATCTAGATATTTGCAAGAAATACTAGATCGAAGATTCTCTAAATGAATGGAGAGGAGGTGAAGCGCTTGATTGTAGTTGGTGAAGATCGAGCCCTCCTCCTTCGATTCCCCAAGGAACGGGGCCTTTGGGTGGATGAAGGTGGAGATATCTTGGATGAAACTTGAAGAACATATCTTGTCTTTTTCGAATGAACCAAGAGTTCTGGAAGGAGGGAGATGGCTGGTTTAAATACCCCCTGTACAGATTTGGCTGTTGGTGAGGTTTGGGGCGGATTATCCACCCCCACTAGGGGCGGACTATCCGCCCTGGGGGCAAAAATCCGCCCCTTGGACGGGAAGTCCGGGGGAAAATCTGCCCCCACACAGTGGGTCACGCCGAGCTTGACTTGGTGAAAATCCTTGAGGGGCAGATTATCCGCCCCCTCAAGGGGCGGATTGGGGAAAATCCGCCCGAGATACAGAAAGTCCGGGGGAAACTCCGCCCCCTCTCTGAGCGATGCGCCGTGGCAATCCTTGAAGCAGATCCTGGGGGACGGACTATCCACCCCCCTAGAGGGGCGGATTATCCGGCCTGGCAGGGCCGGAAAATCTAGGGGATATTCTACCCCCCAATCTGAGGGTTGTGCTCTTGCGCCCTTTTGAAAATAGGGGAGGGGCGGATTATCCGCCCCCCAAAATCAGTTTTAGGCTCCTCTTCAAGGTAAAGATCCACAACACTTCAACACACATTAAATAATCCTTGGTATTGTTATCTAACACACAAAACACTAGGGATCATGAAATGTTCTTTCAATCTCCCCCTTTTTGGTGTTAGATGACAATACTATGATTTGCAATGAAACCTACTAACATCATCTTCAAGAAATGAAAGAGGCTCACCCTAAATGTGTGCATATCAATTTTTTTGCATTTGAATACAAATGCACATACTAAAGAGCAAGCCAATTTCATAACATTGACAACTAAAGCAAGATGAGTTAGGGAACATGAGTCATACCACCGGTATGTGAAATAGCCAATGAACAAAGATAATATTAGGCCTCCAACACATCCCACCATATTGATGAAATCAATAGATAACTCCATAATTCCATATGTCATAAACATAATACCATACTCCATAGATAAATCCAGAATTCCATACGAATAGTTCCACAAGATAAATCCAGAATTCCACACAAGAGCACAAATATTACAAAACGACATAGTCTTATACAAAACAAGCACAAATAAGTTCAACGCTAAAAGGGCACAAGCAAGAAAATGGAGAAAACGAATGATAAAGAGGCAAATGCTTGCGCCTGACCCATGCAAATCTGAGACCTAATAGAACTACTTCTCCCCCTTTGGCATCGAAACGACAAAAAGGAATAAGAGTGATTCTAGCGCCCCAGAAGATCACTCCTCCTTGTCCTCGTCTTTTTCCTCTTCATAGTCATCCCCGTCCCCTTCCTTGTCATCATACTCATCATCATCAACAACTGGAGGAGTAGGCACCCTAGGCGGTGGAGGAAACAGGTGACTCTCAAGCTCTCCATAGTTGATCCCTGAGGTGTTCCACTGAGCATACGGTTCCGGAGCTATAGGAGGTGGTGGATGATGGGGATATGCCAACCGGGGTATACCTAGCAGGACGTTTCCTACTGGCCCGAACTACCAGCGCGTGGGCCTGCAGGACGGCGACTGGATCGAGACTTGACAAGGACTAAGGCGACTGGAAGCTGGAGGCCCAGAAGCGTAGCTAGGCCTAGTCGGATTAGGTCAAGAACCTCCCGAATCCTTACCTAACTCGGTTATAGATCTGTAAACCCTAGCGAGGTGAACCTATATAAACCTCCCTAGGGTACGCATAGAGGACACATTCCATCATACACCCTAGCGACTCGCCGTCGAGCTCGCCCATTGTACTCTCCATCAATACAATCAAGCAGGAGTAGGTCTTTACCCTCCGGGGGGCCGAACCTGGGTAAGCCCTTGTGTCTCAGCCCTCATATCGCACCGCAGATGGCAGGCCGCCCTTGCCCCTCGTTCTACTACTCGCTGCGGATTGCAGCATCTGCCGTGGCCATTCCCACGACAGTGGCGCCCATCGTGGGGAGGCCAGTGTTCTGCGGCAAGACCCAATCTACCCATCAATGAGACGATCGCCACCGGCCGCATGATCGCGATCGGCGAGATCCTCCAGATCTTGCCGAGCAGCTACGTCCTGGCGGCACACCCCGTCACGCACAGTGTGATCATGCTGGTCGGCACGATCAGCCTCTTCGTCGGCTTCACCGACGTCATCGCCTCGGAGGACTCGGCTCGCATCCGCGAGTCGCCGCCACGCGACTGGCTCTCTGAGAGTCAGGTCCGTAACATCCACCACCTCGCCTCCGAGTACGACTCGGCTAAAACAACATGGCCGAAACCACCGTGGCCGCGGACAAAGCGGCCCTCAACGACGATGCCGACTCGGCGACCCCGGTATCGACCGTCGGATCCATCGACACCGCATCATCCGCGGGCTCCATCACCCAGGTCTCCAACATGGGAGACTTCGAGGACCCCTCCATTCTCAGGATCTTTGACTTCGACTCCGGGTCGGAGAACTCCGACAACCTCCACATTGGATCCGGTCGCGCCGTCGCGACCTACATGGCGAGTGGCGCGGATGCCCTGCCATACCCCTTCTGCACTCCGATCCCGCCGACCGTGACAGCGATGGAGGTCGAGGAACTCCGCCTACGATTGGAAGAGGCAGTACGCAAAGAACAAGCCGAGCGTGAAAAATTTCGCCTCGAGTAGGTGACGGTGCAGGAACTCTCGCGCTACCACCAACTCCGCATCATGTCACCCCTGAACCCCACCATTCAGGGACGCACCCTGAACTTCGACAACGAGAATGACCTGGCTCGCGTAGCCGAGCGCGCGATCCACAGGAACGCGCCACCAGGAGGGAGCTCCCGGCCACCACCAGGCGCGACGGCCAATGGCGCCTCCCCACCACCACCCGGCCACGCGCCCCCTGGGACCAACCAAGAATCATGGTCTCCTCGCGGGAGCGAGACGCGAACGGCCTCCCACTATTTTCCACTCCGATGGACAACGTCATCGCGAGTCGAGCAGCGGTTGACAACATCAATGTGACCGGGGAAGGCGCCCCGCAGATCCAATACGCCAAGGCCTTACTCGCCAAGGTCGTCGAACAACAAAACGCAGGAGCCGACTCGTAGGATCACATGTACTCGCGTTCGTCAGGCAGCAGAGTAGCCTCGAGCAGCCGCCCAATGGTGGAAAACACCCTCAACTGCCCACCACCCGAGCCCCTACAGCTCCAACACCAACCCGCACACGCGGCACTCTCCACCAACGACCCGCGACCGACAAACAACTTCATCGCTGCCAACGGGCAGCTAGTCGACGCGCGAACCCACATCATCAACAACTAGAGATGGCGCGCATGCCAGCCTGAAGACCTGAGGCATACCCTCACCAACCACCACGACGATGAACCAAGGGGATCGCTAAGCCGAGTCGGACCCCAGTGCTTTGGACCGATGATCCGAGGCAAAAAATACCTGGCAAACTTCAAGGCGTCGAAGGAGATCGAGAAGTACGACCCCTCGTACGACCCCTCTGTGTGGTTGGACACGTACCTCATGGCGATGGGAATTGCTGGCCATACCGACCTACTCGCCAACCGCTACCTCCCCCTGATGATGGATGGAGTGTGCCGACAATGGATCAATACCCTCCCCGTAGTCAGCATCGACTCCTGGGAGGAAATGTGCGACGCCTTCGTCAAGCACGTCGAGGGCTCCTACACCCGTGCCACCACCATCGAGGACCTGGAGCGATGCGTACAGGGACCCCGCGAGTCGAACCACAGCTGGGTCCAACGGTGGCAAGACCTGTGGTACAACGCGGCCGGAATCCACCTAGACACCGCGATCCACTGCTTCAAGAGCTCGTGCCGCTACGACCCCTTGGTCGCCAAACTCAAGCGGGTGTAAAAAACACTCGACAACATACCGGACCTCCTCGAGATCGCCAAGCGGTACGCGGAGGAGGACCCAAACCAAGAAACCGAGCGGCCACGACAATTGCCACACGAGCGGCCACGACAACGGGAGATGACCCGAGCTACGCTACAGCAACACTCGCCTCACCGGCAAGCGCCTCGGTGATGGGCGAGTCGACTTCATCGCCAACGCCGGTTATGCTCCGCGCGAGCCCAAGAGCTTTTGCCGCGACAGCGGCAACTACAAGGCGAAGCCGAGGTTTGACCCCATGGCTCCTCCTCAACCAACCTTGTGTGTTTCATAGCAGGGAAGGGAAGCCCGCCACACACACGACCGCCGACTGCCACTCCATGAAGGATATCGAGAAGGCACGGTGTGCATGGGAGGACCCCGACAACCACCCACCAAACGGCGGGAAATTCAGCAACGACGCCGGCTCTCTCCACACCTTCACCGGCTTCAGCACTAAGCGCGAGAAGAAGGTCATCGCCCGTGCCGTTGCCGTCAATGCAGTGTCCCAGGTCGACATCCCCCAGTTCCTCAACTGGTCTGAGAAACGAATCACCTGGAGCCGCGAGGCCCACTCGCCACAGATCGAATATCCGAGTCGAGTCGCCTTGGTGGTCAAGCCCAAGGTGGGGGACTACTGGCTCCCCAAGAAGCTGATGGACAGCGGCAGCTCCATCAACATCCTGTATCTGGACACGTTCAGGCGACCGCAGTCGATGATCGAGACGACCTACACGACCTTCCACGTCATCGTCCCTGGTCGGAAGGCGTACCCGATCGGCAAGGTGACGCTGCTAGTCACCTTCGGCACACCAGCGAACTTCCACACCAAGCGGATCGTCTTCGAGCTGGTACCGTTCAACAACCCCTACCACTGCGTCCTGGGGAGGCAGGCATTCGCCAAATTCATGGCAGCGCCCCACTATGCGTATAACGCGATGAAGCTTCCCGGGCCGTGCGGCATCATCACTGTCCACGGCGACCCCGACATGGTCGCAGAATGCAAGGCCAAGGGCGCCGAGCTCGCCGACACCGTCATAGCCGCGGAGGCGAACCACACAGACAAACTCGCCAAGTACATGAGCGGGGTTAACAACGACGACCCCACATACTCAAGAAGCCCAACTCGGAGGGCGGCGGCTTCACCGCCTTCGAGGAAACGACGTACACTCGCTCCATCGAGCTGGTCCCAGGCGACCCCAGCCAGACGGTGACGATCGGAATGGGCAGGAGCCCAGCATAGGAAGGCGCGCTCATTGAGTTCCTACGTGAGAATCGCGAAAATCTTCGCATGGAAACCTTCTGACATGCCTGGTGTCCCGAGGGAACTCGCTGAGCACAAACTCAATGCCGACCCCAAAGCATGACCCGTCAAGCAATCGCTGCGGCCCTTCAATGAAGAGCACCGCCGAGCAATCGCCGAGGACGTGCAGCGTCTACTCGCTGCAGGTTTCATCCGGCCAATCAAATACTCCAAGTGGCTGGCAAACCCAGTCCTGGTCGAGAAGAAAAACGGGACCTGGAGAATGTGTATCGACTACACAAACTAAGGATGGCACAATATGATGGAAAGTAAGTTCCATAATGGATTTGGATGAGTTCCAAAGTTGAGACATTGTGATAGATACTACAACAAAAGGCTAAGTATATAACTGCTGTTATAGCAGCAAAAGAGGGCATTTGTGTCAAGTAGTTTGTAATCAAACTAAGTGTAGTTCACAATAGGGATAATACTATGAAGATATATTGTACGACAATATTATCAACATGTTTTAACCCCAAAGAACTAAAGGTCACACCAAAGGACCAAATTTGTACAAAGCCATCTCATTAGAGAATGAGTGACGCGTAGAGACGCAAAGACATGCAATTACACATGGATCTGGAAGTGTCAGATCCGGAGATCAGTTGACCACTAGCAATCGTGTACATACGACACCAGAAAGCCATAGGTGTTGAATACACAAAGGCTTGAAACTAGATTATTGACTCTAGTGCAAGTGGGAGACTGTTGGAGATATGCCCAAGAGGCAATAATAAAGTGGTTATTATCATATCTTCATACTTATGATAAATGTTTACATACCATGCTATAATTGTATTAACAGGAAACATTAATACTTGTGTGATTTGTAAACATAAAAGAGTCCCTAGTAAAGCCTCTTGTTAAACTAGCTTGTTGGTTAATATATGATCATGGTTTCTTGATCATGAACATAGAGATGTTGTTAACAACAGGGTCATATCATTAGGAGAATGATGTGATGGACATACTCCTATAGTTAAGCGTAGCATAAAGATCAAGTCATTTAATATAGTTCATTTGCTATAAGCTTTCTGATACATAGTAACCTAATTCCTTCGACCATGAGATCATGCTTATCACCATCACCGGAAGGATGCTTTGATGACATCAAACACCACACCGTAAATGGGTGGCTATAAAGATGGCATTGAGTGTTCGGAAAGTATGGGTTGAGACACTTGGATCAAGAGTGGGATTTGTCCATCCATATGACGGATAGATATACTCTGGGCCCTCTCGGTGGAATGTCATCCAATTAGCTTGCAAGCATGTGACTGGCTCACAAGGGATCACATACCACAGGAACGAGAAAAGAGTACTTATCAGTAACGAGGTTGAACTAGGTATGCAGAGATACCGACGATCAAAACCTCGGATAAGTAAACTATCATGAGACAAAGGGAAATTGGTATCATATGTAAGTGGTTCATTCAATCGCAAAGTAATCGTAGAAATATGTGGGAGCCATATAAATTTCCAGATTCCTCTATTGGTTATTGATCGGAGAAGTGTCTCGATCATGTCCGCATAATTCACGAACCGTAGGGAGACACACTTAAGGATTCGATGTTGTTGAGTAGTTATGGAATGATGAGTAAGAGACCGAATGTTGTTCGGAGTCTCGGATGGGATCCGGTATATCACGAGGAGATCCGGAATGGTCCAGAGAATAAGATTCATATAAGGAAAGTCCTGTTTCAGAGTTGGGGAATGATTCCGGTGTTTTCATCGGGAATGTTCTAGAAGGGTCCGGAAGGTCCGGCACTCCGGAGGGGAAGGGTACATGAATGTGTCATGACAATGTGGAATGGGTGCTTCATGTACTAGGTCACTTTTCTAGGCAAAATAAAGGAAAAATTCAAATCCTAGTTTGAAATTCAAACGCCAATTTGAAAAGTCAAACGGCAAGTTTGCTTGGTGGAGGGAGAGTAGGAAACCTACTTAGGGAGGAAGTGCTACTCCCTCCACCCGCCGGCCAAGGAGGAGGAGTTGGAGGAGGACTCCCTTCTCCCAACCGCGCCTCCCTCCCACCTATAAAAGGAGGGGCAGGGGTGCCCCTCTTCCCTACACCTCTTTACACCCAAACCCTAATCTCCTAGCCACTGGCCTCCTCCAAGTCGCCGCCGCCTAGGGCCTCCTCTAGCTCGGCGAGTTAGGGTTTCCCCAAACCCTAGCCGCCGGCCAAGCTCTCCCCTTGGTGCCTCTAAACCCTAGATCGCCAAGGCCCTCTCTCATACTCCACCATACTCGCGCCGGCTTAAGGCGAAGCCCTGCGAGATCTCCCCTCTACTTCCGGTACCACGCCGTCGTGCTGCCGGAATCGCGAGGAGAGTGCTACAACCTCCACTGCCTGCTGGAACAAGGGAGAGGAAGGTCTTCATCGAGTACCGAACGTGTGACCGACTGCGGGAGCGCTGCCGGAACGCAGCGCCGGAAGGATCGTCTACGCGATCTTGAGATCGGCAAGAGTACGACTACATCACCCACGAGAATCTGCTCTCGTTAACCGCTTTGGATCTTCGAGGGTTAGTATTCCATTGACTCGTTGCTACAATCTAGTAGATAGATCTTGGCTTGATCATAGATTAGATCTTGATTGTGTGTTCATGCGGTAGAAATTTTTTGTTTTCCATGCTACGAACCCCTACAGTGATATCAGAGCCAGGTCTATATGTAGATCTGTTGCACGAGTAGAACACAATGGTCATTGTGGGTGTTGATGCTTTTATTGTCGATTGCTTGTTGTGTACTTTGCATCTTGCGGGATGGTGGGATGAAGCGGCCCGGGCTAACCTTACATGACATCGTTGATGAGACTTGCTCCACGCTTGACATGCAACTTGTATTGCATAAGTGGCTTTGCGGGTGCCTGTTTCTCCCAACATAGTTAAGATTCAATTTACAACGGGTGATTGACGATACTAGTATCAATGTTGTGGTTCTTGTTCGTAAGTTAGAACGACACTTATTGAAAGCCCCAAACCACGTAAAACATGCAAAGAAAATTAGAGGCGTCTAACTTTGTTTTGTAGGGGTGTGCTATGATGTGATATGGCCATAATTGTGATTATATATGATGTATGCAATGTTCCTTATTGTAAGTTGGCAACCGGCAGGAGCCATATGGTTGTATTTTAAATTCTGTTAAGACCCGCATGTCTATTATTCAAAGTAGTTGTAATAGTTGATGCTGGTGGACGACAACCATGAAGCAGCGCCATTGACCTTGACGCCATGCCGGTGATGATGGAGATCATGATTGTGCTTGAAGATGGAGATCAGAAGCACAAGAAGAAAGGCCATATCATATCACATGTTATGAATTGCATGTGATGTTAATCCTTTTATGCATCTTGTATTGCTTAGTTAACGACGGTAGCATTATAAGATGATCCCTCAAGGACACAAATTTCAAGTTTTAAAGTGTTCATCCTTAGTTAGCACCGTTGCTAAAGCTTGTTGTTTCGAAGCACCACGTGATGATCGGGTGTGTTAGATTATGCAAGTGTATACAACATGAGCAAGCCAATTTTGCTCATGCAGAAGCTAAGGTTTGATCTTGACGAGCCTAGCATGTACATACATGGTCTCAGAACACGGATCACCGAAAGGTAAAGCATGAGTCATATAGTAGATATGATGAACATGTTGATTGTTCGCCATTGAAGCTACATCAACTCTCGTGATGATCGGTTTTGATGTGGTGAATTTGGTTTGTGTGATCACTAAAACAATGCGAGGGATATTGTTTTGAGTGGGAGTTCAACAGAAATTTGATTAAAAGTTGAACACTATTTATCATAAATTAAAACAAAGTGAATTTGCATAGTTGTTGTAGTCATTGGCATCCGTTTACCACCTTGCACTTAGTTATAATTGAGATGATAGAACTATAGAATTCTGGTTAGTTACTTTACGAACTGGTATCGTATTGTTTTGAAGTGTTAATCTAAAGTTTTAAAAGGTCCTATTGCAAACTTTCAGTAAGTTCCGGTTACTCTATGAAGTTTAATAATTGGTATTAAATCAAGAGTGACAATTCCAAGTGTTAGTGTATAAGTATCATGTTTGTCTCCATGATTCTTGATATTCAAAAGATTGTCTTAATATCAAGGTTATCTAGGATCTGAAAGAGTTGTTTCAGAAACCATGATGAGTGGAAGATATTGTGATATCTGAAACAAAGTTTTGGTTACAACATGATAGAGTATAATATAGCAAAAGTCATGTTCTCATATTTGATGAGAATTTGCAAAAAGGTTGGAGACACTAGTTGTCCTAATCCTCCAAAAGGTTTTGGAGAGCAACATTATACTCGCGATTCACCGTTATAAGCTAAAAGTAGCTTGATCATGAATAGTTCCATGATAAGGGTGAATATTTGATGTAGGTAAAATGTTTACTACACCAAGAGATTACTAAAGAAAGGAATTTGAAAGAACACCAAACATTTGATGATGGTGATCTACTTCAAAGTGCAAGTCGAAAGACATTGGTATTTAACTATACACGCTTTGGACTATGTTTCATGTGTATGGCTCCACTATTGATGTTGATAGATTCTTTCAAACAGAAAAAGAAATACTGAAAGAGAATCTCATAAATATATGGTAGAAAAGAAAACACTTGAATTGTTCAGTTTAGGTATATAAAGGATATACGTGTTATGGCTATATTCTTTGCTTGTTAAACAATGTGGTTTTTAAGTATTTGATACTGAATTTGTTGATATGAATCGTCATACAAAACGATAGAATTCATGAACTACAATGGCCTAAGTAACTAGCAAAAGAATATGTGATGATGTTCATCGAGAACAAATAAAGGGTTATTGTGTTGCTCATTAAACATCAAAGCTTGCCTTCAAGATTTGTTTTATCAGGTATTATGAGAACAAAAGGGTTGTTCAATTAATTGCCGTAATCCATAAAAGATGGATGATTCACACATCTCGTTGGAGAAATCACATCCATAAAACTGGTGCTAAAAATGTCGAAAGACAAATTGATTGAAAAATCACTTATGAAGTGACATCGCCGTTTAAATTATATTGGAAAGAAAACATGAAGAAACTCCATGTGGATGGAATTTTGGAGTCCTTTTACTTTTGATCAAATGACGCTTGTGAAACTTTCCTAGAGATAATTAAAACTTCGTTAGGCCAAAAGGCAACGAATAACTAGCTTATTGGAACTTGTACATATTGTTGTATGAAGTCCATTATGTGTAGTCAAGAGTGATGGATTTCAACTTCATATGCTTTGTCCGAAAATTTGAGTGAATATATGAATATTTACTTAATAAGGATGAAGTATGAAACAATTGAAAAGTTCATAGATTTTCAAGATGAAGTGCAAAATCATTGTAACAAGAATATAAATAGTTTATGATAAGATCATAAAGGAAGATATTTGAGTTACGAGTTTAGCATAATACCTAAGATTTAAGGAATTGTTCCGTGGATTTGCATTTCCCGAAACACCATAAGAGTATGGAGCGTTCGAGATATGTAATTAAACCTTGTTTGACATGGTAAGATCAAAGGTGTAATTCATAAAAATGTCATTATATTTTAAAGATTAAAAGCTTTAGAGAATACCGTTTTTCCACTGAAAAGAGCTCCATCATAATCCGTTGAATTGACACCATATAAAGTTATGGTTTGGGATAAAACCCAAGTTATCCTTTCTTAAACATTGGTATGCTATGCATAATAAAGATGTTTGCAACTAAAGTCGGATGAACCTGTCTTTATATGTTATTTCGAATAACTGTTCCTCCATAACATCGGAGACAAAAATGTTTGTCGCTTAAAACGTCAAGTTTCTTAGAGAAGGAATTTTTCGTGAAAAGTTAAGTGGGAGGACAATAGAACTTTGATAAGGTTGAAAGAACCTTAGCTATATGTGAAAAATTGCGCAGCGCCGAAAAGTGTTCCGGAGGCAGCAACAATGCTCATGGCTCACGTGCCTCAAAGGTTGTGGTCACGGAGATCTAAGTTCCTATTGAAACAAGTAGGTCGGGTAAACAATCAAATACCAAGATTTGAGAGTTAAATAATTATTTGACAATAATGATCCGACTACATGCAAAGAAGCGATGATGGGCCCTGACTCCGTCAAATGGCTTGAAGCCATAAAATCATTGATAGTTCCATATACGAGAGATCAAGCTTTGAACTTGAAAGACCCTCTGGAAAGGTACAAGACCTTACAGTCGTATTTGGATCTATAAAGAAATAGACATGGATGTTTCACATCTATGAAATAGTCGACATGTTGGGAAAGAGTTCACAACAATGTTCAAAGGTTGACTATGGCAAGATCTGATCTTTCATAGCGATATTTAGTCTAGACGGATTAATGTAGCAACCACGACATATAATTTTGTTATGTGTTGAATAAACAAAACAAGTTCTTCTAATAGAATGGTTACCAAGGACGTGTGCATGACACGGTCCAAAGGGTTTTGTTAATTCAAAGGATGCTAAAAGCATATGCAAACTTCAATGGTTGAAGTAAGCATCGCGGAGTTGGAATCTTCACTATGATGAAACTGTTAAAAGAGTTTAATTTCATCGGAGACGATGAAGATGCTTGCATTTGTAAGAAATTAAGTGGGAGCGATAAGACATGTTTCTAATACATTATGTGGAAGACATATTGTTGATTGGAAATAATGTATATTTTATTAACACAAGATAAGAATTTCATCTCGATGAAAGACTTAGGCAAAACCCAAATATTTGGCATCAATAGACGCTAATATGGTTGTGCCGAAAGTACATAGATGATATATTGAATGAGTTCAATATAGAAACTACAAGAAAGGTTCTTGTCGCACAGAAAGGATTGAATGAGTTCAATATTGATGATATATTCAAGTGTATTGACACTTGGTAAGTGAAACAAAGATTCAAGTATAGATTGATAATTGATGTATAAAATCACAAAGAGTATTTTATCAATCATGCTTTGATGTGTACAAATCCAGATATGTCCTATGCTCTAAATATTATGAGCCTGTACCAGAATGATTCATAAGATGATTGTTGGACAGTAGTAAAGATATTCTTATGATCTTGTAAAAGAAATAAGAATATATTATTTTGTAGAAGTGACAAATAGATGGTTAGTTCATTGTAAATGAATTACATTGATACTAGTTTTGTCACAAAGTACAAATTAAGTTTATCTCAATCTAAACTAAGGGTGGCACAATATGATGGAAAGTAAGTTCCATAATGGATTTGGATGAGTTCCAAAGTTGAGACATTGTGACAGATACTACAACAAAAGGCTAAGTATATAACTGCTGTTATAGCAGCAAAAGAGGGCATTTGTGTCAAGTAGTTTGTTATCAAACTAAGTGTAGTTCACAACAGGGATAATACTATGAAGATATATTGTACGACAATATTATCAAAATGTTTTAACCCCAAAGAACTAAAGGTCACACCAAAGGACCAAATTTGTACAAAGCCATCTCATTAGAGAATGAGTGATGCATAGAGACACAAAGACATGCAATTACACATGGATCTGGAAGTGTCAGATCCGGAGATCAGTTGACCACTAGCAATCGTGTACATACGACACCAGAAATCCATAGGTGTTGAATACACAAAGGTTTGAAACTAGATTATTGACTCTAGTGCAAGTGGAAGACTGTTGGAGATATGCCCAAGAGGAAATAATAAAGTGGTTATTATCATATCTTCAAACTTATGATAAATGTTTACATACCATGCTATAATTGTATTAACAGGAAACATTAATACTTGTGTGATTTGTAAACATAAAAGAGTCCCTAGTAAAGCCTCTTGTTAAACTAGCTTGTTGGTTAATATATGATCATGGTTTCCTGATCATGAACATAGAGATGTTGTTAACAACAGGGTCATATCATTAGGAGAATGATGTGATGGACATACTCTTATACTTAAGCGTAGCATAAAGATCAAGTCATTTAGTATAGTTCACTTGCTATAAGCTTTCTGATACATAGTAACCTAATTCCTTCGACCATGAGATCATGCTTATCACCATCACCGGAAGGATGCTTTGATGACATCAAACACCACACCGTAAATGGGTGGTTATAAAGATGGCATTGAGTGTTCGGAAAGTATGGGTTGAGACACATGGATCAAGAGTGGGATTTGTCCATCCATATGACGGATAGATATACTCTGGGCCCCCTCGGTGGAATGTCATCCAATTAGCTTGCAAGCATGTGACTGGCTCACAAGGGATCACATACCACGGGAACGAGAAAAGAGTACTTATCAGTAACGAGGTTGAACTAGGTATGCAGAGATACCAACGATCAAAACCTCGGATAAGTAAACTATCGTGAGACAAAGGGAAATTGGTATCGTATGTAAGTGGTTCATTCGATCGCAAAGTAATCATAGAAATATGTGGGAGCCATATGAATTTCCAGATTACTCTATTGGTTATTGATCGGAGAAGTGTCTCGATCATGTCCGCATAATTCACGAACCGTAGGGAGACACACTTAAGGATTCGATGTTGTTGAGTAGTTATGGAATGATGAGTAAGAGACCGAATGTTGTTCGGAGTCTCGGATGGGATCCGGTATATCACGAGGAGATCCGGAATGGTCCGGAGAATAAGATTCATATAAGGAAAGTCCTGTTTCGGACTTGGGGAATGATTCCGGTGTTTTCATCGGGAATGTTCTAGAAGGGTCCGGAAGGTCCGGCACTCCGGAGGGGAAGGGTACATGAATGTGTCATGACAATGTGGAATGGTTGCTTCATGTACTAGGTCACTTTGCTGGGCAAAATAAAGGAAAAATTCAAATCCTAGTTTGAAAGTCAAACACCAATTTGAAAAGTCAAACGTCAAGTTTGCTTGGTGGAGGGAGAGTAGGAAACCTACTTAGGGAGGAAGTCATACTCCCTCCACCCGCCGGCCAAGGAGGAGGAGTTGGAGGAGGACTCCCTCCTCCCAACCACGCCTCCCTCCCACCTATAAAAGGAGGGGCAGGGGTGCCCCTCTTCCCTACACCTCTTTACACCCAAACCCTAATCTCCTAGCCGCCGGCCTCCTCCAAGTCGCCGCCTAGGGCCTCCTCTATCTCGGCGAGTTAGGGTTTCCCCAAACCCTAGCCGCCGGACAAGCTCTCCCTTGGTGCCTATAAACCCTAGATCGCCAAGGCCCTCTCTCATACTCCACCATACTCGCTCCGGCTTAAGGCGAAGCCCTGCGAGATCTCCCCTCTACTTACGGTACCACGCCGTCGTGCTGCCGGAATCGTGAGGAGAGTGCTACAACCTCTGCTGCCTGCAAGAACAAGGGAGAGGAAGGTCTTCATCGAGTACCGAACGTGTGACCGACTGCGGGAGCGCTGCCGGAACGCAGCGCCGGAAGGATCGTCTACGCGATCTTGAGATCGGCAAGAGTACGACTACATCACCCACGAGAATCTGCTCTCGTTAACCGCTTTGGATCTTCGAGGGTTAGTATTCCATTGACTCGTTGCTACAATCTAGTAGATAGATCTTGGCTTGATCATAGATTAGATCTTGATTGTGTATTCATGCGGTAGAAATTTTTTGTTTTTCATGCGGTATATGCGGTCTTTAGAGCCCAGCGGCGATTGCCGCACTACTTCCAGGAGCACCCAATCACGGTCGTCTCCTCAGCACCCTTGCAGGACATCATCCGCAACCGCGAGGCGACTGGGAGAGTCGCCAAGTGGGCCGTCGAGATCGGAGTCCACAACATTAGATACGAGCCGCGCAAGGCGATCAAGTCGCAGGCTCTAGCAGACTTTCTCGCCGACTGGAAGGAGGCCCAGCAGCGACAGAAATTGCCGTACCTCCACTACTGGTCCCTACACTTCGACGGCTCCAAGAATGCAGATGGTGCAGGGGCTAGGATCGTACTCACATCTCCAAAGGGTTACAAGATACGCTACGTCATGTACCTTGACTTCACCCCCTGCACCAAAAACATGGCCGAGTACGAGGCGCTCCTCCACGACATGCGAGCAGCCAAGGAAATGAACATCAATCGTCTGCGCTGCTACGGCGACTCCGACCTCGTCATCGCCCAAGTCGCCGGCACTTGCGACGCAGTCTCCCCCACCATGGAGGCATACCGCCAAGCAGTGGACCAGCCGGGAGGCCACTTCGCGGGCTACTCCATCGAGTGGATCGACCGACGAAAGAACGAGGAGGCCCACACACTCTCCCGCATCGGCTCGGCTCAACTCGCGTCGCCCGCCGACGTCTTCCTAGACACCATCACCAAGACGGCCGTCTCTCCCCCGAGGGATTTCGACATCGGCATTACACTACAGACAGACGCGGCCCTGGTCGCAATGATAGCCGAGCTAAACGACTAGACTGTGCCGTACGTCGCCTACCTGGAGGGAGGCACCTTACCCGCCGAAGAAACGGAGGCCCGGATGATAGCACGCCGCTGCAAATCCTTTGTCATCATCAACGGCGAACTCCACAAGCGCAGCGTGACCGGCGTGTTCCAACGATGCGTCCAACCCGCAGAAGGACGCAAGATCCTCCAGGACATCCACGCTGGCGACTGCAGCCACCATGCTGGCGCCCGCTCCCTAGTCGCCAAGGCCATGCGACATGGCTTTTGCTGGATCACCGCACACACCGATGCGGTCGACATCGTCCAACGCTGCGTCAAGTGCCAGAAGTAAGCCAACCAAACCCACGTGCCGAGATCGGCGCTCAAGACCATCCCCATCACCTGGCCATTCACCGTGTGGGGCATGGACATGGTAGGCCCCTTTAAGAAGGCCCCCTCTGGGTTCACCCACCTCCTAGTCGTAGTCGACAAATTCACAAAGTGGGTGGAGGCCAAGCCAGTCCGCAAGTATGACGGGAAAACCGCCACAAAGTTCCTACGCGAGCTCATCTATCACTATAGCTTCCCGCACATCATCATCATGGACAACGGCACCAACTTCGCCAAAGGAGCGATGGCTGAATTCTGCGAGGAGCACAACATACGACTCGACCTCGCCTCAGTCGCCCACCCGGAGTCCAACGGCCAGGCGGAACGCGCCAACCAGAGCATCCTCCACGGTTTGAAGCCGCGACTGCAAGTTCCACTCGAGCGAACTCCTAGGTACTGGGTCAAAAAGCTCCCCTCCGTCATTTGGGGCATCCGCACCTCCGTCAACAGGTCGACAGGATTCACCCCCTTCTTCATGGTATACGGTGCCGAGGCCGTCATGCCAACCGACCTCGGGCATGACTCGCCTCGGGTGGTCAACTACGTGGAGGCCGACAACGAGCTCGCACGCCAAGACGGAGTCGACCAACTCAACGAAGCGCGTGACCTAGCTCGCTCCCGCACCGCCATCTACCAGCAAGGGCTTCGCCGCTACCACAGCCGACGAGTACGGACCCGCACCTTCCAGGAAGGCGACCTGGTACTGCGCCTGATCCAGGACAAGAAAGGCATGCACAAGCTTCCCCCCTGGGAGGGACCATTCTCCATCGGGGGCGTCCTGGGCAACGATGCCTACTACCTCACCGACACCCGAGGCGACGGAAAACTCGACGTCAAGCGGCCATGGAATGTAAACCTCCTACGGAAGTTCTACTCCTAGAACTCCAGACATGTAACTCCTACCTGCTATGAAATAAAGAAGATCGATTCGCACAAATTGTGTCCACTCTCCGTATCTTGTGCCACTCACACTCATAATAACAGCACTATGCTACTCGCGAAAGTCAACCCTTTGTTATGCGACCGGCACAGCCAAGTAGTGCGGTACGAGGGCACCGAAAATTTTGGGCCTCGCACCGTCCATGAAAAAAGCCAACCCGGAGCCCCATCGGAGTCACCTCGCCTGACTGGATTTCCGATCCACGACAACCGCACTTGCTTCCCACAGCGACCCAGTGCTCCACATCCTTGGTGCAGCGACTTGAACGGCTAAGTACCACGCTCGGGGACTGACACCAGTCCAATCACGAGCGACGAGGGAAAACGCCAAGTATGAGAGCGCGTCTTGGACTCGCCACGCGACTGGCCCTACGGATCAGGTGGAGTGACGCGCCAAAACAACACGCCTCGTCCTCACCTACCTTGGGAATGCGACTAGAACAGCCAAGTACCACGCTCGGGGACTCGGCCACCCGACCCTGTTCGCGCCCGAGAAAATGGCTAAGTACAGAGCACCCCTTGGAGTCGCCATGCCACTGGCTTTCCAAGCCACGGCGAGTCGACCTTAACTCACTAACAGTTTAACAACATACACACACATAAAAACGAGGTAAACCCCATAAAAGGGCGGACGCGCTCGAGGACTCGCATAACCAACAATCAAATCAAACATATTGAGAAAAGCATCCTTGCATTCCTTCGAGCAACAAATTTGTTCGCTCACAAGGGCATTCACATGTCTATCTAGCTAATGCCATTTGACAAATAATTCTATTCTGCAGGCTTCGATGACGAGGCACCACCACCTCCACGACGGCGGATAAACGGAACCCAAGGGTTCGAAGGGTACGTCGTAAGCTCACCCGCCATTTCCACCCGAAACGGCTGCTCCACCTTGAAGTCGTGATGCGCCGGTTCGGGGTCATTCGGGATGACCACCGACTCCTGGTACGGAAGAAGGTAACCCATCGCCCACACCCGGTCGGAATAAACCGCAGCCATCTCGTCCAGCTTCAACACGTCAACAATCTCGACCTTGCCAGTCGACGAAGGGTACCCGCTCGTGACATCGTCGAGGTCGAAGTCGTGGGGGAAGTGCGCGAGCCCAAGGCTTAGCGCAGTCGCAGCACCACGACGAAAAGCCGGCCGTGCCATGAAGTCAACCACAGCCGGGCCTTCTCCATGTAGTGCCAGACCTCGACGAGGTCACTGGGAATCACCTCCGTCGACGAGATCTCCTGGAGGTACGCCCGAATGCAGGTCGCAGACAAAGCGGCAAAGTTAACCAGTGTGATGACACATTGTCGCGCATCATACGACTGCGCTTCGTCAGCAACGTCAGTAATCCTGCCTGCAAATACACAAAGCGAACAGTAAGGAACGCTCAAGCAAAAACAAAGCGACCCGCACGCTCGGGGACTCACTAAAGAACAGAGAACTCACCCATCAGCGGTCGATAATGCTCCGTGATGAAATCCTGAAGACTGGAAAGGTCATTCTGCAGCCCGGCTATGAGCGCATCTGACAACTTCCGCTCCTCAGCAGCAGAAGCAACGGCTGCGTTGGCCCTTTCATCCTCCAAGGTCGCTTCCACCTTCTCCTCCTTGAGATCCCGCTCTAGGTCGGCGATTCGCTTCTCCGCGGCACTCAAGGACGACTGTGCAGCCATCAGTTCAATCGCCGGTACCAGGCCCTGACGAGCCTTTTCCACCGCGACCGCGTTATCATCTGCATCAACAAAACTATGAATACGAGAAGAACAAGGTTAACGACCATCATCAAGCATGACAGCCACTCACCCGCAGTCGCTCGAAGCTGCTCGTTCGTCTCCCTGACAACAAGGAGTTCCCTATCAAGACGGTCCTTCGTGGCAAGTCGCTCAGCAGATTCGTACTCCAGACCCTGCGCAGCTGTCACATCCCAAGATTTTCCAAATCTTGTGATGTGAAAAATAAATAAACAAAATAAATAATTGTTGAAAATTAGGGTAAAAAGAAACTTTTGTTTCTAAATGGAAACTTAAAATCCCATCTTGAACAAACTTTGGTTAATGTTTGAATCTAACTAATTCAAATCAAGTGGAATGCAATCTTCATAAATGCATCTGGAAATTTAAACACTTGGAAAATAAACCAAAACCCTAAAACCCTAATGGAAGAAAAACATTTCCAAGTTATCTCTAAGACCATGGATTTGGATCCATATAAAAAATTGGTCAAACAAACATTTCAAAATGATCAAGAATAACAAATAGAAATATTATAAAACCTTATGAATTGGTTTCACTTAATTTGGAGCCAAAGATAAAATCTTATGAATTTAATAAGATAAGGAAATTGAATTTCCTAAGCTAATAAAGCACCTATCTAGAAATCCATACCAAATGGTGAGAAAATAATCCTAAAAAGATTTAAAAGGATAAACAAATATTAAACAAGATTTTACAAATTGGAATCACCAACTTTGGAACTATAAATAAAAAGATATGGATTTTATAAGATAAAGTTAGAAATATTAAATGAGGAATATTTAAAGGCCAAATTAACTCTTGACCTAATCCATAAGCAAATGGAATGAATATAATCAAAATCCAAATAAAATAATGGATAAAGGGTATTCAAATTAATTGAAAGGGCATTAACCAAATCCTATTCTATTTGAATAAAGATAAAATCCCTATTAGAAATGATTAATTAAATCATGGGAAAATAATAATTGGAATTTACCCAAGTGGAATAAAAGTTATTTAATTAACTCAAATAAGATCAAAGAAATCTTCCAAATAAAATTTATGGAATTAAAACTATATTTAATTTCATTGGAATAAAGACAACTACCCAATTTTAAATGATTAACAAATCATATTAAAAACATTCCAAATAATTCAAGGTGAATAATTTGATACCCTAAAAGACAAATAAAACCCACTGAAAAGATTTGGAAAGATTTAGATTTCAAAAGGAGTTTGAAAAACATTATTAAATCTTATTTGAAATTAATACTAGAGCCTATTTTTAAATAATTAAAAGACCCTAAAAAGAATAAAAGATTTATTCCAAAATTGACTTTAAATTATATTAATAAACAGTATTTGAAAATACTCAAAGTCTGGTTGAAGTTTGATTTCAAATGAATGTTTGAATTGATTAAACAAAATCAAAACAGAATAAAAGAATTGGAAAAAGAAAAATAAACAGGAGAAGAAAAAATAAAACAGAGCCAGCCCAACCCAGCTAGCCCACTAAGCCCAGTAGCCCACCTCTCTGCCCCCCTCGAATATTTTTCTTTCTACTCAGAAACTCACCCGCAGAGTCCATGACAGCTAGGCCCCACTTTTCTTTTCCCCCCTCACTGACTAACCAGGCCCACGGCCACGTCGTCATCGTCCTCACCCGCCGCTGACCGCGCCCCCCTCTCTGGCCATTACTGCCGTTTGAATGCCGGCGTGAATTCGCGTTAACTACGCCAGGAAACAGCCCCGCGACCGCGCCTTCTTAACCGCCTCTTCCTCCTCTCCACTTTCCATCTCTCGCTCGCACCGGCTCGCCACTAGGCTGCTCCGATTTTGCTCGGAACCACCACTGTCTCCGACGTCTTCCGGCGACGATTCTGGCCAAACCCTGTCGCCCCTCGCCTCCTCGACCACACGAGCACACTCCCAATCGCCAGGCGCATCTCTCGGTACCTCTCTCTTGCCCGTGCGTGCCCTGTATCCTCGACAAAATCTTCGTCTGAGCTCCGCCACCGTCTGCTCGAACTCCGGCGACCATCCCCCGTAAGCCCTAGCTTTCCCTTGCCCTCTTTTTGATACGTGTGTGATCCCCAACATCGTGCGCACCTAACGCAACCCTTTTCTCTTCTTAGCGTGGCCCGTAGCGTCGCCTCCGTCTCCAACAGAGAGCAACCAATGTCGTCTCGATCTCCGACGAGCAATCAACATCGACTCCGTACGCCCCTTCGCCAACCGAGCACACTTCAAGCATCCCCTAGCCACGGCGATTCTGGTGAGCTTCTTCCCTAATCCTCTCGCCCCTTGTAACTCCGGCAACTTCACCGCCAGAGCACGCCGCCGCCTGTTGCCGCCGCCAGCGTCGCCACTCGATGGTCAGTGAATGAGCGCCGTAGGATGTAGATCCAACGCACACGAAAGAACTTAGCGAAGAGGTATATTTTGATATGTGCCGCACGATTTAGTTAGATCCAACGCCCCACACAGGACGATCCGCACGAACCGTTTTTGACGAATCAGAATAGTCCACGTGGCTAGCCTTTTGTTTTAAAAACAGAAACTATTCTATTAGATACTCAAACTTGCAAAATTCATAACTTTCAAACCACACGTCCAAATTTTGCAAATTTTATATCAATGGAATCAGCAATACAATTACTTTCCAACCATGCACTTTGTTTAGTAAATTGCTTTTAAATTGTTTGTTTTTGCAGAAACTTGTGTAGGCATATTTTGAGTATAAAATTATTTTTAAAATTATTTTGGTGATAAAATATTTGGCAAACGGTTTGTTTTGAACCTATTGACCATAGAAATCAATTTGTGGTTTCAAAAATATATTTGGTGAAGCAAAAGAATAAATCTTTGAATAAAAGCATTTCTAGCCAAATAAAAATGTTGATTATGGTTTAAAAATGATTTTAGAGGAAAACCTTTGGGAAATGTTTTGACTTAAACTCTGTGACCCCAAACACCAAGTTTTATGATTTCAAAACATATTTGGTGAACCCTATAAAGATTATTGCTTTGCTAAAGGCATTTTCAACCACATAAAATATTGATTTGGTTTAAAAATGGTTTATAGGTAAAATCTTTTGCAAATGATTTTGCCACTTTATAAAATGACCAATAAGTTTTTTAGAATGTTTATAACCTATTAGAATCCACATTTGTAAATAAAACAATCTTTGGCATGCTTGCATGAATTGCCTTGTTTCTATTATTTTATGTGATGTTTGCTTGAATGGTAGATTGAAATTGTGCCTTGCTTGATTAAATTGTAGTGATTTGAAGAGTGTGAATATTTCAAGGACAAGGAGTGAACTTATATTCTCTACCAAAAAGGCAAGTGATGCTTCATACCTTTGTCCCATTATTTTCACTATGCATTAGTGATATTTCTAAGTAGGACTTGCATGGACTTTTTGCTAAGTATAAACTATGCCATGGGAAATACTAGTAGATGGAACCTTAGTAGAATTTTCCTAAGTTAAGTTTCCTACTACTATCATGCTTAGCTTAGCTAGTAGAAAACAAGGGTGGATTATATTTCATGTTATGGAATATTTCTAAGTCAGGACTTGTGTTTTTTTTAATAAACAACTAAGTGAATGAATCACCTGGGTGGAATGGAAAGAATGGTTTGTGTTGAGTGGTTATGCAAGTACAGTATGATGGGGAAAACTTGGGCATCACCAAGTCCAGTATGCTGGGGAAAACTTGGTATCTCACTTGTGGATGGCCACCCAGGAACAAAGAGATTTGAGATGTCAAATGTTGAGAAGCTTCAAGTGCAGCCACTTGGCATTATGGGCTCTGCTTGGATCATATAGGTTGCAATAACTTAGCCAAATGGACATTTGGTGGTAGGGGATGATATGTTGGAACGCGTCCATTCTGGTCTATGGGAAGGCTTCTGAAAGATCTTGTCTTGGTGAAACCAAGTCTTGCAAGGAAAGTGCACCACCTCTGCAGAGTGTAAAATCTAAGTACTTAGCCATGTCCCTGGTAAAGGACAATTTGAGCATCAAGACATGGAAGCTATCAAGAATCTCCTCATCTAAATTTCTAAGTTAAAAACTTGTGGTTGAACAAGGGTTAAAGGATCACCAATTTCTATTGGGAGATGCCTTGGGTGATTTTTGACAAACAAAAACTTAGTGTTTTCAAATGATAAGGAAAATCTATTTTGAGCAAAGCAAGCCTAAGCTCCACTTAGCCAAATGCATATAGATGATAGACTCCACTATACTACCATAGTATCACTTGCCAATACAATTCAAATGTATTGACCCTTGTGGCTATAACTTGTTCTGTTGCAGGTTTGTTTGATGTTAGTAAGATGTGTTGAATAGGATTACAAGTCTACAACCAACATGTTTGCCTATGGCATTTTTAAGATGAAGGACTCCATGCTATAGTTATTTCTGCTGCATTGTAATGAGATAGCCAAATGAGCTATGTAAGATGTAATGAATTATTTTATTCCTGGTTATAAATTTGTATTATGACCTTTGTTTCTTGATATTACATCTTAACTGTGGATGCTAGCTATTGATCCAGGGACTAGCATTGTAAACACATGGATCTCTACCTTATTAAAGGTTGGGACCTCTACAGCAGCCGTGGAAGAATGAGCAATGAAATTCCTAAGTGCCTAGCCACTGAAATTCAGCGACTAGCCACTTGGGGACTGGAAGGAGAAAATCCTAAGTGCCTAGCTGCTGAAATTCAGCGACTAGCCACTCGGGGACTGGAAGGCGAAAATCCTAAGTGCCTAGCCGCTGAAATTCAGCGGCTAGCCACTCGGGGACTGGAAGGCGAAAATCCTAAGTGCTTTGCCGCTGAAATTCAGCGATCGACACCCGGGAACTAGACTCTAAAAAACAATAAGAATCCAACCACTGAAATTCAGTGGCCCGATCCTCGGGGACTGGACATACTTGGATGGCGGCACCTAGCATGCCGTGAAGCTCCATTGCATCCACCGATGGGAGCAGGAATGGAGTACGCCCGCGACACTGCTCGACTTTGGTACCGACGACCTCAAGCAGCTGGCTCTATGGCACCGATACACTCGCCGTGGAGGCCCTCGCTACAAAGCGAGGAAACGCGCCATCGCGGCTCCCGCACCACTCAAGGGTGTGCCTGTCTCCCCAACAGAGCCCATGGGATCCACCCACTGCAACTCCAGGTGCACCGTGGCCTTCGAGGCCGCATCTAATCCAATCGGAGCCTCTCTAGGGGCGACCGCCGGCTCGTCCGAAATCATGACGACCTCGTCGCCCTTTGCCTTCTTTGCGCCCTCAATGGACGCCTCGACCTCTTTGCCCTTCCTCTTCTTTGAAGGGTCTACTAGTGCCTCCGCGGCACCCAATGGGACCTTGGACACTGAAGGGTGACCTACTTTCTTCGCCCCAGTCCTGCAGAATAATGCTATTAGTAAATTCGCCAGTCGGACATTAATCGAGTGGACAAACGAAAGATCAAGAAATACTCACTTGGCGACTGGGATAAAACGCATGCCAGTCTCGAACACACTCTGCGCCCAAGACACCGACAGCTTCTTCGAGGACGAGGCCGCAGCAGGAGGATCAGCGGCGATCTCCACGGGTGCTCCCCTCGGTGGCGAGGTCCCCGTGGCTGGAGAGGCCACAAGCCCGGTGACTGGGATGAAGGGCTGCGGCAGCGATGCCAATGGCATCTCGCCTTCCACAACGTCCGCACCGGCCACCATGGTCACGTGCGCCGGCGTGTTGGCCCTGGCTCACTCGGCTGCGCTGGTAGCATTGGAGCTACTCGCGGTCTGAGGCGGTGATACCGGCTTAGCCGGATTCTTATTCTTCTTCGGTGGCGGTGGTTTCTTCTTCGATGGTGTGTCCTCACGCTACGAGGTATGCTCGGGGAGCTCGTCATCATCCCCATCGTGGGCTTCGAGGCTCCTGCTGGCCTCGAGCTCGCATTGATGTTGCCCGCGGGTTTTTCGAGCCATCGGTGCGGCGACCTCCACAGCTTCATCGCCGTCGTCATCGTCATCATCGCCGCCCCCATCACTTCTGAAACCTCCCTGGTCGGGCAAAGATTCGCTATCATCTTCGGCGGACGAGGTCGAGTTCTCGTCGTCTGCAGGTGGGAGCCAACCTTCCACCTCTTGGAACAACTGTAACAACAAGACAAATTAGCATAACCGCGAATGTAAATCTGCGACTGGGAATGCAAAGGAAAGAAAGTATTTACCGTTGGGGCTTTGTGCCCTGTGGTTTAAGGAGCGACACCGGCCTTCGCATCGAGAATTCCGCCAAGGTGATCTTTTTCAAGGCCAATGTGTAGTTGTTGAGCCTCCACTCGGCGTGGCAGGACTTCGTCGGGTCGTCCTTGCCCGTGTACTCGTACATGTAGTGGGTGCGACTGGCCCGAGGCACGAGCCGTCGTCCGAGCCAGCAATTGTATATATTGATGGTTTGGGGGCCCTTCTTATGCAGGTTGCAGATCGTCTGCAGCATCTCGTCAATGACCATCCACTGGTCCAGCGGAAGTTTGGTGACTTGGAGCCGACGCGGCTCAGGTCGGTCGGCGGAGTACCTTGGAAGCGCCACCTCGTTGCCCGGCGGTGACTCGGACACATAAAACCAACTCTTCTTCCATTCATTCGCTGCCTTAGCGGGCAGCATCAGGTCAAAGAAGGAAGCCTTCGACTTCAACTGAAACATGAGGCCGCCCGCGGCTACCATCGGCCCACCTACTTCTTCGCGTCCGACCCTCCCATGGAATAGATCTTGCCACGGGGGGAAATATGGCCGGCAGCCCAAGTAGCACTTGCAGAACGCCACAAAAATGGCGAGTTGCTCAATATTGTGCGGACCCAGGTCTGACGACTGGATGTTGCAGTAGGCACAGAAACGGCGGAAGAAGAGGGAAGTGGGGAATCCGAGCCCCCGTTCTAGGTGTCTGGGGTTGCAGATGAACTATCCCTCACGTGGATCTGGAATCACCTCTCCGGCCGCGGGGATGCGCCATCTCCCGGCGCGGAGGATCCCCGCCTCCTCGAACGATTTAAATAGCACTTTCATGCACTTGGATCTGCCACATGGCTCCGTCATAGGTGCCATTGATTGGAGGATCTAGGGTTGCGAGTCGCTCTGGGTCGCTCTGGTCGCTGTGCGGAATGGAGAATTGGGAGTGCGCGAGATTGGAGGAAGTGTGGGAAATGTTCGTCCCTCACCCGTCACATTCCTTATATAACGGTTGTTACCCGCCATCTTCGGGGAGCCACTATAGCGCGGTAATTACGCCGATATTACCGTCGGATTACCCAACGACTAGTTTGACCGACGCTGACGGTACAACTTCATCTACTCGACTCGCTGTCTTCAGCGATTCGACGGTTCGCCGACCTGATCACCATAGTAGTGACTCGACTACTCGCCGACCCATTTGCCAAGCTGCGATTTGACTGTTTGCTATTATTGCGACTAAAATGACTAGTTCCTTCTTTTATTCAGGGAGTCTACCGCCGATTAGATTGGGCGTCCGAATTGGACCCGCATACTCCGACTGCCAACAAACACCTGCGAGAAATCAACGATGACCTCGGGGACTACTAATGGGGATATGCCAACCGGGGTATACCCAGCAGGACATTTCCTACTGGCCCGAACTGCCAGCGAGTGGGCCTGCAGGACGGCGACTAGATCGAGACTTGACAAGGACTAAGGCGACTGGAAGCTGGAGGCCCAGAAGCATAGCTAGGCCCAGTCGGATTAGGTCAAGAACCTCCCGAATCCTTAACTAACTCGGTTGTAGATCTGTAAACCCTAACGAGGTGAACCTATATAAACCTCCCTAGGGTACACATAGAGGACATGATCCATCATACACCCTAGCGACTCGCCGCCTAGCCGCCGAGCTCACCCATTGTACTCTACATCAATACAATCAAGCAGGAGTAGGTATTTACCCTCTGGGGGGCCGAACCAGGGTAAACCCTTGTGTCTTCGCCCTCATCTCGCACCACAGATGGCAGGCCGCCCTTGCCCCTTGTTCTACTACTCACTGCCGATTGCATCATCTGCCGTGGCCATTCCCACGACAGTGGCTGGCCAGTCGCCCCAGACACATGCTGGAGAATGAGCTGCTGGGTGTGGGCCATCTCATGGCTCCTCATGTAGGCATCATACTGGCCCTTGTGAGTGTCGATGCCCATGCATAGGATATGCCTCTGAAACCAGTTGAGCTGCTTGACCTCACGTGACATTGGGGACACCGCGGGCCGATGACCACTAGCCCTTGCATCACACATGAAGGACTCAGGGGAAGTGGAAGGGTGAGAGGTCTTCTAAGCCTTGTTGTAGATCTTCTTGGGCTTGTGAATGCCATCCAAACTAGTACCAAAATCCTCATGTGGCAGCATGTGCTTGATGAGCATCATAATGTAGGGAGCATACGGGATGGAGAGCCGGTTGAACATAGCATCAGTCATCTCATGATAGATATAATCCATAACATCCAACTTGTAACCTGTAGATGAACCAGCATTAGTGTCACACTCATGTGCAAAAGCAAGCAAAGGAACCAGGTGACCACGGATCTTATCATTGTTGCCCCCACTTAGAGAGATGTTGTCCCGAAACAAGCCAACAAGAGTGGCATACATAGGAGAAAGACTAGCAAAGGTACCAGCAATACCATAAGACGTCAGGCATGGAGCAAGCAGAGTGTCCTTGGATGACTTGAGAGGAGAAATGATGCGGTGTCCAGAAGCTGTGTCACGTCCATGAAAGGCATACCCAAGGACCTGACCAAAAATACGGAAGTCTGACTGAATCATAGTTGTCCCGGTCATCTACTTCATGGTGCGAAGCTCATCTTCGCAGATCGCAAGGGTAGAGGAAAACTTCTTCACAATAGAGGAGTCATAGAGGCACTGAAGAGTCATAAGGTGATGCAGCCCCATCTTATTAGTCACATCCAAGGCCTCACGAAGTCTTGCCTTGCTTTGAGCCTCAGTCATATTCAGAGGATGCATAGGGAGAATTTTGAGAGTAGCATAAACATCATCATGAATGGACCGAAAGTGAGAGCACCAAAACATGGGATCCTCCGGAGGACCATCACTGTCAGCCTCGGCATAATAATCAATGTGGCGAATGGAGTAGTTAACATTGTCCATGTCCTTGTAGTTGGGCCGAGACTGCTTGCCCTTGCCCTTGCCCTTGCGGGATGCAACCCTCTTGGCTTTCCTTGCTGCCTCGGCCATCTGTTCAGACTCTCTTTCCAACCTGCGGACTTCAGTTTCGTCAACGAGCTTACCCTCTATGTTGGGTCTAAGATAACATGCACGAGGACGACGATTGTAGGTCTTAGGAGCACTGGAACCACCTATGAAAAACATGGGATAGGTATCATGGGGATAAGCACACACACACAAGTCCAAGAGGAATATTAGAAACAGTAGGAAAACAATCCACGGTCCAAAGATGTGCATTATGAAAATCTGAGACAAACCAAAAAAGGCAATGAACCTCTAGGCCGGATTATCCAGCCCTGTCAGGGGCGTATAATCCCCCCCCCCCCCCCCCCCCGCAAAAATTCTCTGGTTTGGCCCAGATTCACCATGGTAACACGGATCGGGCAGTAGGGTTGCAACACTACTGGTATTAACAAGCAAGGGAAACACATAGTAGCTTCTACAATGAGATTTCCACCAAAAACAATGAATTCAATACAAAGGAGATGTATGAGGGAGTTACCCTCACTCATTGGAGGAAAAGCTTAGAGGAGAAGGTACCCGGAGGCGTGAGGAAGAAGATCCGGGAAGATCCCGGAGAATCCGATGGTCGAATCGACTCCGGTGGCGGCTTGGGGCAGATCACGGGTTGGGGGAGGACTAGATGCTCTGTTTGAGACCTTCCTCCCTGAGCCCAGCCCTTAAAGGGAAGATTCGCCCGGGGCGGATTATCCGGCCCCCACTTGGGGCGGATATTCCACCCCCCTCTGAAATTTCTGTTAGCATAGATTCAGGCTGGAGCAAGCCTTGCAAAACCCCTCGCAAGTGTATGGAGGAGTTGTGTGCAAGAATAGATGTTCAAGGAGGGAAAAAGGCTTGGGTTTAGAGCAGCAAACTGAGATGGTACTACACACCCAAAATTGCAAGAAAAAATCAACTAAAAGCCAAAAATGGGTGTGTTTTCCATAAGAACACGAGATAGGCAAGAAAATCCAAAGAGAGCCAATAGAAACAAACTCTTCTCAAGGAAGAGGGCGGTGGCCGAAGCCACCATGTTGGAGCGCATGGCATCACACCGCGAAGATGTATCTTGAGTTCAAAACCAATGCTCATCGATGACCCACATATAAAAAAATGATATTAAGGGAAATGATTTTTCTTGCTTTTGGCATTATGGGGGGAGGGTTAGCCCAATAAATTATGACCACACTCCCCCTATGTCTATGCATGCATCTAAACCAAATACGTGAAGAAGTGTAAGTGAGTATGCAAGGGTAGTCCAGCCAAGATCCTTGAATCTATGATATTTAGCTCATTCCTCAAATAACAAAATCTTGCTTCATCAAGAGGCTTCATGAAGATATCAGCAAGTTGGTTCTTCGTGCTCACAAAAGATAGTGCAATATCGCCACGAGCAACATGATCCTGAATGAAATGATTGCTAATCTCAATATGTTTTGTTCTTGTATGCTGCACCGGATTGTATGCAATTTTAATAGCACTTTAATTGTCACATAAAAGAGGCACTTTGTCACAATTGACACCATATTCCTTAAAAGTTCGCCTCATCCATAATAATTGTGTACAAGCACTTGCAGCAGCAACATATTCAGCTTCCGCGGTCGATAGTGATATGCAATTTTGTTTCTTCGAAGACCAACACACTAGAGACCTGCCCAAGAATTGACATGCAATAGAAGTTGATTTTCGATCATCCTTGTCACCAGCCCAATCTGAATAAGTGTAACCACATAGAGAGAAACAAGAGCCTTTGGGATACCATAAACCAAAATTTGGGGAATGAGCCCAATATATGAAGATTCTCTTGACCTCCACTAAGTTTCTTTCTTTAGGAGTGGCTTGGTACCTTGCACACACTCTTACACTCAACACGATATCGGGTCTAGATGCGCAAAGGTAAAGGAGAGAGCCGATCATGGATCGGTATACCTTTTGGTCCACGTATTTACCCTTTGGATTAAGTGCAAGATGACATTTAGTTTGCATTGGAGTAGCAACGCCATTGAGATCCGTCATCTTAAACCTATTGAGCATGTCTTGGATGTATTTAGCTTGTTTAATGAAGGTTCCCTCTCTAAGTTGCTTGATCTCGAATCCAAGAAATAACCTTAATTCCCCCATCATAGACATCTCAAACCTGTCAGTCATAAGCTTTGAAAATTCATCATTAAAAGCTTGGTTAGTAGATCCAAAAATAATGTCATCTACATATAGTTGGCATACAAAAATATCCCCATTAACCTTCTTAGTAAAAAAGAGTGGGATCGATTGCCCAACTTCGAATCCATGGTCTAACAAAAGCTCTTTCAGGTGCTCATAGTACGCACGTGGGGCTTGTTTAAGGCCATAGAGCGCCTTATCAAGTTTGTAGACATGGTTCGGAAATTTAGGATCCTCAAATCCCTGGGGTTGCTTGACATATACCAACTCATGTAGTGGACCATTAAGAAAAGCACTCTTAACATCCATTTGCTGTAATTTAAAATTATGATGAGTGGCATAAGCAAGAAGGATACAGACGGACTCAAGGCGAGCCACGTGTCGTGGTATTGCCGAAGAGTATTCCATGGAGGGGTCCTCACAGTGCGTGTTTAGAGACGTGGGGGAAGGCGAACGGTTGACCGGTACGAGGTAACACAACTTACCCAGGTTCAGATCCCATGATGGTGGCAGAATCCTACTCCTGCTATAAATCACTATAATGGCAATACGCCGAGTTACAGGGATTGGTTCGCTATGCGAGGTGACTAGAAAGTCTAAGTTATCTTCTGAGATTGTTCCCTAAAGGCTCCCATAGGCCCGACTTATATAGTCGCCAGGTCCTAGGGTTACAGGGAAAAGTCCTAGCCGGACAGGTTATAGAGTCCTACACTGTCTACAATTAGTCTAGAGTGTCTTGCACTCCAAGGCTCCGAGTACGTCGATGAATCCTCCGTAGCCTTCCTTTATCCGGCATGGGCCTCCCTTCTGGATCCATCTAACTGGGCCGCCCAGCAGGCCATGGGCCATGCTACCAACTGCGGGCCACCCGGGTTATCCGGATAGAGGACATGCTATGAGGATACCCATATAGCATATCCCCAATAGTAGCCCCCGGAGTACTCTGAGATCTTGCGCCGTCTTGCCTCTTCATGTTGAATGCTCCGTCTAGATGGATGTCGGCAAATTGTCAAGCAACATCTTGTAGTCCTCCCAAAGAACCCTGCAAGGTTTTCTCCGTCTTCAACTTTTAAGTCGGAGAATTGCTGAATCTTCTATCCTACTCTTCCGTAGCCGGATTGGATCCATCCATGCTGGAATCTTCCGATGTGATGGTTCACCTGCTAGTGACAGCTAGGGCGAGGTAGACATAGGTCAGCAACGCCTCGTAACTCACACATGCATAAAATGCAATCATGTCCGATTTTCCCGCGCGAACGATATGAACCATTGGCGGCGACGGTTGGTAACGTGGAGAAATTTCCGTGCACATGTCGTCCACGCGTCAACCGTTCGATCATTTTGCACGAATCTTGATGCCGGAGGTTATAAATTATAACAGCGGTGGAAAGTTTACTTTTCACCTCATTCCCTCAACATCATCTTCTTCCTCCAGCGAGCGCCTCCTCGAGCTCTCCGTGCACCTGTGCGAAAAACCCTAGCTCCTTAATCTCTCCCAGTCACCACCAAAAAACTCCCAATGGCCAGCAGCAGCTCCACCGCCTCCATGGCGGCGTCAGGCGATGCCGCGGCAAAGCCGATGTGTGTCGTCATCGTGCCACCAGAGGGATTGGTTATTCCCAAATCCGCGATGGTCGAAACCACTGGCGGCGACCATAACCTAGCGGCACTGGAGCTGCTGGAGGAGGAGTATGACTCCCACAAGGGCGATTGGCGTGGTTTGGATATTACGGACCGTGATATCAAAGAACTGATCAACAAGGGCTATCTCCCCACGACGGAGGGGCTCGTCTGGCGGGCGGTGCCGGCCGGCGAGGTCACACCTTCTCCCCAAGCCGGAGAAAAGGTGTACCTCAAAGCACAACTGGTACGCAGCGTCTCCCTGCCAATCTCCAACTTTTTCCTTGCTGTCCTCAACCATTACCGAGTACAGCCTCAGAATCTATCCCCCAATAGCATCTTAGCTCTTAGAAATTACGCGGCGCTTTGCGAGGGTTACCTAGGGATTAGGCCTAGGCTAGATCTCTTCATCTATTTTTTTACCATCAAGCGCGAAGCTTGAGCCGGCAAGGACGAGGTCAGGAATTTTGGCACCATTAGTTTTAAGATCCGGCCTGGCTAGCGCTTCCCCGACATCGTCGGTCACGAGTCCTGCAAGAACTGACAGCGGACGTACTTCTACGACCCAGATATCCCTCTGGCCGGCCAAAAAGTAATGTACCTGGACTTCGTCGATGGAGTTGCCGCTGAAGCCCCGACATGGAGATCCCAGGCCTCCCTTCCCTCCGACATCGACGCTTCCCGCGCTATAAGGCGGATAGAGTGGTTCATAGATACGGTTCTAACCGGATTGGACCTAGCCATGTGCTGGTTCATCAGGCGGATCCAGCCTCTGCAGCACCACTTGAAGTTGATGCACGAGTATACCAACGAGAGGAAGGATAGCCTTCACATCTCCGAGGACAACTTCTCGAGCGAATCCGTCAAGCTCCGCCTCAAGGACATCGTCAAGGTGAAGGATAGAAAGCGTGGATTTACCATCACCTATGGCATGTTCGTAGAGAGAAAGTGCCCAAAGGTACCTGTTTATTTTCTGTGTATGACATATACTCCAGTTCTTCCGTCTAGCCATTAGCATCTCATCTAACACTTTGGGTTTTTACTTAACAGCTCAGCGATCTAGAGGAGGATTGCATGGCTATCCAAATCTATGATCCAAATATGAAGGAAGTCACGGTCGTGTCCGACGATGAGGCCTTGTTGGTGCGAAAGCGGAAGAGCTCCACCTCTGACGCTGCCGACGGAGGAAAAAAGAAAAAGACAGAGGGTGGAGCCTCCAAAAAGTCTACCGCCGCCCGGGAGGCGGAGAAAAGAAAGATTACCGGGATCCCCTTTGCTAAAGCACCCCCTCTTGTGTAAGATTCTTTCTCTTCGACATTGTCCATTGTTTGTCTTGTTCCTGTACTTATACTTTTTGCACGTTTCAGGAATAAGGCCACTACTAGTTTGAAGAAGACCTCCAAAACTTTGGGGGCTTCTAAAAACATTAAGGATATGTTGTATCGTGACATTTCTCCCCACGCATCTCGTGCCATCACCCCTGTCACTTCTAGCCTCCAGCCTTCGTTCGCTCCGACAATCTCCCAAGCCAAAGAAACATCTGGCCCTTCCGCCATGGAAGTGGACTCAGGTGCCTCCACCGAGCTTGTTGTTGTCGGTGACCAGGCGACGCAGGAAAGTGCCACAACCCAAATGGCTGAAGCTTCGGCTAAGGATGCCATCGGTAGCGGTAAGGCGGTGGTGGAAGGTGGTACGTATGTCGAAGGTGGTACCTCCATACCCAAGAAGACCATAGAGTTTTCCGAAGATCGTCTATCCAGTACTTACGCCGGGTAGCACTGCTCTGGTTCTTGGTGCGGCGCCGACATCTCCAACATGCGGTCTCGAGGAGATTCTCCGGCAAGCAGAAATCTTGCAAGGAAACAATTTTTCCTTTGGCAAGTTGCTTGCTGAGAGTGCTACAAACCTCAAGATCATTGCGCTTGTAAGTTTTATTTGCCTTTTGCTTTTCATATGAGTATCCCACTGTAGCCCCGAAGGATTTAGACGGAAAACCATAGGTCTTTGCATCTAAATGCTCTAAGAGTGACTAAGCTAGAAAACTTCTCACTGTAGCCCCCAAGCATATAGTTTGAATGAATTATTCCGACTAGATGCTTTCAGAGTAGCATACACAGTGTTTATAAATTTCAATATTGTAGCCCCCAATCTTCTAGTTGTAACTGAATTAGTTCCGACTAGATGCTTAAAGAGAAGATAAGCATATGAACGAGTTAAAAACTTTATACTGTAGCCCCAAGCTTCTAATCGAAAACTGAATTAGTTCCGACTAGATGCTTAAAGAAAGACTAAGCATATTGCTAAGTTAAAAACTCTTGCTGTAGCCCCCGAGCTTCTAGGTGGAAATTCTCCGGCTAGATGCTCCAAGTAGAACAAAAAACGTTTAACCTTCTTCTTCCACAGAATGAGAATGCTAGGAGGGGTGTCGCCAATAACAAGTAGCAGAAGATGCACGCGGACTTGGAAGCTAAAAAGGGTAAAACTGCCTTCTTGAAGGAACAAATCACCAAGGGCAAGCGTCTGTTTTTTCCTTTATTTTTCGTATTTCGGCTTGGTCTTGTGCCAACATTCTCTGAATACTCACTGTGTATTGTTCTTTCTCCGAATTGCAGAAACCATTTCCAAGGCTAAGGACATTGTTGAGCAATCCAAGCATATTCAACAGCTGGATAGCGAAAACAAGATCCTTAAACAGGAGAGGAAGGACATGCTGAAGATGCATGAATACTCAATGAAAGCCCTGCAAGACTCCGCCAGTGAGGAGATGGACCGCTTGAAGGAGGAAATCGCGATCTTAAAAGATCAGAAGAAAGCTGCTGATGAGCAAAATCAACGCCATCATGAAGCGTACAAGATCCTCCGACAAGAACGGGACTCCATGGCAGAGACTCTCCAGCAAGCTGAGATAAGCATCTTCAGTAAGTGATTCTCCGTCTTGGACTTCTGTAAGCTAGATATTCTGAACTTTTGAACTCATGTGCTCCTTTGTCGGAAATTCGCAGCTCCTATGGGTTTAACTCGATCGCCTCATCCTCCAAAGGAATGCATGGTCCTTGCCGGCAAGTTTATCAACACCGCCATCAAGCAGGCCAAAGAGATAGCCCAACCCCTCCAAATTACTATCAAGGCATCAGACTCCGTGGCGAAGTTCTCGGAGATCCTGCTCCGAGCCCCCGAGCGTATCGCAAGCTGGAAATCTTCATGTGCACGGGCCGTGCGATGATGGCGCTGTCCATGGTCAAGGCACATTACGAGAATTCCGACATCAACAAAGTGACCTCCGGTATCCCGGACATAGATGACGAAGGCCAAAAGATAAACCATGAATCTATCTTGGCGTCACTCGCGGGTTATGACACCAGAGTCGCCGAGTTGGTCGACATTAATGTCTTTATGCCCATGAAAACCATCGATGGCGGCAACCAAAACTCCTCCGAGTCCCTCAACACTGCCGACTTTGAGGAAGGTGACTCTACTGCTGCCAACGATGCTGCTTCCAAGTCGCTTGCGCCAGAGGAATGAAAAACAATTTGTAATATTTGTTTCCTCTGTAATGTGTATGCGGAAAAAACTATCTATTAACTTAAGGCGAAAAACAATGGTTGTTATTTCCTGCTACTCAAGAATTAGTTCCAGCATGTATATATTTTTTAAGCAAGTACTGGCTTATCCATTACTTTGGTTTTTATGCTTGACTTTTTGTGAGTCGGAAGACTCGTTGTCGGAACCATGCGCTCAAGCGATGATACCCAATGGCACCATCAATAACCTAAGCACAAAATCGCTGACAATAAGTGCCAAAAGTCAGTACTCCAGAATCCACATAAAAACGACAAAGAACGTGTAGACCAGAAAACTTAAGCTAACGCCCGTAGGCGGAATTTCACAAGTGCAAGTGAAAAGCTTGTGCATAAAGGTTTTATATGATCCAAAAATGAACACTAAAGGAGGTAAAAGACTCAGAAATATGAGTGAACCAGAGAGCTTTATTTCATTGATCATATAAGAGGTACACAATAGATAAAAAATGCTAAGTGTAGAAAGGAAGTAGATGTGCTATGTTCCTTGGCCGATCAAGCTCCGGGTAGTCATCATCCGGGTCACATCGCTTACGCTTATGATCCTCGCTAGGTCTATCCTTCAGTTCACGATTGTCAACGAGGTAGTAACACCCATTGAGCAGCGCCTTGATTATGATGAACGGTCCTTCCCATGGCAGGGATAATTTGTGTGACTTCTTCTGATTAAGTTGGAGCACCAAATCCCCCTCTTTAAATGAGCGATGCCAGACGCGGCGACTATGGTAGCTGCGTAGCTTTTGCTTGTAGATGGTGGATCTTTGGCATGCCAAAACACGCTCCTCCTTGAGAAGGTCCACATCTAGGCATCTGGATTCTTCAGCATCATCTTCGTCGTAGGCAGGATGGCTTCTCCTCCATATACCATGAAATAAGGGGTGTAGCCGGTGGATCTATTGGGTGTAGTTCGTAAACTCCACAGCACAGATGGCAATTCTTCCGCCCAGGCTCCAACTGCTCTATGTAGCGGTGCCTCAAGACGTGGCTTGATTCCCTGCAGAATTAATCCATTGGCTCGCTCAACCTGACCATTGGATTGTGGGTGTGCCACAGATGCAAGATCAAGTCGGATGCCCTTCTCCCAACAATAAGCTTCCACTTCTTCGAGTGACAAGTTGCTGCCGTTGTCGGTGATAATGCTATGTGGGAGACCAAATATCACCACTAGATCCCGGACAAACCTAAGGGCAGTTGCCCCATCGAGCTTTCTAATGGATTTATCTTCTATCCATTTAGTGAATTTATCAACTGCTACTAGCAAATGCATAAATCCACATGGTGCCGTTTGTAACGGTCCCACCATGTCTAGCCCCCAGATTGCAAATGGCCAAGTTATTGGTATTGTTTGCAATTATTCAGCTGGAACATGTGGTTGTCGGGCATAATACTGGCATCCCATGCACGTCTCCACCAGCTTGTCGGCGTCCGCCTTCGCGGTCAGCCAGTAGAATCCTTGCTGGAAGGCTTTCGCGACCAAAGATTGGGGAGCGACGTGATGCTCGCAATCTCCGAGATGGATTTCGCGTAGGATTTCAATACCTTCTTGCTGGGAAACACACTTAAGGTATACACCAGTAGTGCTTCTTTTGTAGAGTTGTCCATTGATTATGTTATATCCCTTTCCTCGACGTAATATTTGCTGTCTTTCGACTTTGTCGTCGGGCAAAGTTCCGTGTTCGAGATATTCCATGAATGGTTTTGTCCAAGCCGGAGGGACCTTTTCCACCATGTGGACGAAAGAGTCTACTCTATATGGGTTGTCGATGTCTGCTCCCTTCATGGATGGTGTCCGTAGATGCTCCAGGAAAACTCCAGGCGGAATTCGTTTGCGCCCTGATCCCAGCTTAGACAGCAGATCAGCCGCCTCGTTTTGCTCCCTAGGTACATACTTGACCTCGTAGCCCAAGAAGCTCTTGGCTATCTCGTTCACTTCGTCTCGATATATCGCCATCATAGGGTTCCGCGCATTCGAGGTGCCAGCCACCTGCTGGGCAACCAAGTCGGAATCTCCACAGCAAACTATGCGTTTGATGTCAATATCCTTGGCTGCACGTAATCCGTGAATGAGTGCTTCATACTCCTCCATGTTGTTCGTAGCCTCGAAGTGGATATGCAGAATGTAGTGTAGCTTGTCCCCAGTTTGTGACTGTAGAAGTACACCAGCCCCCGAGCCGTTGAGCAGCTTTGATCCGTCAAAGTGCATCACCCAGTATTTTGGCTCCGGCAATGGGGTAGCATCTGGCATCTCCATCCAATCTGCAATAAAATCCTCCAAGCCTTGTGACTTAATAGCGTCGCGTCTCTTATAGGTGATCTCGAAGGTGGCAAGTTCAATGCCCCACTTCGTGACCCTTCATGTAGCGTCGCTGTTGTTGATAATGTCGGACAGTGGAGTCTTGCTCACCACTATGATGGGGTGCTCCTGGAAATAGTGTCTCAGCTTCCGAGAAGCAAGAAATACTCCATAAGCTATCTTTTAGTAGTGCGGGTAATGCTGCTTGTACTCCGTCAAGACCTCGCTTACATAGTAAACTGGTCGTTGAACTCCGTGCTCATAGCCTGGTTCCTTCCGCTCTACCATGACGACGATGCTAATTACCCGGTTGGTGGCCGCCATGTAAATTAGCATGGGTTCACCAGGCTCGGGTGTTGCAAGGATAGGAGCTGAGGAAAGAATCTCCTTGAGTTGCTTCAATGCGACATCTGCCTCGCCCGTCCACGTGAATTTGTCCGCCTTCTTCAACAGCTTGTACAGCAGTAGAGCCTTCTCTCCAAGTCGGCTGACGAACCGACTAACTGCTGCAACGCAACCTGTTAGCCATTGTATATCCTTTAGGCATGTCATACGGTTTATGTTTAAGATGGCCTTGATTTTCTCCGGGTTGACCTCGATTCCACGATGGGAAACGATGAAGCCCAAAAATTTGCCGGCTGGAACCCCGAAAACGCACTTCTTAGGGTTAAGCATCATGTTGTATTTCCGGAGATTATCAAAGGTTTCTTTTAAGTCAGAAATTAAATCGTTTGATTTTTTAGACATCACCGCTATATCGTCCACACAGGCGTGAACATTCCGACCAATTTGATCGTTTAGGAAACGTTGCATTGTCCGCTGGTACATAGCACCTACGTTTTTCAGCCCAAAGGGCATCGTAACATAGCAAAACATGCCGTAGGGGGTAGTGAACAAAGTGGCCAATTGGTCCGACTTCCTCATCTTGATTTGGTGGTATCCTGAGTATGCATCGAGAAAACACAAAAGTTCCAAGCCAGCCATCGAGTCAATGACTTGGTCAATCCGAGGCAAAGCGAACGGATCTTTGGGGCATGCTTTGTTCAAGCCGGTGTAATCAACGCACATTCTTAATTCTTTGGTTCCCTTTTTGGGGATAAGTACATGATTGTCCACCCATTGGGTGTGAAGGACTTCTTGGATAAAACTAGCCTTAAGTAACCTAGCTATCTCTTTGCCTATGGCGCGTCTCTTCTCATCTCCAAAGCGTTGTAGAGGTTGTTTCACTGTTTTGCAATTTGGATCAATGTTCAAGCTGTGCTCGGCAAGTTCCCTAGGTACACCTTTCATGTCGGCAGGTTGCCAGGCAAAGATGTCCCTATTCTCACGGAGGAACTCGACAAGCGCGCTTTCCTATTTGGGATCCAGGTTCGTCCCAATGGCGGTGGTCTTGGAGGCATCGCCTACCACAAGTTCCACCGGCTTGGTCTCGATGGCGGCCTTGAATGCTGGAGCGGAGTCGGAAATCTGTTTCTTCGACGCGGGCATCTCCAAGGCATCGACCTTGCTCTGGATCTCCTTGAATTCTTCACTGTAGAGGACAGCTTCCGCGTAGGCTGCTTCTCCAATCTCATAGTCCCTTGCTTTGGTAAAGCTTCCGGATATGAAGATGACATCGTTTGGTCCGGGTATCCTGAGTTTGTTGTAGACGAAGCATGGCTTGGCCATGAAGGTGTGGAATATGTCGCGGCCGAATATGACGTGGTACACGCTCTTGAAGGGGACCACCTCGAAGGTCATGCGCTCTTGACGGTAATTATTAACATCATCAAAGGCGACCTGAAGTGTGATGCACTCAAGGGACCGAGCCTCCCGACCAGGAACTACGCCGTGGAAGATGGTGTTGGTCCGCCTTAGATTTGCCTTCGTCAAGTTCATCTTCTACAGTGTATCCAAGTACATAATGTTGATGCTTCTTCCACTACCCACCATACATTTTATGAACTCATTGCCATCAATCAGGGGGTTGATGACCATGGCGTATTGGTTCTCCGTAGGGATGAGGTCTGGGTGATCCTTCCTGTCCCAAGTAATTGGAATCTCCGACCAGCGTAGGAACTAGGGAACTGGGGGAGAGTAGCCATCAGTATCCTCATGGAGGTCTTCTGTTGTCGGACGGTGGGGGTGCCAAGGAAAGTATGGAAAACTGTCGCCCTCTTCTCGAAGGGAGTTCTTGCCTTTGACATCGCTCTTGGCGGCGTGCTTGGGGTCAATGTCCTCGTCCATGTCACTTGAATCCTTGGACTCCTCCTCCTTCTTTCCCTTACCCTTTCCTCGCGGTCTGTTCTTCCGACTTTGCTTGTAGCCGGACTCCGGGTCCTCCTTAAGGTCGTTGACGAACTTGCAGTGGTGATTGGTGTGGGTGGCCTTGCTGTTGGCATCGAGGTGTACAGGGCACGACATATCGCGGTACTCTTTGTAGGTTTGGGGAACGCGGAGCGCTGCCGAGGTAGTTTCACTTCCTCGCTGATGCCCACGTCCAGCTTCCCATCCTCGGCCACGTTGTTCGCCATCACCTCGTCCTGCGAAGGTCATAGTGACCATTCGGGAATTTGCTTTTCTTCTGAGGAGGTTTTCCGCTTTGTGCTGCTGTTCCTCTGAGCTTGAGTTGGAATGGCTGTTGCCGGCAGAGAGCCGCGAGCATCGTCATCGGCAGCTGTGAACTCACTAGCCAGCTGAATCATTTGGTTCAAGTCTAGCTAGAGATTATCCTGCAAGCGCTTCAGCTTATGTTGGAGCAACGTGCCTCTTTCCAACCCATCGATGAAGGCGGCCATGGCGGTCTGAGCGTGCACTCCTGCGCAAGAATTCTTCATATCCAGCCAGCAGGAGAGGTAGGTGCGAGATGTCTCGTCTTTCTCTTGCATGCACCATTGTAGATCGCCAACAGTGCAGGGACGCTTGTACGTACCCTCGAAGTTCTTGGTGAACGCTTCTTGCATGTCCAACCAATTGCATATGGATCTTTCCGGCAAGTCATCGATCCATTGACGGGTTGTGCCCGCCAACATCAAAGGGAGGTACTTGATGGCGACGTTGGGGTTACCCCCGGCAATCTCCACTGCGTTGCCGTAATCCTGCAACCATGTAGCTGGCTTTGCAGTGCCGTCATAGGGCTTGATGGTCTTGTCAATCCGGAAACCTTTGGGGTAAGTTGCGGACCGTATCACAGGTCCAAAGCAACGTGGTCCCAAGTATGGTCCTTCACGGGCCTCGTGGATCTTGTCTATCCGCGAACATGCGTCGTATGGCTCCGGGCTTCTTTTCTTCTTGCCAACAGGGGATGGGCTGCGTGAAAAACGCGGGCCTCCTCCGTCGTGGTGGCTGCTAGGTGGCGAAGGAGGCGGAGGTGGCGGTGGGTTAGCCTTCTTGCTGTTACCCTCCTGCGACGCCTCACGCTTGTCGCGGTTGCTTGTCGGACGCGGAGGGTCATGGCGCGACCTGCTCTTGTCTCCCTGGTTGCACTCTCCATCATGACGGGTCTGCTCCGCATTGTTGCGGATGACGATGCCGCTCTGCCTTGGCGGGGGAATATCCGTACGGCAGTGAGCCTTGGTGTCTTCGCGATGTTGGGGTGAGGGGGCGGTGGCGATGGGCGATGAGGTTGGGCCTTACCTCCGTGGTCGGAGGATATGGGCATAGCATCCTTCCTGCTGCGCGCATCCCTTCGTCTTCGTTCTGACGAACCCGTCTGAGACCCGACATCAAGAGGAGATCTGTGCCTTGGCGGCTTATGCTGGCTAGACTGGCAAAACGCTGGGTCAGACTCAAGCCTCTGAGAGGTGGCCTTTTCCCGCTGTTTCACCAACTTGGCCACTAGGTCATAGACCTGGTCCACTGCCTTAGGCGATCTATCCTGCTCCAGAAGGGTCTTGGCGACGATGAGGTTGAGGAGAGGAGTGGGCATCACCTGCCTGCCTTCACTGTCAATGTATGGCTTGGCATGTGCCGGCTTCGGGGGAGCCATCCTAGGTTTTGCCGCACACCAAGATCGTTGATGACGCGAGCCGGAGCTTTCTTGGCCTTCTGCTGCTGCTGCAGTAGAGTCTTGTACTCGGCCTCCATTGCTCTAGCTTTCTCTATGGATTTCTGCGTGTTGACCAGATCTTGATCTAGCTTTGCACCTTGCTCCGCGATGGCCTGTGCTTCCTCCAGCAGCTGTTGGCGCTTCTCGCCAAGCTGGGTCACGTTTCAGATATGAGCTACGGTCAGTGGCTCGACGAGGAGATTTCTGTACATCACTCTATCAGCTGGAGTAACGTGTGAAGCAGCAGACGTAGATGCCAGAGGCGGCGGGTTTGCGGTGTTGTTGTTGCTTGGTACGGTGCCAGGAGGCATGACCTTTGCGCGATCATTGTTGGCCGCAACAGTTGGTCCGTTGAGTGTGTCGATGGCATCTTCGAGTGCGGACGTTGATTCGGATTCGCTGTAGGCGACGACCCATGGGGCCTTGTGGCCTACCTCTGCAGGCAGCACGGCTTCAGCTCCGTGCACCATAAAAAAGGGTGTGTAGCCAGTTGAACTCTTTGGCGTTGTACGCAGGCTCTAGAGTACGGAGGGCAGCTCCTCCACCCAGGCTCCCACGAGCCTTTCGAGTGGGCATATCAGGCATTTCTTGATGTCGCTCCCTATGAGGCTGTTGGCCTTTTTGACCTACCCGTTGGTCTGCGGGTGTGCCACGGAGGCATACAATATGTTGATGCCGAGGCCCTCGCAGAAGTCTTGGAACTCCTTTGAGATGAAGTCCGAGCCGTTGTCCATGATGATGTTGTGCGGCACACCGAACTTGTAGACTATGGACTCGAAGAACTTGACAGCCGTTTTTCCGCTTTGGTTGGTGACGGGCATGGCCTCGATCCACTTGGTGAACTTGTCGACTATGACCAGGAGGTAGACGTGGCATCCTTTTGAAGATTTGGGCAGTTTGCCGATCATGTCGAGGCCCCATTGGGCGAAGGTACATGCCAGTGGTATGGGCCTTAGCTCCGATCCTGGTGTGTGCGGCTTGTCTGCCTACCTCTGGCAGGCGTTGCACCTTTGGATGATGTCCTTAGCATCGTTCATGGCCATTGGCCAATAGAATCCAGCTCGCAGAGCTTTGGCGACTAGGGCGCGGCTGCCGGCGTGATGGTCGCAGATGCCATCGTGGATGTCTTGAAGGATGGTTTTGCCGTCACCGATGGTGACGCACCATTGGAGTACACCTGAAATGCTACACTTGTATAGCTCTTTGATGATGGTGAAGGCCTTGGACCGGCGAGATATGCGTCGGGCGTCTGTCGGGTCATCAGGCAGTTCTTTGTTTATCAGGTACCAAAGGTACGGTTGTGTCCACGTCTCTTCAACCGCCATGACTTGCACCAAGCTGACAAGATCGGCCTCGGTGTCGAGCTTTTCGGGTCCTTCATGTCCTTCGGGTGGCGCAACCCCCTAGTGTTCTGCTTCTTCAGGTGATCCCTTGGGGAATTTCCTTTTGATAAACGGTACACAGATTTGTTTGAGGAACACACCTGGTGGCACCCATGTGCAGGTGGAGCCAATGTTGGCGAGTCTATCGGTTTTCTCGTTGCTTTCTCTTCCAACGTTCCAAAGCTCGCAGCCGTCGAAGTCCCCTTCGAGTGAGTTGTAGAGCGCGCGGTACGCGATCATGTTGGCGATGTGAGCGTTGCACTCGTTCATTGTCTGCTGAACGGCAAGGTTCGAGTCACCGTAGATGACTAGGCACGTTGCGCTGCAGATCTTGGCCGGAATAAAATTGGATCGAAGGCCAAAAAAAATCCTCATGCCGTGGATGAGGGCCTCGTATTCGGCCTCGTTGTTGGAGGCGCAAAATTTCATCCGAAGGACGTATTTCATCTTGTCGCTTTGAGGGGACGTCAGTATGACGCCAGCTCCCTCTCCGGCCTCGCGCTTGGAGCCATCGAAGTGCATCGTCCACGATTGCATCATGTCCAGAGTGTCCGACAGCTGGACCTCCATCCGGTGGACGAGGAAGTCAGGGAGGACCTGCGATTTGATGGCCTTACGCCGCTCATAGACTATGTCTAGAGGGGATAGCTCGATGCCCCATAGGGCTACGCATTCCATGGCTTTGGGGTTGTTCAAGATGTTGGACAATGGCGCCTCGTTAACGACCATTATCTGGTGCTCCTGGAAGTAGTGGCTCAGCCGACGAGCCGTCATGAATATGTCGTAGGCAAGCTTCTGGTAGTGAGGGTACCTCTGATTTTTTGGTGTTAGGACCTCGCTGAGGTAGTAGATTGGGCGTTGGACCCCATGGGTCTTGCCATCTTCGGGTCGTTCGACCATGAGTACGGTGCTTACCACCTGGTGCGTAGCTGCGATGTATAGCAGAAGAGGCTCCCGCTCCTTTGGCATGACCAAAACATGCGAGGTGGAGAGCAGCCGCTTGAGGTCCTCGAATGTGTCGTCTTCTTCGGGTGTCCACTCGAACTTGTCAGCTTTGCGCAGTAGCTGGTAGAAGGGTAGGGCCTTCTCACCCATGTGACTGATGAACCTGCTCAGCGCCGTGATGCACCCAGCTAATTGTTGGACACCTTTGAGGTTCTTCGGCTTCTCCAGGGTCAGTATGGCCCGTATTTTCTTCGGATTCGCCTCAATCCCCCGCTGGGAGATGAAGTAGCCAAGAAATTGGCCAGATGGGACGCCGAAGGTGCACTTTTCTGGGTTCAGCTTGATCTTATAGTGATCAAGATTATCAAATGTCTCGTGGAGACCGTCGATTAGTGTCTTGGCCTCCCTGGTCTTGATAACTATGTCATCGACATAGACTTGGATGTTTCGACCGATATGGTTTTTCAAGCACGCCTGCATGCACCTATGTTATGTGGCGCCTGCGTTCTTCATCCCGAAGGGCATGGTATTGTAGAAGGACACTTCGAACAGCATGATGAACGCCGTTTTCTCCTGATCTTCGACCTTCAGCCGAATCTGGTTGTAGCCTGAGTAGGCGTCGACGAAGGAGAGTTTCTCGCATCCTGCAGCCGAATCGATGATCTGATCGATCCGCGGTAGAGGGAACTGGTCCTTGGGACAGTATTTGTTGAGCGATGTGAAGTCCACGCACATCCGTAGGATGTCCGTGTCCTTTTTGGGGACCAGCACGATGTTGGCCAGCCACTCACTCTCCTTGATTTCTCGGATGAAGTTGGCATCGAGTAGTCTATTGACTTTGATTCCAATGGCTTCAGCTCTTGGTTCGGACAGTCGTTGGATCGACTGCTTGACTGGTTTTGCGTCGGGGAACACATTGAGTGTGTGCTCGGTGAATTCCCTGGGAACTCCTGGCATGTCCGCAGGACACTAGGCAAAGATTTCCCAGCGCTCATGGAGGAATTCGACGAGCACGCTTTCCTATGCAGGGCTGAGGTCGTTGGCGGTCAGCGCCATCTTGGAGGCATCCGTTGGGTGGACCTGCACCTTTTTCGTGTTGACCGTGGAGTCGAAATACATATCAGGTGCGTTTTGCCTGGAGATGTTGGAATTATGCCCTAGAGGCAATAATAAAGATGTTATTATTATAATTCTTGTTCATGATAATGTTTATATTCCATGCTAGAATTGTATTAAGCGGAAACTTTAATACTTGTGTGGTTTGTGAACAACACCGTGTCCCTAGTACGCCTCTATGGACTAGCTCATTGATTAATGATGGTTAAGGTTTCCTAACCATGGACATGAGTTGTCGATTAATAATGAGATCATATCATTGGGAGAATGATATGATGGACAGACCCAAACTAAGCGAAGCAATTAGATCGTGTCATCGTGTTCGTCTTTGCGAAGCTTTTCTTATGTCAAATATTGTAATCCTTAGACCATGAGATAATACAACTCCCTGGTATCGGAAGAAAGCTTTGAGGTCATCAAACGTCATCCTATGAGAGGGTGATCATAAAGGTGTCTCTCAGGTGATCGGAAAGTATCTGTTGGGTTGTATGTATCGAGATGGGATTTGTCCCTCCCAAGTCGGAGAGATATACTTCGGGCCCACTCGGTAATCGATATCAACACCGCTTGCAAGCATGTGGTTAAGGAGTTAACCACAAAGTGATATCGGATTACGGAACGAGTAAAGTACTTGTTGTGAACGAGATTGAACTAGGTATGACGGTACCGACGATCAAATCTCGGGCAAGTAAAATATCGCGAGATGAAGGGAATATATATATGGGATTGATTGAATCCTGGCATCGTGGTTCATCCGATATGATCATCGATGAATGTGTGGGAGTCAATATGGGTTTCCAGACCCCGCTGTTGATTATTGATAGAAGATCATGTCTGCATATTCTCGAACCCGCAGGGTCACACACTTAACGTGTCTCGACGCTAGGATAGATTGGATAATTGGTTTATGAGTTTTTGTTCGGAGTCTCGGATGGGATCCGGGACATCACGAGAGGTTCCGGAGTGGTCCAGAGAATAAGATTCATATAAGGCAGTGCAGTTTTTGGAGTTCGGAATTGTTCCGGGTTAATCGGTATTGTACCGGAAGCTTCTAGAACCTTCCGGAAGGGGACCAACGTGGCCCCACCTTCCGGGAGGGGGCATGGGCCTATGAGGGAGTGCCCTGGCCGCATTGGGCCAGGGTCACAAGGCCCCATAGGGCCCAACCGGCCAGCTAGGGTAAAACCCTAACTAGACCTTCTAGAAGGGGGGTTTCCTTGCCCCCCACTCCTCCTCCTTGTGGCCGCCGGTTTGGACTTGGGGGAGGGGCTAGGGCAGCCGCCCACCCCTCTATATAAAGAGGGATGGGGGCGCACCACCCACACACACCTTCCCCTCCAAAGCTAGCCGCCATGCTGCCCTCTTCTCTCTCTCCCTCCCGACTGCGTGTAGGCGAATCCCTGCTGTAGAAACTCTCCACCATATACACCACGCCGTCGTGTTGTAGATCCAATCCGTCTCTCCACCATACTTGCTGGACCGAGGAAGGAGGAGACGTCGAGGTGCTGCACGTGTGCATCTCACGGAGGCACCGCCACTTGTGGTGCTAGATCGGATCGGATCGCGAGGAGGAGAAGCGAGTACGACTACATCACCCACGTTCCGACGAACATTCCGCTGTGCGAATCTTCAAGGGTATGAAGATCTAATCCAATCTCTCTCGTTGTTTGCATCTCCTAGATTAGATCTTGGCTTTCCCTCTGTTCGCATCCGTAGAAAATTTTGATTTACTATGCCGCGAAACCCTTCAGTGGTATCAGAGCTAGATCTATGCGTAGATGTGTTTCACGAGTAGAACGCAACATGGTTGTTGCGGGCGTTGATGTTTTCTGTTGCAAGCCTCTTGTTTGTGTTCTTCTTATGACGCGGGATAGTGAGATTGAAGCGGTCCAGGCCAACCTTACGCGACGTCGTCCGCGAGACCGGCTCCGCACTTGACGTGTGGCTTGTTCCACACATGCGGCTGGTGGATGTCAGTTTCTCTCACTATAGTTGTCATGGGATTAACACCGGAGTTTGGCAACCATAATATCACCGTTGTGGCTTTCCGTAGGTAAGAATCATTCTTAGCATCTACTCCCATAAGCCACGTAAAACATGCAACAACAAAGTAGAGGCGTCTAACTTGTTTTTGCAGGGAGTGTTTTCTGTGATATGGTATGGCCCAAGATGTGATGTGTATAATGTATGCGATGATCATGTTTTGTAATGTTTCATGACTTGCATGTCGATGAGTACACAACCGGCAGGAGCCATATGGTTGTCTTTATAATTGTGTATGACCTGTGTGTCAACTTCTTATGCGCCATGTAATAGTTTCACTTTATCGCTAAGTAGTTAGCAATAGTTGTAGCTGCTATTCGTGGTGGAGGCAATCATGGTGGAGTGATGGAGATCATGCCGGAACGCACAAGATGGAGATCATTGCGCGAAGATTGGCTATACCATGTCACATAAAGTTATATGCATGTGATGTTTATCCTTTTATGTATCTTATTATGCTTAGATCGCGACGGTAGCATTATAAGATGATTCCTCACTTAAAGATCAAGATAAAAACTGTGTTCTCCCCAAGTATGCACCGTTGCGAAAGTTCGTCGTGTCCAAGCATCACGTGATGATCGGGTGCTATAGACTCTACGCTCACATACAACGGGTGCAAGCCAGTTTTGCACACGCGGAAATACTTGGGTCTAACTTGACGAGCCTAGCATGTACATACATGGCCTCGTAACACATGAACCGAAAGGTTAAGCATGAGTCATATGAATGATATGATCGACACTTCGTTGTCCACCATTGAAACCACATCTCTTCTCATGAAGATCGGATTAGGTGTGGTGAATTTGGATCGTGTTCACTAAACAACTTGAGGGATGTTGAATTTAGTGGGAGTTCATCTAGTAATTTGATTAAAAGTTGAACTAGTTATCATGAACATAGTCTAATTTCTACTTGCAAATATTGTTGATCAAATGGCTAAGTCCAACTTCAACTTCAACGTTTTTGCTGAGAAGGAAAAGCTTAAAAACAATGGGTCTAACTTCACCAATTGGTTCCGCAATCTAAGAATCATTCTCTCTGGCGGTCAAAAGGACTATGTCCTTCGGAAAGCGTTAGGTGACCCCCCCTGCTGCAACTGCGCTGGCTGATGAGAAAGCTGTCTATCAGTCGTGCAAAGATGATTATGGTGTGATTAAGAGCACCATGTTGTTTGCTATGGAACCGGAACTTCAAAATCCTTTTGAAGACTATCCCGGGCCCTTTGAGATTCTCGAAGAGCTGAAAACCATGTTTCAGACTCAGGCCCGTTCTAAGAGATATGAGATCTCTGAGAAGTTCTTTAACTGCAAGATGGAGGAAGGGAGTTTCGTTAGTGAGCACGCCATTAAGATGACGGGCTACACTCAACGCCTTGAGCAACTGGAATGCACGATTCCAGAGGAGCTCAAGATTGACAGGGTTCTGCAATCACTACCTCCCAGCTACAAAAGTTTTGTAGTGACTCACAATCAGATTGGTTCCACTGATACGATCACTGAGCTCTTCGCAAAACTAAAGGCTGCGGAGGTGGACATCAAAAAGGATAATCATGTGTTGATGGTCAACAAGCCCACCTTCAAGAAAGGTAAGGGAGCAAAGAAGCCCTTCAAGAAGGGCGGCGGCAAGCGCACTGTCCCTGCTGAGAAGAAGCTCAAGTCTGGTCCTAAGACGCACACCGAGTGCTTCTATTGCAAGGACAAGGGTCACTGGAAGCGTAACTGTCCGAAGTACTTAGCGGACAAGAAGGATGGCACCATCAAAGGTATATTTGATATACATGTTATTGATGTTTTCCTTACTAGCCCCCGTTGTAGTGCCTGGGTATTTGATACTGGTTCAGTTGCTAATATTTGTAACTCGAAACAGGAGCTACGGAATAGACGGCGGCTTGCGAGGGATGAGGTGACGATGCGCGTTGGCAACGGATCAAGAGTTGATGTGATGGCCGTCGGCATGCTCTCCTTAGTTTTACCTTCGGGATTAGTTTTAAACCTCAATAAATGTTATTATGTACCTGCGTTGAGCATGAACATTATTTCTGGATCTTGTTTATTGCTAGACGGTTATTCATTTAAATCGGAGAATAATGGTTGTTCTATTTATATGAGTAACATCTTTTATGGTCATGCACCTATTGTGAATGGTTTATTTCTTCTAAATCTCGAAAGGGATGAAACACACATCCATAACATTGAGGCTAAGAGATGCAAAGTAGATAGTGATAATACTACTTATTTGTGGCACTGTCGTCTAGGTCATATTGGTGTAAAACGCATGAAGAAACTCCATTCTGATGGACTTTTGGAGTCTCTTGATTTTGAATCATTTGACATATGCGAACCATGCCTCATGGGCAAGATGATCAAAATCCCGTTCTCCGGTATGATGGAGCGAGCAACGGACTTGTTGGAAATCATACATACCGATGTATGCGGACCGATGAGTGTTTCGACGCGCGGTGGATATCGCTACTTTCTCACTTTTACCGATGACTTAAGTAGATATGGTTATATCTATTTAATGAAACATAAATCTGAAATGTTTGAAAAGTTCAAAGAATTTCAGAATGAAGTGGAGAACCATCGTAACAGAAAGATTAAGTTTCTATGATCCGATCATGGAGGTGAATATTTGAGTTATGATTTTCTCACGCATCTTAAAGCAAGTGGAATCGTTTCGCATCTCACGCCACCAGGAACACCACAGCGCAATGGTGTGTCTGAACGCCGGAACCGAACCCTATTAGATATGGTCCGATCGATGATGTCTCTTACTGATTTGCCGTTATCATTTTGGGGTTATGCATTAGAAACCGCTGCATTCACTTTAAATAGGGCACCATCTAAATCCGTTGAGACGACACCGTATGAACTATGGTTTGGTGCTAAACCTAAGTTGTCGTTTCTTAAAGTTTGGGGATGCGAAGCTTACGTCAAGAAGTTGATGCCGGACAAGCTCGAACCCAAAGCGGATAAATGCGTCTTCATAGGATACCCTAAGGAAACTATTGGGTATACCTTCTATCACAGAACCGAAGGCAAAGTGTTTGTCGCAAAGAACGGTTCCTTTCTTGAGAAGGAGTTTCTCTCGAAAGAAGTGAGTGGGAGGAAAGTAGAGCTAGACGAGGTTATTGAACCTTCTCTCGAATTGGAGAGTAGCGCAGCACCTGAAATTGTTCCAGTGCCGCCTGCACCAACAATAGAGGAAGCTAATGACAAGGATCATGAAGCTTCGGACGATGCTGCTACTGAACGTCGTAGGTCGACAAGGTCGCGTTCCCCTCCTGAGTGGTACGGCAACCCTGTCTTGACTATCTTGTTAGTAGAAGACAGTGAACCTACGAACTATGAGGAAGCGATGATGAGCCCAGACTCTGAGAAATGGCTAGAAGCCATGAAATCCGAATTGGGATCCATGAGCGAAAACCAAGTATGGACTTTGGTGGACCCTCCTAGCGATCAAAAGGCCGTTGAGTGCAAATGGATCTTCAAGAAGAAAACGGACGCGGATGGTAATGTTATCATCTATAAAGCATGGCTTGTCGCGAAAGGTTTTCGACAAGTTCAAGGTGTTGACTACGATGAGACTTTATCTCCCGTAGCGATGTTTAAGTCCATTCGGATTTTATTAGCAATTGTTGCGTTTCATGATTATGAAATATGGCAGATGGATGTCAAGACTGCGTTCCTCAATGGCAACATTGATGAAGAGTTGTATATGATGCAACCCGAAGGTTTTGTCGATCCTAAGGATGTTGATAAAGTGTGCAAACTTCAGCGTTCCATTTATGGACTGAAGCAAGCATCTCGGAGTTGGAACCTTCATTTTGATCAAGTGATTAAGAGCTTTGGAATTGTTCCAAATTGCTACGAAGCTTGTATCTACAAGAAAGTGAGTGGGAGCTCGGTGACGTTTCTGGTACTATATGTGGATGACATATTGATTATTGGAAATGACATCAACATGCTTAACGATGTGAAGAGTTATTTGAACAAGTGTTTTTCAATGAAAGACCTAGGTGAAGCTGCTTATATATTGGGCATCAAAATCTATAGAGATAGACAAAGACGCCTGATAGCTTTAAGCCAGAGTACATACCTAGACAAAGTTCTGAAAAGGTTCAGAATGGATAAGGCAAAGAAAGGTTCAGTGCCTATGTTGTCAGGTAAGATATTGAGCAAGGCTCAGTGTCCAGCTACGGTAAATGATAGGGAAGCTATGAGCAAAGTGCCTTATGCCTCGGCCATAGGTTCTATCATTTATGCCATGCTGTGTACTAGACCGGATGTGTCCAATGCTCTTAGTTTGACGAGCCGATATCAAAGTGATCCAGGAGTGGAACACTGGATAACCGTGAAAAACATCCTAAAGTACCTAAATAGGACTAAAGAAATGTTCTTAGTCTATGGCGGTGATGAACAGCTTGTCGTAAAAGGTTACGTCGACGCTAGTTTTGACACCGACAAGGATGATTATAAATCTCAGACAGGATACGTGTATATTTTGAATGGAGGAGCTGTGAGCTGGAGAAGCTGCAAGCAAAGCGTGATTGCGGGATCTATAGTAGAAGCGAAATACATGGCTGTTGCAGAAGCGTCAAGTGAAGGAGTTTCGATCAGGAACTTCATCACTGAGCTTGGCGTGGTTCCAAGTGCATTGGACCCACTGGAGATATTGTGTGACAACACTGGCGCCATAGCACTCGCTAAGGAACCAAGATATCATCCAAAGACCAAGCATATCAACCGCAAGTTTCATATAATCCGAGATTATATAGCAGATGGAGATCTGAAGATTAGCAAAGTACATACAGATCTGAATGTCGCAGATCCATTGACTAAACCTCTTCCACGTGTAAAACATGATCAGCACCTCAGTGCCATGGGTGTGAGATTGTTGCCAAATGTAAACTAGATTATTGACTCTAGTGCAAGTGGGAGACTGTTGGAATTATGCCCTAGAGGCAATAATAAAGATATTACTATTATAATTCTTGTTCATGATAATGTTTATATTCCATGCTAGAATTGTATTAAGCAGAAACTTTAATACTTGTGTGGTTTGTGAACAACACCGTGTCCCTAGTACGCCTCTATGGACTAGCTCATTGATTAATGATGGTTAAGGTTTCCTAACCATGGACATGAGTTGTCGATTAATAATGAGATCATATCATTGGGAGAATGATATGATGGACAGACCCAAACTAAGCGAAGCAATTAGATCGTGTCATCGTGTTCGTATTTGCGAAGCTTTTCTTATGTCAAATATTGTATTCCTTAGACCATGAGATAATACAACTCCCTGGTATCGGAAGAAAGCTTTGAGGTCATCAAACGTCATCCTATGAGAGGGTGATCATAAAGGTGTCTCTCAGGTGATCGAAAAGTATCTGTTGGGTTGTATGTATCGAGATGGGATTTGTCCCTCCCAAGTCGGAGAGATATACTTCGGGCCCACTCGGTAATAGATATCAACACCGTTTGCAAGCATGTGGTTAAGGAGTTAATCACAAAGTGATATCGGATTACGGAACGAGTAAAGTACTTGTTGTGAACGAGATGGAACTAGGTATGACGGTATCGACGATCAAATCTCGGGCAAGTAAAATATCACGAGACGAAGGGAATATATATATGGGATTGATTGAATCCTGGCATCGTGGTTCATCCGATATGATCATCAATGAATGTGTGGGAGTCAATATGGGTTTCCAGACCCCGCTGTTGATTATTGATAGAAGATCATGTCTGCATATTCTCGAACCCTCAGGGTCACACACTTAACGTGTCTCGACGCTAGGATAGATTGGATAATTGGTTTATGAGTTTTTGTTCGGAGTCTCGGATGGGATCCGGAACATCACGAGAGGTTCCGGAGTGGTCCGGAGAATAAGATTCATATAAGGCAGTGCAGTTTTTGGAGTTCGGAATTGTTCCGGGTTAATCGGTATTGTACCGGAAGCTTCTAGAACCTTCCGGAAGGGGACCAACGTGGCCCCACCTTCCGGGAGGGGGCATGGGCCTATGAGGGAGTGCCCTGGCCACATTGGGCCAGGGGCACAAGGCCCCATAGGGCCCAACCGGCTAGCTAGGGTAAAACCCTAACTAGACCTTCTAGAAGGGGGGGGGGGTTTCCTTGCCCCCCACTCCTCCTCCTTGTGGCCGCCGGTTTGGACTTGGGGGAGGGGCTAGGGCAGCCGCCCACCCCTCTATATAAAGAGGGCTGGGGGCGCACCACCCACACACACCTTCCCCTCCAAAGCTAGCCGCCCTGCTGCCCTCCTCTCTCTCTCCCTCCCGACTGCGTGTAGGCGAAGCCCTGCTGCAGAAACTCTCCACCATATACACCACGCCGTCGTGTTGTAGATCCAATCCGTCTCTCCACCATACTTGCTGGACCGAGGAAGGACGAGACGTCGAGGTGCTGCACGTGTGCATCTCACGGAGGCACCGCCACTTGTGGTGCTAGATCGGATCGGATCGCGAGGAGGAGAAGCGAGTACGACTACATCACCCACGTTCCGACGAACGTTCCGCTGTGCGAATCTTCAAGGGTATGAAGATCTAATCCAATCTCTCTCGTTGTTTGCATCTCCTAGATTAGATCTTGGCTTTCCCTCTGTTCGCATCCATAGAAAATTTTGATTTACTATGCCGCGAAACCCTTCAGGAGACTGGGGGTGCTCCATTGTCTGTCACCTCTCGAAGCCTCGTGAGCTCCTCTTGCATCCCGAATGACTGGGAGATTCTGTTGAAGTCTCTATCGCAGTGGTCCGATCGGGTGAAGCTTCCTTTGAAGGTGATGACGCCCTAGGTCCTGGCATTTTTAGTATCAGGTATGTGTAATGCGGTACTGCCAGGAATCTTGCGAATGCCACGCGCCTGAGGATGGCGTGGTACTGTGATGGCCAGTCCACCACTTTGAACTCCAGCCGTTCGCGCCTGAAGTTTTCAGGTTGGCCAAAAATGACATCGAGCCATATCTTTCCTAGGGGATATATGCCCTTCCCTGGGACTATGTCGTGGAACGTTGTGTCGGATTGTTCAAGGCTGCACAGCGGATCTGCATCGCTGCGAGGGTGCTGGCGAACATCAAGTTGATGCCGCTGCCGCCATCCATGAAGACGTGGCTCATTTCGAACCCTCCGATCTATGCCTCGAGCACCAGGGCAGCATGACCTGGGCGAGGGATCTGGCGTGGGTGATCTGAACGATCGAACGTGATGCAGTACACCGAGCCACTAAGGTACTCAGGGATGGCGGGCGGAGCGGTTACGGCCAGGCTGACCTATCGGGTGATCTTCTTTTGCACCCTGTTGGTAGGGCGTCCCTTCTAGATCATCAGGGATCCTTTTGGCGGCGGATATCCCCCCGTACCGTTGTTTGGCGCAGGTGCGATCACTGGATTTGACCGTCCAATGGGTGGTGGTGGAGGAACTCCGTGGGCGATATCACCTAGTGCAGGTGCGGGCCCAAACCCAGGGTTCACGATCTGGAGTCGCATTTGGGTGCGACCCTCACTGAGCTTCTGGAACTCACGGCAGTCCTTTAGCATGTGGCTGGCCTTCTTTTTGCCATCTTGCTTGTCGATGTAGAAGTGGATGGTGCAAGGACCAGATAATTTGTCGTATGTTGAGGGCTTGTCGTCACGGCTGCGACGCTTCCATGTTTGTGTGGGTCGCCCTCTGTCGTGGAAGTTGCCTCCGTGGTATCCGCTGCTGCGATTACCGTCGTTGTGTAGGTCGGCGTAGCCAGCCACAACCATGTCGAATCCGTCGCGATCGTCGTAGACGTGCGATCTTTGTTTGTTGCGGCGTTCGCGCCTGCGTCCGTAGTCGTCCTCATCATTCGAATGCGTTCGGTGGAGGGAATCCTCGACATCTGCCCACCTGTTGGCGATGTCCATTAGGTGGTCGAGGCGTCTTGGGCTTGATGCGCCCAAGTTCTTCCTTGAAGTCCGGGCGCTTGACAGTGTCCTTGAAGGCATCAATCGTTCTTTCCTCGGAGATGTGCGCGGTGGAGTTCTTGATGTGGTACCAGCATAGGATGTACGAGCGGATGGATTCGCCAGTACGTTGGGTGCAGGCTCGCAGTTCCTCGATCGATGCTGGCCTCTTGCTGGTGCCCTTGAAGTTGTGGATGAAGTTGTATGCCAGCTCCTCCTAGCTTTGGATGGAGCCGAAAGATAGGTTGTTGAGCCAGATCCGAGTTGTGCCTGTCAGCTGCAGCTGAAGGCACTGTAGGGCGATATTCCTATTTCCGCCGTGCAGCTTGACGGATGAGAGGTGGTCGGTGAGCCAGGCTTTCGGGTCCTGCATGACATCGAACTTCGGAGTGTCCGAAGGGAGCTTGAAATTTTTCGGCATCCGTGTGCGCCAAACGGATCTGCTGAAGCATCTGCTCTGCACAGCTCTCCGTCATCATCCTTGTCGAATTCAACTGAACACGCGCATTTGGCGCGTGCCTTGTCGACCTTGTGCTGGGCGAGATCGTTTCGAGCGTCATAGTCGCTGCTGCGACGCCTTGGGCTCTTGCGACATTGAGGCAGTTCATGCTCGCCCTCATCAGATGAGGGTGTAAGGCTGCGGGTGAACTTGACCGCAGCTTTTTGCTTCGGCTCCCCAGGAGCTTCGCCGTGGAGCGCGGCGCCGACATGTCCGAGTCCGGCTAGCGCGGACTTGTGCATGGCATTCTTCGGGTCACCCACCAGAGGTGGATGGGACGCGAGGTACATGGTGGCTGCCATGATCGCAACCTACAGCGTCTTAGGTATGACGTTGCCATTCGCGTCCATTGATATGAAGGACGTGTTGAGGGTCCTCGCAATGTCGCGGTGTGCGGCAGGGTCCATGTGCTCCATGAAGGAGCGATACTTGTTGGCGTTGTTGTCGTGCGAGATAGAGCTGCCTGCAGCGGAGAGCGCAGCTCGTCGCGCGTTGGACTCCGAGGCTGCCTGCTTGTGTTTGTCGAGTTCCTCCATCAGCTTCACCTGTCGGTTATGCTCGTCGATGAGGAGGAGGTGGTATGCCATCAACAGATCCCGTGAAGCATTCACAGGTAGGATGATGTTGCCCGCTACGACTTCGCGTGCCTGGCGCCATCTGTCCTCGTTGAGGTTGATCTTCTGGTAGGAATTGGCGACGCCTTCATTGGGCATGAGAGGCGTATCTCCTCCATTTCCTCAGTTCCCAGCTTGCTGGTTGAGGGTGGGTTGGGAGGAGGGTTAGGCGCACTCGAACCTGGCGGCGGTTCTACTTTGCTTTGGATGACCACGGCGCATTGGTAGCGTCCGCAGGTTGGATCGCTGCTACCGCAGCTTTCGGATCCAGAACCCTAGGTTCCTTCGTCTGAGGGAGGGCCACACATATCTGAGTTGCAGCTGCTGCTGTCATATGACTCGTCTTCCAGTGTCGGCGTGCGTAACACGCCAATGGGTGGGACCCACGAAGCAGGCCTAATGGAAGGTGGTGGCACCCGCTCTGGGAGGCGGAGAGTGCCAGTCTACCCCACATGGAAGCAAAAGCTCCCGAATATAATCTCGAGCCCGTCGCCTACGGGCTTGAAATCCCTCTTGGTGTCTGGCGAGTGGGCGGTGAAGTCGAAGGTGCCGAAGAGGAGATGACTCTCCGTCACCGATGAGTTGTAGATCGCTCTGGATGGAACCTTCACGATCGCACAATCAGCGTCCCCGTTTCCCATAGACGACGCCAATTGACGAGGGTATGACTCGTCAATGCCCATTGTTATTGACTTGGGTTTTAGAGAAGATGGGGATGCTGGAGATCGCGGAACGGTTAATAGACAAGCAACACGGGGACACGATATTTACCCAGGTTCAGGCCCCCGGAGGGAAAACCCTACTCCTGCTTGTCTGCTCTTGATTACAGCGGAACCGAAGGTTACAGGGGTGCGCAGATGCAATCTGGCGTGAGGTGCGTATGAGGTGAGTTGAGGCCCTCCTCGCCGTGCCCTCTTAGCCTTTATATATATAGGCAGGTCCCGGGCACAGGTCGAGTCGGTTATAGATTAGGGTTTGTCCCCTTTGAAATTCTATCTACTCTAGTCTTGTTCCCCAAGGATCCGAAGGCCTCATGGGTTGGGCCACCCGAAATCTCCATAGGCTGTGTATCTTCGTCGTGGGCCTTCCTTGGGCTGGACTAGGTATGTCACTGTTGTGTACCCGTGGGGTATAACCATGTTAGACAGCCTGGCTAGGAGACAGGCCTAGAGTCAAATCGAACAGGACCAGTCGATGGAGCAGCCTCAACAACCTCGTAACGCACCACGGTGGCGGCCGATGAGGCCCGTAGGGGCTGGAATCACGCGGCAATGGCGGGGCGAGAGAGAGAGGAGAGACGCGAGCATGCGAGAGAGAGCGAGGTGTGTACTGGGCCGGTATGGTCCAGTACCCTTCATAGGAATGGGTTTGACCAGTCTAGTTGGGCCGGACCGGGCTAGGTCATCCCAAAGGGCTTGGCCCATAATTTAAAAGAAAATCTAAATAATTTAGTAAAATACCAAAATACCCCCTAAACCTAAATTATACTCTAGAAAAATATAGAAAATCCCAAAAATACATATGATATATGATATATCAAAATTATCACAAAAATAAAATATATCTAGGAAAAATATAACATTACTTGTTTGAGTTAAATAAATTGTAAATAAATATTAACACCATTAAATCCTAAGTAAAATTTCATAAAATAAGGAAAAGTCCTAAAAGTCAATAAAATCATTTTTGTGTATAAAATAAATTAACTAATTTATAAAAATACTAACTTAATTCTTTTACAAATAAAATTTGAAGAAAGTATTCAAAGACATTTATTCCTTTATAGAATTTTATAAACATAAGAATAATACTTAAAAATAAATAAAAATCATTTTAAGGTCTTGAATAAATAGATTATAATGGAAAAATATTAAATATACCAATATAAAAAATTTAAGATTTGGAAGTAATAAATCCTTATCTACTACCTATTTTAAAATGAGATAACTGTTTTATTAATCCTTTAAAATTATTACCTAAGTAGGAAATAACCACATTTCTTTAGAAAACACTAAATCCTTTAAGATTAATTATTAAGTTTAAATCCATAATTATGATTCATAATAAGACTTAAATGTGAATTATTAACTTTATAATATTCTTTGGAAACCTTTAATCAAATTTAAACCCACAACCTTTTAGATAACCTTATGCATCATTCACTATTATTAAAGGTGAATGATCTTTATCTCTTAACCATACTCAACATTACTTTCAACCCTAACACATTAATAAGATCATCTAATTATGCTTTTATTAATAAGTTGCACATTAGCAAAACAAATCTAAACTAATCCTTCGCTTAAATATAAAGTGAATAAACTCACAACATTAATCATAAACCTTAGATGTGTCAATAACTAAAACATATTACACCTTAGTTTATTTATTCTTTTAAGGTTAACTTTAGTCTTAAAGCTTATAAACATCATGTCTAAAGACTAAATTATATATTTTTATAGTTAACTTGGGTATGTTTTAATTAATAGATAAAAAATCTCAAGTCCAAACTAATTGAGCAAACACGAAAGACATTAAACACATCCTATTAACCATAAAACTTATTTAAAACTTATCAAAGAAACCTTTTCTTTGAAGGTTATTCATTTTGCCACTTCAAACAACAACTCTATAATAGTCCCTTCAATTCTAAACAACTCAACACCTAGATTTTCATCATATTTACCAGATGACAATTAACATCAATCTTAGATTGCTTTTTACTCTACTTTTATATCTTGAATGTTAAGACTTAAGTTCCTTATAAATGTATTTCCTATGAAGTAAAATTTAAAGATGAACCAACTCTTAAAGGAATGACCTAAGTTCACTTCACTTAAAGCATTAGGGATTCATTTCGGGAGTTTTACAAAATGCATAACATTACTTATGCATAATTTCATATTGATTCTGTAAATCCTTAGTCCTTACCGGACCAATGATGATGATTTCAAAGATTGGATCTTCTATTGTCTTGAAGACCGTGAGTGCATAATCTTGCAATCACAAAAGGCAAGGTCACACTTGCTCATGTCCATTGGTTAATTTCGATCAAATATTTTGCAAATCCAATGTTGTCATCACCTACAATTCAAAAGGGTCATAAAACACTATTTTCATAATAATATGATTATAGGTTATTTACCATGTGGTAATAGCCTACTATTACAGTTCTGGTGGTAAAGTAACATAATATCTAGGATTTAACAACCAATGTCGCTAGTGATTCTTGCACCATATGTTACACGTTAATAATGAGATTTGGAATGGGACGAAGACGTCATCTAGATCTTCTTCCTTTCATATGTAGGCAAGACTACCTTAACGTGACGTTGTGATTCCTTGCGAGGATACAGCATATGGGTGGGCACCCTTAGGCCCCATGATTTTGGTGTCTAGATTATATGTGAGCGGCTTCCGGAGGTATAGACGGTCTTATATGGAGCTTGCCAGGGGCACAACTGGCTCATAGAGTCTTCGGGAACTCATCAGGGTTATAGGTTGCCCGAAAGGGGCTTAACAGAGATGTAGTCAGCCCCGAAGGATTGTGCAGACATATGGGGTCGCGAAGAAGGGAAGTGATTGGCTTGGATCTTAGTCTGGGCCTCATACCAAGGAAGTGTGAACGGGTTCATGACCCGGATGTGCAACAAAGATAAGATCTCTCATGGGTAAAGCAACGCATCTATGGGGAGTGTAAGAACTATAACTTGTTACTCCCTATTCCGGGAAGGAGCTACTAACCCGGCAGTAAAGGATCTCCATGAAAGTTCTGGTAAACCTGTGAAGACTGATGGACATAGTTTTTCAGAATAAAAGCAACCTTTGAAGAATTTTTTTTCGAAAACCTGCATAGCCTACGACCTATGGTCTGTGGCTGTAGATAGTACATAAAACACTACTTTCTAGTGAACTTGCTGAGTACGCTCGTACTCAACATATCTTCTTAACCCTTGCTAGATTCTGAAGTCAATATAGATGACATCTACATCAACTTATGCTCAAGGAATCATCATTAAAATCTCAAGCTCTCCAATAAAGTCAAGAAAGTCAACATAAACAACCGAAGAAGTGAAGACAAAGTTGCTGATTAGACAGTATTATAATCTCTAGCCATAAAACCTATTTCTGTAGAGTATTGCAATAACGAAAATCCGATAGTTTTTATACTAGTCTATTAGTATGATAGTTATGAGTTTATTATTTTTGGTTCTTCTTTGCAAGAAGTTTCTTTCTCTCTCTTTACCCTAGAGTGTTCTCTGGATCTTTTGTAAAGAGTCGAGTTGTAAACTATAGTCATGTCTTGGACCTGCTGTGTTTCTATTGTAACCCTCTGAGGAATGTAATACTAGTGAACGGTGTTTCATTATTGTTACATGAACGACTATAGTATACTACATCATGCAGAGGTATGCTAGGTCAGCGCAAACATCTAGGGGGTAGACGATCCGAGGCCCACAGATTAGGGTTTCGGAGCAAAACATGCCTCCGAGAATACCAGCAAATCATGCGTGTGGACCTAGGATATGTGTGAAAGTGTGGTGGAAGGTTTAATGGTGCAACACATAGCTCCTCGGTGTGACCTTCCTTACATTCGGACGATAACACTTAACAGATTGCTGGACGTGTAGGTGGAAATGTCTCGCTGCGGGTATACCGAGGGCTAGAATGTGCCACGGCCTCCCAAACCTGGTTTTCCATGTGCCTATGGTATAAACAAACCTAAACCATGAGAAAGCTACACCGGACTACCCCTTTTAGAAGAACATCTAGGGGATAGACGATCCGAGGCGCCGGCCCACATATCAAGGTTTCGGAGCAAAACATGCCTCGGGGCATCAGAATACCACCAAATCATGCGTGTGGACCTAGGATATCTGTGAAAGTGTGGTGGAATGTTTAATGGTGCAATAAATAGCTCCCCGGTGTGACCTTCCTCATGTTCGGACGATAACACTTAGCAGATTCCTGGACATGTAGGTGGAAATGTCCCGTTGGGGGTATACCGGGGGCTAGAATGTGCCAAAGGGTACCAAACCTAGTTTTCCATGTCCCTATGGTCTTAACAAACCTAAAACAAGAGAAAGGTACACCGGGCTAACCCTCTTAGAAGAACATCTAGGGGGTAGATGATTCGAGGCCCGTAGATCAGGGTTACAGAGCAAAACGTGCCTCGGGGCATCGGAATAGCACCAAATCATGCGTGTGGACCTAGGATATGTGTAAAAGTATGGTGAAAGGTTTAATGGTGCAATACATATCTCCCCGGTGTGACCTTCCTCACGTTTGGACGATAACACTTAGCAGATTCCTGGACGTGTAGGTGGAAATGTCCCGCTGCGGGTATACCAGGGGCTAGAATATGCCACACCCTCCCAAACCTGGTTTTCCATGTGCCTATGGCCTAAACAAACCTAAACCAAGAGAAAGCTATACCGGGCTACTCCTTTCAGAAGAACATCTAGGGGATAGACGATCCGAGGCCCACAGATCAAGGTTTCGAAGCAAAACGTGCCTCAGGGCATCGGAATACCACCAAATCATGCGTGTGGACCTAGGATTTATGTGAAACTGTGGTGGAAGGTTTAATGGTGCAATACATAGCTCCCCGGTGTGACCTTCCTCACGTTCGGATGATAACACTTAGCAGATTCCTAGACATGTAGGTGGAAATATCCCGTTGCGGGTATACCGGAGGCAAATAATATATATGTCTTAACTAATACTAACAAATAGTCAACAAAAAACATAAACTAATTTAAATAATAAATATAAGTACTAAAATAAATAGAATTGAAATGGAAAAAACGAAAGAAAATGAAAATCAACAAGGCACACAACAAAGAAAGAAATACACGGGAAAGGCTTCTTTACCGAGCGTCCTAGTACGGCTCACGACAAAGCTTTGTTGTGTACCCTCTCATCCGGGCGCATGACAAATAGCCCACTTCGTTTCCTAGTCAGTTAATCCAAAGATGCCATGTTACCGTGAAAGGTGTCGTTGCCGTGTGTTTTGCTTAACCTTTGTCGTGTAACTGCTCATTGCCGTGCATTATTGTTGTTCTCTGTCAGTGCAGATTTTGTTGTTCTCTGCCGTGCAGATTTTCTTCACCGTGCGTCGTACCAGTGATTTGCCGTCCGTGCTTTATTTATGGTGCATGCGCTCGACCCTCGGCAAAGGATTTTGGAACAGAGGAATTATGATACTATATATCCATAGTGGAAAAATATGTTTCATGAAGCATGTAATAATAAGATTGATTTAACATTATATAGATTTATATTTTTTTTAAAAAAACTTGGTCAATCTTTGTACTATTTGAGCTTTGAATAAATTTATAAGTGTTGTTTCATAAAGTAGAGAGTATTATTCGACTGACACGAACAGAAGAAACAAAGAGAGAAGTAAACAATCAAACTCGTGTACGTGGACTAGTTGAGTGGCTTGTAGTAGGCGTAGACAGAGTAAAAGGTCTGCAGCATAGTGAGAGCGAGCAAGAGCATGGCGACGAGGACCGACGTTGTGACCCACGGGTTGGTGAAGTAGTTGGTGACGAGAGCGGCACGCCAGCGGGGCCACCTTGCTCTCTGGTACGTGTTGACCTCCTGCATGAGGCCGGCAAGGTAGTTGCGGTCGTCGGAGGTGTGCGCCTCCATGCAGAGGCGGCTGAAGAAGCCCATGGCGACATCGTCCCTGTCGCCGTTCATTCGGTTGACCAGGACCCCGCTCCGGTGGAGGAGGCGGACATCCCCGGTGGTCTTGATGAGGCAGTCCATGAAGATGGCGTAGGCGGTGATGCGGCCGGGCGTGGTCGGGTAGGTCTGCTCGAAGGCGATGAGGTTCCGAAACAGGGGTTCACTGTAGTCGAACAGCTGGAGCGGCGGGATCTCCAGGATGCCTCGGCGGCGGCGGAAGCTGACGTCCAGGAAGCTCAAGGCACCGCGCTTACGGGCACAGAACCGAACGCCGGCCTCCTCCAGCTCCGTTGCGCACGGCACCCACCGCGTGAGCTCTGGCAACAGTAGCGCGATCTGCTGCTGCTGGGAACGAGATCCTCTGACGTAGTGTCAACAACTGCAGAAGGACGTCCATGTACCCGGTTCGCTCGATGCGTATCGTACGGAGAAGTTTGAGTCCTTGAAATCTCCGCAACGCGAGTCAGCCCAAGGCCCAAATGAGAGGAAAAAAAGGCACGCTCCAGCTCAGAAAAAACAATCGCAAAATTCCCCTTGTGTCGCCATCGTCGTTCGTCCGCCGGAACATCCAGCTCCACGGTCGTGGTCGGCTTCAGCACGCTGTCGAGGTCACTCTCAGCCAGCGGTCGAGTCGTCTAAGTTGTCGTGCTCAACCTCTGCGTTTCCGCTGCCCTGGCGCATGCCGGCGGCGTCAACCCATGTCGTCCTAGTCTCCGCACTCGACCTCTGCGCCGCCGCTCCGTGGTGCACGCCGGCCGCTCCCCAATAGGAGCAGACGAGCAGTAGCCCGTGTCGCCGTGCTTGGCCTATGCGTTGCCCCTGCCGAGACATACTGTCAACTGAATTTGGAATTGCAAAGTGCAGGAAGTGTTCATGATGTATAGTGTAGGAAACGTCCATGGTGTACTGATGTTAACTGAATCTGTAATTGTTAGAAATATTGAGATCACTCAATATTGTTGTTGATTGGATGTTATGAGTGAATAAAAACTCCAGTTTCTACTTGTATATGTGTAGAACAAACAGAGCAAATTCCAATTGAACTGAATTGAGCATATTCCAGTTTCTACTTGTACTTGTGATGGAGAATTCTGAAACCGGACTGAAAGATTGTGATCACTCAAAACGTGTAGTTGCTACTTTGTGCATATGCAAATTAAACAAAAGTACAGATGAAGAATTCTGAACTGAACTAGGTTGAAGAAAATGGAACCTGGAACTAAACTTGAACTGAAACTTGAAATAAAGTAAATGACAACTATTGATAATTTAACTAAAGTAAATGGCACAGAGAACTGAACTTGAGCTGAAGTAAAGGGCAGTTGTAGCACAAAATACTTTCAGAACTAGTAAAGAGTCGCTATATACAACAGTTTTCGAATTCTTTTGCCACTAATGTACATCAATTCAGTTTATAGAGCACATGATAGTCCGAAAACTAAAACATTTCACCAGAACCCAGTAAGAAGTTCATCTGTGATTGGTCCCTGTACCGTTAATAATTGAGTGAAACTAAGATTGGCCTTGTGAACTTCAGATCCCTCCCCTTTGCCACCAGAAACACTATCATTTGCAACTTGTACATGTGTTTGTGCACTACCACTACCTGTCTCTTCCCCCACCTCTTCTGTCTATAATAAAAGGAAGTAGGAGGGTTATGAGAATTGATCTACATAATGATAAAATCGAAAATACAACTTTGTTTAGCAACATACCTTTTCCCTCTTTTTTCTGATCTTGTGCTTCTTATCGAGCCAAGTTCTTCTTCGTTTTGAAGTTTTTGTTTTGACCTCCTTTTTCTTTAGGCGTGCATTCATCAACAAGTCATTGGATGGGCTAGCATCAGCAGGAGTTGTACTTGGATAGCGAGGTGTGCTTGTACATGCATTGATTTTGTCTTCAATCTGCTTACCAAGGATGTCAAGTGTACTATCTACCAACCTGACACATTCTGCAAAGTTGGATGCTCGATCCGCCAAATTATGAAATTTGTGGGACATATATCTGTAGCTAAGCATGGCATCCATATTTGGATTCTCGATTATATTTCTTCCATCTTTGTCTTGTATGGTTCCACTTCTTGCTTCACGTGTCCATCGCTTTAACACATAATAAAGTGGTAGTGACTTGATATTCATTAAATCAAGAACTTTAAGAGCATGACCACACAATATCCCAATTCTATCAAATTGTCGGCAACTGCACACAACTATTTGTTTCGAAGCATCGCCAATAACTTTATACTCCTCCTCAAAGGTAAAATCTCCTACTACATATTCATTACATCCATCCAATGTCTTTGTGCAAGATGACAATGATCTTTCATATTCACCTTGAAAAGCTTCAAATATACCAGGTGTATACAGCTTGCTAGCCTGCAGCAACATAGGTGGCGGTCTCCTCATACATAGTTTAGGCAACTTTTTCCTTGATTCAAATTCCGAATTCAGTTCGTTGTTCCTTTTCCCTTGCACGACCCTTTCAAAATGCTTGAAGAATCGAATGATATCAAAATCAGATTTGAAATGGATTTTCAAGTCATTGTTCAAACTCTCACTCAATTGTGTACTTCTCATTCCTAATGTGTACACATCCTTCATGTAACATTCAGCCCATTTTTCTTTTAACTTATATATACTGTCCAACCAAGTTTGCTTGCTCACCTTCTTCCTCATGAGGTTAAACTTTAGTTCAAATTCTGCCACGTCTTCATACTCAAACATGCACGCACTAAAATCTGATAGAATACTTGTTTCTTCACTCTCCTCTTTTTCCTTTTCTTCATTCTTCTCTTTCTTCTTATTTTTCTTCTTCTCCTTTTTGTTCTCTTCATCCTTCTCTTCATGTAGATGCTTGACAGCATTTTGCATAATGTGAAAGGTGCATAATCCATGCCATGCTTCTAGAAATACTTCTCCAACTGCCTTTCCCATTGCAACATCTTGATCCGTATAGAATGTTTTAGGCCCCTTCCCTTTATGAGCATTTAGAAAGGTCTCAAACAACCACTTGAAGGATGCAAAGGTTTCATCATACATGAGAGCAGCACCAAAAACTACAGTTTCTCTAAAGTGATTGAATCCGACAAAAACACCAAAGGGCCTGCTCTCCTTGTTTGTTTCAAAAGTAGTGTCAAAACTAACAACATCACCAAAATGTGCATAATCCATGATCATTTTAGCATCAGCCCAAAATATATTTGCTATTTGTTCTTCACAATCCATTTGCAATGCATATTGGAATGATGGGTTTTCAGCAATCTTATCTTGGAAATATTTGAGCATGCTACCTGCTTGGCCATATGCCATTTCACGTTGGCGCTTGGTCCTCAAATAATTCTTGTGATCACGGAGGGTATAGCAAAGATTGGGTGGTCCACCAACATGGCGACTAGCCAACTCATGTGCGGCTTTTGGCCGAATACCTGCATCATCTGCCATTTCAATTTCAAAGGCTTGTAACTCTGAAATTTTCCTTTGTGACACCATTAAGTGTAAAGTTTCTGGCAGGTGTAGTGTGTGATTGTGTTCCAAAACCAGCTCAGACACTTTGAGATTTCCCTTCTTTCGGTCCATTTTAATACTCATGTATACTTTGCAATCTGTTCTAGTTTCTGCTCGAGGGCACTTTGTTAAATGATCCCTTTTGTCTTGCGATCGCAAACCCTCATTTGCACAAACAAATTTGCATGATGTGATTTTTCCATCGGATGGTCTTTTGTTTGTATACCTTTTCCTAACCTCAAAGCCTGTCTGTCCACTGTAGCTCAGCCAAAATGCCCAAGCTTCATCTGAATTTCTAAATTCCATGCCAACATGAGGTACCAAACCAAGTAGTTCAAATCTGCAGTTTAAAAATAAAATAAGCATTGGAGTTGTGCAAATGCCAGGAAAATGTTGAACCAAAATAGTACTTAAGAGATCTCATGCTAAAGTGTGGGATACGGAATTACCGATTGGAATGGGGATCATGGCGCGATGTGTTAATCTCTTCGGCCGTCTCGGTTTCTTCTTCCATGGACTATGCACCAAGGCTTCTCAAACCTAGGAGAAAACCACACTTAAGAAACTGCAACTTCATGGATATGTACAGAGAAATCGCTACAACATTCAGTACACTTTTAAATTCTGACAAAATCAACCTCCAAAACAGCTGACAGAGGCCATTCAGATAAAATTGTTACTCCGCTTATCCAAACCATACAAATGAGATACCATTGGAAAGGTATGACCATGTACTACAACTTATATTTTGGGCCTAAGTCGAACCTGTGCACTGGTTAAGAGCAGTTTCTAATTTGATCCTCCTGACCTGACATTAGAAGACTGCTGGACATAATCTTCCTTGGGCTAAAAATGTTACTCCTCTGATCCAAATCGTGCATGTGAGGTGCCCTTGGAAAGGTATAATTATGTAATACAACTTCTATTTAGGGCGTAAGTCAAAATTTTGCACTTGTTAAGAGCAGTTTTAAGGATCTCTCCTCGATGATTTTTTTTAGATGAACTCCTCGGTGGTTTAAGGATCATCATAAAGGCATGCTACAGAGACTTACCTGAGATTGACGAGGAGAGAATTGCATTGGCGATCAGAGCAGCATGTCGACTCTAGGTTCTGGCGATCTTCTTCTCCCGTTCGGTTTCTCGCGCCTTTTTTTAATCCCCGCGCCTTTTCTGAGCTGGAGCGCGCCTTTTTTCCTCTCCCTCCGTTGATATGGGCCTTTGGGCTGACTCGCGTTGCGGAGTTTTCACGGACTCGAGCTTCTCCCGTCCGATACGCATCGAGCGAACCGCGTACATCGACGTCCGTCTGCAGTTGTTGACACTACGTCAGAGGATCTTGTTCCCCACGAACATGCTCATGTCCTCCACTAATCCATTTGGGACGAGTAGTGCACTCAACGGGCTGCAGAAATTTGTCTTGGCCTTGCCCACATCTATCATGGACGACATGGCAGAGGTACACCCCCATTAATAGCGGCATGTCGCCTTCCCACACAACCCTCTGTTTCCAGCCACGGAGGCAGGCAGGCAGACATCACCTACATCTCCCGCGTCTGATTCCCACACAGGCGAAATGAACCGACACATTCTATCTGACCATTTAACCCTCCCTGAATATTTGACGAAGTGACCATTGAATATTTCATCTTCTAGATAATTCTACGTGCATCTTGAATCTTGCAACAAGCGGAATGGAAATTTATGAACAAATATATTTTGAAACAAAAGAAATATTGTTGGCTAAACAATTCTACTTACAATTTTTAAAAAATGCTACCCTATCATACATTAGTAAACTGTACATTAGTTATATTCATGTCTTGCTTTTAGAGGCACATATTTTTATTGAGGCTGACGAGCTAAAATAAGCTAAAATTCCATATTATCATTATTTGCGACATTAATATATCGCTTTAGAAACTAAAACTCAAAATTTCATATTGTTGTTATTTGTGATATTAAATCTGGTATAATGCATCATTCACATAAGAAGTGTGTATAACATGTCACTTGTAGAATATGGTTTAATAGGCATCCAAATGCAACAAAACCAGTCATACGTCATCTTAGGTAGTGAAAAGAGTTCCCCTAGTAGTATAACAAGCGGCATATTATGGATAATGGATAGTGAGGGCCATACACAATGACATGCACCAACCCACAAAGTTCATAAACATTAGATAATAAAAAAAAGCTGGATAGCGACATACATCAAGGTTCAATTTATAAAAGCAAAATCAATCATTTATGAGGTACTTCACACGCAATTTAAGTTGTCGCCATCCAATCCTCCACAATGTTACGCAATTCTTGGCTTCTTGTTATGGTGGAGGCAGAAGCAATTTCCTGCGCCTATATCATTTGCAACACATGGTACGCTAATGTCTTTGCCTTTATTCCACGAGCTCCGCTTGATGACAAGATCTTCCACGAAGCCATCGAGCAACTCCACACCGACATTTGGCATTACCACCACATGAGCAATGCTCCCCTCACACGCGAGCTGCCACTTGTGCACAAACACCTCGTCTCCCGGCCTCTCGAACACAACAGTGCTGCTCAACGCATTCAAGGATGCACTTACTCCCATAGCCTTGAGACGATTTGTGAGATAATGAGCGTTCCTCAAGCACTTCTGGACTTCTTTGCGGAAGCCTCTATATCCCTTCTTGTTCAGCGTGTACCATAGAAACATTGGTGTGTGGCCGTTGTGGCTACCCGTGATCGTCGCATCTCTGGATGATAAGTACTCGATGTCCATAGCAAGCACTTTCACGTGTTCTAGCCTAGTTATTACCACACCACATGGTATTGGGCATCCCATGAACTTATGTCCGGAAACACTGATGCTTCCAATGGGCTTCTTGAATGTCACCTTTGGTGCCTAGAGAAATATAAGATAAAAGTAATTAGATAAGTTGTGCCCTGGATTTGTTAAAATACTTATGACATGGTATGGATATTTAGTACTTAAAAATAACATGACTCGCTTCTTTGATAAATGGGATCATAAGGCCAGCCAGAGCACCATCACAATGGATGTAGAACCGATCTTGGAACCCACATTTCTCAAGTGTTCTTATGATCCTATCTAGATCATCGATGGCTCCTTTGACGGTAGTCCCTGCAAGAAAGAGAAGCAATCAAAAGTGTCAAGGTCAACCATTAAGATTCATTCTAACAAAGAAAATTAAGTCCATTCAAATTAATTCTATTGGTGGGTGATGGTAAGATGGTAACCTATATTCACATTGACAATGGCAGGCTTTCCAGTGTTCTGTAGCAGTTTGGAGTGAAAATCTGCATAGTTCATCTCTCCAGAAACCATAGTGTCGATCTTGATACATTCGACTCTGTACATTCTAGCTGCCTTGAAGACAGAGTAATGCGACTCGCGAGATGCATATATAACTCCATCAGGAAAAAGCTCCCTCCTGTAAAAAATACAATAATTTTTTGAAAACTTATTTCAGAAAAAAGAGAATTCAACAAAAGCCAAACGAAAGAACTAGACCACATTATTGGAGGAAATGAATCCATGATAGGCGTGAACTTCATGTGTTCCGACCGAGATTATTAACATAAATGTGTACTGACCCGACTAGTAGGCCATGCATGTTTCCTTCGGTACCGCCATTGGTGATGTAGCCCCAGTACTCATCCCGCTGGATGTCCCAGAGGCGGGCGAACCAGTCGAGCACGGCCACCTCGAACTGCCTAGAGTGCACGCCGTAGTTGCTCTCGATGAAAGGGTCACCCACATTGTTGATAGATAAGTTCTGAAACTGTGCCAACATGCTGAAGTCAAAATCTAGGTTGAACGGGTACCCTGCAAAATGCAAAACATCAATCAATTAATGAATGCAACATACAACGGAAAACTAGTACAGTAAAAGATTACAAAATGGGCATCACGATAGCTAAGCATGATACTCTGAGTTTATACGAATATGTCTATATATATGGTTAACTAATGCTGTATGTATCGTTAGTGGAACCCTAATTAATTAACAACTAGACCAGTACGCGGCACAGTGAAAAGTGCCGGAGCTAGGTCATGCATGCACAAGCCCACAGCTCCGCATGCATACCCAGATGGTGCGCGGTCCTCTCGTGGAGGTGGTCACTGAAGGCGGCGAGGAGCGCTGCCACGTCGTCTGCCCTCCCGGAGGCTGCATCAACGGCGACAGGAGGCTCGAGCACGGCGTACCCGTCGACGAGTTCACGTGATGCCGTTCCATTGTTGCCCGTGTCACCCACGGCCACCACCTGAAGGAGGCCAAGCTGCTGGGAGTGGTCTGCGGCGGCCACCACCGTCTCTCCTCCCACATCACTACCGCACTGCCCTACCATCTTAATCTACTCAAGGATTATATGGACTCTAGTAGGAATTAGCTAGAGTATGAATGAGAGAAGAGAGAGAGGTGGGAGAAGAACTAGCTAGGAGGCGAATTATATAGAGCGAGCGACAGCTGCATACGTTGGTCTCTAAGCTACTACAGCCCCTTTCATCCATGATTGATGGATCATGTATGCGCGTCACGATGCGTGTGAGTATGTGACGTATATATTGCTGCAAATTTCTAAGCTACAGTCTATATTGTCCACTAGCTTTATGATTCGATCTGATTTTATACACTGTATATATGCCACAAAGAATATACGGTAGTTCACTTCCTAGCCATCTTACGACCCACAAAGTGGGAGCTATGTCCAAATCCATGTGATGGTCGGCTACCTAAACAATCATGTACGTCCTTGGTTAAGTACAGTACGTATACATCCGACCTGTCTACCTAAACAATCACACCTTGATCGTGCAGCTGCGGATGCGCTACGAATATGCAGAGTATCGGGCAAATTCTCTACAATACACTTCGCAAAGAGTATTCTCTACAATACACTTCACAAAGAGAAAATTCTCATTCCCTGGTTCTTTTACAAAACTAGGAAAATTTCCCGTGCGTTGCTATAGTGGAAGAAATTTAGACCTTAATATATGGATAATAAATTGGTCTCCTAATATAGCTCAAAATTAATCAAGAATACGGGCTCCCATTTTTTTTTCCAGTTTTATAAAATAACAATTCCCAAGCAAACTACCACCAGATTCGAGCATTCTATTAACCTCCTCCAAGAGTAGGAATCCATCTTCAAATAATTAAACAGATTGTCAACAAAAGGGGCTAAACGCACACCACTTGTGCACATACACATACTTGATACCTTTTCACTATAGCCCCAGGTAATTGCTTCTCGGAGATGATAACTTCAGTTCCTATTAAAGAAGAAACTTCAGTTTATAGATTAAACTTAGCTATATGGACTTCTCAATTTAAGAAAAAAATCTCATCTATGGACTTTTTAGTTGATGAAACAAATATAAATGCCCCTAAGCCTTCCCACCCTCTGTAGCTCTGGTCATGGGCTGTCTGCGTTGGTGTACCGGCTTGTGGTCTGTGTGCTCTCATGGCGGTGCAAGTGAGTCCTTAAATAGTCGGTGCATGGGGGGGGGGGGGGGGGGAGAGTGAGAAAGCTGCATCATCGGGGTGTGGTCAAGTGTGAGGCATCGACGGATAGGGAAGTGGTTTGTCGATGTCTCGGGAAGCGGGGAAGTGGGGCGAGTTGAATAAGGATAAGAGGGCACCATTAAAATGGCTCATCAGTTTTAGTGCAAGGCTGCACGACGACGAGACGTGTGTGTTAGGCTGGTCATAGTGGAGAGTAACATAGGGTAGTAACATGCACAAGTTACTATTCTATGTTACTACCTTCATAGTGGAGAGTAACATATAAGTGATGTCATGCAAAGTATCATTTATTACATGATAGACTCATCTTGCATTGTTATGTGTGATGTTACAGTAACTAAATATGTTACTCCATCCTTCTCTCTCTTCATTAACTCACTGCCACATAAGCAATTTTGCTGAGTTGGATACTTAGTTACTCTTGAAGTTACTTGCACTATGACCAGCCTTACGCATCTATTACTAGGGGTGCACGGGAAATGCAACCACGCAGTTGAGTAGTCATTACTAGAGGCGTGGAGTAAATACAATGCCACGACTCATGTACAAATGGCGGTGCACCAAAACCAGTGGTATTTCTCCTTGTGCTATGAATGTACCGACATTTTTTTACTTGGTGTGCAGTCTTTAATTTCTTTCTTCTCGAAAAGGAAGATAAAGTCACGGATTTTGCTTCGGTTGGTACCGGATTTACTAAGGAAAATACCAAGCAAACATCTCTGCCTAGATAGGCCATTTAGAACACACATTAAGATAAATATCAACCTTCCATGAAGAATAGGAGAGTATAGCATCTTCGCGGAGTAAATTCAGTATAGGGATACTCTCCTCCCAGATGTCCAACAACTTGTCTTCCAACTCTAATTCACAGGATCTCCGATCACATAGAGTGGGTTACTACTGTGTACAACTCATAGCGTGGGTCTCAAGCTCATCTCACTCGATGCATTATCAATCATATTACGTGATAAACCCTTTGCAAAGGGATATGGCAAGTTCTTAGATGTTTAAATATAATCCAATACGATAACTCCGGAGGGTTTCCTGCCAGATTTTAATCTCCTCATTACATGCCTTATGACTTTATATTATTCTTAGAATTATTTACTTTGACGATCATAGTTTAATTATCACAGTTTATCGGGATGGCGGTTATTGGTTTTTCAACCACAGCTAAGCCCATCAAGAGCTCACGAAGCCACTTTGTTCATCAAGAGCTAATGATGTGAGTTCTGCTTTCATTGTTGACCTTATTAAGATGTATACCCATCTTAACAAGCCCATCACAAAGCCACTTTGTTCATCAAGAGCTAATGATGGAGGTTATTGGTTTAGGAAACAACGCCACCACCAAGTGTAAACAAATAACCGCTCGAGGCCTTAATCTTATTAGCATCAGATATCTAGTTTGAATCACTATAATCCTCAAGTACCCGTGGATACCCAGTATAGTGAATACCATAACTCACAGTGTCTTTTAAATAGTTAATACTCTCTCAAGAGCATGCCAATGATTATCTCCAGAATTTGATACAAATCGACTGAGTTTACTTATAGCAAAGGATATGTCAGGCCTAGTAGCGCTAGCTAAATAAATGAGCGAGCCAATGATTTGAGAATATCTCAATTGATCTTTAGCAATCCTTCGAATCTTTCGAAGTAGCACACTCGAATCATAAGGTGTTGGAGAAGATTTGTTGTCCCTATACCCACCAAAAAAATAAAAAAAATGAATAACATGCTACCCAATGAACGCAATTGTGACACACACTTTGCCAATTCCTTGATATGAATATCTCCTCACCCTCACAAATGTCAAGAAGAAAAGACTAAATATTTAAGTATATATCGTCAAAAAAATTCATCTTAGATCGAGTAATGTTCAATATTTTTGTAGTGGGTTTGTCCTTCAATATTAAACCATAGAGTATCGAAAAACATTATTGTGAATGTTGGCACTATGCTAACAAAGGGCCAGAAGTGAAAAATATAAAAATATAATGAATCAGGTTGCATATCATGCATGTTGACACTAATAATGTATGAAGAATCTTCTTGATAGTCTTAAGATATGTAGATATGTACTATCAAGACTATCAAGAAGATATCATGCTTGATAGTTAGTACTCTCTAAAGCGAGTTTACAAAATCCAGCGAGACGTAATAACTCCTTGATGATAGACACCTAAGCTACCTACATACGTACTGTCACTAGTAGAAAACAGGTCATCCGTTCGCGCCCCCTAAGAGCATTAGTTCCGGTTCCGCCACGAACCGGGACTAATGCTGGCACGCGTCCCGGTTCGAGCGGGCACGGGGCCCGGAGGCATGCATCCCAGTTGGTAAAAGGTTGGGGTCAGCCACGTGGCGTGGCACGCACCTTTAGTCCCGTGTTACAAACCGGGACGCATGCTCCCGCCCTCTATAAATGCAACGCCCCAGCCCTCTGCCTCCACTCTGTTTTTTCTCTTGGTGGAAGGTGTGAGGGTTGTGCTAGTTTTTTTTTCCCTATGCATGCATTCAAGGTGTTTGATGAAATGTTTGAGTGAATAATCCCGTTCAATTTCTCATAGAACAAAAATATAGAAGGTGTCCGAGACGCACTTGAGCTTTCTCCTCTTTATTTTCCTCGATCGAGGTTAGCAATCTTATCTTTTCTCTGTCATTGATACAATGCATGTGTCGATGTGAATTGGTCATTTCACTATTTATGATGTCCTATTTTTTGATAAACTTACTTATATGATGCAGATGAACGGTCGGGAATGGATGTACGGTGATCGGCGCGTAGCCGGGTATATGAAAGGCGTGGATAAATTTATCGATGTGGCTACGGCAAACAAAGAGAATGATTTTATACGTTGTCCATGTGTTCAATGTCGGAACAACAAGGAGTACTCTTCCTCGAAAATCATTCGCGGCCACCTGATTATGAAAGGTTTCATGCCCAACTATAATTGCTGGACCAAGCACGGGGAAAGAGGGTTTATGATGGAAGATGGTGAAGAAGAAGATGATAACAACTATCATCATATGTTTCCTAAATGTAGTGATACTGTAATGGAAGACAATGGAGAGGAAGGAGGTGAAGAACGGGCATCAGATGAGCCGGCTGATGAACTTGGTAGGGTCATTTCTGATGCAAAGCGAGACTGTGAAACAAGAAACCAAAACAAGCCCCTAGGATATGGAGGATAATATAGTTCATGAGTTAAGGTTTCAAGAAACCAAAAGGGAAATACTTTTTCCTTACAACTTCGAGTGAGTGTTATTGTCTTGTATACACTTTCTATTTCGCTTACTCAATGTTAAGTATATAATTGATTAGTTATGCATTCGCAGCTTCCACTATATTTTGTTAATCATTCAACTTGACAAAGGGCGTGTACTAGTCATGGACTCGAAACATAAACCCCTTGAGCAGTGGAAGGACATGAAGATGCTTCTCCAGCGGTAATTCTAATCATTACGACACTATATCAGCAACGTTCGTGAATTTTATGATATCAAGTAATTAATAACTTATTTTATTCGTTTTCTTCGCCGGGCGGCGCTTGGAAACGGTTCACCAACAAGGCTAGGGGTGTTTGGAAAGCGGAGCTTACATTTCAAGCACTAGATGTAAGCACCACTAGCTATATCCGCGCATCTCTTTGATTCTAGTTTTGATACAGTTATTATCATGCTTGATTATTATTTTGATTGAACTATGTTCTCGTAAAGTGCCTAACGCAGGGACTGTTGGGAATATGCCCTAGAGACAATCATGTATGATGAGATTTCCCATTGTATTCATAAAGATATTAAGATTGTCCTTATATAAACATCTGATGTGTATCATTGAATATGTGATTCGGTTGTAGAACTATACATTCATGTTGTTTGTACTAAATATCCTTGGTCATTGAGGTTGTGCTGGACACACAACTTAGACCAATATGAAAATTAGCTTGATGACTCGGTTCCACTTGTCATGGGCATGGAGATGCTATTCCAACTTACACAGATTCGGCTAAAGAGTTTAGCGAGTCGGATTGACCCATATTGACGTACAACGAACTAGTTGTCATTTGTATATCTCAATCAATGTAATCCTTAGACCTAAGGTTATTGCATAGTCCGAGTTGAGGATCAGCGACTTAGGTTCTGTCAAACGATGATCCATAACTGGGCAGTTATAAATGCAGAGTTCGGGTCGACTGAGAATCAAGCTGTGTGATGTGAATAACCAAGATGGGATTTTGCCCCTCCACTTGGAGAGATATTCTCTGGGCCCTCTCGTGAGATATGATTCGGAAAGCATGGCCATGCACGACTCGGTTAAGTGTTAACCGAGGCGATCGACTAAGAGTTAGTCAGGTGAATCACTTATCTCGGATCGAGAAGAGAGTCGGACTATTTAAGGGATGACAAATATTCTCCTATAGTCTGACAAGGTATATCGTGAGGCAAAAGGGACTCGGACGCAAGTCGCATTGGAAAGGCAAGTCGTCATGACTCTTTGGTACTTGGGAGTCGGCACGTTCTGCTAGGAGCCGCTACCGACTGATCGATTGAGAGTCGGACTCCAATCGTGTCCAAGTAGCCATGAGCCTGCGGGGTCACACACTTAAGAGCGGGAGCAAGTTCAGATTGGATCTGAACTTATAATCTGGTTGGGTTGGACCTAAACCGGATTAGGACTGAGTTAGTGAGTTGGACTCACGGTGACTAGTGTTATATGGGCTTTAGTGAATGGGTCACGCGAGCAGAGCCCACGTTCACTCCCTATATATAGTGGAGCACCGTAACCTAGAAAGATTAATCGTTGTTCGGTTAGGTCATTCCATGTGTTGGAAACCCTAGCTCCACAGCAGTCCTGCCGCCGTACCGAACCTAGCAGTTCGCCGCCGGCACTCCTCCTTGTACGTGTGGATACCAGCAGAGGTGTTGTGCGATCATCACCAGGACGAACGGATCGTGGAGACTGCACTGCATCATCTGACGCGCTTCATCAGTAATCCGCAACTGCGCGTCTAGTGGTAAACCTCGTGGCCTTCTACCTCAGCTAGATCTTGGGATCACCATGTTAGAGGAAAAAGTTTTGTTTTATCTCTGCGTGGCCCTACAGGGACCAGGTAACAATCTATGTGGATACTATGTTTGCGAGTTCATCCGGCAGACGTGCGATGAGAAGGGCAGAAATTTAGAGCAACTCCACGTACATAAACAATTTCTATAGTTTTTAATTACAATCAAATTGTGTTTAGTTTCATTCATATAGGCTGACTCCTTCTTAAAATCAGATCGAATGTCTACGGGACGGTTTTCTGCCAAAGGATCGCGTACGAACAATTCAGGAGGAATTGGCGGGATTCTTGGATGCAGAAGTCCTAAACCCAAAAGGGGAATACTATTCGCTTGTGTATAGACAATAGGGATTGTACAAAGAGCAACTTTTGTATGTAGTGCATGAACTCGAACCATGTATCGAATATAATATTGTCATGATGATCTTGTGTAATATAATGGTTCCTTCATTGATGAGTGCAAAACACTAAATAAACAATAAAACAATATAAATGAATTCTCTGCCGCGGCACAAAAAGTGGCCAAGATGCTGCCGCGGCAACAAAAGTTGTCAAAATGAATTCTCTGCCACGGCAGAGAAATGTGTCAAATCTCTGCCGCGGCAGAAGCTTATTTGTCTCTGTTCGTATTACGAACCAGGACGGTTGCTCCTCCCCTCGCACCGGGCAGCGGCCACGTGTACGCTCTTTTGTCCCGGTTGGTGGGGCAACCGGGACTAAAGGTTTGGGGCTTTAGTCTCGATTGCCCCGTCCCGGTTGGGTAACCGGGACCAATGGGCCGTTCTGCACTAGTGTGTGTAGTACGGTATATATAAGTAGGTGTCGAACTCTCGCAGGCACATGTTATACTAGTTTATTACTGTACTAGTTTTGGTTTCCAACTTGCTCCGTCCAGACCGGATCATTTATCTATCCTACTCCCTCCGTTTCAAAATATAAGATGTTTTAGGTTTGTGAAGAAAATGAATCTACACTTGTTTTAGTATATAGGTTTACTCAACTTTGGAATGAATTTATATACTAAAAGAAGTCTAGATTCATTTTCTTCCCAAATCTAAAACATCTTATATTTTGAAACGGAGGGAGTAATTAGTTATGCTCATCGTCAGCGTAGTGACGGCACCTGCCTGGGCTCCCTCCAGGGGATTCATCCCCTGCAGGAAGCTAAAGCAACGATTTCCATGGGCAAACGCTGCCGCAGGTCGTCCTGCTGAACTCAACAAGGCCAAGGAGCAGCTGGTGTACGCTGGTCTAGGCGTCGGAACGGAGTTGACAGGCAGCACGATGGTGAAGGCGATGGACTACTCCACGCCGCTGTCGCTATTCGACCGCGCCACCTTCGACCTCTTCGTCCCTGTCGTGTTTGTGTTCCCGGCGCCGACTCCGTCTAACGAGGCACTCAAGAGGGGCTGCGCAGGGCCGTGGCGGCGTACCCTCAGCTGGCAGGACGCCTCGTCGTGGATCAGCGCGGCAGGCGTTCCATCCATGTAAACAACGAGGGCGTACTTGTCCAAGAGGCAGCCGTGTCATCCGTCGACCTGGCGGACGTCGACTTTGTGGTGGACGGCAGAGTTGTCGCCGACATCGGTGCCATGTACCCTAGGCTGCCCCCGCCGGAGGTATAGTAGTACTGGAGTACTGTATTTATTAGGAGGCCGTCGTCTTGATGGATCTAACCAGTGCTAGTTTTAACATCGCCCGGCTTGTAGGAGAGCATTGGCTCGGCCGTGCTGCAGATCAAGCTAACCCGTTACAGGTGCGGCGGCCTTGTGATGGGCCTCTCCTGTTGGAGTAACCTTGTTGTTTTAAAAGTTTCTTTATGTTTAAGTTTAGTTTATGCATGTAGTTGTAGTAGCTGCGGCAAGCACACATTAGTAGAAGTGATCATATGTGTACATGCAAGCTCGTGATTAGTTGATTAGCAATAATGCATGTAGTTTAGACTAGAGAGCATATCAGGTTTAGTCATGCCAAGATGTTTGTGTCGCATGGTGCCTGTATGTGTTGTAGTGGTAAAAATGTGTGCCATTTGAGGAGTCATCTGTATGGATAAGTGTTAGCTAGCTGCTAGAGCTGGAGCATCCGAGTCTTGGGGCATATCTGCGTGGAGGAAGAGACGGGAGTAATCAGTTGAGACTTGGTCCCTGAACGTTGGGAATCCAAAGGATATGCAGACTTGGTTGCCACTCAAGCTGAACGTGTGTGTAGCTAGTGGAGTAGAAAACGGATCAGGCCGTTGTGCGTGTGTTGCATATTTCTCTTTAAAAGGCTTCTGTAACCGGCTTGTATTTTGTTAAGTGAACAAGAGAAGAAAAGCACAAGTGCGTGTGCAGAAAATTCCCTGCGCGTTCTCTCCCGTGTGTGTTTGTGTGTGAGTCTTCTTCCACCTTGGGCTATAGCTTTCATTTGGTATCAGAGCCATGGCCGGGAAAGGTTCGCGCACTCCGTCACGCCCGCCGGGTCGCCGTGGTGGCTCAGCCTCGCCGGTACGCCGTGGCCGGAGCCCGACATGGCGTAGTGGCCGCGAGGTGGTGGTGCAGCAGCGCGTCGTCCACCAGGCTAGCAGCACCGTCGTCTACCCGCCATTGACGGCGACGAACTACTTCGAGTGGGCGCTCATCATGAAGGTGAATGGAGTCCCAAGGCGTATGGGACGCCATCGAGGGAGCCGGGAGCTTCAGCGAGGACCGAGCGGCGCTTGTGGCAATTCTGCGAGCCGTGCCGCCGGAGATGCACTCCACGCTCGCTGTGAGGGCGACAGCAAAGGAGGCATGGGACGCCATCAAGTCCATGCGTGTGGGCGATGCGCGTGTCCGTGAGGCCAAGGCACAGACTCTCCTCAAGGAGTTTGATGCCGTCCGCATGAGGAGCGGGGAGACGATCGACGAGCTCGCCATGCGCATGAACGGACTCGCCAACAAGATACGTACTCTCGGCAAGAAGTTCAAGGAGGATAAGGTCGTGAAGAAGCTTCTCCGCATCGTTCCGTCCAAGTACACCCAGGTAGCTATTGCAATTGAGCAACTTCTTGATCTTAAAACCATGTCCATGGAGGAGCTTGTGGGAAGGCTCAAGACGGCGGAAGATCGGAGCGATACGGACGAGAGCGCCGGCAACGACGATCATGGCGGTGGAGGTCGCTTGCTCCTCACGGAGCAGGAGTGGCGTGCTCGCGATCGCAACGGTACCGGCAAGAAGAGGATCACCTTCGACATCAAGAAGGTCCGCTGCTACAACTGCCAGAACTATGGGCACTTCTCTAGGGATTGCACGGAGCCGAGGAAGGAGCAGGCTCATCTTGCCGTCGCGGACATCGACGAGCATCCGGCGCTGCTGTGATGATCCGCATGGAGTCCTAATAAATGCCAACAAGGTTAAGGAGGTGATTGTTGGAGTAACCTTGTTGTTTTAAAAGTTTCTTCATGTTTAAGTTTAGTTTATGCATGTAGTTGTAGTAGCTGCGGCAAGCACACATTAGTAGAAGTGATCATATGTGTACATGCAACCTCATGATTAGTTGATTAGTAATAATGCATGCAGTTTAGACTAGAGAGCATATCAGGTTTAGTCATGCCAAGATGTTTGTGTCGCATGGTGCCTGTATGTGTTGTAGTGGTAAAAATGTGTGCCATTTGAGGAGTCATCTGTATGGATAAGTGTTAGCTAGCTGCTGGAGCTGGAGCATCCGAGTCTTGGGGCATATCTGCGTGGAGGAAGAGACGGGAGTAATCAGTTGAGACTTGGTCCCTGAACGTTGGGAATCCAAAGGATATGCAGACTTGGTTGCCACTCAAGCTGAACGTGTGTGTAGCTAGTGGAGTAGAAAACGGATCAGGCCGTTGTGCGTGTCTTGCATATTTCTCTTTAAAAGGCTTCTGTAACCGGCTTGTATTTTGTTAAGTGAACAAGAGAATAAAAGCACAAGTGCGTGTGCAGAAAATTCCCTGCGCGTTCTCTCCCGTGTGTGTTTGTGTGTGAGTCTTCTTCCACCTTGGGCTATAGCTTTCATTTGGTATCAGAGCCATGGCCGGGAAAGGTTCGCGCACTCCGTCACTCCCGCCGGGTCGCCGTGGTGGCTCAGCCTCGCCGGTACGCCGTGGCCGGAGCCCGACATGGCGTAGTGGCCGCGAGGTGGTGGTGCAGCAGCGCGTCGTCCACCAGGCTAGCAGCACCGTCGTCTACCCGCCATTGACGGCGACGAACTACTTCGAGTGGGCGCTCATCATGAAGGTGAATGGAGTCCCAAGGCGTATGGGACGCCATCGAGGGAGCCGGGAGCTTCAGCGAGGACCGAGCGGCGCTTGTGGCAATTCTGTGAGCCGTGCCGCCGGAGATGCACTCCACGCTCGCTGTGAGGGCGACAGCAAAGGAGGCATGGGACGCCATCAAGTCCATGCGTGTGGGCGATGCGCGTGTCCGTGAGGCCAAGGCACAGACTCTCCTCAAGGAGTTTGATGCCGTCCGCATGAGGAGCGGGGAGACGATCGACGAGCTCGCCATGCGCATGAACGGACTCGCCAACAAGATACGTACTCTCGGCAAGAAGTTCAAGGAGGATAAGGTCGTGAAGAAGCTTCTCCGCATCGTTCCGTCCAAGTACACCCAGGTAGCTATTGCAATTGAGCAACTTCTTGATCTTAAAACCATGTCCATGGAGGAGCTTGTGGGAAGGCTCAAGACGGCGGAAGATCGGAGCGATACGGACGAGAGCGCCGGCAACGACGATCATGGCGGTGGAGGTCGCTTGCTCCTCACGGAGCAGGAGTGGCGTGCTCGCGACCGCAACGGTACCGGCAAGAAGAGGAGCACCTTCGACATCAAGAAGGTCCGCTGCTACAACTGCCAGAACTATGGGCACTTCTCTAGGGATTGCACGGAGCCGAGGAAGGAGCAGGCTCATCTTGCCGTCGCGGACATCGACGAGCATCCGACGCTGCTGTGATGATCCGCGTGGAGTCCTAATAAATGCCAACAAGGTTAAGGAGGTGATTGTTGGAGTAACCTTGTTGTTTTAAAAGTTTCTTCATGTTTAAGTTTAGTTTATGCATGTAGTTGTAGTAGCTGCGGCAAGCACACATTATAGAAGTGATCATATGTGTACATGCAAGCTCGTGATTAGTTGATTAGTAATAATGCATGCAGTTTAGACTAGAGAGCATATCAGGTTTAGTCATGCCAAGATGTTTGTGTCGCATGGTGCCTGTATGTGTTGTAGTGGTAAAAATGTGTGCCATTTGAGGAGTCATCTGCATGGATAAGTGTTAGCTAGCTGCTGGAGGTAGAGCATCCGAGTCTTGTGGCATATCTGCGTGGAGGAAGAGACGGGAGTAATCAGTTGAGACTTGGTCCCTGAACGTTGGGAATCCAAAGGATATGCAGACTTGGTTGCCACTCAAGCTGAACGTGTGTGTAGCTAGTGGAGTAGAAAACGGATCAGGCCGTTGTGCGTGTGTTGCATATTTCTCTTTAAAAGGCTTCTGTAACCGGCTTATATTTTGTTAAGTGAACAAGAGAAGAAAAGCACAGGTGCGTGTGCAGAAAATTCCCTGCGCGTTCTCTCCCGTGTGTGTTTGTGTGTGAGTCTTCTTCCACCTTGGGCTATAGCTTTCATTTGGTATCAGAGCCATGGCCGGGAAAGGTTCGCGCACTCCGTCACTCCCGCCGGGTCGCCGTGGTGGCTCAGCCTCGCCGGTACGCCGTGGCCGGAGCCCGACATGGCGTAGTGGCCGCGAGGTGGTGGTGCAGCAGCGCGTCGTCCACCAGGCTAGCAGCACCGTCGTCTACCCGCCATTGACGGCGACGAACTACTTCGAGTGGGCGCTCATCATGAAGGTGAATGGAGTCCCAAGGCGTATGGGACGCCATCGAGGGAGCCGGGAGCTTCAGCGAGGACCGAGCGGCGCTTGTGGCAATTCTGTGAGCCGTGCCGCCGGAGATGCACTCCACGCTCGCTGTGAGGGCGACAGCAAAGGAGGCATGGGACGCCATCAAGTCCATGCGTGTGGGCGATGCGCGTGTCCGTGAGGCCAAGGCACAGACTCTCCTCAAGGAGTTTGATGCCGTCCGCATGAGGAGCGGGGAGACGATCGACGAGCTCGCCATGCGCATGAACGGACTCGCCAACAAGATACGTACTCTCGGCAAGAAGTTCAAGGAGGATAAGGTCGTGAAGAAGCTTCTCCGCATCGTTCCGTCCAAGTACACCCAGGTAGCTATTGCAATTGAGCAACTTCTTGATCTTAAAACCATGTCCATGGAGGAGCTTGTGGGAAGGCTCAAGACGGCGGAAGATCGGAGCGATACGGACGAGAGCGCCGGCAACGACGATCATGGCGGTGGAGGTCGCTTGCTCCTCACGGAGCAGGAGTGGCGTGCTCGCGACCGCAACGGTACCGGCAAGAAGAGGAGCACCTTCGACATCAAGAAGGTCCGCTGCTACAACTGCCAGAACTATGGGCACTTCTCTAGGGATTGCACGGAGCCGAGGAAGGAGCAGGCTCATCTTGCCGTCGCGGACATCGACGAGCATCCGACGCTGCTGTGATGATCCGCGTGGAGTCCTAATAAATGCCAACAAGGTTAAGGAGGTGATTGTTGGAGTAACCTTGTTGTTTTAAAAGTTTCTTCATGTTTAAGTTTAGTTTATGCATGTAGTTGTAGTAGCTGCGGCAAGCACACATTATAGAAGTGATCATATGTGTACATGCAAGCTCGTGATTAGTTGATTAGTAATAATGCATGCAGTTTAGACTAGAGAGCATATCAGGTTTAGTCATGCCAAGATGTTTGTGTCGCATGGTGCCTGTATGTGTTGTAGTGGTAAAAATGTGTGCCATTTGAGGAGTCATCTGCATGGATAAGTGTTAGCTAGCTGCTGGAGGTAGAGCATCCGAGTCTTGTGGCATATCTGCGTGGAGGAAGAGACGGGAGTAATCAGTTGAGACTTGGTCCCTGAACGTTGGGAATCCAAAGGATATGCAGACTTGGTTGCCACTCAAGCTGAACGTGTGTGTAGCTAGTGGAGTAGAAAACGGATCAGGCCGTTGTGCGTGTGTTGCATATTTCTCTTTAAAAGGCTTCTGTAACCGGCTTGTATTTTGTTAAGTGAACAAGAGAAGAAAAGCACAGGTGCGTGTGCAGAAAATTCCCTGCGCGTTCTCTCCCGTGTGTGTTTGTGTGTGAGTCTTCTTCCACCTTGGGCTATAGCTTTCATTTGGTATCAGAGCCATGGCCGGGAAAGGTTCGCGCACTCCGTCACGCCCGCCGGGTCACCGTGGTGGCTCAGCCTCGCCGGTACGCCGTGGCCGGAGCCCGACATGGCGTAGTGGCCGCGAGGTGGTGGTGCAGCAGCGCGTCGTCCACCAGGCTAGCAGCACCGTCGTCTACCCGCCATTGACGGCGACGAACTACTTCGAGTGGGCGCTCATCATGAAGGTGAATGGAGTCCCAAGGCGTATGGGACGCCATCGAGGGAGCCGGGAGCTTCAGCGAGGACCGAGCGGCGCTTGTGGCAATTCTGCGAGCCGTGCCGCCGGAGATGCACTCCACGCTCGCTGTGAGGGCGACAGCAAAGGAGGCATGGGACGCCATCAAGTCCATGCGTGTGGGCGATGCGCGTGTCCGTGAGGCCAAGGCACAGACTCTCCTCAAGGAGTTTGATGCCGTCCGCATGAGGAGCAGGGAGACGATCGACGAGCTCGCCATGCGCATGAACGGACTCGCCAACAAGATACGTACTCTCGGCAAGAAGTTCAAGGAGGATAAGGTCGTGAAGAAGCTTCTCCGCATCGTTCCGTCCAAGTACACCCAGGTAGCTATTGCAATTGAGCAACTTCTTGATCTTAAAACCATGTCCATGGAGGAGCTTGTGGGAAGGCTCAAGACGGCGGAAGATCGAAGCGATACGGACGAGAGCGCCGGCAACGACGATCATGGCGGTGGAGGTCGCTTTCTCCTCACGGAGCAGCAGTGGCGTGCTCACGACCGCAACGGCACCGGCAAGAAGAGGAGAACCTTCGACATCAAGAAGGTCCGCTGCTACAACTGCCAGAACTATGGGCACTTCTCCAGGGATTGCACGGAGCCGAGGAAGGAGCAGGCTCATCTTGCCGTCGCGGACATCGACGAGCATCCGGCGCTGCTGTGATGATGCGCGTGGAGTCCTAATAAATGCCAACAAGGTTAAGGAGGTGATTGTTGGAGTAACCTTGTTGTTTTAAAAGTTTCTTCATGTTTAAGTTTAGTTTATGCATGTAGTTGTAGTAGCTGCGGCAAGCACACATTAGTAGAAGTGATCATATGTGTATATGCAAGCTCGTGATTAGTTGATTAGCAATAATGCATGCAGTTTAGACTAGAGAGCATATCAGGTTTAGTCATGCCAAGATGTTTGTGTCGCATGGTGCCTGTATGTGTGTTGTAGTGGTAAAAATGTGTGCCATTTGAGGAGTCATCTGTATGAATAAGTGTTAGCTAGCTGCTGGAGCTGGAGCATCCGAGTCTTGTGGCATATCTGCGTGGAGGAAGAGACAAGAGACAGGAGTAATCAGTTGAGACTTGGTCCCTGAACGTTGGGAATCCAAAGGATATGCAGACTTGGTTGCCACTCAAGCTGAACGTGTGTGTAGCTAGTGGAGTAGAAAACGGATCAGGCCGTTGTACGTGTGTTGCATATTTCTCTTTAAAAGGCTTTTGTAACCAGTTTGTATTTTGTTAAGTGAATAAGAGAAGAAAAGTACAAGTACGTGTGCAGAAAATTCCCTGCGTGTTCTCTCCCGTGTGTGTTCGACCACGGCTCCACCGAGTTCAAATCCTTCAGCGATGGCGACGACCGCGGGACCTGCCGCGACATGAAGACCGTCATGGTGAGCTTCACGCCGGAGTTCATCGCCGAGCTCAAGGCCCGCGTCGGCTTCACCTGCACCATGTTCCAGTGCCTGCTCGCGCACATGTGGAAGAAGACCACCCTGGCTCGCGGCCTCGACCTGGAGGACTTCACCCAGGTGAGGGTGGCCGTCAACTCCAGGGGCAGGGCCCGACCTATCGTGCCCTACGACTACTTCGGCAACATGGTGCTCTGGGCGTTTCCAAGGCTCCATGCCCGGGACGTCCTCAGCTCCACCTACGGCCATGTCGTCTCCGTCATCAGCCAAGCCGTCGCGAGTGTCGACGCCGACTACGTCCGGTCCTTCCTGGACTATGGCGCCGCGGAAGACGCGCAGGGGCAGGAACTCAGACCCACAGCGCCACCATACGGTGCCATGTGCGGTCCGGACATAGAAGTGGACAGCTGGCTGGGCTTCGGGTTCCACCGACTTGACTTCAGCGGGGGCCCCCAGTCCTTGCTCCTCCTTCCCGACATGCCAGCTGAGGGGATAATGGTCTTCATGCCCTGCGTCGACAAGAAGGGCGGCGTCGATGTCTTGATTGCCCTCGAGGAGGAACACGTCACGACATTGCAGCAGATATGCCACTCCTTAATTTGATGCTGTGGAGGCGGAGGTTTGATTGTCTATGGCTAGCCACTCGTTACACACAACAAAACGCTTATTTTGGTGTTTGATTCAAGAAGCTCGCCTTAATGTTACCGACTTGTTTTACCAATACCTACACCTGATCGATCAATAAAATTCTACCACAACACTCAAGGTTGCTCATGTTTTATACAGTAGGTAAGTAGCTCTCACTAGTGGGAACGGGCCTGTTGTCCCGGTTCGTAAGGAGGTTTAGTCTCGGTTGCGCAACCGGGACGGGTTAAACGGGACTAAAGCCCCTCTTCTCATTTAGTCCCGGTTGTGCTGCGAACCGGGACGAATAGGGATCCACGTGCCTGCTGTTTGGAGCGAGGAGGAGCACCATTCGTCCCGGTTCGTAATACGAACCGGCATCGATGTTTCTCTGCCGCGGTTGCATTTTCGACACTTTTTGTGCCATGGCAGAGAATTTATTTTGTATTTTTCCCTTTATTTTATTTTCCATTTGTTGTTTTCATTTTTATTTTGTGTTTTGAACTCAACAATGAAGATATAAGATGTTTTAGCTTTGTGAAGAAAATGTATCAAAACTTTTTTTAGTGTATAGATTCACTTAAAACCCGAGTGAACCTACATATTAAAATAAGTCTAGATACATTTGCTTCACAAAATTAAAACATCTTATATTTTGAAACAGGGGAGTATTACACAACATCGTCATGTGAATATAGATATCGAAGTGTCGAACATATTACATATGGTACAAGAGTTCCATGTATATATATTTAATATAATCTATTTTACGGTCCCTATTCCACTATCAACATCTCCCGATAGTATTCTTCTTTTGGTTCCTTTTGAATTGCTCGTACGCGATCCTTTGGTAGAAGACTGTTCCGCAGCCATTCGATCTAATTTAAAGGAGTCAACATATATGAATGAAACTAACACAATTAATGGTAATAAAATAAAATCACCATATTCAGGGACTTCATTAGTTTTAGTAACCTCTCAAATCCCTTGTTAGATAAATCAATCTCTACCTTCTATTTCAGCAATTCCAGTGTGGTACCGAGCTCGGTGCTGCCATCTTCGCAATTTGGATACAACATTTTTTGTGATCCTCTAACATGCCCTCCAACTTTAACTTTTTCTTTTCTGTTTCACAGTCTCGCTTTGCATCAGAAATGACCCGACCAAGATCCTCAACGGGCTCATCTGATGCCCGTTCTTCACCTCCTTCTTTTTCATTGTCTTTCATTGCAGTATCACCTTATTCAGAGAATATATGATAGTTGTCATCATCCTCTTCTTCTTTATTGTCTTCCATCATAACTCCTATTTTTCTGTGTTTGGTCCAACAATTATAGATGGGCATGAAACCACTCTGAACCAGGTGGCCACGAAGGATTTTCGAGGAAGAGTACTCCTTGACGTTCTGACATTTAACACATGGACAACGCATAAAACCATTTTCTTTGTTTGTATTAGCCATATAGATAAATTTATCCACGCCTTTAATGTACTTGAATTCACGTCGGTCATCGTATCCATTCCCACCGGTTCATCTGTATCATATAATTAAGTTTATCAAAAACCATTACAGAACATCATGAATAGTGAAATGATCACTTTACATCGACACATGCATTGTATCAATGACAAATGAAAGGAAAAGGTTGCTAACCTCGATCAAGGGGGAAAGAAAGAGGAGAAATATCAAGTGTGGCTCGGGCACCTCATATCATTTTTTCTTTGTGCAAAATCAAGCGGCGTCATTCCCTCAGGCATTTCACCAAACACCTCATGTTCATAGGAAAAAAACAAACTAGCACAACATCTCACACCTTCCACCAAGAAAAAACAAAGGAGAGCGAGAGAGGTATGGATGATATTTATAGGCAGGCAGACTATTCGGCCAGGATTGTGACACAAACCGGGACTAAAGGTATGCGGCAGGCCACGTGTTATGTCGCAAAATCATTAGTCCCGATTTGTGCCGCAAACCGGGACGAATAGGCCCTTACGAATCAGGAAGTATGCCCCGGCTCCCGAGTCACTACTAGGAAAAGGGCTATAGGTAATCAGCACATACGTGGCTCACATGGTTGAAGTGCCCCACGGCTAAAATAGGCGTGGCTCACCTGTGGGCAGTGCTACTAGTAACTAGAACAACCGTGGCGCACATGGGGTATGTGCGCCATAGATGTGTATGGGCCATGGGCCTGCCAGCCGCATGCTACATACCCGTAGCGCACATGGGGTAAGTGCGCTACGGTTGTTAGGGATAGCCGTAGCGTACATGTGGCAAGTGCGCTACGCCTATGTTAAGACCCATCTGCTCCTTAAATGGGGAAACACATCTGTGGCGCCCTCTGGCATGTGCTCCACGGTTGCTTTTAATGCTTGTGGCGCACTAAGGCCATGTGCGCCACGGATGTGTCGACCATTTTTTTTGGCAGCTCCACTTTATGCACATGTGATCATCCACCACCCACACTTCACTTTCCCCTCCTTATTCTTTCTTAGATCTAGTCGGGATCCTTCTCCTTCCCACCTCAATTTCTCCACTCATTCACCTTTTTTAGCGTGTAGAACTTGCCTTGGATGTTACATACATAATAGAGGAAGCTCTCCGGTCTCGCGCGCACCTATCCTTCCATCTTCTCTCGCGATCGGTCTCTCATCTCGGCAAGTTGACCATGTAAGGATGTGTTCATGTGTATATGGATGATATGCTCATATGTATGTAGATGATCGATGCTCATGTGTGTATGGAGAGGATCGATGCTCATGTCTGTGTATATGGAGAGGATCGATGCTCATGCATGTGTGTATATGGAGAGGATCGAGATGTTCATGCATGTGTGTATATGGGCCGGTCTCTCTCTCTTGGGTTTGTGTGTGAATGAGTTGCCATTTGTTTTGCGAAAATGTTGATTCATTTCCATTTTGGCAAGATTTTGGCATTTCAGAAAGGTCCTTATTTTAGGATAGGTCATGCCGAAATTTTCTATCGACCATTGCATGCATGCATTTATTATGTGATTCTAATAAACTTCTAATTTTACCTTGTACACCGTGCAGGAAAAAATGGTCTTCATAATGAGCGAAGGCATTGTGGCCAGATTTTTGAAATGTGCGATGGACGACATGATACGAAATAACAAGACGGGGATAAGATGTCCATGCAGAAGATGCAAACTCAACTAGTTGATTGACCCAGATTCCGGGAATCTGCAGGCGCACCTACTCCGCCATGGTTTCATGGATGGATACACTCGTTGGATAAGCGATGACGAAGACGATGGAGACGGTGAAGGTGGGCAACATGACGATGATCATCACGGCGGGGATGGGCAAGACGATGAAGAGTCTCCTGGAGATGGTGAAGGTGCGTAAGCAGACCGGGATGATGATGATCTAGATGCCGGAGGAGCAAACGACGATGGAACAATGTCAGGCTGGGTGCGGGACCCTTATGTGCAAGAGCTGCTTCTCAAGCAGACGAGTAACGCTAGGGCTGCCGCTAGAGAGAAATCCAAGCTTGCGCAACTTGAGAAAGACGCGGTTACTCCATTGTATGAAGGATGCAGGCCCGATGATACCCGGTTGAATGTAACGCTCAAGGCTATGGAGATGAAGGCAAAACACAAATTGAGCGACGCAAGCTTCGACGATATGATGGCATTCTGGCATGATCGTCTCCTGGAGAGAAACACGTGTCCAACTAGTATCGAGGATGCCAAGAAAATCATCTGTCCTCTCGATCTACCGCACGTTAGATACCACGTATTCATCAACGATTGCATCATTTATCGGGGCGAGGACGCGGAAAAAACCACATGTCCAGTGTGCGGCGTGAGTCCATACAAGAAAGGGAAGAAAGCACCTCGAAAAGTGGTATGGTACTTTCCTATCACTCCTCGTCTATAGTGCTATTTCGTGGACCCTAAGGAAGCGAAGCTCATGCGATGGCATGCGGAAAGGAAGAAGCCAGGAGATGACGATGACCCCGAAAAGGACGAGCTGCTGACGCAACCCTGCTGACGCAACCTTTAGATGCTAGCCAGTGGAAAGCATTGGACCTTGAATTCCCAGAATTCGATGGAGATTCGAGGAACATCAGGCTTGGTGCGAGCACCGATGGACTCAATCCGTTCAGTAGCCAGAGCAGCACGCACAACACTTGGCCCGTGTTTGTATGGATGTACAATCTCCCTCCATGGCTGTGCATGAAGAAGTACATACAAATGAGTATGCTAATTCAAGGGCCGAAACAACTTGGTACCGACATCAATTTGTATCTCGGGCTGTTGAAAGAGGAGCTAGCCATGTTATGGGAATCTGGAGCCAATACTTACGACGTCGTCGCACAAGATTATGTCACTATGAGAGCCGCGTTGGTCACTACGGTGCAAGACTATCCAGGTTGCGGGTATATCTCGGGGCATGTTATCCATGGATTCTCCGCGTGCGTTAGGTGCATGGATAACACAAGCTATCTCCAACTAGAGAAAGATCCAGGGTCTTCAATAACTGTGTTCATGGCGCACCGGAGGTGGTTCGGCAAGAATGATCCATGGAGAAAACGTGGAGACCTGTTCGATGGCAAATCCGAGACCCGAGAAATCCTAGAGCATAGGAGAAGCAAAGAAGTGGAAGAATTGCTGAAAAACTGGAAAGATTGTCATAAGCTTGGAAAGAAGCGAAAGAGACAACAAGACAAGCCGCTGCTAAAGGTATGGAAAACAAGGTCTATTTTCTGGGAGTTGCCATACTGGAAGTTTCTCCGCACGCCTCGTAGCCTTGAGATCATGCATATCACGAAAAACGTGTGCAAGAGTCTGGTCGCCACCATAATCAACATGCCAGATAGGACGAAAGATGGTCCGAAAGCAAGGCACGACCTGATATTCATGGGAATCCTGAAGGAGCTTCACGGAGGACACACGACTCCTGATGATCAGGAAGATGACGATGATCATGAATCGGAGACAACACAAGGTCGTCGAAAGGGTAAAAAGTTCAAGAAGAACAAATATTACTTCCCTCCTTGCTTCACTATAAGCCAGGATGAGATCAAACAGTTTTTCAAGTGCCTTATAGGAGTCAAATTTCCTTACGGCTACGCGGGCAAGATAAGCAGATACCTAGACGAGGCGAAGCAGAGGTTCAGTGGCATGAAGTCTCACGACTGTGCCGTGCTAATGACGCAGGTACTTCCGGTTGCACTAAGAGGGATAATGGACGAGCACGTCCGTGAAACGTTGTTTGGCCTCTGCAAGTTTTTCGACATCATCTCTAGGAAGTCGATTGGCGTGAATCAGCTCGGGAGGCTACAGGAGGAGATCGTGGTGATACTATGTGATCTTGAGGTCTACTTTCCGCCCGCATTCTTCGACATTATGGTGCATCTGCTAGTCCATGTCGTGGAGGACATCGTCCAACTCGGGCCGTTGTTCCTCCGCAGCATGATGGCGTTCGAAAGGATGAACAGACACATCAAAGGATATGTTCGCAACAGGTCCCGTCCAGATGGAAGCATAGCCAAGGGCTTTCTGGCCGAAGACCCAGCTGATGGACCCATAGAGAAACCCACTATCACCAAGCGTCTGTTTGGTTCTCAGGAGACGCCTCCAGCTTGCGCCTTCACTGATCCAGCTGATACAACCAAGCAGCCCTTTATTCTAAGCCCTGACACACTACATAGGGCGGCCGGTGCTCAGATTGCGGTGCCTGCCCGCTCTCCAAAAGGAAAAAAGGCCAGGAAAATAAAATCTAGCAGCTCGAGCCAGGCGGTGGCGTCAACTGCGAATCCGATCAGGTTTCGGGATTGGCCACCAAGACCCGAGGCTATTATGTGGAGGATTCATGTGGCGGGTGAGCCCATGCTACCTAAGAATTTGCGGAGGCTCGCCAGTTCAGAACTGAAGAGTGTGCATGACGGTGTGCTAAAGGTAGAGACGCCTTCTGGCGGAGAAAGATCCCTCGCACCCGGTATTCGTGGTTAAGGTGCCACCAGGCTTGGGCTTCGTCGACAATTCCCCTGCGGATCTGTTCTTCCTTCGGTTTGACGACATCTTCAATATGTTTCACCTATACCCACTGCACTATACCATGGTCTGCCTGTTTTCTCTTATCTTGGCCATGCAGATCATTAGAGAGAACACACTGGGCATCGCTATAGTGGACCCCTACTACATGCGTGACGACTGCTTGGGAAGCGCCGCTGAACGACGTATCGTGGTTTCATACCTAAAAATAATCTTCGTGGCGAACAAGACAAAGGAATATATTCTCGTGCCTTATTTTCCCGAGTAAGTCATTATTCACTCGCCACCATCGATTGGCTTTATTAGATTATCATCATTCTTTTTCCAACACATTCCATTTGATTTTTTTTGCGCAGAGATGAACACTGCACGCTCATCTCCTTATCGCCGAAGCATTCGCATGCCACGTATTTCGACTCGGAGAGTCTAGAAAAGAAGAAACACTACGACAAGATCAAGGAAGTTCTGGATGATGCTCTCACTGGCTATGCCTCGACGGCAGGCACCACCTTTGTGCGTACGAAGGTCAAGTTTCGCAGGCACGTCTTCAACCACGTAACGGAGTTACCCTTCGTGAAGCAGCCGGAAGGAAGTAAGAAGGAAGCCTACTGTGCACTCCATCACATGAGGGCATTCCTACTAGACCAGCAGAATTTTATGCTGCCAGATCATCTCAAACAGTGGGCCGAAGCCAAGGCCAAGATCACTGATTCAGATATTAGACAAGAGACGTATCGCATCTAGCAGCAGTTTGGGGCAATTATCTTTCGTGATGTCATGACTTCGGGGGGGGGGGGGGATCTTCTATAGAGGAAATATCCTGAATAACCGTGACATAGAAGATCGCCTAGAGATACAGGGTGACTATAGGAAGTTCATGACGAGACAAGGCGTCCTCCCGTTCCCTGAGCCGAGCCAGAAGGCTTGATGTTGGCCTAGTTGTAGTTCCAAACTATAGATGACCTTTGTGTGTGTGTGTGTGGACAAGTGTACATGCTACTACTTATTTTATTAGGTTTATGAATCATCGCTTACTTCTTTTGCTTATTATTATTATATATGAATCAATGCTTTGTTTTTTTGCTTACTCTTTGGTCCTTTGCTCACTTTGGTCCTTCTTTTTTCCTTACTTTATTAGTCTTTTTTCGAGAATGCCGATGATTGAAATGTCGTGGCACACTATATATGTGAATGTGCTACAATGGGATTGTGAGCCTTGTGATATGCACAAGTTCAGGTCTTGTGCATCCTACTTGTCTTACAGTTCTGTCATAGCATATTCCTGTGTCCAACAACCTATGTATATATATATATATGATGCATTCTTTTTAAGTTACTTTGGTCTTTTTCGAGAGTAATGCCGATGATTGAAATGTCGTGGCACACTATATATGTGAATGTGCTACGACGGGATAGTTAGCCTTGTGATATGCACAAGTCCAGGTATTGTGCATCCTACTTGGCTAACTGTTCCGTCGTAGCATATTCCTGTGTCCAACGACCTATGTATATATATATGAGGCATTTTTTTGAGTTACTTTGGTCTTTTTCGAGAATAATGCCGATGATTGAAATATCGTGGCACACTATATTTGTGAATATGCTGTGATGGGATTGTAAGCCTTGTGTTATGCACAAGTCCAGATGTTGTGCATCCTACTTGGCTTATAGTTCCATCATAGCATATTCCTGTGTCCAATGACCTAGTTATATATGAGACATTATTTTTGAGTTACTTTGCTCTTTTTCGAGAATGCCGATGATTGAAATGTCGTGGCACACTATATATGTGAATGTGCTGCGACGGGATTGTAAGCCTTGTACTATGCACAAGTCTAGGTGTTATGCATCCTACTTGGCTTACGGTTCCGTCGTAGCATATTCCTGTGTCCAACGACCTAGTTATATATGAGGCATGCTTTTTGAGTTACTTTGGTCTTTTTCGAGAATGTCGATGATTGAAATGTCGTGGCACACTATATATGTGAATGTGCTGCGATGGGATTGTCCACTTTGTGCTATGCACAGGTCCAAGTGTTGTGCATCCTACTTGGCGAACAGTTCCATCGTAGCATATTCCTGTGTTGAACAACCTAGTTATATATGATGCATGCTTTTTGATTTATTTTGGTCTTTTTGAGTTGGAGTACTTTCTATAAGTGTATCTTCATATGCGACTTTAATTATACATGTTTTTTCAATCACCGGTTAATTATTATTGTCAACTTGTAGATGACGTGTGAAAGAACATGTTGGGCCCCATGTGTGGTTTTGGTAATTAATGACAATCTTTATGGACTAATGTGTGTATTAAGTTATACTTGTAGGATTTGTCCATTGGCATCGCTTGGAGCATGTGTTGGCTTCAAGGTCGATGAAATGCAAAGAAGATATGTTGTGCAAACTCAATATGCGAGGTCGATAATGAGGAATTAAGAATGGCGTTCCATCTTGAGAAGGACAAGACCGTCTACATCGAGCTCAAGTGGAATGCTCAAGAAAAAGGTATAATCTTGATAGGTTTTCCCTTTTGCCGGTCTCTTGTTGTGTATAGGAGACCGGGTTTAGGATAGATAACCGTACTATCAAGAGGGGCTCTCGAATGAGTAATTCGGTCACATCGTTCGGAGAGAGCTCAAACCTTTGCATACTTGCATCATCATATTTGGTTGTTATTTGGTCTTGTCCATGTGAGGATATAGAGTTTGTGGTAATCTCCATAACAAACTCTTGTTCATCAAAATCGGATCTCCCATATATATCTTGTTGCGATTTTGATTTATGCGGCTTTTCGGTTTCTCACCAAGTGAGTTATCTCACATTATTCTACTTGATACTTTCTCACTTGGTGATAATCAATATTTCACCAATTGTCGTCCTTTATCCAACGCAATTGGAATCAGGTCAATCGGAGCTACCGTTCAAAAGATATGACCGTTTGAGTTTTCGCCGATTTAATTCTATTAGAAAAAGGAAACAACAGTTTTTCTGGGCCGTCCGGTACTACCGGGCCCAGTACCAGACGTGCCTGGCTCGCGCGGCCCATCTTCAGTATCTCCCGGTACCCACTACCGGTCCTACGCCCGGGTGGGCCGGTACTACCGGCCGGCCCAGGTATTTTCCCTCCAGCGCCTCGCAACCCAGCTACTCCCCGTGCTCAGATCCGCGCGTTGACCCTCCTCGTCCCGCGCGCTTGCAGCCGCCGCGCGCCCAGCTGGCCCCGCTCGCTAGCCTCGCGCGTGCAGCCGCCCAGCGTCGCTCCGCATCTGCTCTCGCGCGCGCTGGCTCCCGCAAGGCCCTGCCCCTTCTCTGATTCTCACACGCGCCCTCTCCTCTGCCTTGCTGAGCTGCCGGGCGGTAGTACCGGTGAAAACCGGCACTACCGGTCCGTCTAGAAAAACGCCCCAAACGGCTAGTTTTCCTGAGCCCCTATTTAAGCCTTTGCCCTTTTTCAGTTTTGTCAGCTCCTCTCTTATCTATTAGGCTAAACTTTGTCCACACTTGCTCTAGATCTTGAAGCTTGCCTAATCTTTTCCCTCCGATGATTCTTGCCCATTTTTGAGTGGAAGAGAGAGGAGATCTAGTCCCACGTTTTGACCTAACCGATTCATCTCTTTGTGTCTCTCTTTGATTTCTACTCTCTTGTTCCCCCAATAGCTTTGGTAGCTTTGTTGGAACTTGAGAGTGAGGGATTTGAGCATCTTTGTGGTGTTCTTGCCATTTGCATTTGTTGCATCGGTTTGGGTTCTCCTCGGAGGATTTGGTTTGAATTGCTCATTGGAGCTTGTCCCTCTTGGGTTCTTGGAACCCTAGACGGTTTTGTGGCCTTGGTGGCATTGTAGCCTTGGTGGCATTTGTTGAGGCCTTTTGTGGCGTTTGTTGGGAGCCTCCAATTAAGTTGTGGAGTTGTGCCCCAACCTTGTGAGAGGTTCCGGTTGCCACCGACAAGTGCACCGATAGTGGAAGCGTGGATCGATCCCATTAGGGTGAGATTCACCGAAGAATAAGGGAGGCCTTTTGCGGCGTTGGTGGTTTGTTACCATCCCCTCTCCAAACGAGACGTACTCCATGTTGGGAGGAACTCGGTAAAATATCGGTGTCCCCGCATGCCTCGGTTATCTCTATACCCGAGCTCTTTACTTATGCACTTTACATTGTGATAGCCTTCGTGCTTGAAGTAATATATATCTTGCTATCACTTTGTTGCTTGTATTGCTTAGCATAAGTTGTTGGTGCACATAGGTAAACCTTAGTTGTTTCTAGGTTGTGCTTTACAAAGTAAACACTAGTTTTATTCCGCCTTTGTTGAGCCACTCTAGGAAAAATGTTTTAATCGCCTATTCACCCCCCTCTAGGCGACATCCGTATCCTTTCAATTGGTATCAGAGCCCGGTCTCTCATTTTAGGCTTCACCGCCTTGAGAGTAAAGATGTCGGCTAAAGGATTAGTGCACAATGACATGTTCACATTCGATGACACAAATTATGATATATGGAAAAATCGCATGCTCATTCATTTTCGGGACATGGACCCAAATTTGGAGCGTATTATAGATATAGGTTTTTCTCCTCCAATGGATTTCAATAATCTATCTAGTGAGGATGAGAAAAACTTATATCTCGATGCTCAAGCTTCTAATTTTCTTGTTAATGCTTTGAGCTATGTAGTTACATCTTCAGTCATTCCTTTTTGGAGCGCTCATTTGTTATGGACAAAACTTCAAGATAAATATGTTGTGTCCAACATTATTAAGGATGATTGTGTTGCTTCCACTTCCAGTCGAGATGAGTTCTCATCGTATACCACTTCACCAACATGTGATTTTTCACAAGGTAATGATATGGTGAGTGGTGATAGAAATTGCAATATGGATAGTGTGTTCACTATTTGTAATCCCTCATATCTATCTAGTTGCAATGATCTATCTTTGGACCTTAACACTTCTAGCACTCAAAATTCCTCACATGCTTGTGTTAATAGTCCTTGCATATCATGTAGAAATGACTTGAACAAATCTCATGATGATATGCTCATGTTTTCTTGTTGCCATGATAAAAATGCTTCTATTTCCTCTAGTGCTTGTGTTGCTAACCATGTAGAGGAAAATGAAGATTCTATGGGCCAAGACAAGGTCTTAAAGAGAGCTTCAAGTGCAATCTCATCATCACCTTCCTCCGGTTCTCACATGTGCCTTATGGCTAAGGGAACAAAGGTAACCTCCTTGAATCCCATTGTATCTCATGATGATGATGAGGTTGAGAATGATAATGATGATTATAGAGGTAAGTATGATATTGCCTCTATTAAGAAAATGGGAGAGGTTGTTTATAGTGCTCTCTACAAAAATAAACTTGCTTCCTCCAACCTTCTTGAAATCTTGAATTATGCTATAGAAGGCAATGATCTTATTGAGGAGCAAGAAAACATAATTGATGAAAAGTTTGCACTTGAGCGTGAATATGCTAATGAACTTGCTCAAGTAAAGGACTCCCTTGAAGAAGAACAAACCACCAAAGAATCTCTTGAGGAGACTTTTACTCTAGAATTATCTAGAGTAAAGGAATACCATGATAGAGAACTTGCGGTGGCTAACTCCTTCAAGATTAAAAATGATGAACTTGAAGTTGTTTATGCTAAACTTGTTGAGGATTTTGAGCACCTCAAAAATGGCTCTAGGGTCATAAAGGGTGAGCTCATCAAACTCACCGAGTCACATGAGCAACTTAAAGCCTCATATTCAAAAGAGCTTGACAAGTTGCCCTCACCTCTTGCTAATAGTAATGATGCTTGTGCTACTAACTCTATTTCTTGTGAAGCATCTATTTTGAAGGAGAATGTTGAGCTAAAGGCTCAACTTGCTTTGCTAACTAGCAACTATGGGAAATTAGAAGAAAGCCATGTTAAGCTCTCAAGCTCGCATGAGGATCTCCTAGTCTCCCATGGTAGCCTAAAGTTGGCTCATGAGGCCATCATGTCAAAGGTAACATCTAGTGGGCCTCATGTGGACATTAGCACTATATCTACTCCAAATGTTATATTGCCATGTGCTAGTCCTTGTAATTCATCCCCTCATAACCATGCTATATCTCATGATGAATTACATTCCTTGCCTTGTTGCTCTAATAATGTAGCATCTACTTCCTCTAGTACTTTTGTTCAAACTAACCATGTAGAGGAAATCAAAGAGCTCAAGGCTCAAGTCACTTCTTTTAAGAATGACTTGAAAAAGGTTCATCAAGGGAAGGTCGCACTCAACAAAATATTGAGTGTGCAAAAATCCCCCAATGACAAGAGTGGGCTTGGATTCAACTCCAATGTAAAGAACAAGTCCACTATCAAGTTGAAGCACAAGGACAACAAGAAGAATGGACAAGATCAAGTCAAGAATCCGGCCAACATTGTTTGCTTCAAGTGCAAGGAAGAAGGGCATCATGTCAAACATTGCCCATTAAAGAAGAAGTCCCTTGGCAAGAAGCAACAAGGGAAGCGGCCTCAAGCTCTACATATTGTTAGAGATGGGACTCCTCCTAAGAAGACTCAAGCTCTTCCTCAAGTTGTTCCTTCATCCAAAAAGAAAGATGGCAAGAGTAGAACTTGCTACATATGCCGCGAAAAGGGACACATTTCTTCCTCATGCACTATTGGTATCTCCTCATCCCACCCTATCTTGATTGATGATGCTTATTCACTTCGTAAGGATGAGATTGGCAATGTGTTTGCCAAATTTGTTGGTGCTCAATGTGGGTTCAAGAAAAGAACCATTTGGGTTGCCAAGACTATTGTGACTAACCTCGTAGGACCCAACTTGGTTGGGGACCAACAAGCCAAAACTTGATCAATAGGTATTTTGGAGGGCATTGGAGACTTGGCTACATCATGAAGAATTAAGGGATCTTCATTATTATTTTTTGTCAAGCCAAGTCATGTGGATTATATTGCTCCTATTATATTTCCAATGTTCCTCCTTGCGGTAACATATGCTTAACTCATTACATTGAAAGTTACTCGCCCCTTATGCATGTGTTGGTTTTGTATCTTCCATGTTTTTGTACATGTTGTGCTTTCCACTTAATTATCTTGAGATATCAATCATATTTGTGTATGATTAAGTGGCACAACATGTATGTGTGTTTCTTGTGCTTGAGCCTTACTTGTTTATATTTGGTATCTTATTTGGCTCTTGTGAGAGATTAATGGACTATCCCATTTTGGGGGAGTGTTATGCTTAGGCATTCCACAATCCTAAAAATGTGTGTACATGAGGAATACCACCTAACATTTACATTAGGATATTATCTAGTCTCTATGTGGTACAATTCTCATGATAAATGTAAGTTTTATAATGTCCATTAATTATCTCTAATTGTATTATTTTGCCTCGTATTGGTTTTTATGGTAGTATCACATTATGGGGGAGTCATATGATTAGTGCATATTACAATCCTAGAAAATGTGAATATTCGAGGTTGTGTCACTTAGAATTTATATTGATAATTATCTAGCACCTATGTGACACATTTGCTCATACAAGTTCCAATTTGATTGAATGGCTTTATTGATCTTATTTTGGATCTTGTATATGAGAGTGGTTCTTGGTATGTGTTTCCTCATATTTAGATATTTATATTCGCATGGAAACCATTTGCTTCAAGTTACTCTAATCACTAGTGATTGTGTGACTATTGGAAGCTACCAAGAGTCTTGTTTGAAGTATCATGCTCAATTCTTATATTTAGTTATATGCTTCTTGTTGTGTGTATATGATCTTGGATATCCGTATGAACTACCTAGGGCAAATTATTCCCAATATTTCTTGTCCTTGGACAATGAGTACTCAATTTAAGGTAGAATTTATTGATCATATTCACTTTGGCCTTGCTTAATTTTATCCTATCTTTGGCCAAGAAAATGTTGTGTGTTGTCTCCCAAGCCTTCCTTGTTTCTTATGGATCTTCTTATTTTATTGATATCCTCTTGTGTTTTACTTATTGTAGGTACTAGTGATGATCCCATTCGTGTGCATTTTGCATTTAAAAGGAAAATCCTACATAATGCACTATCCATGGGGGAGCTCTCCTATATTATTTAAAACACTCATATTTATGCTTCTTTGTTTGATCCATATCGGGTTTTATGTGCTTGGAACCTCAATCTTTTCGTTTTGGTATTTTGTGCCATCATGAGAAGTTTGGGGAGTTTGGTTTCTTGTTAGAACATTTCTCCTTTTGGGAGTTGGTTTTGTCTCATTCCTTGCTTCTTGATTTGACCATTTTAGAATGAGATAAATCCTTGAGCATTTTTATTACTATCTATTTTTGCTCTTTGGCCCTTAGCCTAGTTCATTTGTTGTACTTGTGATCTTTCATGTGTTGAATTGGTTCTTTGATACAATTTGGACACCGCTTGTCTTATCACACTCTTGTGTGTGCCATCTCGGTTTACTTGGTGATTTGTTCAAATTGTATCTCCTTTTTGGTTCTTGAAAGCTTTATGCATGCATATTTACTATATGATTATATTATGGCATGATTGCTTTCTTTGATCCAATATATAAGGGAAACTCCACTAATTCCCATCGTCTAAGTTGTGCATGAAATTCAATTTCATATCAATGTGCACATAATTATGTGGAGTCTCTCCTATGTATTGTAGTTTCTCTAATTACTTTGGACCCAATAAGTTTGGGGACCATTTTGTACTTAATTGTGTTTTAGGTACATTGGAGATATATTGGATGCTTGTCTTTGATTTTTGAAGAAGTGATACTTAGAAGAAAATTTGAGGCAAGCTATAGGATGATCAACGAATTCATATCCTCTACATCCTACCAATCATATCTCGGTAACAAGATCTCTTTCTCATGCTCACATATCTTGATTCCAACCGTTTGTCGGTTGCCTTCTAGCATGAATTCATGTATTGGTAATTGTTGTAGTTCTAGCCATGGTTTTTATAGAACTCTCTATTGTAAATATGTATAAGTTGAGATGAGTACATATAGTTGGGACTATACAAAATCATGCACATGATCCTCCAATCCCAAATATGTCAATCTAGCAATTTTATTGCCTATCATTTCCTCAACTTCTCTCATATGCAATAGTGAGATTTTGCTAGTCTATTTTCTATTATGATACTTGTTGCCTTTCTTCATATATTTCAACTTTCTCCTTTTCCCTTGGTGATAGTTGTAATATATGTAGTGTGTTTGTGTTTGAAGTCCATTATGTACAATAAGATATATGTGAGCCTTTGGCCATGCTTTGAAGCAAAAATCTTATTGATATATGTTATGACTTCATTTTTGCCTTTCATGTGCTTTCTTGTATAATCTTCTTTATGTGTGCATTTTTCTTCTTTGGAATATGTCTTTGTGATATTTTCCACTTAGAGACATATACAGATATGAGAAGATAATTTTAGTTGATTTTTAATCCTTGGAGACCACCTTTCTATTCCTTTTGATTCTTCGGTGGCTTCCAAATTTATTTTCCTATGAGTGCTTGTTCCTCTTGTTTGCATCTTCGGACACTCATATTTGTTCTTTCATGTCTTGTATTGTTAAATGAATTTGGATGAGTGAGGAGTCCATGACTATGCACCTCGTTCCCAAATGCAATTATCATAATTGGTGCATTCTCTTTGGGGAGGTCATCTAATTTATTTAATAATACTCATTTGCATTATTTCACATTTGTTGCGTTTTAAATGCTTATGGGGGAGCAAGGATTCCATATTTGTGCATTATGTATTCCAATACATTTATTTTGAATTGTGCACAAACCTTGGGGAGCTTCTCTATTTGTTATTTAAAACACTCTTTTGCTCATATCATAATATCTTGTTGTTTCCATTTGGACTCATTTGTTGTTTTCAAATTGGTTTGTCGGACCTCGTAGTTGCTTGCATCATTTGAATTTATTTTTGCAATCTTCGGGTCCTCGATATAGTTCTACTCCCTCCCAAGTATTCATCATTGGATATGTGCGAAGGCACACCTTTGGAGGAATTATTACTATATTTGCCTTCTAGAACTTGTCACCCATTTCGTCAATCGATGCCAATGGGGGAGAAGTTTTAGAGGGTTTAAGGTAAGTTGGTTTATGCATTGAGTTTGTTCATGTGCATTTGCTTCTCATGCTCTTGCATCTTTGTTGTTGCTTAGCATGTGGTATATATAGAGGAAACTCCACCAATGATAATGATTGGCAATATATGCAATGAAATTCAAGTTCATCACACATGCATAGATTGTGGGGGAGTTTTCTCTATATATATAGTGGTGGAACCAATATCACATACTTTTGTAGTATTTGATATTGGTATTACCATTTTATTCATTAATATTCCTTATATAAACCCTCTTAAAGGGATTGTCATCAATTACCAAAATGGGGGAGATTGAAAGAACATGTTGGGCCCCATGTGTGGTTTTGGTAATTAATGACAATCTTTATGGACTAATGTGTGTATTAAGTTATACTTGTAGGATTTGTCCATTGGCATCGCTTGGAGCATGTGTTGGCTTCAAGGTCGATGAAATGCAAAGAAGATATGTTGTGCAAACTCAATATGCGAGGTCGATAATGAGGAATTAAGAATGGCGTTCCATCTTGAGAAGGACAAGACCGTCTACATCGAGCTCAAGTGGAATGCTCAAGAAAAAGGTATAATCTTGATAGGTTTTCCCTTTTGCCGGTCTCTTGTTGTGTATAGGAGACCGGGTTTAGGATATATAACCGTACTATCAAGAGGGGCTCTCGAATGAGTAATTCGGTCACATCGTTCGGAGAGAGCTCAAACCTTTGCATACTTGCATCATCATATTTGGTTGTTATTTGGTCTTGTCCATGTGAGGATATAGAGTTTGTGGTAATCTCCATAACAAACTCTTGTTCATCAAAATCGGATCTCCCATATATATCTTGTTGCGATTTTGATTTATGCGGCTTTTCGGTTTCTCGCCTCGTCCTGCGCGCTTGCAGCCGCCGCGCGCCCAGCTGGCCCCGCTCGCTAGCCTCGCGCGTGCAGCCGCCCAGCGTCGCTCCGCATCTGCTCTCGCGCGCGCTGGCTCCCGCAAGGCCCTGCCCTGCTGCGTTGACTGCCGCACTACGCGCTGCCCCACCGCGCGAGCTGCCGCGGCTGGCAGCTGGCCCCGCCATGCTCTGCGCGCGCCGCGCGCCTTGCTGCGCTGCTGCATGCGCGCGTGGCTCGCTGCGCTGCTGCCGCTGCAGCTGCTGCGCAGGGCCCGCCTGCTGCTGCGCTGCGTTCTGCTGCTGGCTTGCATGCGCTGGCCCCGCTGCTGCCTGCTGGCTCGCACGCACTGCTGCTGCTTCTTTGGCTCACGCAAGCGCAAGCAACTGATGGCCCCTTCTCTGATTCTCACACGCGCCCTCTCCTCTGCCTTGCTGAGCTGCCGGGCGGTAGTACCGGTGAAAACCGGCACTACCGGTCCGTCCAGAAAAACGCCCCAAACGGCTAGTTTTCCTGAGCCCCTATTTAAGCCTTTGCCCTTTTTCAGTTTTGTCAGCTCCTCTCTTATCTATTAGGCTAAACTTTGTCCACACTTGCTCTAGATCTTGAAGCTTGCCTAATCTTTTCCCTCCGATGATTCTTGCCCATTTTTGAGTGGAAGAGAGAGGAGATCTAGTCCCACGTTTTGACCTAACCGATTCATCTCTTTGTGAGTGCATCTTTGGGGATCTAGATTTTGGGGGATTTTGTGTCTCTCTTTGATTTCTCCTCTCTTGTTCCCCCAATAGCTTTGGTAGCTTTGTTGGAACTTGAGAGTGAGGGATTTGAGCATCTTTGTGGTGCTCTTGCCATTTGCATTTGTTGCATCGGTTTGGGTTCTCCTCGGAGGATTTGGTTTGAATTGCTCATTGGAGCTTGTCCCTCTTGGGTTCTTGGAACCCTAGACGGTTTTGTGGCCTTGGTGGCATTGTAGCCTTGGTGGCATTTGTTGAGGCCTTTTGTGGCGTTTGTTGGGAGCCTCCAATTAAGTTGTGGAGTTGTGCCCCAACCTTGTGAGAGGTTCCGGTTGCTACCGACAAGCGCACCGATAGTGGAAGCGTGGATCGATCCCATTGGGGTGAGATTCACCAGAGAATAAGGGAGGCCTTTTGTGGCGTTGGTGGTTTGATACCACCCCCTCTCCAAACGAGACGTACTCCATGTTGGGAGGAACTCGGTAAAATATCGGTGTCCCCGTGTGCCTCGGTTATCTCTATACCCGAGCTCTTTACTTATGCACTTTACATTGTGATAGCCTTCGTGCTTAAAGTAATATATATCTTGCTATCACTTTGTTGCTTGTATTGCTTAGCATAAGTTGTTGGTGCACATAGGTAAACCTTAGTTGTTTCTAGGTTGTGCTTTACAAAGTAAACACTAGTTTTATTCCGCCTTTGTTGAGCCACTCTAGGAAAAGTTTTAATCGCCTATTCACCCCCCCCCTCCTAGGCGACATCTGTATCCTTTCAACGTGGTACGTCATGTACAAGGGACGGGTTCCCGGAGTCTACGATGATTGGGAAGACTGCTTGAGACAGGTGCACCGTTTTAGCGGCAATAGCTACAAAGTGTACAACACTATGGTGGAGGCGGAAGCTAGATACACGCGCTATCTAGCGGGAGTTAGGACGAGGAACCGGATAAAGACCTACACCTTCGTCGCGGTGATGCTTATCGTCTTTGGTTGTTTATCCCGCGCTTGTTTCTAGCTAGTTTAGATGTCTAGCGAGCTTCCGAGCTCTAACTTGTTCGAGACACATGTATTCGCATGTCACCAACTACTTTGTAACTTGATCGAAACAATGTATAACTTATAGTATATATTTATGTATGGGACTTATCTATATATATTTGTTTCAATCTTGTTTTGCAAATTGTGTATTTATATATATAACTGTATATCTTATATCTGTGTGTGTATATCTGCTTGTAATATTGTATATAATCTGTATTGTATATCATCTGGCTCTGAAATTAAAAAAACAAAAAAAAAACGCCCGTGGCGCATATGGCATAGCTTTAGTGGTGCACTGTAACAAAAACGCACATGCGCAGATCAATGGCGCACTGCCATGTGCGCCACAGAAGATCTTGCCCGTAGCGCACCTGCCTTCCTAGCCGTGGCGCACTGGCAGGTGCGCTACGTCTATCTTAGACGTAGCGCACCTGTCAGTGCGCCACGGCTAGGAGATAGCCGCAGCGCAAGGCTAGTGCGCTACGGATGCCCTTTTCAGGTGCGCCACCAATGGCCATTTTTCTAGTAGTGAGTGACGCTCGGGCCGCTCGAACCGGGACGAATGCGACTATTAGTCTTAGTTCGTGACGCAACTAAGACAAATGCTCCGAGAGCCTCCAAATGAAAGACTCTTTTTCTACTAGTGTCTTTTTCCTATCTATATTTTGATCACACTTGAATCTAAGAACAACGGATTCTCCACTTGCATCCTAGCTAGCTAGCTATCCATCTCTTTGATTTTCCTGAATTTGCCGAGTGTATAAAAAGGCTTGGAACTCGGTAAAGATAGTGTTTGCCAAGTTAGACATAGAAACCACTTTGGCAAACACGGGACACTCAATAATATCATAGAAACACTTGGCAAAGACGAGACACTCAGTAATATGAGAAAAACAATCGGTGAAGAAAACCGTCTCGGTAAGCATGCGTAAAACACTCGGCAAAGAATCATTACCGGTTAAGTTTGGGGCCACATGTGCATCCTTCCTTCGGTTGACGGCAACGTGACGGAATAAGTCTTTCCCGAGTGTCCTCTAGACACCCGGCCAAAAAAAATGCCCGTATATGATCCTGTGCAAATACTACTTCCTCATGTGCAAATACTACTTCCTCTGACTCAAGTTTTTCTAAATTTGAATAAACTTAGACACTATTTAGTATATAGATTTATTCAAATTCTAAGTCAACTAATATGGATTAGAGAAAGTAGTAGAACTTGTTTTGAAATTTTTCTTGGTCTTTACGTGAAACAAAATTGCATATCCCGAACACTAGTGGAAACTGGCCCTCTAGTCCCGGGCCGTAAGGGCCTGTAGTCCCGGTTAAACCGGGACTAATCAAGCAGGACTAGAGGCCCACCACTAGTTACCAGCCGGGACTAGTGGATGTCCACGTGGTTGCCCCTGCGCGTGCATCCCCACTAGTCCCGGTTGGTGTTAACGATCAGGACTAGTGGGTCTCTGCCGCTGCAACATTTTACGCTTTTTCTCTATCGTGGCAGTGCATTACCTTGGACTAGTGATTTCTCTGTCACGGCAGTATTTTGTGCCCTTTCTCTGCCGCGGCAGAGAAATCATTTTGTATTGTTTTATTTATTTATTTTTCATTTCAAAATGGTTTTTGAATATTTGTACGCCACCACATATCGTACACGTTCGTGCATATATATATAAGATAACTTGTATTACAAAATCGAGCATACAAATATATACAATTTACATAGTTACATGGAAATCACAATTACCGGTACTAGAGCCCGTCTAGTCAATTACATGGAGATCATTAGCGCCTATTCATACTAAATTCTCCGCCATCGTGTACCATCTCTTTGAAAATAAAACCCGCCAGCTCCTCCGCAATTGCTAGTATATGTTGATGTGGTAGGAGTTGATCCTGCATTCTCTCGAACTATATAAGAAAAGAAGATCAATATGAATATCAATCATGATAACAAAAAGTGACGGTAATAAAATGATGGTGTAAATGTATTGTTTACATCGACTCTATAATCTTTGTGCTCGGTGGTAAACATGCGAATGAACTCGCAAACGTAGAATCCACATAAATTCAAGAGATAATTCCTTATTTGACCCTAGTTAAAATTTAGTTTCCTTTTTTGACCCTGGACCAATTTCCTGTCCCTTTTTGATACCCAATATTCACTTAGGTTCCTTATTTGGCCTTCCGTCGGTTCCGTCAGCTCCTTCCGTTAGCCCAAATTTTTTTAGACTCGTATACCCCTGGCTGTCGATAGACATTGACTGACTGGAAAGAAAAATGAAAAGGAAAAATAAAAAAGAAACTCAATCCCTCCTCTCTATCCTGACCCAACCCGACTCATCCCTCCTCTCAATCCCGACGCCCTCCCTCCTCTCTTTGAGACCCGGCGGCGGCTAACCCTAGTGGCGGGTGCGATGGCGGCATTGCTATGGGAGCAAAGGGCAGCGGCGGGCTGTGCAAATAGAGCATGGCGGCAGAGGATCCAGATGGTGACCCGGGCACAGCGGCGGAAGGTGCTGCAGCTGCGGAGAATCTGTCTGCAAGCTTAGCGACGGTCATGGCTATGGCTTTGGGCTGTGAGCGTCTGGTCCATGCCACGCAAAAAGGTGGTTACGCAGACGGCGTTCTGGCCAGGGTTTGTTCTTCTTTTGTTTTGGTCTGATCTGATTTGCTCTTCCTTTTTCATGTTCGGGATCTGGGATTTGCACCCGGCTGTATGATGTTGTGCTTGGATTCTTGTCAAAACATATCCTAATTACTTGGATGGTCACCGAGATCACTAATCACAACCGCCTAATTATCTTAGTCATTGCAGATATTTTGGATCCAGACAGAAGGTATTTTGTACAAGTGTGTACCTAAAAACTTGCATATACTACTAATTCTATCCTAATTGATCCAACGCAATGGAACCGATTATGTTGAAAAGGGATCCAAAATTTTGGTTCAATTAGTCGTGCCTAATTTTGGTTCTCTAATTTATTAGTCCAATAACCTCCGGATACTACTATTTTCACCCCATATTGCATAAGGGGCAAAATCGTCATCTTAGGCATCTAGTTAACACTGTTGGTGCTCAAATTGCACTAGAGGGCCAAATAAGGAACCAAGTGAAGATTTGATGTCAAAAAGGGAAGAAAAAAATTTCCAGGGCCAAAAAAGGAACCCAAATTTTAACTAGGGCCAAATAAGGAATTCTCTCTAAATTCAACCCCTGTGGCTGTCTCGCGCACTTTACGAGAATAAAATTCAATCAAAATAATAATCTAGCATCATTACTGTATTAAAACTAGAAGTAAAGAGATGCACGAACATATCACGTGCTACTTACCGAGACCGTCTTAAACGTCAGTTGCTGACTAAAGGAACCCTTAACCTCGCGCTTTAACCGGATCCAAACCCTGTCCGGCGAAGAAAATGAATGAATGAGTTATTCATTACCTGATATCTCATGAAATCAACGAAAGAGATCGATATAACGAGAAAATTGCTTCTGGAGCATGTCCTGCATGCTGCGTAATGCTTTCAGGTTTCTCTTTGATGGGTCCATGACTTCAACTCTTCCCTTATGAAGTTGAATGTCTAGCAGAATCTAGTAGAAGCTGCAAATGTTTATATATATACATCATTAACTCATTAGTTACACTTAGTGTCGAGTAATCAAAAGTGAATGTGTGTACAACAGAGTAAGACACTTACTCGAAATTGTAAGGAAATAGTATATGGTCACAGAAATTTTGCTCCTTTAAAAACCTCAAAATGTTTTCCTCCGTCTCCTCGGGGTTTGTTGTTAACGTCTTTATATGTACTTTATCTGGGTCAATGAACCCAACACTATATATTCTTCTTATTTTACATTTCTGGATCTTCATTATGCATAATAATAGAGTATAAAAGGATATAATAAGGATAATTACATGCAATGAACTGAACATGTAGACAATGAATTCAACAACTTACAGACAATAGCAGCTGAGGATAGATTTGTTGAGGGCGTCGAGATTATATAACTGGAACAGTTATAGAAACTCAACATGGACCTCTTTGCCTTTTCTGAAGTAGTACTCACATGGGACTTTCGCTGTGATAAATATTCCCCCTTCCTTTGTAGCTATCAAGTACCACTCATGGAGATTCCACAGTTGTGTTGGCAGTTCTTTCACCTTTTCTTTGCTGACCAAATCCTCACCTGCGACACATCTACGGGCTACACCAGCCTTGGGTAGAAGGTCGAGTTGGGGGCCTAACAATTCATCAAGACTAATTTCCATGCTGGCCGCCAACTCCGCAGCTACTGACATATCTAGTGGCTGTTGTGCGGGAAGGGGAACGTTTTATGAAAACACCTTGAGGGGTGCGATCGTTTGTTTGGCATGTTGTCTAAGAAGGGAACATCAGATTTTTTACTCATTGCAGTTTTGGTCCCGCTTGCACCTGTGCTTGCTGATTTTTTACCGCTTGCACTTGATTTGCTTGATTTGCTCTTCGCCACTTCTTTCTGAAGTGTGCGTAGATAGTCATCTGGCTTATGGTGCAACTCATATTGCGATTTTGTGTTCAGAAAATCGATTGCATATGCCTTTTGCTTATCGGTGTATAACAGAGCGGGCTCGGGTTTCTTCTTCTAAAAAATGCGCCGCCACTTTGGCCTTTGCTATCGCTGCAGTTTCCGCATCAGTACGATCGTATGGTCGTATGGGAAGATTCTGATGAGGCACTGTTGGGAGGGTCTACATTTTCCGTTTTGGGCTGCCGCGTCCTTTAGTACTCATTGACGGAGCACACTTCCACTTATTGTCCTTAGCGGGCGGCGAAGACTGCTGAGCCTACGGTGGAGATCGAGATGGACTCGGGATGTGGTGGTCGTAGTCATCATGGGGTGGGCTTCTTAGAGGTGATAGAGGTGAAGGAGACCTGTGACGACTCGGAGACGGTAGTGTTGGCCTAGGGGCCGAGCCTGGAAACCATATGTTGTTCTTGTCTCATAGAATGATACAACCAAGTACTTCTCCGAGTGTGCTCTCACCTTCAGGTCCAGGGATATCAAGCTCCATTGACTCCCACTCTTTTACGATTTGATCCACCCCGACTTTAGCACAGCCAGGTGGAATCTCACGGCCATGCCAACGTGCGTCAGGCGGACACGACAAAGCAGATCCAACTGCCACCTTCGCAGATATGTTCTTCAATTTATGATCTCTGCTCCTTAATTCCATCCACGGGGTAGCCCAGACCGCCATCTGTATAGGGTGCATCGTTAGACGGGACCTCTGATTCAGCCACGCTGCTTCTCCGCTGAGATGGGTTGGCGGTAATATCGAGTGGAGGATCCTGCAAGCGCGCTATTCCTCTAAGTTTGTCGATCTGTTGCTGCTGCTTGTCAAGTCTTGCTAGCAGCTGGTTGAACTTGTCTGCCTCCTCCTCCCGTCCCTGCTTTGCTCTTGCTCGGCTTCTATAGGTACCTTGATCCTTAGGAAACCCAGTCTCCCACGTGAAACTCCCGTCAAGGCCTCGGACTCGTCCTATATGTTCGCGATTCCCGAGGACCAAGGTCAGCAAGTCTTTCTCTCTATCAGGATAAAACTGTTTTATTCCATCTTTAATATCTTTCACCACTTTTAGCCATGCACTCCTTTATAGTGTCACTGCAAACAAGGTCCCCTGTAAGTTCGTCATATGTACTCCCATGCCCAAGGAACCAATTTCTTGCCCTCAAATCCCATTCTTCGCAAATTGGTTCTGCAATGATCCCTTTATCACGAAGCTCTTTTTCTTTTGCATCCCACTTAGGCATGGCAGCCGCGTAGCCCCCTGGCCCCATGTTATGGTGATATTTCTTCTTTGCAACATTTATCTTGTTTTTTCAGACTTTTCCTCTGCAACACCTGACCCCCTATACTCCACAAATGCATCCCAGTAAGGCTGCTGCTTCGCTAGATAGCCTTCGAATAATGGAGTTTCCTTGTCCTTCTGATACTGTTGCCATAATGATTTCTTCCAGTTCTTGAATAGTTCGGCATCTTCTTCAGTGCAAAATGCTTGACTTTCTTTCTCATTTCAGCCATCTCGTCATCAGTGTCACATTTTGGTAGCTTGAAATGTGCCACGAGGTCAGTAAATAGTTGCTCTTTGAACCTATCATCGATATACACATCACTCCATTCCGCCTCTTTGGGCTTATTCCACTCTCGAACAGTGATCGGGGTGCGATCTCTAGCAACAACTCCGCATTGTTGTACAAATATTTGTTTTTTTCGGTTCCAATGGTTCACCCTCTCCTGAGACCTCTGTAATTTCATAAACAGTACCCTGAGCCAACTTTTTGGCTGGGTCGCGCTTGGTTTTTTTGCTCGATGTAGAGGCCTAAGAGAAGAAACATTCGTCAACATAGTATATATACAACTAGGTACATCTAGTGACGATCATTGGACATCATATATATACCTCGTCGGTCTGCGCTACGCGTCCATGGGCTTCTACCTCTTATCTATTGATCTCCTCTCCCTCACCGGATGAGTTCAGATACCTCGAGGGAGATCCCTCATCGGCATTGTGAATCATATCCTCAAGAAAGTGTTCTGAATCTAGGTCTCTGCGAATTGGACTAGGTGGATCCATAGTTCCTGCAAAATGCACACAATATTTCTTTGAACATAACAAATAAACCCTAAACCCGGAGGTACGGTGATGGTGGTCGGTGCCGGTGATGGTGGCCGTGGGAGAGGCGGGTGACTACGGCTTCCCGCGAGAACCACCACCCTAACCCTAACTCCGATCACCACCGAGCACCAACACCCTAACCCTAACCCTAACTCCGGTTACACTATATAAAAATAATAATATATCTCATACCCAAAAAATAATAATCCTACACTATATAAAAAAATAATCCTACACTAACAAATCATTCTAAACACTAACAAAATCCTACATTAATAATAATAATCACCCCTATTATTAAACACTAACACAAAATTAACCTAAACAAATCCTAATTAAGCACTAACAAATCCTAAACAAAATAATAATCTTATAAACAAAATTAACCTAAACAAATCCTAATAAAGCACTAAAAAATCCTATAAACAAATTAACCTAAACAAATCCTAATTAAACACTAACATATCCTATAAACAAATTAACCTAAACAAGCACTAACAAATTAATCTTACCTGGTGCTGGCGGTAGGCGGTGGCCGGAGGTCGAAGGTGCTGGCGTGGCCGGAGGTGTTGCCGGTGAGGTGCGGCGCCGGCAGGAGGGCGCGCGCGAACCGGCGGGGAGCGGGGGCGGCGCGGGTGCGGCGCACGCGCAGGCGCGAGCGTACGTGCTCGTCGGCACCGGAGTTGGGCGTGGCCGGCGCGGAGGGAGGCGTACGTGCTCGTCGGCGCCGGAGTTGGGCAGCATGGCGGCGTCTGGTCGTCTGCTGGCCTCCAATTCTCCCGATGCGTGGAACGCACCGGGGGAGAAGGCCCCATTTTATACTGCCCCCCCCTCTAGTCCACGTGCGTGGCACCAGCCGGGACTAAAGGGGGGTCTCTAGTCCCGGCTGGTGCCACGCACCAGGACTAGAGGGGGCGTTTCATTTTTCGCGCGCTGGGCAGATCCTTTAGTCCCGGCTGGAAACCTGGGTCGGGACTAAAGGCCCAAATTTGTCCGCGCTGGGCCAATAGCAGTGCGCTGTGTTTTTCTTTCAAATTTTCGAATATATCATTTAAAACATTTAAATTATACTTTTTTGCATATTGATGAATTTGAGAAAACTTTCAACATGAAAAGTGCTTGAATTTGAATAATTAATCCAAATCCATTTTTTATTTTAGAAAATAATTATTTTAAATAGTGAAATTATTAACCATTTTGCCATTATCAATTTAAAAATGCATTAACTATTATTTTTTGCATAATTTGGATCTCACTAAACTTTCAACATGAAAAGTGCTTGAATTTGAATAATTAATCCAAATCCATTTTCTGTTTTATAAAATAATTATTTTAAATAGTGAAATTATTAACCATTTTGCCATTATCAATTTAAAAATGCATTAACTGTTTTTTTGCATAATTTTGAATCTCACTAAACTTTCAACATGAAAAGTTCTGGAATTTGAATAATTAATCCAAATCCATTTTCTGTTTTATAAAAAAATTATTTTAAATAGTCAAATTATTAACCATTTTTCCATTATCAATTTAAAAATGCATTTTAGTGCCGGTTGTATCGACTAATAGGGAATAAAGATATTTCTCGCCATTTCCCACCTGTTCCCGCCATGTTTTCCCGCCCTTTCCTCTGAACCGAGCTTTTAGTCCCGGTTGTAGCCACTAACCGGGACTAAAGATATTTCCCGCCATTTTCCCACCGCTTCCCGCCATGTTTTCCCACCCTTTCCATCTATATATAGGTCGGTCGTGCCATGGTTATGCACACATCCACACCTTCTTATCTCACAAAAATGGACAGCGCCTACTAGGCCATTCTGACCCTCTAGGAGACCGAGGCGTTGTGCGCCTCCAGCTACCCTTTCCCACCAGGCTACCGGCGCCCGCTGGCTGGATGCTGAGCGTTGAAGGGGTTCCTGTCCCTCCTGTGCCTCAAGGATCCGCCCGACAGGCGGCCATCACGAACCACATCTACCACGAGCTCATGCCAGAGCAGCGGATGGATCCCCAGTGGGATCCCGACAACTACGACACCTGGAATGCCTTCTTTGCTAACCGTCGGGAAAGGGAGCTCGCCAGGTACGAGGGTGATGGACCTCCCCCGGTGAACCACAACGAAGCCGGCCGCCGCCTGTGGTGGGCGAACCGTACTATCATCGGCGTGATGCGCTACATCGTCGGGGGAGACCATCCTTGCCTGCGGTGCCTAGAAGTCCACCCGCCACAGAGCCACAAGAAGGCCCCTCCCCCGCCAGGCGGTAGCGGCATTGTCTTCCAGGAGACCCCTCCCTCGCCCTCCGTGAATCGGAGGCTGGGCTGGCAGGTGCCCCTGGTATATTCCATGGCTGGGCTAAGGATCGAGCCGCATGCGCCTAGCCACGACGATGATGACGATGATAATGATGATGACGATGACGAAGAAGACCCTGAAGCTATGTACTATAGGGCTAGGCATGATTATGACTAAAGGGGGCAACTTTAGTCCTGAGTGTTAGCTAGTCCCGGTTTGTCCCAGTTTTTAATATTAATAAATGTATTGAGTGTTAGTCCTGGTTTGTGGTTGGACCTGGACTAAAGGGGGCCTTTAGTTCCGATTTCGTAGTCTCATTTTTTAAATATTAATAAATGTCTTGAGTGTTAGTCATGTTTTGTGGTTGGACCGGGACTAAAGGGGGGCCTTTAGTTCCGATTCGTACTATGACTTTCCCAAACTATGAAGATGTTGTCCCGATTCGTACTTACCATGAAAATATGATCTCCAGACATGTGTGGTCACATATTAGGGAGTGCCTCTATGACTAGTTTCTTGTAGATGACAGAGGACTGGGCTCCGTCGACATCTCCCTGAAACTGGCCGTAGTGGTGTCCCTGCTTTTGCACGCCATATTACATCTTGTAACTTCTCTAACTAGATCAATACGTCTGGGAGCTAACTAGCTAGTTTCACATATTAGGAAGTTCCTTTATGGCCAGCTTGTTGGAGATGCCGGAGGACTGGGCTCCGGAGGCATATCCCTCAAGCTGGCCATAGTGGTGTCTCTGCTCTCGCAAACTATCGATCTTGGAGGTGCCTCAAACTGGCTGGAGGACTAGACTCACAAGGATGCCTATTTATAGTACAAGTAGCTCAGCATAGTGTTGACACTCGCGACATAATGTCGACACTCACCCCTATTATTAGTGTTGACTCATGTTTTATCCCGGTTGGTGTCCCCAACCGGGACTAAAGGTTCAGCTTTAGTCCCGGTTGGCGACACCATCCGGGACAAGGTACAAGTCGCACGACATAATGTCGACACTCACCCCTATCATTAGTGCAGCCTGGCCCAGCCTGCCGCAATCCCTCCAGTCGCGGTTGGTTTCTCCAACCGGGACTAAAGATAAACCCTCTATTTATAGGCCTTTCCCTATATTTATTGGCCTTTTCCTCTATTTATAGGTTGCCCGATCCAGCCTGCCCACCCTTTCCCTCTATTTATAGGGCGACTGTCATGGCCACCCACACATACACACATTCCTCGCCGCCTACTTTAGGATGCCCATCCCGCATCCTCGTAGTCGATTCGGTGGCAACAATGGAGTACTGGGCTCCGCCAGGCATTTTCGAGACTGGGATCCACCAGGCTGGTACTGGATGGTGCTACCTTCTGGAACGCGTAGCTTGGTGAGGAATCCGGGTGTCGTCGTCGACCCAGAGCTTCTTTGGTGGAGGTCGCCTGGTCCAGGAAGGGTGCAGAGGGAGCCGACCACCGAGGAGGTGGTACGTCGTCGTGTTAGGGAGGAGTACGAGCACGTACATCGCTATATGGCTGCGTTGGACACCAGGGTCGATGATACCTGGCATATTCTTCAGGGATCTCACCCGAGCTATACTCGTGTGATGGTTCCTTCTCTTTGGGTTTTCACCTCCCGCGGCTTAGGCACTGGGAGTCGTCGTCCAGTTTGATTGAGCAAGATGACCAATGTTCCATGCATGTGGACCTGGGTAAAATGTTTGACTCACAATATGATTCACAATATGATTACATAAAAGGTCTAATATATTACATAGATCATCAACATCCCTATCTAGTGTTGTTGTTTTCTTCTGCGCTGTAGCCATGGAGAATCTTCATCATTTAACACGAGGCTTGGGTCAGTTTTCACTTTGAAGGGCGGGATTTCATGAAACTTATTATAATCTTCTGACATATTTGTCTTGTCATCCACTCCCACGATGTTTCTTTTCCCTGAAAGAACTATATGGCGCTTTGGCTCATCGGACGATGTATTCTTTTGTTGATTTCATTTTCTCGATTTCATAGACATGTCCTTCACATAGAAAACCTAAGCCACATCGTTGGCTAGGACGAATGGTTCGTCCATGTACGCAAGATTATTGAGATCCACTATTTTCATGCCATACTTTTCGTCTACATGTACCCCGCCTCCTATCATCTTGACCCATTTGCACCGAAACAAAGGGACCTTAAAAGTAGTTCCATACTCAAGTTCCCATATCTCCTCTATGTACCCATAATATGTGTCCTTCTTCCCATTGTCATCTATTGCATCAAAGCGGACACCACTGTTTTGGTTGGTGCTCATTTTATCTTGAGCGATCGTGTAAAATGTATTACCATTTATCTCGTACCCTTGGAAAGTACATATAGTCGAAGGTGGTAACCGTGCCAACAAGTACAGCTGATATTCAACAGTGTTGTTATTCATGAGATGTTTCTGCAACCAACTGCCAAAAGTGTCCTCGTGTTCCACTTTAATCGAGGAGTCAATCTTCCCTGGGTTTTCTGAGCGTACAATAATCTTGTGTTTCTCGATATACGGAGCCACCAAGGTGGAATTGTGTAGAACTGTGTAGTGTGCTTTATTGAAAGTATCCCTGTCCATACATACCATTGTTTTCCTTTCTAGTGTGCCTTTTCTAGTCAGCCTCCCCTCATACCGAGATTCAGGAACACCAATCGGCTTAAGGTCAGGAAGAAAGTCAACACAAAACTCAATGACCTCCTCTGTTCCATAGCCCTTGGAGATGCTTCATTCTGGCCTAACACAATTATGAACATATTTCTTCAAGAATCCCATGAACCTTTCGAAGGGGAACATATTGTGTAGAAACACAAGACCGATAATTCTAATCTCTCCGACTAGGTGAACTAGGAGGTGTGTCATAATATTGAAGAAAGATGGAGGGTACAACAGCTCGAAGCTGACTAGACATTGGACCACATCAATCTGTAACCCTGATAGACTTTCTGGATCGATTACCTTCTGAGAAATTGCATTGAGGAATGCACATACCTTCACAATGGCCAATCGAACATTTTCTGGTAGAATCCCCCTCAATGCAACCAGAAGAAATTGAGTCATAGGCACGTGGCAGTCATGGGACTTTAGGTTTTGGAATTTTTCTCTTTCATATTTACTATTCCCTTTATGTTAGACGAGAAGCCATATGGGACCTTGATACTCAAAAGGACTTTAAAAAATATTTCCTTCTCTTCCTTGGTAAGAGCGTAGCTGGCATGCCCTTGAAACTGCCCTAGATGCTTGCCGTCTCGTCCTTTATGACGTTGCTGGTCCTCCCGTGCTTCTGGAGTATCTTTTGACTTCCCATACAATCCCAAGAATCCTAAAATATTCATGCAAAGATTCTTCGTCGGGTGCATCACGTCGATTGCAGAGCGGACCTCATGGACTTCCCAATAGGGTAGCCCCCAAAATATAGATTTCTTCTCCCACATGGGTGCGCGTCCGTCGGCATCTTTCGGAATAGGTTGTCCTCCGGGACCCTTTCCAAATATTACATTTAAATCCTTAACCATACCAAATACATCAGCACCAGTACGGGGGACAGGCTTCTTCCGGTGATCTGCCTCGCCATCGAAATTCTTGCCTTTTTTCCTTAAGGGATGTCTGGCCGGAAGAAAACAACGATTGTACGGGTACACATTCTTCCTAGATTTATCTAGATATATACTTTCAGTCTCATCTAAACAATGTGTGCATGCATTATATCCCTTGTTCGTCTGTCCTGAGATGTTACTAAGAGCAGGCCAATCATTGATGGTTACGAACAGCAACGCTCGAAGGTCGAATGGATCCTGTTTGTGCTCATCCCACACACGTAAACCTGGTTCGGCCCACAACTGTAAAAGTTCATCAACTAATGGCCTTAGGTACACATCAATGTTATTGACGGGTTGCTTTGGGCCTTGGATGAGCACTGGCATCATAATGAACTCCCGCTTCATGCACAACCAAGGAGGAAGGTTGTAGATACATAGAGTCACGGGCCAGGTGTTGTGAATGCAGCTCTGCTCCTCAAAAGGATTCATGCCATCTGTACTTAGACCAAACCATAAGTTTCTTGCGTCACCAGCAAAGTCCGGGAAGTCTCTCTCGATTTTTCTCCATTGCCGACCATCAGCGGGGTGCGTCAACATCCCGTCTTTCTTATGTTCTTCCATGTGCCATCGCAACAACTTGGCATGCTCTTTGTTTATGAACAAACGTTTCAATCGTGGTATTATAGGAGCATACCACATCACCTTGGCAGGAACCCTCTTCCTGGGTGGCTCGCCATCAACATCACCAGGGTCATCTTTTCTGATCTTATACCGCAATGCAGTGCATACCGGGCATTTATCCAAATTCTCGTACTTCTCACCGCGGTAGAGGATGCAGTCATTAGGGCACGTATGTATCTTCTGCACATCTAATCCTAGAGGGCAGACGAGATTCTTTGCTTCGTATATACTGGCGGGCAATTCGTTATTTCTTGGAAGCAACTTCTTCATGAGTACTAGCAACTTCTCAGATCACTAGTCAGTCACACCGGTCTCTGCCTTCCACTTCAGCAATTCCAGTGTGCTACCCAGCTTCTTCTGGCCATCTTCACAAGTTGGGTACAACAATTTGTTGTGGTCCTGCAACATCTGCTCAAACTGCAACCTCTCCTTTTCTGTGTCGCAGTCTCGCTTTGCATCATAAATCACCTGACCAAGATCATCAGCGGGCCGGTCTGGTTCCCGTTCTTCACCTCCTTCTTCTTCATTGTCTTCAATTGTGGTATCAGCGTATTCAGGGAACATAGATAGGTAGTTGTCATCATCGTTCTCTTCTTCATTGCCGTCTTCCATCACAACCCCTCTTTCTCCGTGTTTGGTCCAAAAATTATAGCCGGACATAAAACCAGACCAAAGCAGGTGGCTCTGAATGACTCTTGCGGAAGTGTGAGCCTTCTCATTCCTATAGTCAACACATGGACAACACATAAAACCATCTCGCCGCTTATTCTCCTTGGCCACAAGTAGAAAAGAACGCACGCCTTCTCTGAAAGCAGCAGAGCGTCAGTCACCGTACATTCATGGATGGCTCATTTGTATCATACAAATATATATCAAACACAATCACGATGCTAAAATTAGTACCGCATGGTCTAAACGAGAAAATAGTTGCTAACCTTTTATTACACTTGGAAACAAAGATGAGAAAACGTAAGTGTGGCTCGGACACCTCATATCATGTCTATCTTGTGTGACCTAAACTCGCATCGCTCTAATGAACATTTCACCGAACACCTCTAGTGCATATGAACAAGAAAAAGATAGCACAACACCACCTTTCCCACTAGGAAAAAAACAGTTGAGAGGGGAGGGGGCTGTGCCATATATATAGGACCAGACCACTAGTCCTGGTTTGAGATACAAACGGGACTAAAGGAGGTGCCCGTAGCGAGCGGCAGGCCCCAGACCCTTTAGTCCCGGTTTGTGTCTCAAACCGGGACTAATGGAGTCTAACAGTCCGAGACCTATGGTTTGGGGTGGCTCGAGTCGTCCGGCGCGGGCCATTAGTCCTGGCCCCAGCCATAGCCGGGACTAATGGCCTGGACGAAAGGTCTGTTTTCTACTAGTGGAAGCTTCCTCTTTCCATGCTTGAGACAGGACGTGTGAGTACTAATCCGACTCAAACACGCAACGTGACCTACAACTCCTGGTCTTCATGAGTACTCCCTCCGTTTAGAAACATAAGATGTTTTAGGTTTGTTAATCAAACGAACCTATACACGAAAATATGTCTAGATACATTTGAACCTACACACTAAAATATGCCTAGATACATTTTATTCATAAACCTAAAACATCTTATAATTTTTAAACGGAGGGAGTACTACACGAAACGTGACCTACAACTCCTGGTCTTCATGAGTAGTCGAATTGGCTTACTTTGTTCTCCCTGCTTTCCCTTGATTTTTCTAAGGGCCATGCTAAGCGTCCCCTAGGGGATTGGAAGCCCTGATCCCCCGCCTATCCCGCTCGGAACGTGTTCAGCAGGCCCCCAACATAGAAGGAAAAAAACATAGCCACCCTGCGTCTTCCTTCATTTTGACCGAGCCCCCAATCTTTCTTTGCATGGAAAGCAAAAAATCCCCTCCGCACATAACTTCCCCGCACACGGATCGCGGCTTGGCCGGGCACACTTTTTGGGTGCCACACGGAGCTCCACTCTGCTACGGTCGTCGTCAGCGAGGAATCTCCGCCTCTGTCTTGCTGCAGCACCGTGAGCTTAGCAGCATAGTCCCTGCAGCAGGTCCCTCAACCTGCTCAGGCATCACTGAGCACCACCAGGAAACACCTTTGACCAGCGCAGCCCACCGCTGCCGGCAGCCCCCATGTCTGCGGCTAGCAGCTACACCTCTTGTAGCTTGCAGCAATGCCGCCCAAGTTCGGTAGCAGCGTCGGCTGCCCAAGGTTGAAGCACCGTCAAACGGTTGGTAGCAACACCTTCCATCGAAAGGTAGCAAAGCCGAACACCTAAGGTAGAATATTCGGCCTCCCAAGGTAGCAACGCCCGACACCGATGGAATCAGCGGGGAAGCCATCGCGGGCAGCTTTGTAGCAGATGTGGATATATCCTGTAGCAGCGACGTACACCTTTTGTAGCAAAAGAGAGCAACATTTGAAGTGTCGACAGTTTGCAGCACCGGCGATAGCGATTTGTACCAGCGGCGTCGACCTCTCGCAGCACCAACGGCGAAAGTTTGCAGCAGCCGTGGTGGCGGTTTGTAGCACCAGCAGCGGCTGTTTGTAGCACTGGTGTTGATTGCTCGTAGCAGCGATGGCGGCTTGCAGCCTAGAGGTGCCACTTGTAGCAATGTCGAGGAAGATTTGAAGCAAAATCGGTGCTTGCTTGTAGCGGTGGCGGTGACGGTATGTAGCACCGACCTCAGCGGCTTGCAGCACCATCGGCAGGAGGCGGTGGCGGCTTGCAGCATTTCCGTGTCGAGCTTCCAGCAGAGGAGAGGGGCAACACGAGCGGCTATGGTGGAGGCGATTTAGTGGGGAAGAACCCTGACTAGGAGAAGGAAGCAACACCATGGCAATGCGGGTGAGCGCCGCCACTGGCAGCATGGCTGCGCTGACAGAGTGTTTATGCCTCGATCGGAGCTCCTGAGCAGAGTTGGGGCATGCTCTCTTTGATGAGACTGGAACTGGGCGATGAATAGATAATGTGGGCGATGAAGAGATGAGGTGGGGCCATGCGGAGGCCACGTGTCGTGTGCTCGACCTAGGGGACGCGTCGCATGCAATCCCCTGGAGGGAATAGAGTGTTTTCCTTTTTCTAAACTGGCTGACAGGTTTCTTTTGGTAACACGTCGTTCAACATGAAGCAGACTTGGACGCACTGCCGCAATTTGATGCCAAATAGGAAAACAAATCAGACATGCTGACAGCTGTTGCACGAGCTAAACCTGCTCCTCCCGTGGCGCACCCCCAGGGCGCCGCTGGGGGATCCCCTCCTGTTAGCCTCCTCTCCGCCACTGCCGCTGGCACCGGCCGCGGTGGCGGCGCCCCTGGTACCAAACGTTGCTAGGGGAGGTGGACACGGCGAACATCCCCATCGGTGCGGCTAGGGCTGGGTCATAGGGGATGGACGTGGCCGGTGGTCGGGGCGGCGTTCCCTGGCCTGGCCGATAGGGAAAAGGTGTCCGATCTTTCGATGAGATGGCGATAATCGATTTGGTGGAGTTCGGGCTTGAAGATCCGACTACACGTGCGAGCACGAGCGCCAATGCAATCGCTAGGCCAATCTCCTGGAGGTTACCGATCCTGCGGGAACACGATCAACCTGACCAGCGAGGGTCTTAATTCCTACCTGAAATCGAGAACAAGTAAGAACCAATATTGCAATCAAGATATTGTGGATTAGGAGGAAAGCTTTATTGAAAAGGTGGGATCATGTTTAGGTGCGAAGTACAAGAGGCCTCTGCGACGCTCGAGCCTTGGCGAAGTTGCTATGATGGCTAACTTAATGTCTAAACAAAATCCGAGTCTATGGTGACGGCTATGGGGAGTATTTAAGGAGGAAAAGGTGGGGTTTCGGCCAGCCATGGAAGTGGTGGCCGAATTCAACCCTAGAAGTCCTTTTCCCCTCAAATACGGACTCTAAAAAGTGGCTATTTAAAATCCTGCGAAAATTACATGGGCCTGGCCCAAAATAAAGGTGTCGCAGCACCATATTAAGCTATGGACGAATTTGTGAAGTATTAATATTGAATATTTCGTCCAAGCCTTCTTTCTTCATTATGGAGGCCTCAAAGTTCTGAAATCTTCATCCGTGGCCTTCTCTTGAATCATCACATGCTTGCTGCCATCTCCATGCATGGCCATGCTCCAATGCTTGTCTCTCTCAGCCATGCTTGGTCCATCATTCCTACGAGTAAGAAATACATCTGATTTAGGCAGCATCATATTCTCATGTATATGAGGAATAGTTCCAAGAAACGAAAGTACCTAATAGTTAAGTTGTTTGGCACGAGATCGAGGGATAGGTCCTTGTATGTGTGTAGCTGTAGGTACCACGGTTGTATCAATAGATGGGATGTCCACATCACTAGCGGCGACGGCAATCTTCCCCGGCTTCGGCTTCATGGGAGGTGATTCGTCGTGGGTCTAGGCGGCCCGCCTAGACCAGCCGTCTTCCTAGCTGCTCGAGCGGGTGGTGGGCCGCATGGCCAGGGCGCTGGTCTAGCCGGCGCTCACGGGAGGAGTGACCTTGTGGAGACGGCAGTGAACCACTGGTTCGGGCTTGGATCCTATCCGTGGCGATCTAGGCTGCCGGTCAAGATGGGCTTTTGGGCCAAAATCTAGGCCGGAGTGGTCCATCCAGGGAGCTGTGAGTACTGTTGTTGGCTTGGCCACGCCGGCGAAACATCACTCTGGATTTCCAGCTCTTAGATTTGCTCTGCTCTAATAAAGGAGGTGGTCATTTGGTTTCTTTCACACGAAGACGAAGATCTGCTTGATGTCTGCCCTCGTTGCTCTAGTCTGGAGAGGCAGGTTCCGGAAGGCTCCGCCGGCGAACTCCCATGGTCGTGTGCACCTTGTTTTTCTAGACGTTTGGTTTTAGCGGGAGCATTGTGAAGCTCTGTTGTTTGTTCCCACCAAGTTCCATTCTTAGAGCCATGGCGAAGTCAGATGTGGAGAATGCCAGGAAAGCGGAAATATGAGCGTAGCGATGGTGATTTTTGTTCTTGTGGCGACGGAGAACTGGCTGCGTGATCTGAGACTCGTTGCAGCGACTGTTGGTGTGGGAAGACAACATAGGGGGAGTTCCCAGTGTTATCTTGCAGGGTGAAAATCCAAGGTCTGGCCTTAACTGGTTGTGCCTGCCAATGACCTTGTTGAAGGCATTGTTTTGTGAGCAAGGACTTTCTCCAGGGTGAAAACCTATGATCTTTGATCGGGCAACGACGACCTTGGGCACTGTTTCCTTCTTGAAGGCGTTGTTATTGGATTGGAGGACTACTGGTGTTGATGGTGCCAGTGTCGTTGCTTTGAGGATTAGTTCTCTGTAGCGGGACTTTTCTTTTTTGTAATTCTTCTTTCTTTTTTATGAGTTGTGTGCATCCGTAGGGCCGCTAGGGCATGCGTTGTTGCAGAGGCTGGGTGTAATTGGTATCATTGTGATATTAATATATACTCTTTTCCAACAAAATATGTTGCACGAGCTCTGATCTTGTCAAAAATCTCTTTCCGTTGTGCACATATAATAACTTATGCGCTCATGCCAAATCTATTTTACTGGAGCTGAAGCCACAACTTGTCGAGTTATAGATGTGCTGCCTGTACTGCTACCGAATCACCGGATAGCTATTCTTGGACGGTACGCCTGCGTTGCACGTGAGTATATTGTGATGAGTTCGTACCATGGAAAATAAAAAATTCTGTGTGTAAACCACTATCTAGTCAAGATCATCTATGAGATGGTAGCAATGAGTAACTCACCCTCAAAAATTGTAAGCGGGATTATGTTCTCCATTAAACATTGTCAATAAAGATTAAGTTGTAGACACAACGATTTCAAGAACGGTTACTCAAGGTGCCACAACCAGCGACACCTCCATACTCGGTCACACGTGTGGCTCGTTGACATCGTCCACGCCCCTGGTCGAGCGGGGAAGCGGAAGAAGGGATCCGTCAGAAACTGTTACTCCACCTCTCTAAGTGTAGACTTCAAACTATTTTTTGGCAGAGCTTCGCTAAGAAATGCCAATCGTGGAGCAACAAGGGAGGGAGAATAAGGAGGCTCAACTGGCAAAATGAAGAGAGGAGGAGTTGCCACCGTTTATAAGAGAGGAGGGGCAGCCTCTAGGGGATGTGCCGGCCCTAGAGTTGCCACCTCTCCCTCTTCATGGTCGTAACCCCCTCCATCAAGTAGGTAAAGTCCTCTCTTATTTTCCTTTTAATTGCATGACATTCATAACAACTAAACTACACTTATGAAATTAATAAAACATTTTATTTATTTAATATTTGTTAATTTATTTAATTAATAAATATTGACTATTACCCCTTGTATTATTTCGATATTTTAAAACAGTTTTCACGTATGCTAGTCTAAGTCGCATTGTTGATAGTCTAAGTGAAGGAGATATGCCCTATAGGCAAATTATAAAGTTTTTTATTTGATGTATATCTTATATGTTCATAATATGTTTCATGTCGTGCTATAACTGTATTAATACGAAACATTGATACACATATGGTATATAAACAAACCATGTCTCTAGTTACCTCTAGAGAACTAGCTCATTGGTCAAGCTAGTGCCAATTGACAATAAGGTCATATCATTGGTTGAATGATGTGATAGACAAACACCCAAAGTAATATTACAATGAGATCTCGTTACTAATTATCATCATTGATGATAACACCATAACCTCGCAATCTAATCCTTTGACTATGAGATAATACATAATCACTGTTACTGGAAGGAGGCTTTGATGGTATCAAGTATCAAGCCATGAAAGGGTGATCATAAAGCTGCCATTGGGTTTCCTGAATTGACGGGTAGATGAGTATTTGTCAAGATCAGGATTTGCCAATCCAAGTATATGATAGATACACGTGGCCAACTCGGTGACGTTGTATTACTGAAGCTTGCAAGCGTATGACTAGGTCATGGAATACAACGACACGTGAGCGAGTAAACGAGTTCATCAGTAACAAGATCGAACAAGGTATGGATATACCTAAGATCAAATATCGGATAACCTAGGTATTGAATGGCAAAGGGAGTGGGACGCGAAGTTGAACGTTCAAGCAATGAGATTCATGAATGCACGGGTGGTCATTATGGGCATCCAGGTCCCGCTGATGATCATTGACGCAAGAGGGGTCTCGATCATGTCCGGAGTATTTTTGAACTGAAGGGTGGCACAATTAAGGGTGCGGACGCATAGCGATCGAACCGACACCGCAGGAGAAATGAGAGAGAAAAACTGGAAATGTTCTGGGAAACACTCAATGATGATTGGAGAGGTCTGGAAGGTGTTCCAGAGTGAAGTATATAATAATATATGTGTTTTATATTAATTAGTTGAATTAATACTAAAAAATAATATTTTTATTGTATTTGTAGGGAAGCCGTGCCTAATGGGCCTTTCCCCGGAGGGAAGGCCCATGCGGCCAAACCCTAGTTGGTTGCCCCTACATGTGGGGCCCACCAAGGCTGGCGGTGTCTGTGGGGAGCCCCCCCACACCGTGCCCTAGGGTTTGCCCCTCCCCCCACCTCATATAAATAGAGGGGAACCCCCTCCCCTCAAGGCACAACATTCTCTCCTCCCTCTCATAGTTCCCTTAGAGTTTTCTCTCCGCAATATCGGTGAGAACTTTGAGGGCACTAGTTTCTCCACCTCCGCACTACCTTCGTGCGTTGGACGGTCCAACTTATTTCTTCCTCCGCTGATCGGTTGGATCGAAGCCTAGGAGACATCACCTAAACCATACGTGTGTATATCTTCGAGGCGCCCCACTTGGGGCGCTGCTTGTCTTCATATATCAACATACGCCTTCCTGCATAAGGCATACCATGGTCTTCAAGGGCATGAATACCATCTCCTTCTCCGTTACTTATGTCTACATAGAATAGATCTTGGTTATCCTGTTCGCATAGCTATAATTTTTTTGTTTCCTACTGCGAACCCTAAAACTAAGTCGCACCTCCTAGTTGATAGTCTAAGTCGTGTTGTTGATAGTCTACCGTGTGCGGGTTGCTAGTTTCAGCCCACCTTCTCGACCCTGATGGACTCGACCCGCTGCACCCGCACACTTTGAGTTTAGGAGCTCCTTAGATCTTCTTAATTTTCCGCCACTAGCCGTTGGGGGTGAAATCTATAGGGTTCGCAACATAGAAAACAAAAAAATTCCTACGATGGGAACAACTAAGTACCAAGATCTATCTACTAGATACAAGCAACGGGTGGATATACATCCATAGAATACATACCCTCGAAGACCGAATAGCGTTAACAAGGTTGTACTCGTGGATGATGTAGACGAATGCTTGCCGATCTCAAGATCGTGATGAAGTCCATCTGGTCCAGCCGGTCCAGCACCATCAAGTCCAGCACCGCAAAGCAGTGGTGCATCCGTCATCACACACATGTCCGGGTACCCCGACAACCTCCACGCCCTCGCTCCAGCGAAGCAACACAAGCAACAAATCCTTCCAGAAAAATCCACCGGGAACATGTATCTCGCTGATCCAAGACCATGGGCAAATTCTAAAGGGGGGAGAGAGATCCTTCATGAGGAGGTGTACTTTGAGAGGAGGAGAGGGAGGCCTTTTATAGGGAGAGGGGGGCACCCAAGGGGCATGGGCCAAGCCATAGTGGATGCCCCCACCTCTTCCACACTCATGTGGGTGAAGCTCCCACTCAAAATGAAAAGTCTCCACTCACATAAACATGCCTCCACTCAAAAATCCACTCACATGCATTAAATTTCCACCAAATTTAATGCAAGCTCTCATTTAAATAAAAATCTTTTATTTATTCAGAATTTTGTTAATTACTCTAATTAATAAACATTCACATAAAATGCCTTATAACATTTCAATTTCACATGCAGAACCAGTTTCAGCAATTTCAACCGAAATGATTTCGGTGTCTAGTGAAATAAATTCCTGCACTTTCCTTTTTCTTTCTCTGGCATATTATTTGCTCCAAATGGTGTCGGTATCCCTTAAGTGTGTCACCCTATGGTTCGCAAATAATGTAGACATGATCGAGACCCCTCTCCAATTAATAATCAGCAGCGGGACCTGGAGATCCGTACTTGCTCCCACATATTCAATGATGACTTCTGTGATCGTATGAACCTTATACGCATGTAACTCAATCCATTTGTCTCTCCATATATTACATGTCCGAGATTTGATCATCGGTATCCCCATACCTAGTTTGATATCGTTACAAACATGTACTCTTTTCTCGTTCCCGTGATATAACATTCTAGTGATCAAATCACTTGCTTGCAAGCTAACTAATGTGATATCACCGAGAGGGCCCAGAGTATATCTATCCGTCATCAAGATGGATAAATTCCACTCTTGATCCATGAGCCTCAACATAACACCTTCGTAGCACTAAACCCATCTTTATAGTCACCCTGTTACGGTGTGACATTTGATGTTATCAAGATACTCTTATGGTATTACTGATTGACATGATCTCATGGTATAAGGACTAAGATTACTTCGTATGATGTTATAGCAATATAAACACAATGACCTTGATCATAATGCTGTACTTCGGATGAATGTTCATCACATCATTCCAACAATGTTGTGACCTCGTTATTAACAACATCCAAAGTCCATGATCAGGAAACCTTTGATCATCTTGTTAATCAACGAGCTAGTTTATAAGAGAGGCATACCTAGGAACTTTATTTTTGTTCATTAAACACACATGTATTAAAATTTCCGTATTAATACAATTATAGCATGCAAAATAAAAATTTATCATAAATAAGGAATACGATATTAACCACTTTATTATTGCCTCTCGGGCATATTCCCTTCTGTCTCCCACTTGCACTAGAGACAATAATCTAGTTTGAAAATTTTGCGTATTGAACACCTATGGCTTTCTGGTGTTCCATATACACGATTGTAAGTGGTTAACATAATCTACGGATCTGACACTTTCAGGTCCGTGTTTATTTGCATGTCTTTGCGTCTTCACGCATCACTCATTCTCCAATGAGATGGCACTGTAAAAATTTGGTCTTTTGGTGAGACCTTTACTTCCTTGGGGTTAAATCATGTCGATATTATTGTCGTACAATATATCTTTAGTGTTATCCCATTGCGATCCACACCTTAGTTTGATAACAAACTACTTGACACAAATGCTCTCCTTTGCTGCTACTATAGCAGTCATATACTTAGCCTTTTGTTGTAGTATCCGTCACAATGTCTTAACTTTGGAATTCATCCAAATCCATCACGGAAACTTTATTTCCATTTCATTGTGCCACCCATAGTTTAAATTGAGATAAACTTAATTTTGTATCTTGTGACAAAACTAGTATCAATGTAACGCTTTACAATGAACTATTTGTATTTGTTCATCACCTATACACAAATATATTCTTAGTTCTTCCAAAATATTATAATAATATCCTTACTATCGTCCAATGATCATTTTATGATTCATTCTGATATATGCTCGTAACACTTAGAGAATAGGACATATCTGGATGTGTACATATCAGGGTATGATTGATCAAAACATTCTTGTGATTTCACTCATCAAGTGTCAAAGCACTTGAATCTTGTTTCACTTATCAAGTGTCGATACACTTGGATCTTGATTCAATTCTTTTCCATGCGACAAGATCCTTTTCTCGTCGTTTCTATATTGAACCCCTTCAATATCGCATATATGTACGTTTGGCATAACCATATTAGTGTCACAGTCTATCCATGTAGACATTCATGCTAAATATTCGGGTTTTTCCTAAGTCTTTCATCAAAATGAAATTCTTAACCTTTGTCAATAAAAGATACATCATTTCCAATCAACAATATGTCCTCACATAATGTATTAGAAATATGTCTCAGCGCTCCCACTTAATTTCTTGCAAATGCAAGCATCTGCATTGTCTCCTGATGAAATTAAACTTCTTTAACAGTTTCATTATGGTGAAGATTCCAACTCCGTGATGCTTACTTCAACCATTAAAGTTTGCATGCCCTTTTAGCATCCTTTGAATTTAACCAAACCCTTTGGATCGTGTCTTGTACACGTCCTAGGTAACCATTCTATTAGAAGAACTTTGTTTTGTTTATTCAACTACCATATACCAAAATTATATGTAGTGGTTGCTACATTAATCCATCCAGACTAAATATCGCTATGAAAGATCAAATCTTATCATAGTCAACTCCTTGAACATTGTCATAAAATAATTTATGACATGTCGACTATTTCATAGATGTGAAACATCCATGTCTATTTCTTTATAGAGCCAAATATGACCGATAGGTTTTTACACCTTTCCGGAGGGTCTTCCAAGTTCAAAAAACTTGATTTCTCGTATATGAAACTATCACCGATTTTATGGCTTTAAGCCATTTGACGGAGTCAGGGCCCATCATCACTTCTTTGCATGTAGTCGGTTCATCATTGTCAAACAATAATGATTTACTCTCAAATCTCAGCATTTGATTGTTTATCTGACCTACTTGGTTCAATAGGAACTTTGACCTCCATGACCGCAACCTTTGAGGCACATGAGCCATGAGCATTTTGGCCGCCTTCGGAACGTTCTTCCGGCGTTGCGCAACTCAGCACATATAGCTAAGGTTCGTTAACCTTATCAAAGTTCTATTGTCCTCCCACTTAACTTTTTGTGAAAAATTTCTTTTTCAAGAAACTTCACGTTTCAAGCAACAAACCCTTTTGTCCTCGGTGTTATAGAGGAATACCCAATGGTTATTCAAATAACCTACAAAGACATGCTCATCCGACTTTGGTTGTAAACATCTTACTTATGCTTAGCATACCAAAATTTAAGAAAGGACAACTTGGGTTTTATCCCAAACCATAACTTATATGGTGTCATTTCAACGGATCAAGATGGAGCTCTTTTTAGTGTAAAAGCGGTAGTCTCTAAAGCTTTAATCTTTTAAAACATAATGGCAGTTTTATAAATAACACCTTTGATCCAACCATGTCAAACAAGGTTTCATTACAAATCTTAAACACTCCATATTCCTATGGTGTTTCGGGAGATGTAAATCTAAGTGTTTTGCTAAACTTCCAACTCAAATAAATCCCTTTATGATAAAATCATAAATAATTTATTTTCTTGTTACACTTGCAACTCAAATAAATCCCTTTATGATAAAATCATAAATCATTTATTTTCTTGTTACAATGATTTTCCACTTCAACTTGAAAGTCTTTGAACGTTTTCAGATATTTCATACTTCTTTCTCATTAAGTGAATATTCACTCAAATTTCCGGAGAAAGCATATGAAGTTGAAATACATCACTTACGACTACACATAATGGACTACATACATCAATATGTATAAATTCCAATAATTTAGTCGATCGTTCTTCTTTGGCCTTTGAACGAAGTTTTAATTATCCCGAGAAAAGTCACAGAAGCGTCACTTGATCAAATCAAGGACTCAAAAAATCCATGAATATGGAGATTCTTTATGATTTCTTTCCAATATAATTTAAACGGCGATGTCACTTCATAAGTGATCTTTCAATCATTTGTCTTGCGACAATTTAGCATTAGTTTTATGGATGTGATTAGATTTTTTAATCATCCATATTATATGGAATACGGTAATTATTTGAACAAGCTTTGTTCTCATAATACCTCATTTAGATAACTATTATTAAAACAAATCTTGAAGGCAAGCTTTGATGTCAACAAGAAATACAAACAACGGCTTGTTTGTTTTCGATGATCATCATCATATATTATCTTGCTAGTTACTTAGGCCATTGTAACATCCCAGCATTAGAGCTTAGAAATAATCTAAACACAGATGTGTGCATTGCATTCATGCATAGAAAATCCAAATAATTTTCGCGCTTTTGACCAAAACTTGTCAAAAGGATTGAATCTTCTCTCAACTTGATGGAATTGAAGTAGATCATCAAGTTGACTGTGATAAGTTTCAATATGACCTTTGCTAAAACCTTATTTTGGGTAAACATGATTGATCTAAGGGTAGATCAAATGTAATAAAATTAAACCCCAATACATTTCTTAACGATTTATATTTGATCCTTAGGTGATCATATCATAGTATTCATTATAATCAATCATGAGTACCAAGTTAAGGATATAAAACAAATAATAAGAATGTAACAACTATATCTTAATCTCATCTTCTTATACCATGAGTATCATGGTAATACCTAACCCTACTTCTTTAGTGAGATTGAGTAGGAAAGAAACTAAGTCTAGATCATTCACCATATATCTTTCTTTCCATCTAAATTCTTATCATCTCTATTGAGCTATATTCCAATATCTATTGTTTATCAATGTTGAGAAATCAACTATGGATTCACCAATTCTCAATCTATCAACTCTGGACCATAACATAGCTTACACTTGAGTGATTATAAAGAAACAACTAAGAAGAGGTAAATAGTAATGCTAGTTTAGATATCATATATAGGCTGGGAGTGATTAAAGAAGAATAAATCAATGTTAAAATTGATGGAGTTCAACTCACTCCTGAAATGATAGAAGAGTTATTGGGATATATAATTATATGACAGGAAAGAAGATTACAAGGATGAATCCTGAAGATAGTTACCAGTAGTAATTCTATTGGATCAAGGGGGACATAGTCCATGAATAACAGCCTTAATTCAATTAAAGGTACTAAGAAGACAATTCCAATACAATTGTAAGGTTGTATTGATAAATCCTGTATTAGCCATATTGGAAATCTAAGTTAGAAATGATTTAAAGGATTATAATGATCATGCCTTGCTCACCAAGATTGAATACTTATATCAAGTATAAGTGATATTGGTGGGAAGAAAATGATTGAAACCCTGGTATAGATAAGTTATACTAGAGTAGTCATTGCAAGTCACATTAATATAATGTGAGGTTGGAGTATGAGTTATTAGAGTAAAGTAAATGTAGGATATTATGATTGACTTAAAGCTGGTATAGCATGGAGTTAGGGAAGTAGTGTTATTCCTCTTTACGGATAGTAAGCTTTAGATAAAGGTAATTGATGTATACATTTATTGAAATAATCTTAGTGGTGGATAAAGCTATTATGGAAGAATAGGAATGGAGTTAGAAATAGCTACTTGTTGGATTGAAGGTTATCAACTGTAGAGTAGTGGATATAACCAAGTATGGATATGATAAAACGATAAAAGCTTTAGTGTCAAGCTCATTGGATTTTTAAATTGATTTAGAAGAATAATAGGTGGATAGGAATATTTTTATGAAGTAAAGCTCATCATGTTAACCATGATGATGGATAGGAAGAAATAGGATATCTAGGAAATGAATTCCTTGATTAGAAGTCCAGAATTATGAATTATGAAAGATAGGAATTCTTGGTAAACACCCAATTTTAAATCTTAAACCAAGTATACTATCCATTTCATGTTATGAATTCCTCATCTTATATCTATATCACTTTATAGGAATATTTTCCTATAGCAAATCACATAAGCACATCTCTGTCAATTCCAATTATCATAATTATATGTGCTTAGGAGTATCTTTATCAATTCTTTTCTATAAAACATTTTAGATGCAACTTTCTATTTTAAAAGGTGATGTCATCAAAGATCACAAACAGAAGACAATATGCTTAGTTATTAAATCTTTACTCACATCAACAAAGAAATATAAGTAAATTAAGAATCCTAAACTCTAGGGTAAGCACTTACAATTCAAACCTTAACCTCTATGTTAATCTTAATATAATATATACATTGCCATTTTCTAAATTAATGGAAGTAATGTTAACCATATTAATTTCCTTTGTATATTATGCATCAAATAAGGATATAGGATCATTATATAAAAATTTCCTTATAAACTATGAGCTAACTAGAATTACGTTTTATAAACAAATAAGTAAATATATCAATTATAAAAACCATGGTTGATTCTTAGGAATATAAGTAATAACAAAGCCTTTTACAAAATAGTAAACAAGGAATTTATATCAAGAAAATAAAGAATGATATAAAAGGAAAAATATTTATCATTAAGATTTACAAAATAAATCTCAATCAATACTAATTGTTGCTACAAGTGATCAGCAAATAAACTTTGATAAGAAAAGTTCAAATTATAGATTAAATACAAATCTGAAAAACAAAACAGAAAATAAAAAAAAGTAAAGCAAATAAAAAAACATTTCTGGCCGTGGCCCATTTCCTTCTCCACTATCTACCACCCACATGCAGGCCACAAAGTCCCAACAACAAGCCCAGCTTGTCCTCTTATCTGGCTGACAGGTGGGACCGAAGAAGGACTGCGGGGTGAGCTGAAAGATTCACTAGGGGGTTTTCCGCAAAAGTGACATCATCGTCATCCTCACGCACATAGGCAGCTCGCTGGAGGAGTCCGGCGCCGCCCGATGTCGTCGTCGTCAGCCGTGCGTTGAGATGCTCGCCGTTGTTCCAGAGGGGGATAAGAAGGCCACCGCGACGCCCTTCCTCAATCCCTATCCACATTCCCTCCTTATCCTCTCTGATTCGAATGAGGCCGAAACCCTAGCTCACCGGAGCCACACCTCGTCATCGAGCCACACCTCCCCACACTCTTCCAAGTAGCCATGGAGAAGCCCCGTCCTCCGTAGATCCTCTGGGTAAAATCTTGCATCAAAGGGAGCACTGAGTGGACGAATTTTGCCGTTCCTCTTTACGGCAGTTCATCGGAATCCTCGTCAGAGAGATCGTCTCCGACCACGTCTGTCCTCGTCGACATCACTACTGCAATCAGGGTGAGTTCCTGAACCTTCCAGTATTCCTAAATTGTCGTATCTCGTTGTAAAACACCGTCACACCTTCTATCACCGTCGGCCACCGTCGGAGCTCGTCGGAGCCGAGGCTCCGATGACCATTTCCGAGAGGTGCCGCCACTTTAGGGTTCAGCGCGTTGCGCTGATTCGAACTAGGTTAGTTTCGCTTGCTGGGGCACCGTGGATCGTCGCCGGCGACCACCCACTGACGCCAGTGGTGGTGCTGACGCCATAGCGACGTCATGCCGACGCCACCCTGGACCCAGTTCACTGTTTGACCTGGTCTTTGTCTCACATGGCATTGTCTGGGAGTAGAAATAGGGCCGGTAACAAAGACATTTAATAACCCGAGAGATGATGTGGCCACTGGCCCACTAGTCAGTGACTAGGGCTAGGTGTGGGTGCGGTGTAAAAAGTTATTTCCTGTTTAAGAAAGAATAAAAGATATAAATCCAAATATACATATTCCAGAAATGAAATAAAATGATTAAATCTTGTTAAATCAATAATTCTTGTTTTATAATTCACAAAAATATGTGTAATATATGAAAATGTTTAGAAAAATAAAATCTATCCATTAAAACCATTATCAAACATTGTTGTAATAGTTATTTAAATAATTATTATTTAATAAAGATTTTAAAGGTAATAAAACTTTGATAATTCCTATTTTAATAATGGTAAATGTTAAAAAAATATGAATAAAATACCAATAATCTTAGAAAGATAAGAACTATAGTTTAAAAATATAATCATGCATTATTACTTCACTTAAAAAAGTATTTATTATTTATTAAGTATTTATAAAGTAATAAATCTTATAAAATCATATCTTATTATTTATAGATCACAAAAATAAATATAATATATGAAAATGATCACAAAAATAATATCTACTTATTAAAAATGTAATATTCCACTTTTAAAAATAAATAAAAACTTAATACTCTAGTAATTTAAATTTAAACCTATTTCCTGAATTGTTAAATTCATATAAAGGTAAATAAAATTTTGTTAACATTTCTAAAATTAGTCAATTGAGTCTAAAAAACAGTATTAGTCTTAAATATTGATAATATTAAGTCAAAATGCTTCAACACATTTTAAATACAATTCTACTTAATTTATCATTCAACATTAAGTGTATAGTATTATTCAAATGGAGTTATCAAATATTAAATTCTCAAGATGATTATTTTGACTTAATAAAATCTATTACCAATGTTTCAACCACAAGTTATAAACATACCAAAACACTATACGGAGTCTACAAGTAGTTAAATAATATTATTCCTTTGTTCATAAACTATAACCACTCATCTATAAAAAGGTAATTGATATTATTCCATTATAAAATCAAGAAACCACTACACCAAGTAAAAACAAAACCATTCTTAAGTAATCTTAAGGAAACATTACCAGGTATACAAGGTACAAATATCGAAAGCACTACATTTCCAAATCATCTATGTTTTTAAAGTTAACTTTAGTCTCAAAGCTTATAAATATTATGTCTAATAAACTACATATGTTTTTATAGTTAACTTTGGTCTATTCCAATTAAGACAAAAGGCATCTCAAGTCCAAACTAATCAATCACACACCAAAGGATATTGAACACATCCTATTAACAATAAAGATTGTTTAGACCTTAGAAGAGGAATCTTTTCTTCAAAGGTTATTCTTTTTGCCACTTCAAACAACAACTCTTATATAAACAATCTTGAGTAGCATTTCACATTAATGTGTGTCTCATTGTTTTATGATATTGTAGTTACATATTGTTTCACACACACTCACAAGCCTTAATAAGAAGCACAAGTATGAAACTTATCTAAAAGGGACAACACATTCTAAAATAACCATTACCGGTATCCAAACCCTAGAACAACGTTATCCCCGGGATTCGCGTTTATAAAGTGCATCACATTACTTATGCATAAGAGCATATTGCTTCTTTAAACATTAGTCCTTACCGGACCAATGATGCCGATTTCAGATATTGGATCTTATACTGTCTTGAAGACCGTGAGTGCATAGTCTTGCAATCACAAAAGGCAAGTTCACACTTTCTCATGTCCTTTGATTGTTTTCAGTAAAGTATTTTACAAATCCAGTGTTGTCATCACCTGCATTAGAAAAAGGTTAGAAAACACTATTTTCGTAATAATATGATTATAGGTTATTTACCATGAGGTAATAACCTACTATGAAAGTTCCGGTGGTAAAGGAACATAGCATCTTGGACTTAACAACCAATGTCGCCAGTGATTCTAGCGCCGTATATTACGCGTTAACCATGAGATTTGGAATGGGACGGAGAAGTCAGCTGTATCCTTTTCCTCTTGTATGGAGGCAAGACGACCTTAACGTGACGTTGTGATTCCTTGTGTGGATCCAACATATGGGTGGGCACCCTTACGCCCCACACTTTTGGTGTCTAGATTATCTATGGATGGTGTTTAGTGGATGGACCATTTAATATGGCACTTGCCAGGGCAACACCAGGTCATAGAGTATTCGGGAACTCATCAGGGTTTTAGCCAACCCGAAAGGGGGCTTAATGAAGATGAGCCAGCCCGAAGGATCGTGCAGACATATGAGGTCGCGGAGTGGGCAGTGATTGGCTTGGGTCATCTACTAGGCCCCACAACATGGAATTGTGGACGGGTAAGCTGCCCGGTTATGCAACAAGGAGTTGATCCACTACAAGGAATCTGTTGATACATGACCCTCCATTTTCGTCACTGAATCGTCATTGTCTATAATATATGACGATCTTATGACGAAAAACAGATCGTCAAAAACTGAGCGTCAGTAATTGCACACAATGACGTTTTCTATGTAAACGGCATAGACGTCAGCAAGTGACCATGGCGAGAGGGCTGGAGGAGAAGTAGTCGCGACACCATCTTGCTGCCCTATGCCTGGTGCGCCCGCGCCCGCTCACGCCCCGCGCCGGAGACCCCCTCCTAGGCACGCCGAAGCGCCTCCATCAAGATCCAGCAATGTGCCCCCAATATATATATGCTCACGGGCCAAAGAGGTTTATGCATGGGCATGTTCTATATCCTTGAGGTTTTGTTTTGTCCCATGTATACCTAATTTTCTTTGCGTCCCATTAAGATGTGTGTCATGATTATGCTTTTCGATCACGTCTAAAACATGAGGGGTGAAGTTTTTTTGATGAGAAGCATTGAGGATTAATTTATGAGTACTACCTCTGTTTTATAATATAAGATTTTTTAAATACTATTCACTAGTGGAAAACATGCCTCCTGTCCCGGGCCGCAACTGGCTCTAGTCCCGGCTTTGGGCCTGGGACTGCCAAAACGGGACTAGAGGCCCCCCTCTAGTCCCGGCTCTCTACGACCCGCGACTGATAACACCCACGTGGTTGTTTTAGCACCGCGGGGGGCGGAAACCCTCTAGTCTCGGGCCGTAACACCACCCGGGACTATACGGTTTCTTGTCGCGGCAGAGAATTGTGTGTTTCTCTACCACTGCAGAGATTGTGTATTTCTTTTTTTTTCCATTTCGTTCCTTTTTCGTTTTGTGTTTCACTATAATTTCAAACATATATTTCAGTACACATATTATACGCTACTACATATACAATACACGTTGATGCATCATTATAATTAATCGATCCCTTGCAAGCATACATTAATGATATATATATCAAAAGGAAGAAATGTTTTGAAATTACATGGTCATTGTTGATATATATTATATCAACTACATGGAGATCACTAAGGCAAATCGAGTTCCACGTCATCCGCATAATGCTCTCCATGTACATCAAGGACCTCCTTCATCATAAATCCCGCCAGCTCCTCTTGAATTGCTCGTATGCGCTGGTCTGGCTCTAGTTTCTCCCACAAACCATAAATATAATGTGAGTCAACTTTCCGCTCACTGATCAACTCACGGATGTACTCGTAGACGTAGTATCCGCATAAATGAGTTCCCGGTGGCTGTCTTCACCATTTTATAAGTTAGCTCCTCTTTGAATGGACCTGGTATTTTCTGTCTGAACCGTGTCCAACACCTGCTTGGCAAAGAAAATGAACAAAGGAGTTATTAGTTACTTGATATCAGGAACTGAACGAAAGAGGCCGATATAATGCGATAAGGATTGAAATTACTTATGGAGCATTGCTTTCATGTCGCTCCACTGCTCTTGGTCCCAACTTAATGAGTCGTGGACTTCTACTAGGGACTTGTCAACTTGAATGTTTAGCAATATCCAGTGGAATCTGCGGACGTTTACGTAAGCATACATGCATAGCTCATCGAGTAAGCAAAAATAAAATGTGTACAAGATAGAAACACTCACTTAAATTTGTAAGGAAATAGTATTTCCTTAACAAAATTATTCTCGGTTAAGAACCTGCACATGTCTTCCTCCACGTCCTTGGGGTGATTCTTTAACGTATATTCATTAACGATATATGGGTCAATGAACCCAACGTCATATATTTTAGCTTTTTTGCATTCAAGCATATTCATTCTGCAGAATATAATATCATACAAAAGGATATATAGTTAGGATAATATATTAAATGCAATGAACGAGCTGAGCTACAAACTTAATTATAGAAATAAATCACTTACAGACAGTAGCAACCAATGATAGATTTGTTGAGGGCGCGCTGGTTGTATAACTGAAACAATTCGGTCATTTGAACCTGTATCGAGTATGGTTTGAAGTGATGCTCTTTTCTAACTTCCACCGAAAACCAATCTTTCTAATGCTTTTTTTCTGCTTGCGACATGTACCATTCGTGCAGATTTCACATATGTGTGGATAGACGTGCAAGCTCCTCATTACTGACTAGAGGCTCCCCTTGGACATACTTCCATACTATCTGACCCGCTGGCGTATCTTCATATCCTAAATATTGACCAAGAGACATATTTGCTTCGGTAGAAAGTGCTTTGGCCTGCGATACAGTGATGCCCATTAGTGCAGCATTAGTACGGGTGAAAGGATACAGATGTCGCCTAGAGGGGGGGTGAATAGGCGATTAAAACTTTTCCTAGAGTGGCTCAACAAAGGCGGAATAAAACTAGTGTTTACTTTGTTAAGCACAACCTAGAACAACTAAGGTTCACCTATGTGCACCAACAACTTATGCTAAGCAATACAAGCAACAAAGTGATAGCAAGATATATATTACTTCAAGCACGAAGGCTATCACAATGTAAAGTGCATAAGTAAAGAGCTCGGGTATAGAGATAACCGAGGCACGTGGGGACACCGATATTTTACCGAGTTCCTCCCAACATGGAGTACGTCTCATTTGGAGAGGGGGTGGTATAAAACCACCAACGCCACAAAAGGCCTCCCTTATTCTCCGGTGAATCTCACCCCAACGGGATCGATCCACGCTTCCACTATCGATGCACTTGTCGGTGGCAACCGGAACCTCTCACAAGGTTGGGGCACTTCTCCACAACTTAATTGGATGCTCCCAGCAAATGCCACTAAAGGCCACAATGCCACCAAGGCCACAAAACCTTCTAGGGTTCCAAGAACCCAAGAGGGACAAGCTCCAAAGAGTCACACAAACCAAATCCTCCGAGGAGAACTCAAACCGATGCACCAAATGCAAATGGCAAGAACACCACAAAGGTGTTCAAATCCTTCTCTCCCAAATTCCAACAAAGCTACAAAAGCTTATGGGGGAATAAGAGAGGAAGAACAATGGAGGAAATCCACAAAAGACTCCAAGATCTAGATCCCAATATGTTCCCCTCACTTAGAGGAGAGATTGATTGGTGGGATTGTAGATCTAGATCTCCTCTTTCAAATCCCTCAAGAATATGCAAGAATCATCGGAGGGATTGAGATAAAGCAAGCTCAAGAAGGTCAACAATGGAGGGGAAAACTTGCAAGAAGAGTTGAGGAACCATTGGGGAAGAAGGCCCCTTATATAGGTCCCTCCAAAATCCAACCGTTGCAGCCCAAAAACGCGATTCCCGGTACTATCGGACTTTTTCCCGGTACTACCGGACTTTCCCGGCACTACCGGACATTTCCTGGGGTTCCTGGGGCTCCAAACGCATTTTCTCTCTGCGCTCCCCGGTACCAAAAGGCGGTACTACCGGATCCTGGTCCGGTACTACCGGTCATCACAGAACGAAAACAGCCATAACTTTTGCATCCGGACTCCGATTTCGATGATCTTGGGCTCGTTTCGAAGAGGACAACAACCTATATAAGATCATGTAAAGAAACATCATAGTCCAGCAAGGGAGTATAGATCCAAATGACGAAGTAAAAAACCTTCTGCCACGCTAGGTACTAAAATGCGGTACTATCGCTTTTTGGTACCTAGCCCGGCAGTGGATTTTGGCAACTTTCCAAAACCTTCTTCCTTGCTAGGTACTAAAATGCGGTACTACCGCATTTTGGTACCTAGGAGACCAGTAGATATTCAAACGGCTATAACTTTTGATTGGTAACTCCGATCGACTCGATTCCAATTGCGTTGGAAAGAGGACGACATGAGCTTCCCTATAAAAGGTGAAAATATTGGTTATCAACAAGTGAGAATGTATCAATTATAATAATGTGAGATACCTCACTTGGTGAGAAACCGAAAAACCGCATAGATCAAAATCGCAATAAGATATAAAAGAGGGATCCGATTTTGATGAACAAGAGCTTGTTATGGAGATTACCACAAGCTCTATATCCTCACATGGATAAGACCAAATAACAACCAAATACGATGATGCAAGTATGCAAAGGTTTGAGCTCTCTCCGAACGATGTGATCGAGTTACTCATTCGAGAGCCCCTCTTGATAGTACGGTTATCTATCCTAAACCCGGTCTTCCACTAAGAATATAAGACCGGCAAAAGGGAAAACCTATCAAGATTATACCTTTGCCTTGAATATTCCACTTGAGCTCGATGTAGACGATCTTTCCCTTCTCAAGATGGAACGCCTTTCTTGATTCCTCATCATCGACCCATGATCACCGAGGATGGCAAGCATCAAACATGAGATCTTCTAAAGATTGCGCATTTTGATCTTGCACAACATATCTTCTTCTCATTTCATCGACCTTGAAGCCGACACAAGCTCCAAGCGATGCCAATGGACAATTCCTACAAGTATAACTTAATACACACATTAGTCCATAAAGATTGTCATTAATTACCAAAACCACACATGGGGGCCCACATGTTCTTTCAATCTCCCCCATTTTGGTAATTGATGACAATCCCTTTAAGAGGGTTTATATAAGGAATTTTAATGAATAAGATGGTAATACCAATATCAAATACTACAAAAGTATGTGATATTGGTACCACCACCATATATAGAGAGCAAACTCCCCCACAATCTATGCATGTGTGATGAACTTGAATTTCATTGCATATATTGCCAATCATTATCATTGGTGGAGTTTCTTCTATATATAACACATGCTAAGCAACAATACAGATGCAAGAGCATGAAAGGCAAATGCTTAAGAACAAACTAAATGCATCAACCAACTTCCCTTAAACCCTCTAAAACTTCTCCCCCATTGGCATTGATTGCCGAAATGGGTGACAAGTTCTAGAAGGCAAATATAGTAATAATTCCTCCAAAGGTGTGCCTTCGCACATATACAATGATGAATACTTGGGAGGGAGTAGGACTATATCGAGGACCCGAAGATTGCCAAAATAAATCCAAATGATGCAAGCAATTACAAGGTCCGACAACCAATTGAAAACAACAAATGAGTCCAAATGGAAACAACAAGATGTTATGATATGAGCAAAAGAGTGTTTGAAATAGAAAATAGAGAAGCTCCCCAATATTTGTGCATCCTTTAAAATCGGTATATTTCAATTAAAAATGCACAAATATGGAATCCTCACTCCTCCAAAAACATTTAAAACACATCAAATGAAAGATCAAATAAATGCTTAAATAAAATAGAGAAGTTCCCCAAGATTTGTGCACACTTTAGAATCGTTGTATTTCAATACAAAAATGCACAAATATGGAATCGTCACTTCTCCATAAACATTTAAGGAACAATAAATGAGAAATAAGACAAATGAGCATTATTAAATGAATTAGATGAGCTCCCCAAAGATAATGCACCAATTATGATAATTGTATTTGGGAACAAGGTGCATAATCATGGAATCCTCACTCATCCAAGTTTATTTAACAATGCAAGGCATGAGAGAACAAATATGAGTGCCCAAATATGCAAAAAATAGGAACTAACACTCATAGGAAATTAAATTTGGAAGCCACTGAAGAATCAAAAGGAATAGAAAGGTGGTCTCCAAGGATTAAAAATCAACTAAAATTATCTTCTCATATGTGTATATGTCTATAAGTTGAAAACATCACAAAGACATATGCCAACAAAGAAATATGCACACATAAAGAAGATATACAAGAAGCACATGGAAGCAAAAAATGAAGTCATAACATATACCAATAAGATTTTTGCTTCAAAGCACGACCAAAGGCTCAAATATATCTTATTATAGATTAATGAGCTTCAAACACTAACACACTACATATATTACAACTATCACCAAGGGAAAAGGAGAAAGTTGGAATATATGGAGAAAGGCAACAAGTATCATAAGATAAAATGGACTAGCAAAATCTCACTATTGCACATGAGAGAAGTTGAGGAAATGATAGGCAATAAAATTGCTAGATTGACATATTTGGGATTGGAGGATCCTATGCATGATTTTGTATAGTCCCAATTATATGCACTCATCTCAACTTATACACATATACAATAGAGAGTCCTCTTAATAGCATGGCTAGAGATACAACAATAAATACAAAATCAAAGAAACCATGCCAAGATGCAACCTACAAAAGGTTGGAAGCAATATAAATATGCATGATCAAGAGATACTTGTTACCGAGATATAATTGGTAGGATTTAGAGGATATAAATTCATTGATCATCCTATAGCTTGCCTCCAATTGTCATTAACGCACCACTTCTTCAAGATTGAGAGACAAGCATCCAATCTATCTCCAATGTACCTAAAACACATTTAAGTACAAAATAGTCCCCAAACTTATTGGGTCCAATGTAGTTAGTGCAACTACAATACATAGGAGAGACTCCACATAAATATGTGCATATTGATATGAAATTGAATTTTATGCACAACTTAGCCGATGGGATTTGGTGGAGTTTCCCCTATATATTGGATTAAAGAAAGCAAGCATGCCATAATATAGATATGTAGTAAATATGCATGCACAAGGCTTTCAAGAACCAAAAATGAGATACAATTTGAACAAAAACACCAAGTAAACCAAGATGGCACACACAAGAGTGTGACAAGACAAGCGGTGTCCAAATTGTATCAAACACCTAATTCAACACATGAAAGATCACAAGTTCAACAAATGAACTAGGCTAAGGCCAAAAGAGCAAAAATAGATAGAAATAAAAACGCTCAAGGATTTATCTCATTCTAAAAATGGTCAAATCAAGAAACAAGGAATGAGACAAAACCAACTCCCAAAAAGAGCAAGGTTCCAACAAGAAACCAAACTCCCCAAACTTCACATGATGGCACAAAATACCAAAACGAAAAGATTGAGGTTCCAAGCACATAAAACCCGATATGGATCAAACAAAGAAGCATAAATATGAATGTTCTAAATAATATATAAGAGCTCCCCCATGGATAGTGCATTTTGTAGGATTTTCCTTTAGAATGCAAAATGCACACAAATGGGATCATCACTACTACCTACATTAACTAAAACACAAGAGTATATCAATAAAATAAGAAGATCCAAAAGAAGCAAGGAAGCTTGGGAGACAACATAAAACATTTTCTTGGCCAAAGATAGGATAAAATTAAACAAAGGCCAAAGTGAATATGATCAATAAATTCTACATTAAATTGAGTACTCATTGTCTAAGGACAAGAAATATTGGGAATAATTTTCCCTAGGTAGTTCATACGGATATCCAAGATCATATACACACAACAAGAAGCATATAACTAAATATAAGAATTGAGCATGATACTTCAAACAAGATTCTTGGAAGCTTCCAATAGTCACACAATCACTGGTGATTAGAGTAACTTGAAGCAAATGGTTTCCATGCGAATATATATATCTAAATATGAGGAAACACATACCAAGAAGCACTCTCATATACAAGATCCAAAATAAGATCAATAAAGCCATTAAGGAAATTGGAACTTTATGAGCAAATGTGTCACATAGGCGCTAGATAATTATCAATATCAAATCTAAGTGACACAACCTCAAATATTCACATTTTCTAGGATTGTAATATGCACTAAGCATATGACTCCCCCATAATGTGATACTACCATAAAACCAACACGAGGCAACTGATCCAAATAGATATAATTAATGGACATTATATAACTTAAATTTCTCATGAGAATTATACCACATAGAGACTAGACAATAATCCAATATAAATGCTAGGTGGTATTCCTCATGTACACATATTTTTAGGATTGTGAAATGCCTAAGCATAACACTCCCCCAAAATGGGATAATCCATTAATCTCTCACAAGAGCTAGATAAGATATCAAATATAATCAATTAAGGCTCCAATACAAGAAACACACATACATGGTGTGCCACCTAATCATACACAAATATGCTTGATACCTCAAGATAATTAAGTGGAAAACACAACATGTACAAAAGCATGGAATATACAAAACCAACACATGCACAAGGGGGCGAGTAACTTTCAATGAAATGAGTTAAGCATATGTTACCGCAAGGAGGAACATTGAGAATATAATATAATCATGATAATCCAAATGGCTTGGCTTGACAACAATAATAATTGATGAAGATTCCTCAATTCCTCATAATGTAGCCAAGACTCCAATTCCCTCCAACAAACACACCTATTGATCAAGTTTTGGCTTGTTGGTCCCCAACCAAGTTGGGTCCTAAGAGGTTAGTCACAATAGGCTTGGAAACCCAAATGGTTCTTTTCTTGACACCACATTGAGCACCAACAAATTTGGCAAACACATTGCCAACCTCATCCTTACAAAGAGAATAAGAATCATCAATCAAGATAGGATGGCATGAGGAGTTACCAATAGTGCATGCGGAAGAAATGTGCCCCTTCTCACGGCATATGTAGCAAGTTCTACTCTTCCCAATTTCTTCTTAGGTGTAGCCACAACTCGAGGAAGAGATCGAGTAGTCCTCTTAGGAAGAGGCCCATTAATGACTTGAGGTGGAGATTGAGGCCGCTTCCCTTGTTGCTTCACACTAAGAGGCTTTTTCTTAAATGGGCAAGATCTAACATGGTGCCCTTCTTCCTTGCACTTGAAGCAAACAATGTTGGCCGGATTCTTGACTTGATCTTGGCCATTCTTCCTGTTGTCCTTGTGCTTAAACTTGATAGTGGACTTGTTCTTGACATTGGAGTTGAATCCAAGCCCACTCTTGTCATTGGGGGATTTTTGCACACTCAAGATTTTGTTGAGTGCGGCCTTCCCTTGATGACCCTTTTTCAAGTCATTCTTCAAAGAAGTGACTTGAGCCTTGAGCTCTTTGATTTCCTCTACATGGTTAGTTTCCACAAGAGTACTAGAGGAAGTATATGCTACATTGTTAGAGCAACAAGGCATGGAATGTAATTCATCACGAGATATAGCATGGTTGTGAGAGGATGAATTACATGGACTAGCACATGGCAATATAGTGCTAATGTCCACATGAGGCCCACTAGATGTTACCTTTGACACGATGGCCTCATGAGCTAATTTTAGCCTACCATGGGAGACTAGAAGATCCTCATGCGAGCTCGAGAGCTTATCATGACTTTCTTGTAATTTCCCATAGTTGCTAGTTAGCAAAGCAAGTTGAGCCTTTAGCTCAACATTCTCCTTTAAAATAGATGCTTCACAAGAAATAGAGTTAGTAGCACAAGCATCATTATTATTAGCAAGAGGTGAGGGCAACTTGTCAAGCTCTTTTAAATATGAAACTTTAAGTTGCTCATGTGACTCGGTGAGTTTGATGAGCTCCCTCTTAGCGACCCGAGAGCCATTTTCGAGGTGCTTAAAATCCTCAACAAGTTTAGCATAAGCAACTTCAAGTTCATCATTTTTAATCTTGAATGAGTTAGCCATCGCAAGTTCTCTATCATGGTATTCCTTTACTCTAGATAATTCTAGAGTAAAAGTCTCCTCAAGAGATTCTTTGGTGGTTTGTTCTTCTTCAAGGGAGTCCTTTAGTTGTGCAAATTCATTAGCATACTCACGCTCAAGTGCAAACTTTTCATCAATTAAGTTTTCTTGCTCCTCAATAAGATCATTGCCTTCTATGGCACAATTCAAGATTTCAAGAAAGTTGGAGGAAGCAATTTTATTTTTGAAGAGAGAGCTATAGACAACCTCTCCCATTTTCTTAATAGAGGTAATATCATACTTACTTCTATAATCATCATTATCATTCTCAACCTCATCATCATCACCATGAGATACAACGGGATTCAAAGAGGTTACCTTTGTTCCCTTAGCCATAAGGCACATGTGAGAACCGGAGGAAGGTGATGATGAGATTGCACTTGTAGCTCTCTTCAAGACCTTGTCTTGGCCCATAGAATCTTCATTTTCCTCTACATGGTTAGCAACACAAGCACTAGAGGAAATGGAAGCATTTTTATCATGGCAACAAGACAACACAAGCATATCATCATGAGATTTATTCAAGTCATTTCTACATGATATGCAAGGACTATTAACACAAGCATGTAAGGAGTTTTGAGTGCTAGAAGTGTTAAGGTCCAAAGATAGATCATTGCAACTAGATAGGGATGAAGGATTACAAATAGTAATATCACTATCCATATTGCAATTTCTATCACCACTCACCATATCATTACCTTGTGAAAAATCACATGTTGGTGAAGTGGTAGACGATGAGAACTCATCTCGACCGGAAGTGGAAGCAACACAATCATCCTCAATAATGTTGGACTTTCTATATTTATCTTGAAGCTTGGTCCATATCTCACGAGCTCTTGAATAAGGCATGATAGAAGAAAGAACTACATTGCTCACAACATGCAAAAGAATTTTAGTAGCTAGAGCATCTATATGAGAATTCAACTTCTCCTCTAAAGATTCGTTTTGGGTATCCATAGGAGAAGAGAAACCCACATATAGATATCCCTCGATAATTGGGTGAATTTACCGAAACAAATTAAGCATGCGAATTTTCCAAACATCATAATTTGTGCCATTGAATGTGAGCGTGTCCTTGTGCACTAATCCCCTAGCCGACATCTTTACTCTCAAGGCGGTGAAGCCTAAAATGAGAGACCGGGCTCTGATACCAATTGAAAGGATACAGATGTCGCCTAGAGGGGGGGTGAATAGGCGATTAAAACTTTTCCTAGAGTGTCTCAACAAAGGCGGAATAAAACTAGTGTTAACTTTGTTAAGCACAACCTAGAACAACTAAGGTTCACCTATGTGCACCAACAACTTATGCTAAGCAATACAAGCAACAAAGTGATAGCAAGATATATATTACTTCAAGCACGAAGGCTATCACAATGTAAAGTGCATAAGTAAAGAGCTCGGGTATAGAGATAACCGAGGCACGCGGGGACACCGATATTTTACCGAGTTCCTCCCAACATGGAGTACGTCTCGTTTGGAGAGGGTGTGGTATCAAACCACCAACGCCACAAAAGGCCTCCCTTATTCTCCGGTGAATCTCACCCCAACGGGATCGATCCACGCTTCCACTATCGGTGCACTTGTCGGTGGCAACCGGAACCTCTCACAAGGTTGGGGCACTTCTCCACAACTTAATTGGATGCTCCCAACAAATGCCACAAAAGGCCACAATGCCACCAAGGCCACAAAACCGTCTAGGGTTCCAAGAACCCAAGAGGGACAAGCTCCAAAGAGTCACACAAACCAAATCCTCCAAGGAGAACTCAAACCGATGCACCAAATGCAAATGGCAAGAACACCACAAAGGTGTTCAAATACTTCTCTCCCAAATTCCACCAAAGCTACAAAAGCTTATGGGGGAATAAGAGAGGAAGAACAATGGAGGAAATCCACAAAAGACTCCAAGATCTAGATCCCAATATGTTCCCCTCACTTAGAGGAGAGATTGATTGGTGGGATTGTAGATCTAGATCTCCTCTTTCAAATCCCTCAAGAATATGCAAGAATCATCGGAGGGATTGAGAGAAAACAAGCTCAAGAAGGTCAACAATGGAGGGGAAAACTTGCAAGAAGAGTTGAGGAACCATTGGGGAAGAAGGCCCCTTTTATAGGTCCCTCCAAAATCCAACCGTTGTGGCCCAAAAATGCGATTCCCGGTACTACCGGACTTTTTCCCGGTACTACCGGACTTTCCCGGCACTACCGGACATTTCCTGGGGTTCCTGGGGCTCCAAACGCATTTTCTCTCTGCGCTCCCCGGTACCAAAAAGCGGTACTACCGGACCCCGGTACTACCGGATCCTGGTCCGGTACTACCGGTCATCACAGAACGAAAACAGCCATAACTTTTGCATCCGGACTCCGATTTCGATGATCTTGGGCTCGTTTCGAAGAGGACAATAACCTCTATAAGATCATGCAAAGAAACATCATAGTCCAGCAAGGGAGTATAGATCCAAATGACGAAGTAAAAAACCTTCTGCCGCGCTAGGTACTAAAATGCGGTACTACCGCTTTTTGGTACCTAGCCCGGCAGTGGATTTTGGCAACTTTCAAAAACCTTCTGCCTTGCTAGGTACTAAAATGCGGTACTACCGCATTGTAGAGGTCTCCACCTAATAAGGTAGATTCCTCCTGTGTTTTACAATGCTAGTCCCTGGATCAATAGCTAGCATCCACAGTTAAGATGTAATATCAAGAAACAAAGGTCATAATATAACTTTATAACCAGGAATAACATAAGTTTATTACCTCAAACACAGCTCATTTGGCTATTACATTACATTGCAGCGGAATAACTATAAGCATGGGTCCTTCATCTTCAAGGTGCCACAGGCAGACATGTTGGTTGTAGACTTTGTAATCCTAATCAATCAATCTTCACTAAAACAATCAATCCTGCAACATTACAAGTTACAGCCACAAGGGTCAATACATTTGAATTGTATTGGCAAGTTTCACTAATAAGTATAATGTAAGTGGATCCTATCATTACATGCAATTTTGGCTAAGTAGGGTTTAAGGCATATTTGCATAAAGCAATATTTTATCCTATCTTTTCAAAATGGTTTTGGTCCTTTGTCAAAACTCTTTTCCAAGTTCCTTGAACCCCTTGGTAGAAACTCAAGTGTTCAAGTCCTTGTCAAAAATCCCCTTGAGATACTTGGTAACCCCAAGTGCATCAAGTTTTATAATATCTCATGAGTTCCTTGGTAACCACAAGTGTTCATGTTTTCCTCAAAATCTCTTGAGCACCTTGGTAACCCCCAAGTGCAACAAGTTTTATAAATCTCTTTGAATTCCTTGGTAGACACACAAGGTCATCAAGTTTTTATTTTAGAAGTTGGAATGTCGAGATCTCCCATAGTTCAAACTTTAGTTGCTCAGTATTGTCCATAACCGGGGACACGGCTAAGTACTTAGATTTTTATTAACTTCTGCAGAAGGAGTACACTTTACCCACATGTCACAATCCCATCTTGTTGCCACCAGTGGCCTACTGGATTAGTGCTCACCAAGATGGAGTACTGGCAGATTGAGAATATGACGAAGTCTTTCCAAAAGGTACTCCCATACATCATTGCTAGCTTGTCTTCATCCCCCATGAAGCATTCCAGATCCCCATGTCCGGTAACTAAAGACAATGTATGGGTCTTCCTAATGTAATTGACTAAGCCAGAGCCATAATAGCATGTGGTTGCACACGAAAGCCACAATTGGAGAAGCATGTTCAATCTCTAAGTTTCCTAGGTGGTTTTCTTTTGGAGCACAACACAAAGTGATTCCCATAAACATGGTTCCTTTTGTTGCCACCTTCTCCAAAACTTAAAGTATCCTCCACCTAGGTGGTTCATTGAGTCCTTGTTTTATTATATAAAACACAAGTCCTTTTCTCCACTTTGTAAAACATGTAACTCTTTTCACAATAAAGCATGGCTAAGCTGTACAACTACAATATTTTCTCTAAGGAATGTAAGGGTATCCTATTAGGATTTAGCATAGCTTAAGTATAAATCATTTTCATGCATGTTTTTCAAAATCCACTAAGTATAATGAAAATAGTAGGATTTTTGTATGATAGTGTAACTTGCCTTTTTGGTAGGGAATGGTGGTTCACTCCTTGATCTTGCTAGTCTCACACCTTGCTACCTGCACTACAAGTCAATCAAGCAAGCACAAAATCAACTAACATTCCAAACCAAAGTCAAACAAACAATTTCACACTCACAAAGCAAAATGGAATCTAAGTCATGCATAAGTATGCAAAGGATGGTTCTATTGCAAGGTTGGTCTCCACTAGGTTTCTAAACTTTGTAAGGTCCAAATTGGCCATTTACCAAAGTGGCAAAGTCAATCGCAAAAGGGTTTTATCTCACAACTATTTTAAAATCCATTCATCATTTTATGTAGTGAAAAATGTTTTTATCAAAACAAAACTTTTAAGTTTTTCACCAAATGAGTTGCTGTTGCAAAACTTGGTGTTTTGGATCAGTAGGTTTGGTCTAAACCATATTCTCAAAGTTTTTACTCAAAATCATTTTCATAACAAAAGTCATTATTTTCTTTTGGCTAGAAATGACTAAATCAAGTTTTCCATCCTAAATCTTATCAAAATCATTTTTAACACCAAGGGTTGGTTCCTAGGGTCAGTAAGGTCACAACAAACCATTTTGCAAAAGTTTTAACCCTAAAAATCGATTTTAAACAATTTTTATGCTCTAAACAAGTACACAAAGGTTTCTGCAAATTCGAACAAGCTATCAGATACTATTTGCTAAACTAAGGGCATGGTTGGATAGGGCTCGTTCTCCTGAATCCAACGACATAAAATTTGTGATTTTTGGACGTGTGGATCCAAAGTTATGGGGGTTTGAAATTTGCAATTTAATCAGATTTCAAATCAGTTATAAACCTAACAGGGGACACGCGGCGTGTTTCTATTCGTGGGTACCGATTCGGTCGGATCAGCAGCGAGGTGCGTTGGATCTGGCTAGATCGCATGGTCTAGATAACATACCCCTTCGTGGTTTAAGTAAACTATCTGATTCGTCCGATCCAGATCTAACGGCTACTATTGCCTGGCCATAGATGGGCGGCGCTGCGCGGCGGCTGGTGGCGGCGCGCGCTCAGACGGTGGTCCAGCGGTGGTCCTAGGGAGTAAGGAGGACAGGGAAGGGTCTTACCGTGTTCGCGTGGTCGAGGGGATGCTCAAGGTACTCTCGAGGAAGCAAGGGGCGCTCTGGTCTTGGCAGGATTGCTCGCCGGAGTCGTCGTCGGCGTCAGACTGTTCTGCTCGAGGTCGGAGGCGGTGTTGTGGTTCACCCCAAGACAAACATCGACGCGGTTAGATGCAGAAGGATGTGGCGAGTATGGGAGTGTGAATGAGGAGGCGCGGGGCGGTCAGAAACTACCTGGGTGCTTGCCGGAGTTTGGAGCGGATGGCGGCGCTCGAAAGTTCGACGTAGTCGACGCTCTGGGGCGCCCGCGGTCGAGTGGGTGACACTGGTAGATGCGCCTGGGAGTGGGGAAGCTGTCAGGGCGCTCAGGGAGGCAGGGGTGGTGTGTACTGGCTGGGATTGGGGATGGGAGCTCGTCGGAGCAGCGGCGGTGCAAGAGTGATTGGCGACAGCCTAGGGGCAGAGAGGGAGTGGCGACAGAGGGGAAAGGAGGAGAGGGCGCTGACGCTTAAGTACGCAAGGTCAGAGGCGAGATTAACGCAGCCATTATGAGGAATTAAACGCGCGGATTGACGACAGGGAACGGCAGCGCGGTTTGGGGAAGAAGGGGTCGCGCGGGTGAGGACGACGAACAGTAGCGGTGGGGTCTACCTGTCAGCGGGGAAAGGAGTAAGGGAGAGGTCCATCGGTCATTCCCTCTGCGGGTTATTTACTGAGTGCGAACCGTTTTCTTGCGGGGTGATGAAACTGGGCTGGTGCTGGGCCTATTGGGCTGCCTGGGTTGGGTCGGCCATGTCTTATTTTTTTTTGTCTGCTTTGATTTATCTTTTTCTATTTTCTATTTTCTGATTTGAATTTCATCCAACTATTCAAGCATTCAAATAATTCAAACAATTCATACAATTGTAATGAGTTTTTGGTTCTGTTTATCAACATAAACCAAATCTCAAAATAAAATAATATTTTAAGATCCCTTCATTAATTAAACAAAAGGGTCCTTTATTTATTTAATATGGTTTGATTTATTTAATAAAATCCTCATTTGAATTCCAAACACTTTCAAAACCAAATCAGTAGGTTATTTGGAAATAAGGAATATTTGGAAACTTGTTTAAAACAAAATAACATCTTTATTTTAGGATCCATTTAATAATTAAATAAAATGGACCTTTAGTTATTAAATCAAATAGAATTTGTTTTATTAAGAGATCTATTTTAAAACCCAAAATAAAGCCAAAACACTTTAGTAGGTTTTATTTGTGAATATCAAATATTTGGAAATCTTATTTTAAATAATTTAATAAGTTTTGATGTTTCCACTAAATTGGTAAAATCTTTTTATTTAAATTTGAATATTAATTCCTTATTATTTTATTTAATTAAACCTTTGCTATTTTTAACCAAAACAAAACATTTTTAAATCCAAAGTTTGGTCAAGGTTTAATTTGGCTTTATAAAATAATCTTTATTTATAAACTCATCTTTTCTTTTGAAAACCAAAACTTTTATTAAGGGATCAAATTAGTAATTCTAAAGCATGTTAATTTCCTTTAATAAATGTTTTAACTTTTTAAATCCTTTTAGGATTTTATTTACTTCAAATGGGTTTGAAGTTCCAATTGAATTCAAAAAGTTTCTTCTGGCTCTGAAAATCAAACAAAGCTTTATTTTATTCTTTTATTTTCACATTACAAGATTTGGAAAATCTTGGGATGTGACAGGCTACCACCCTTAAAATAAATCTCGTCCCGAGATTTGGGAAGGCTGGGGTTGCAAGCAAGTTCAAAACAACTAGGGTACTACCACCCTTAAAATTTTCAAACAAAAAATTACATATTGTCCTTCTTGGGATCCTGGGGAAACTTCTCTAAGTAACTTTTGCATTGTCCTTGGTTTCCATTCTTGACTCATGGACCAAGGTTGAGCTTCTCCATAGGCTTGTTTAACTTGTTCTTCATCTTTTCTGGACAGTTGCTTGCATAATGTCCTGGATTCTTGCAGTTGAAACAATGGATATCTTGAAGTTCCTTGCGTTGTTCTTGTGGACAAGTTGCTACATAGTGGCCTGGTTCTTTGCAGTTGTTGCACACCACTTGGTCAATTCCTTTATTTTTCTTGTTCTCTGGGCATTCACTGGAGTAGTGTCCCATTTCCTTACATTTACGGCATTGCACAAGGTGCATGTCTTGTCTTGGTTTCTTGAGTTTCTTTGATCCTTTGAAGTAGGTTGTCTTGTTTGGAGGTATAAGTGGTCCTTTTCCTTTGGTAGACTTGGATCCTTCTTGTTTCCTTTGTTCCACCATGGAGTAGATAGGACATTGACTAGGAATATGATCACTTCCTTCACATAGGTAGCAAGTGGCTTGAGAGGTAGGACATTGTCCAATAGGATGTTCCTCTTCACAATTGGGGCATTGTCCTTCATGCTCCTTGGAAGTATGATCCTTGTCTCCACAAATAATGCAAGCTGGGGCTCCATCTAGAACAACATTCTTGTCATCCTTGTTATCATAAACTCTTTTGGGATAGTTTTCTTCCATGGTGATCATTTGATTTGTCACCTTGAGCATCAATTGGGATTGTTCTTCCAAAAACCTTTGCAGTGCTGGATCCTTATCACTATTGTTGGCTATGAACTGAGCTGTTAGTTGGTTCAACTGGTGTTGGGTTGCTATGAGTTCTTTCATGCTGTCAGCTTGGTTGGTGTTGGTGTCATCCACTTTGATGTTGGAGTCCTTTGGAGTAGTCATCTGTTTGGGTTTGAAGGGAGGTTAGAATAGGCAAGATATTTCTAAGGACTCATTTCTAATCACACACATCATATTTCAAACAAGTAATGTGCATGCAATCACAAACCAAACATTTCACTCAAACAAAGTTCAAGCACATACTTAGTTAACAAAAATATTTTTGTTACACCACATAAGTTGGTGTGTTTGACTTAACTAAATTATGGTGGTCCATCTATATGGTTCATTTGTGATCTTTCCTTCCTTCTTGGTTGCTTCTTCTTACATGAGATCATGGTTTCTTTGAGAAAAACTCTTGGTTGCAAAACTTCAAAGTTGTTGATGGCTCCTTCTTGTTTTGCATTCCCTCGGTCTCTAAATTTTTGAGCAAGATTTCCTTGTCTCTCTTGCAGTCCTTAGTGATATCCAAGTTGGAAAATCCTTGGTGAATATGCTGAAGATGTTGATGTCATTGAAGAAGTTGAAGTCATTAGAGTTGAAGAAGTTGAAGAAGTCCTTTGCACATGGTGAAGTCTTGGGTCATGGGTAGGTTTTTCCATCAAGTTGAAGTAGGAGAGATGTAGAGTTGAAACTCAAAATGGTTGAGGAAAGAGTTTACAAGATTTTGTAAATAAGTTTTTGGAACAAAATACAACTCCTATATTTCTAAGGGTTTTTGTCCAATCCTAGGGTTTACAAATCCTACAGGCAACACAATGCTCTGATACCATCTGTAGAGGTCTCAACCTAATAAGGTAGATTCCTCCTGTGTTTTACAATGCTAGTCCCTGGATCAATAGCTAGCATCCACAGTTAAGATGTAATATCAAGAAACAAAGGTCATAATATAACTTTATAACCAGGAATAACATAAGTTTATTACATCAAACACAGCTCATTTGGCTATTACATTACATTGCAGCGGAATAACTATAAGCATGGGTCCTTCATCTTCAAGGTGCCACAGGCAGACATGTTGGTTGTAGACTTTGTAATCCTAATCAATCAATCTTCACTAAAACAATCAATCCTGCAACATTACAAGTTACAGCCACAAGGGTCAATACATTTGAATTGTATTGGCAAGTTTCACTAATAAGTATAATGTAAGTGGATCCTATCATTACATGCAATTTTGGCTAAGTAGGGTTTAAGGCATATTTGCATAAAGCAATATTTTATCCTATCTTTTCAAAATGGTTTTGGTCCTTTGTCAAAACTCTTTTCCAAGTTCCTTGAACCCCTTGGTAGAAACTCAAGTGTTCAAGTCCTTGTCAAAAATTCCCTTGAGCTACTTGGTAACCCCAAGTGCATCAAGTTTTATAATATCTCATGATTTCCTTGGTAACCCCAAGTGTTCATGTTTTCCTCAAAATCTCTTGAGCACCTTGGTAACCCCCAAGTGCAACAAGTTTTATAAATCTCTTTGAATTCCTTGGTAGACACACAAGGTCATCAAGTTTTTATTTTAGAAGTTGGAATGTCGAGATCTCCCATAGTTCAAACTTTAGTTGCTCAGTATTGTCCATAACCGGGGACACGGCTAAGTACTTAGATTTTTATTAACTTCTGCAGAAGGAGTACACTTTACCCACATGTCACAATCCCATCTTGTTGCCACCAGTGGCCTACTGGATTAGTGCTCACCAAGATGGAGTACTGGAAGATTGAGAATATGACGAAGTATTTCCAAAAGGTACTCCCATACATCATTGCTAGCTTGTCTTCATCCCCCATGAAGCATTCCAGATCCCCATGTCCGGTAACTAAAGACAATGTATGGGTCTTCCTAATGTAATTGACTAAGCCAGAGCCATAATAGCATGTGGTTGCACACGAAAGCCACAATTGGAGAAGCATGTTCAATCTCTAAGTTTCCTAGGTGGTTTTCTTTTGGAGCACAACACAAAGTGATTCCCATAAACATGGTTCCTTTTGTTGCCACCTTCTCCAAAACTTAAAGTATCCTCCACCTAGGTGGTTCATTGAGTCCTTGTTTTATTATATAAAACACAAGTCCTTTTCTCCACTTTGTAAAACATGTAACTCTTTTCACAATAAAGCATGGCTAAGCTGTAAAACTACAATATTTTCTCTAAGGAATGTAAGGGTATCCTATTAGGATTTAGCATAGCTTAAGTATAAATCATTTTCATGCATGTTTTTCAAAATCCACTAAGTATAATGAAAATAGTAGGATTTTTGTATGATAGTGTAACTTGCCTTTTTGGTAGGGAATGGTGGTTCACTCCTTGATCTTGCTAGTCTCACACCTTGCTACCTTCACTACAAGTCAATCAAGCAAGCACAAAATCAACTAACATTCCAAACCAAAGTCAAACAAACAATTTCACACTCACAAAGCAAAATGGAATCTAAGTCATGCATAAGTATGCAAAGGATGGTTCTATTGCAAGGTTGGTCTCCACTAGGTTTCTAAACTTTGTAAGGTCCAAATTGGCCATTTACCAAAGTGGCAAAGTCAATCGCAAAAGGGTTTTATCTCACAACTATTTTAAAATCCATTCATCATTTTATGTAGTGAAAAATGTTTTTATCAAAACAAAACTTTTAAGTTTTTCACCAAATGAGTTGCTATTGCAAAACTTGGTGTTTTGGATCAGTAGGTTTGGTCTAAACCATATTCTCAAAGTTTTTACTCAAAATCATTTTCATAACAAAAGTCATTATTTTCTTTTGGCTAGAAATGACTAAATCAAGTTTTCCATCCTAAATCTTATCAAAATCATTTTTAACACCAAGGGTTGGTTCCTAGGGTCAGTAAGGTCACAACAAACCATTTTGCAAAAGTTTTAACCCTAAAAATCGATTTTAAACAATTTTTATGCTCTAAACAAGTACACAAAGGTTTCTGCAAATTCGAACAAGCTATCAGATACTATTTGCTAAACTAAGGGCATGGTTGGATAGGGCTCGTTCTCCTGAATCCAACGACATAAAATTTGTGATTTTTGGACGTGTGGATCCAAAGTTATGGGGGTTTGAAATTTGCAATTTAATCAGATTTCAAATCAGTTATAAACCTAACAGGGGACACGCGGCGTGTTTCTATTCGTGGGTACCGATTCGGTCGGATCAGCAGCGAGGTGCGTTGGATCTGGATAGATCGCACGGTCTAGATAACATACCCCTTCGTGGTTTAAGTAAACTATCTGATTCGTCCGATCCAGATCTAACGGCTACTATTGCCTGGCCATAGATGGGCGGCGCTGCGTGGCGGCTGGTGGCGGCGCGCGCTCAGACGGTGGTCCAGCGGTGGTCCTAGGGAGTAAGGAGGACAGGGAAGGGTCTTACCGTGTTCGCGTGGTCGAGGGGATGCTCAAGGTACTCTCGAGGAAGCAAGGGGCGCTCTGGTCTTGGCAGGATTGCTCGCCGGAGTCGTCGTCGGCGTCAGACTGTTCTGCTCGAGGTCGGAGACGGTGTTGTGGTTCACCCCAAGACAAACATCGACGCGGTTAGATGCAGAAGGATGTGGCGAGTATGGGAGTGTGAATGAGGGGGCGCGGGGCGGTCAGAAACTACCTGGGTGCTTGCCGGAGTTTGGAGCGGATGGCGGCGCTCGAAAGTTCGACGTAGTCGACGCTCTGGGGCGCCCGCGGTCGAGTGGGTGACACTGGTAGATGCGCCTGGGAGTGGGGAAGCTGTCAGGGCGCTCAGGGAGGCAGGGGTGGTGTGTACTGGCTGGGATTGGGGATGGGAGCTCGTCGGAGCAGCGGCGGTGCAAGAGTGATTGGCGACAGCCTAGGGGCAGAGAGGGAGTGGCGACAGAGGGGAAAGGAGGAGAGGGCGCTGGCGCTTAAGTACGCAAGGTCAGAGGCGAGATTAACGCAGCCATTATGAGGAATTAAGCGCGCGGATTGACGACAGGGAACGGCAGCGCGGTTTGGGGAAGAAGGGGTCGCGCGGGTGAGGACGACGAACAGTAGCGGTGGGGTCTACCTGTCAGCAGGGAAAGGAGTAAGGGAGAGGTCCACCGGTCATTCCCTCTACGGGTTATTTACTGAGTGCGAACCGTTTTCTTGCGGGGTGATGAAACTGGGCTGGTGCTGGGCCTATTGGGCTGCCTGGGTTGGGTCGGCCATGTCTTATTTTTTTTTGTCTGCTTTGATTTATCTTTTCTATTTTCTATTTTCTGATTTGAATTTCATCCAACTATTCAAGCATTCAAATAATTCAAACAATTCATACAATTGTAATGAGTTTTTGGTTCTGTTTATCAACATAAACCAAATCTCAAAATAAAATAATATTTTAAGATCCCTTCATTAATTAAACAAAAGGGTCCTTTATTTATTTAATATGGTTTGATTTATTTAATAAAATCCTCATTTGAATTCCAAACACTTTCAAAACCAAATCAGTAGGTTATTTGGAAATAAGGAATATTTGGAAACTTGTTTAAGACAAAATAACATCTTTATTTTAGGATCCATTTAATAATTAAATAAAATGGACCTTTAGTTATTAAATCAAATAGAATTTGTTTTATTAAGAGATCTATTTTAAAACCCAAAATAAAGCCAAAACACTTTAGTAGGTTTTATTTGTGAATATCAAATATTTGGAAATCTTATTTTAAATAATTTAATAAGTTTTGATGTTTCCACTAAATTGGTAAAATCTTTTTATTTAAATTTGAATATTAATTCCTTATTATTTTATTTAATTAAACCTTTGCTATTTTTAACCAAAACAAAACATTTTTAAATCCAAAGTTTGGTCAAGGTTTAATTTGGCTTTATAAAATAATCTTTATTTATAAACTCATCTTTTCTTTTGAAAACCAAAACTTTTATTAAGGGATCAAATTAGTAATTCTAAAGCATGTTAATTTCCTTTAATAAATGTTTTAACTTTTTAAATCCTTTTAGGATTTTATTTACTTCAAATGGGTTTGAAGTTCCAATTGAATTCAAAAAGTTTCTTCTGGCTCTGAAAATCAAACAAAGCTTTATTTTATTCTTTTATTTTCACATTACAAGATTTGGAAAATCTTGGGATGTGACACGCATTTTGGTACCTAGGAGACCAGTAGATATTCAAACGGCTATAACTTTTGATTGGTAACTCCGATCGACCCGATTCCAATTGCGTTGGAAAGAGGACGACATGAGCTTCCCTATAAAAGGTGAAAATATTGGTTATCAACAAGTGAGAATGTATCAAGTATAATAATGTGAGATACCTCACTTGGTGAGAAACCGAAAAACCGCATAGATCAAAATCGCAATAAGTTATAAAAGAGGGATCCGATTTTGATGAACAAGAGCTTGTTATGGAGATTACCACAAGCTCTATATCCTCAGATGGATAAGACCAAATAACAACCAAATACGATGATGCAAGTATGCAAAGGTTTGAGCTCTCTCCGAACGATGTGATCGAGTTACTCATTCGAGAGCCCCTCTTGATAGTACGGTTATCTATCCTAAACCCGGTCTTCCACTAACAATATAAGACCGGCAAAAGGGAAAACCTATCAAGATTATACCTTTGCCTTGAGCATTCCACTTGATCTCGATGTAGACGATCTTTCCCTTCTCAAGATGGAACGCCTTTCTTGATTCCTCATCATCGATCCATGATCACCGAGGATGGCAAGCATCAAACATGAGATCTTCTAAAGATTGCGCATTTTGAGCTTGCACAACATATCTTCTTCTCATTTCATCGACCTTGAAGCCGACACAAGCTCCAAGCGATGCCAATGGACAATTCCTACAAGTATAACTTAATACACACATTAGTCCATAAAGATTGTCATTAATTACCAAAACCACACATGGGGGCCCACATGTTCTTTCAACGGGCTCTAGGGTCCATTATTTGCATGTCCATATCCATTTCAGCTCTGAAGGCCTTGTCGAGGTCTAAAATGACTTTGAGCGGGGCGACCGATTGATTCTTCTATGCTCCGAGCTGGGCAACTTGCTTCCCGCTTTTTGCACTTGTGCTTTTTTATTCTTTGCTTGATTAATAATCTCCCGGTCATAGTCTGGTTCCAGATTCATCGATATCTGGGATGGTTGCTCAAGAAAGGACTCATCCCACGTTTTGGTTTTTTCATCATATACAGTCTTTGGCTCAGGATTTTTAGGTGCAAAATGCGCCTTAACTTGGGAAGCCACATCCGTGTTAGTTTCCTCATCGGTCTTGTCATAAGGTCTCTTTGGAAGAGCCGGCGAGATGTCGACTATCTTCGCTGTTTGACCTTTCTTCGATGTGGGCGCGGGGGAGTGTCGACCTTCTGCTTCTTCGACGAGGTAGTAGTATTGCACGGAGGCGGAGGCGGAGATCGAGTATTGCGCGGAGGCGGAGATCGAGTTGATGTACTCCTGCTGCGTGATCATCAGTGGGGCGGGGTGGACTTGGAGGTTGACGATAATCTGGTTGGGGTGGACTTGGAGGTTGAAGATATTTGATGCGGGGTGGACTTGGATTCCTGGAGTCGGTGGCCTTGGCGTCGAGCCTGGAAACTTGGTGTACTTCTTCTTCCATAGAATGATGTTGCGCTTGACATATCCTAGTTTCGTAAGGCCTTCAGGCGTAGCGATGTCAATCTCTAGGTCCGCAAAATCCTCCACTATGTCATCCACCGTAACAAGAGCATAGCTAGGTGGAATTGGAAGTGATTGGTGGAGTGCTCTAGGTAGACAAGGTAAAGCAGTGCCGATCGCCACCTTGAAGGACAGGTTGTTCATTGGCTGATATAGCTCACGTCGTGCCATCTCTCTGACATCATCCATGGGGTAGCGAGGAGCGGTGCATCATCCATCAGTGCTTGATCATCAGCCCAGACCTCCATGGAAGCCATGCTGCTTCTCCGCGGGTGAGTTGACGACGGCCTTTGGCTAATTTCTTGCATGAGGTTCTTCAGATCAGCTAGGTCCTGCTCTACCTTGGAGATCCGGTCTACCTCCCGGTCCTTCTTTCTCTGAGGCTTCTGTAACTAGCATCGTACTGAGGAAACCCTTTCTTCCACGAGACACGGGCGCCTTTGCCTCGTGTTTGTCCATTCTTTTCAAGATTCCCTAGGGCGCGTGTCAGCTTGTCGTTCTCTCTCGCGGGATGAAACAATCCCAATTGAGCATCGTTCATTGCTTGAATAAGGTCTTCGGAGGGTTTTAGAATTTTTTCATGAAATAATGTCTTCCCTGATTCTGGGTCCAACGATCCCCCGTGCCCGTACCACCAGTGCTTTGACCTCTCGGGCCATCCATTTGTACCAGTAGTGACGCCTCTAGCCCTCATTTCCTTCTCCATAGTTTCCCACTTAGGGACGGCACTCTTGTAGCCACCTGCCCCCATTTTATGATGGTGTTTATTTTTGGTGGAATTTAACGCATTCTTTGCCGACTTTGCCTTTGTTTTATCTTATTGCTTGTACTTTACAAAATCGGGCCACTGTTCTCTCAACTTCTCGGTTGCTCAATTTTTCGCACATATTTCGCGTATAAACTTTTCTTGTGGTTCCGATACAGTTCGGTCATCTTGTTCAGAGCCCACTCCTTGAATTTCGCTCTATTTTCAAGCCCACCCGGCCTTGGGGTAGTACCATCTGCCTCAAATTCTTCATACTCTGGAGGTAGTATGAAATGCGCTATGAGATTCTGCCAAAGGTCATTTTTGGCATCATCGGTGACATAACTGTTGGATTCTTCACCGGGTTTCTTTGACTTATTCCATTCTTGGATGGTGATCGGCAGGTTGTCCCTAACAAGCACCCCGCATTGATTTGTAAACATCCTTCGGTGCTTCTCTGGAGCAATAGGTTCACCATCATCATCTATTTCTTCGATGGTGAACCTCTGATTACCATCCAACTTTTTGTTCGGCCCTCGTTTCGTTCGAGCTGTCGATTGCTTCAATCCAGTGGGCTAAAAGAAGAAGAGAGAGTGAGTAATATATATATATATTGATATATCTAGATCAATTAATGGATAGAGGTAACACGAGGCTTTATATATATGTACCTCGCCGGATCCTGTCGAGGGGCCATCATTATTGTTGTTATTTGTTTGCCCTTCGTCCATCCGGTCTTCTCCTTGGTACATCAGGTTTTCCTCTAGTCCATCACCGGATGGATTCAGATATGAGGAAATCTCTTTCCTCGAGCAAAATATCTTCACCGGTAGTAATATTAAGAGGAATTTCACCTCTTATCATGCCCTGAAGAAAACCTTCACCAATGCGACCAGGATCTTCGAATGGATCCATGACTTAATTAACTATAACATAAAGAGAGTTAAACAGGTTAGAAAAAAATAACCCTAATAACTAAAACAAAAAACAATAACCCTAATAACACTAATTAATAACCCTAATATTATTTGCGGTAAAACAATAATCCTAATAACTAATATTAAAAAAACAATAACCCTAATTAATAACCCTAATATTATTTGTGGTAAAACAGTAATCTTAATAACTAAAACAAAAAAGTAACCCTAATTAATAACCCTAATATTATTTGTGGTAAAACATTAATCTTAATAACTAAAACAAAAAAACAATAACCCTATTTAATAACCCTAATATTATTTGTGGTAAAACAATAATCGTAATAACTAAAACAAAAAACAATAACCCTAATATTATTTGTGGTAAAACAATAATCCTAATTATAATAATCCTAATATTATTTGTGGTAAAACAATATAATCCTAATAACTAAAACAAAAAATAACTAAAATAATAATCCTAATCCTAATAACTAAACCAATAATTCTAATTATAATAACCCTAGCTAATATTTTGTGGTAAAAAAACCACCCTCGAGCTCACCGACGCCGGCGACAGCACGTGACGGCGGCACGGCGAGCGGCGGCACAGCGAGGCGCGCGTGCGGCAGCATGAAACGGCGGAGCGGCGGCACGTCATGGCACAATGGAGCGGTGGCACGGCGGAGCACACATGGCGGAGCGGCGGTGGAATCGGCGGCTGGCCGGACAGCACCTCCTCTGCGTGTGTATGCGTCACCTATGAGTGCTTCGTCTTCGTCGAGGAATGCCAAGTGTTGGGCAGCACCTCCCCTGGTGCGCAATATATATACGGACCCCCCTTTAGGCCCGGGCTAAGCCACCGCCTGCGACTAGAGGGTCTCTAGTCCGGGGGCATGGCTTAACCCGCGACTAAAGACCCCCTTTAGTCGTGGGTTAAGCCACGGCCCGGGACTAGTGTGTTTTTTCGGCCGCTTCATTTTTGCGCGCGCAGGCACCCTCTAGTCCCGGGTCCAGCCATGACCTGCGACTAGTTTATTATTTGTAAATTTTCTTTTTTGAATTCAAATCAAATATAAAACTTTGGAAAATCATATCTTCTATTGTAAAAATCCAAATAAAACAAATAATATGTCTATTATTATCATAAAAATAAAAATAATCTTAATATAATATCTATACATCTGTTTGCATCATTTATAAATTTTCTTTTTTTAATTCAAATCAAATATAAAACTTTGGAAATCATATCTTCTATTGTAAAAATCCAAAAAAAACAAATAATATGTCTATTATTATCAGAAAAAATATAAAGAATCTTAATATAATATCCATACATCTGTTTGCATCATCTATAAATTATTTCATTTGTAAATTTTCTTTTTTTAATTCAAATCAAATATAAAACTTTGGAAAATCATATCTTCTATTGTAAAAATCCAAATAAAACAAATAATATGTCTATTATTATCAGAAAAGTATAAAGAATCTTAATATAATATACATACATCTGTTTGCATCATTTATAAATTATTTCATTTGTAAATTTTCCTTTTTAATTCAAATCAAATATAAAACTTTGGAAAATCATATCTCCTATTGTAAAAATCCAAATAAAACAAATAATATGTCTACTATTATCAGAAAAATATAAAGAATCTTAATATAATATCCATACATCTGTTTGCATCATTTATAAATTATTTCATTTGTAAATTTTCTTTTTTAATTCAAATCAAATATAAAACTTTGGAAAATCATATCTCCTATTGTAAAAATCCAAATAAAACAAATAATATGTCTATTATAATGAGAAAAATATAAAGAATCTTAATATAATGTCCATACATATGTTTGCATCATTTATAAATTATTTAATTTGTAAATTTTCTTTTTTAATTCAAATCAAATATAAAACTTTGGAAAATCATATCTCCTATTGTAAAAATCCAAATAAAACAAATAGTATGTCTATTATTATTAGAAAAATATAAAGAATCTTAATATAATATCCATTTAGTCCCGGCTGTAGTCACTAACTGGGACTAAAGATATTTCTCGTCATTTCCCACCGCTTCCCGCCAAGTTTTCCCGCCCTTTCCTTTTTACCAAAGTTTTTAGTCCCCGTTGTAGTCACTAACCGGGACTAAAGATATTTCCCGCCATTTCCCACCGCTTTCCCCAAGTTTTCCCGCCCTTTACCTCTATATCTAGGGCGATCGCGCCATGGCTATCCACACATCCACACCTTCCTCTCTCACAACAATGGACAGCGCGTATTGGGCCATTCTGACCCTCGAGGAGACTGAGGCGCTGTGCGCCTCCAGCTACCCTTGTCCGTTGGGCTACCGGCCGCCCACCGGCGGATGCTGAGCACTGGAGGGGTTCTTGTCCCTCCTGTCCCTCAAGGTTCCGCATGCCAGGCTGCCATCACGAATCACTTCTACCACGAGCTCACGCCAGAGCAGCGGATGGATCCCTAGTGGGATCCCGACAACTACGACACATGGAATGCCTTCTTCGCTAACCGGCAGGAAAGGAAGCTCGCCAGGTACGAGTGTGATGGCCCGCCCCCGGTGAACCACAACGAAGCCGACCGCCGTCTGTGGTGGGCGAACCATACTATCATCAGAGTTATGCGCTACATCGCCGGGGGAGACCATCCTCGCCTGTGGTTCCCACAAGTACACCCGCCATAGAGCCACAAGAAGGCCCCTCCCCCGCCTGGCGGTAGCGGCATCGTCTTCCAGGAGACCCCTCCCCCGCCCGCCGTGAATTCGAGGCCAAAGTGGCAGGTGCCCCCGGTATATTCCATGGCTGGGCTAAGGATCCCCAGAGTGGCATGTGACGATGCAGATGATGATGACGATGACGAAGAAGACCCTGAAGCTACGTACTATAGGAATAGGCATGATTATGACTAAATGGGGCAACTTTAGTCCCAGTTTTTAATATTAATAAATGTCTTGAGTGTTACCTATTTCCCGAGATCAAATGTTTTTTTTTCTACCTGCCTACAATAATCAAAATGTCGTAGTATTGAAACTAATACATCTTGCTCAATCAAACTGGACGACGACTCCCAGTTCCTAAGCCACGGGAGGTGAAAACCCAAAGAGACGGAACCATCACACGAGCATAGCTCGGGTGAGATCCCTGAAGAATCTACCAGGTATCAACGATCCTGGTGTCTAACGCAGCCATATAGCGACGGACGTGCTCGTCCTCCTCCCTGACATGATGCCGTACCACCTCCTTGGTGGCCGGCTCCCTCTGCACCCTTCCTGGACCAGGCGACCTCCACCAAAGAATCTCCGGGTCGAAGACGACACCCGGATTCCTCACCAAGCTACGCATCCCAGAAGGTAGAACCATCCAGTGCCAGCCCGGCGGAGCCCAGTCTTGGACATGCCTGGCGGAGCCCAGTACTCCATCATTGCCGCCGAGTCGACTACGAGGATGCGGGATGGGCATCCTAAAGCACCAAGAATGTGTGTATGTGTGTGTGGCCATGACGGTCACCCTATAAATAGAGGAAAAGGCCTATAAATAGAGCAACCTATAAATAGAGGAAAGGGCGGGCATGCTGTATTGAGCAGCCTATAAATAGAGGAAAAGGCCTATAAATAGAGGGAAATGCCTATAAAGAGAGGGTTCATCTTTAGTCCCGGTTGGAGAAACCAACCGCGACTGAAGGGATTGCGGCAGACTGGGCTAGGCAGCAATAATAATAGGGGTGAGTGTCGACATTATATCGTGCGGCTTGTACCTTGTCCCAGATGGTGTCACCAACCGGGACTAAAGATGAACCTTTAGTCCCGGTTGGAGACACCAACCGGGACAAAACATGAGTCAGCACTAATAATAGGGGGTGAGTGTCGATATTATGTCGTGAGTGTCGACACTATGCCGAGATGCTTGTACTATAAATAGGCATCCTTGTGAGCCCAGTCCTCCAGCCAGTTTGAGGCATCTCAAAGATGGTTTTCGAGAGCAGTGACACCACTACGGCCAGCTTGAGGGAGATGCCGCCGGAGCCCTGTCCTCCGGCATCTCCAACAAGTTGGCCATAGAGGCAGTCCCTAATATGTGAAACTAGCTAGGCTTATTGATCTAGTTAGAGAAATTACAAGCTGCAAGATGGTGTGCGAGAGCAGGGACACCACTATGGCCAGTTTCAGGGAGATGCCGCCGGAGCCCAGTCCTCCGACATCTCCAAGAAACTGGTCATAGAGGCACTCCCTAATATGTGACCACATGCGTTTGGAGATCAGATCTTAATGGTAAGTACGAATCGGGACTAAAGGCCCCCCTTTAGTCCCGGTCTAGCCATAAAACGGGACTAACACACTCAAGATGGTTTGCAGACAACACTATAAAAATGGACACATGGAGCATCTTCACTCATAAAATGTTACAATTATTACACATCATTTCTTCACGTGTGTCCCTTTCTGATTCCGCCGTATCCATGGAGCATCTTCATTCATTAGCATGATGCTTGGGTCATCCTTCACTGCGAAGGGCGAAATTTCATGAAACTTATCACAATCTTCTGACATGTCTATCTTGTCCTCCACTCCCACGATGTTTATTTTTCCTGAAAGAACTATGTGGCGCTTTGGCTCATCGTATGATGTATTCTTTTTCTTATTTTTTATTTTTCTAGGTTTGGTAGACATGTCCTTCACATAGAAAACATGAGCCACATCATTGGCTAGGACGAATGGTTCATTTAAGTACCCAATATTGTTGAGATCCAACGATGCCATTCCATACTTCTTGTCTACCTCAACCCTCCTCCTGTCAGCTTGACCCATTTGCACCGAAACAAGGGAACCTTAAAAGTAGGTCCATAGTCAAGTTCCCATATCTCCTCTATGTAACCATAATATGTGGTCTTTGACCCATTGTTATCTGTTGCATCAAAGCGGACACCACTGTTTTGGTTGGTGCTCTTTTTATCTTGGGCGATCGTGTAAAATGTATACGCATTTATCTCGTACCCTTGGAAAGTCGATATAGTCGAAGATGGTGACCTAGACAACAAGTATAGCTGATCTCCAAGAGTGTTGTTTTTGATGAGATGTTGCAACCAACCTCTAAAACTCTTCATGTGTTCATCTCTAATCCAAGATTCATGCTTTCCAGGGTTGTTGGAGCGTAAGATTTTCTTGTGTTCCTCGATATACGGGGCTACCAAGATAGAATTCTGTAGAACTGTGTCATGTGCTTGGGTGTAAGAATGTCCGTCCCTACATATTATTGATTTCATTCCTAGAGTACCCTTTCCACTCAGTCACACCTCATACCGCGATTGAGGAAGACCAATCGGCCTAAGGTCCGGAACAAAGTCAAGTCAACACAAAACTCAATGACCTCCTCTGTTCCATAGCCCTTGGAGATGCTTCCTTTTGGCCTAGCACGGTTACGAACATATTTCTTTAAGATTCCCATAAACCTCTCAAAGGGAACATATTTTGTAGAAATACAGGACCGAGAATGGAAATCTCTTCGACTAGGTGAACCAGTAGGTGCGTCATAATATTGAAGAAGGATGGTGGGAACAATGAATTGAGGAATGCACATAGCTTCACAATGGGTACTCGAACATTATCTGGTAGAAACCCCCTCAATGCAATCGGAAGCATTTGCGTCATAATCACGTGGCAGTCATGATACTTTAAGTTTTGGAATTTTTTCTGCCATATTTATTATTCCCTTTATATTCGACGAGAAGGCAGACGGGACCTTAATACTGCTCAGGCATTTAAAAAATATTTCTTCTCTTGTTTGGTAAGAGCGTAGCTGACATGACCTTGAAACCATTCTGGATGCAGGCCATATGGGTCTTTCATATGTTGATGGTCCTTTCGTGCTTCCGGTGTATCTTTGTCTTCCCATACACGCCCAAGAAGCCTAGCAGGTTCACGCAAAGATTCTTCATCACATGCATAACATCGATTGTAGAGCGGATCTCTAAGAATTTCCAATATGGTAGCTCCCAAAATATAGATTTCTTCTTCCACATGGGTGCGTGTCCTTCAGCGTCCTTCGGAACAGATTTTCTGCTAGGACCCTTTCCAAAGGTTACTATTTGATCCAAATCTTTGACGATATCAAATATATCAGCACCAGTACGCTCCTTAGGCTTCGTCCGGTGACATTCCAGACCGTTGAAATGCTTGCCTTTGTTTCTTAAGGGATGCTTGGCCAAAATAAATCGAAGATGCTCATTGTACACATTCTTCTTACAATGTTCTAAATATATACTGTCATTCTCATCTAAACAGTGTGTGCATGCATTGTATCCTTGTTTGACTGTCCTGTAAGGTTACTAAGAGCAGTCCAATCATTGATTATTATGAAAATAAATGCTCAGAGGTCAAATTCTTCCTGCTTGTGCTCATCCCACACGCGTATGTCGGGTTCGTGCCACAACTGTAAAAGTTCTTCAACTAATGGCCTTATGTACACATCAATATCGTTTCTGGGTTGCTTCAGATCTTGGATCAACACTGGCATCATAATAAACTTCCGCTTCATGCACAACCAAGGAGGAAGGTTATAGATGCATAGAGTCACGGGTCAGGTGCTGTGACTAGAGCTCTGCTCCCCAAAAGGATTCATGCCATCTGTACTTAGACCAAACCTTAAACTCCTTGCGTCATCTGCAAAGTCCGGGTACTTTCTATCGATTTTTCTCCATTACGACCCATCAGCGGGGTGTCTCAACATCCCTTCTGACTTACATTCCTCTTTATTCCATCGCAACAACTTGGCGTGCTCTTTGTTTCTGAATAAGCGTTTCAACCGTGGTATTATAGGAGCATACCACATCACCTTGGCAGGAACCCTCTTCTGGGGGGGCTCGCCCTCAACGTCACCAGGGTCATCTCGTCTGATCTTATACCGAAGTGAAGTGCATACCGGACATGCTTCCAAATTCTCATACTCCTCACCGCGGTAGAGGATGCAGTCATTAGGGCATGCATGTATCTTCCGAACCTCTAAACCTAGAGGGAAGACAACCTTCTTTGCTTCGTGCGTACTGGCAGGCAATGCGTTATCTCTTGGAAGCATATTCTTCATCATTTTCAGCAACTTTTCAAATGAGGAGTCATGTATAGCACACTCTGCCTTCCATCGCAGCAATTCCAGTGTGCTTCCCAGCTTTTTCAGACCATTTTCGCAATTTGAGTACAACAACTTTTTGTGATCCTCTAACATGTGATTGAACTTCTCCCTCTCCTTTTCAGTTTCATAGTCTCTTCGTGCATCGGCAATGGTCCGACCAAGATCATCAGCAGGTTCATCATGTATCTCTTCTTCATCCTCCCCTTTAGCATCCCCCATGGAAGTATCTCCGTACTCAGGGAAACCATGATAGTTGTCATCCTCCTCCTCTTCTTCATTTTCTTCCATTATAACCCCTCTCTCTCTCCGTGATTGGTCCAACAATTATAACTGGGCATGAAGCTGGACTTCAACAGGTGGCTGTGAAGGGTTTTTGAGTCAGAATAATCCTTTTGATTCCTACATCCACTACATGGACATAATATAAAACCATTGCTCTTGTTTGCATCAGCAACACGGATGAATTCATGCACGTCATTAATGAACTCGCCAGAGCGTCGGTCAGTACCGTACAGTCATTCTCGGACCATCTGCATTATAGTAAAAGTATATCAAAAACCATTACACAATATGATAAAATTATTACAAGTTATATTGAGAGCTTCTAGAGCATTAATTTTGAAAAATTTACATGCACCAAATTGTGAATTGGAGAAAACAATTAACATGATAAATGTGGAGTTTTTGATTATTGTTCTATCAGTGAAAACCTCATTCCATTCTAAGCTCTGAAACTCTAAAATTACACATTTCAATTTTCAGTAACTATGTGTCTAATCAAAATTTGTTACACATATCAAAATCCTTCTACTTCTAGAGCATGCATGCATTGATCCATATCTCTATACTTCTAGAGCATTATAGAGCTAAAGTAGCAATAAAAGATGAAATAATGAAGTTTTAACCTTTTAAAACTTTGAATTTAGGGGTTGCAAACTAAATCTTGACAAATGTGGAGAAAAAAATGGCATGAACTCGCTTGCTTCTTTAAGTAAAATGGCCACCATATGGTTTAGGACAGGTGGACAGGAAGCAGTATATATACTGGTGGAAAACTAGTCCCGGGCCGTTATACGACCCGGGACTAATAGTTCACGAAAAGACCAGCTGGCCTGCTCCAGGTTAATAGTCTCGGACTGTATTACGGACTGGGACTAGAGATCTGGTCCGGCCCGGGACTAGTGTCTACGGCCATTTCTATCCGTTAGAGGACTCATAGTTCGGGACTAGTGCTAGCACTAGTCGCAGGCTATGATAGGCCGGGACTGCTGACTTTGTTCAGATCGAGCCGAAGACTTTTTTTAGTAGTGGTTTTAGATTGCTAAAAAGATTTATATTATAAAATCTAGGGAGTAGCTGTCAATCGGGCCGACATCCAACTTTTATATGTACCAAGTTCTCGTTAGACATTTCTCAACAAAAAAAAAGTTCTCGGTTAGACGATCGATCTCCTCTTGTCGATTGCAACCTGACTGACATGGCGCCAGCTAGCTAGCTAGATGACGCCCGTATGAGCAGCCAAGAAATTTAAAAAATAAATGATGAGGAAATTGATGCACTTAATTCAACGGACCAGCTATCTAGACAAGCTAGTCACGAGTTTCCACCGACATACTGTAGGTACAAAATCCATCTGGACAGTTAAGCTACTAGTCATGCATGAATACTTATCTATTCCTCTCATGTCTTATCGCCTACTCACTTCGTCCACAACTAGGTGTACATCTACCTTTTGGCCAATGTTTCTCCTATGTAGGAATTCTTGGCCGCTGAGCACTGTCTAGCGCCAGTAAGTAAACCTTAGACGTGCGCCCGGAATCGATCGATGTGCATGTCAGCATGCCTTTCCACGCGGACGTGCACGCAGGCTGGGCCACTGGCGCCCGATGCCGCGTGTGCTGGGTCATCCTCCCGCGCCGGCCCGTTGGACGTCTCTGTTTTTTCTTTAGGTACGCCCGACGTCTCTGCTTTGCCGGTTCGTGGGCAGACCACAGACCACGTGGACTCGCCATCGTCCGCTACGTCGTCCAGCAGCACGTCCTCACCGCCCTCGCCGTCGGTGCAGTCTACTCCGACCGCCGAGCCTCCTCATCCTATGGTCATGCATATCAAGGATGAGCTAAAAAAATAAATAATATATTTTTATTTATTTTCATGAATAATATATAAAAATAATAATTTCTAAATGTAGCGCTGCTTTGGTGGCTCGCGCACCGACTTGTACCAGTCGTTGTATAGGTGCCCCGACGGGCCTGTCGGCAGCACTGCCAGGCGTGACAGAGGAGTAGTCAAAGGTCAACTCATCGAAAGGGCTAATCTCTCAACCATCGATTAGCTTAGAGCCCCCCTCCCCCAAGCCTACCTTGATCATGCAACGTGGTAGCTTTTCCAAATCAAACGTGATCAATTTATTTCGCTTGCTATCGATTCCCGCCACCCGGTTCCTTTCTCCCGCCACCAGATCTCGCCGTTTTCTCTCGCCTATTCTGCCTAGTGCCTCTATAAATCCGGGCACTGATATATTTTCTTCCACCAACTCATATGTTCCTTCTCTTTCTCTCGGATTCCTTCTCCTCTTTCTCTCGCTAATCCTTTCGAGATTTCATCATGAGTGTGCCTTGTTCAGACCCAGAGTATAAGGCCTATGAAGATGAAAGATGCTAGGTTGCTAGAGGGGTGAAACAAGAGCGATATTGGTGCGGTCATCTCGCCAAGGTGAAGGAGTCAGTAGATTTCTCCACTTACATGAGCATGAAGTTTTCCATGTGTGCCAACTACGACGCAAGCCCGCCCTGGCAAGCAAGTTCGCCGTACGAGAGGACTGATACGTCGTAAACGTATTTATAATTTTTGATGTTTCATACTTGTTTAGTATCAACTTTTTTATATTTTTTCTACACTTTGAGGTATTTTTTACATTTTCTAGAACTAACCTATTAACAAGATGCCGCAGTGCCAGTTGCCTGTTTTCTGCTGTTTTTGGTTTTAGAAAAGCTAGTAAGGAAATATTCTCGGAATTGGACGGGACAAAAGCCAAAGTCAATATTTTACTGGATCGAACATGGAGTCAGAAGGGCATCCGAAGGGGGGCCACGAGGTGGCCACACCCTAGGGTCGCGCGGCCCAGGGGACGCCTCCACCAGGTGTGGGCCCCTCAGGGCGCCCACCGACCTTGCCCCTTCGCCTATAAAATCACCCCGATGCAGAAACCCTAAGTACCCGATCAAATCTCCATGAAACAGTCCGTAGCCGCCGCCACCATCGTCCCTAGATCAGGGGGGATCTGAACCTCTTACCGGCACCCTGCCGGAAGGGAGAGATCGTCCCGGAGGCCTTCTTTATCACCATGCCAGCCTTCGGAGTGATGCGTCAGTAGTTCACCCTTGGACTATGGGTCCATACAGTAGCTAGATGGTTGTTTCTTCTCCTTTGTGTTATCATGTTTAGATCTTGTGAGCTCCGTTCATGATCAAGATCATCTATTTGTAATCATACATATTGTGTTTGTGAGGATCTGATGGATATTGATATACTATGTCAGATTGATTATTGATTATATCATGTCTATGTTATTTGTGATCTTGCATGCTCTCCATTGTTAGTAGATATCTTGGACAAGTAGATGCTTGCAACTCCAAGAGGGAGTATTTATGCTCGATAGTAGGTTCATGCCTCTAGTAATCTAGGGAAGTGACAAAAATCTTTAAGAATGTAGATGTTGAAAGGATCGTATGGGAACCTAGAGGGGGGGGGGTGAATAGGTGCTACTTCAAATTTTCTTCTTTTTCAAATTAAGGTTTGACAAGAAAGGTAAATTCTCTAGAATATACAACTAAGGTGAATTTACCTATATGTCAAACAAGCACTAGCTAGCACAACACTAAGCAAGAACAAGTAAGTAAAGTGCGGTAAAGGATAGAAGTAACCAAAGTGGTGGATGTGGAGACACAAGGATTTGTTTCCCGTAGTTTCTTCCTTTTGAGGGGAAGTACGTCTACGTTTGGAGAGGGGGTTGTTTCAAACCACCAACGCCACGAGAGGCCTCCCTTGTTCTCCGATGAATCTCACCCCAACGGAATCGATTCACCTTCCACTATATCGGCAACCTTCGAGGTGGAAGCCGGTACCTTTACAAACAGTTAGGGGCACACATCGACAACTTAATTGGAGGCTCCCAAATATAAGCAAAATGTCAAAACAATCAAAGACAAGCTTGTAAGAACCAAATCTAGAACTAGGGTTTCCAAAGAAAACACTAGAGCAAGGGACCCTCAAGTGAATGAGGGGGAAATAAAGATCTCTCTTGGTGAAGTAGTAGATCAAGGGCTCCTCCTTCGATTCTCCAAAGATCAACGACTTTGGATGGTTGAGTGAAGAGATCTTGGCAATTTGGTGGCTCAAATGGGCGTGGTGTTCTTGAGTGGGACGAGCGACCTTCCAACGTAGGTGAAGGGTGCATTTATAGCACTTTGAGGGAATCTGCCCGTTGGGCATTAAATGCACCGGTACACAAGCGGTAGTGTCGGACGCAACTGGTACTACCGGTGAGGTACCGGACCAAGTACCGGGTATGCGCCACATGGTTGAGCCAACCTCAGTCACCTCCGGAACCACCTAGCGGTACCACCTCTAAGTGGTAGTACCGGTCGTGAGGAGCGGTACTACCGGTCCAAGCGGTAGTACCGGCTCCAGGTACCGATTTGTAATGGGAGAGATGAAGAGGTATTGTCTACCCTCAGTGTCGCCCGGTACAGCCGAGCGGAACTACCATTGTCAAGCGGTAGTACCACTTGGTGCAAGCGGTACTACCGGTTGGAGTGGTAGTGCCGCCCCGCAGTACCGGGTGGTACTGAGGATTGACGAGACCTTTCCTTCGCAATCAGATGCGACCGGTACAAGGAAGCGGTAGTGTTGGTGCCAAGCAATAGTACCGGATGTAACTTCCGGTACTACCGGTCAGCACTGGTGACTTTGGCACGTGCCAACTATGGGAAATGCATTTTTCGTGCCACAACCTTAAAGACCTGAGATACACTTAGCACACGATTAGATCGATAGGTGTGTTATCATCAAACATCAAAATCATAAGAATAGGAAGTGCACTTTCAATCTCCCCCTTTTTGGTGTTTGATGACAACACACCTTTGCAAGATAATTTTAGGAAGATAATCATGGTTTTTGGAAAATAGAGATGGGGCTCCCCCTGGATGAGTAGGATCAATCCTCCCCCTCTATTTTACAAACCCATCATGAGTGCACAAATAGAGATAATAGCATTTGAACTCATACCTTTGCACAATAACTTGTGATGATAAAAATATTGGCAATGGATAATGCATATCATCACAAGATGGATCCGTGAAATACCCACATAGTTTCAACATACATAGCACGAGTAGTTCCCAAATATTTAGTACATAGATTTCACACATAATATGAGGCAAATAAAGTTCACAAGCAATTAAAAAATCAAAGCAAGAACGATCTTGTGACTTTCCCATGCAACACCCGCATGCCTAAGGTGCACCTTCTCCCCCTTTGGCATCAAGACGCCAAAAAGGGACAAGAGCAAGACTAACGCCCTGAAAGTCAATCCTCATCATCATTGTCCTCCTCATAGGTCGGTGGATCACGGTACGAGGAAGAGGCATCATCATCCCAGTGGCTGTGCTTGGAGATCCATTGGTCTTCAGGAGTGATGTTGTTCTCAGAACCTGTGGAGGTGGCCAATCCTTGAGCTTCCATCATTTTTTTCTGACGAGCACAAGCTTTCTTAGCATAAACATGAGCCTCATACATGCGCTTTTGATTGTCAACTTGGAAGCAAAACACCTTCTTGAGCTTGGCCTCAATCCTCTTTGCCCATGATGGCTAGGCATGCTTGCGATGGGAGACACCATAATCAGCATCACGGCCACTGTCAGCATCATTAGAATCAGCCTCAATCACATTGCCATCTTCATCCACCTCATCACCCTCCACATTACGAGGCTTAGCATGCTTTTTGATCTTGAGGGCCTTGGACCTGTGCACAACTAGAGGACGAGAAGACAAAGTCCTGGCAATGGGAGGGCACTTGGCAACAATGAGAGCCATGATGTCGGGATCGAATGGGGGAACCCTCCGGGAGTGAGCTGCAACGACCATCTCATTCCATATAAAGTCCATCACATCAAGAGGGGTGCCGAAGTCGTGGTTGAGAAAGGTGTTGAGCAACAAATCAACTGAATATCCATGAATCTCATCTTTGTTGCCCGCACGAGGAGCAACGGTCTCAAGGAATATGAGGCAGAGTATGTCTTAAGTGGGAAGAAGATCCTTGATCTTGCCAACAACACCGCGGCCCCGAATATAGAGAGGGGAAAGAACCTCCTTCTTGGACGGGTGCTCACTCATGTGGCAACGGAAGCCAGAAGGAGTGTCACGGTCGCGATCATCATATCCCAGAATGTCTGCAAATTCAGCAAGAGTGGCCTCCTTAAGTGCACCTTGAGTCATCCAAGTGATTTTTCGAGTTCGGTTTGTTGAGAAGTGAGCAGTGGCATAAAACTGAGCAATGAGAGGAGGCTCATAATCATGCTGAAATTCCATAATGGGGAGCAATCCAAGGTGAGAGCAGATTTCTTTAGCCTCAGCAAAGTACTCAAGATTCTTGTTGATGTGTTCCATATCAATCCACAGTTGCAGCGCAACCATTTGAACATTATTCTTAAGGACTTCATTGTACAAGTCGTTGTACAACAAACTGTCCTCCCTACCCTCATCACGGGCGTGACCATAGGGATTATCAACCCTCAGGGAGTGTAACTCATAATCAGATATATCAGACAGTAACTTTGGCCCTGATGGCCCTGAGCTAAAACTCTTGGAGCACCCCGAGGAAGGGGGATGAGGAGGGGGAGCACTGCCACGACCAGCAGACCGCTTGGTGACCCCCTCACGACCCCCACGACCACCTCGAGAGGCTGGAATCTTCATGCGATGGCTAGGCTGAGGCATGACTTCTTCTTCTTTGGACTCCGTGTCTTCCTCTACAATCTCATGACTTGCCTTGGAGCGTTTACGAGCGTCCCTAGAACCACCTACACCTCTGATAGCAAGAGGGAGAACAGCAGGGGGTAAGGGCACAAGAACCCAAAACAAACCAAAGAACAATCCATGCTTTACTGAGGAATTGTGGTCAGCTGGGACCGGTACTACCGGAGATGTTAAGCGGTAGTACCGTTCACGAGCGGTATTACCGGAAAAATTTTCCTGTACTACCGGTCGGGCGGATACACGCCCAGCCATGGTAGGGCACAGTCCCAAATTGGCCTCAACACATCCTAAATCAATGATTCTTCTAGGTAACAAGGAGTGTATGGCGGTACAACCTCAAAACAAGTCACTTTCTTCAAGAATCTAAGCAAGACCTAGACCCAATGAAGAAAACAAGAGTGAGAGGGAGATGGGAGGTTGTACCAGAATCCATTGTGGTGGAGAAGGATCGGGAGTCCGCAAGGAGGCCGAATCCGCGGAGGATCCGGTGAGAGGAGGGCGCGGCGGGGCTCCGGTGGCGTCAAGAGCTCCGGCGGCGGCGGTATGTGTGGGGAGCGGGGGGATAATGAGGCACTGAAGGGTGCCCCCCCCCCGCGCGACCCAACCTATACCAAAACCGCCAACCGGTAGTACCGGTGCTAGAAAGCGGTAGTACCGCTTGCGAGCGGTACTACCGGTTCAGTAACCGGTAGTGCCGGTGACCGGTAGCACCGGACATACGACAATAGTACCACTCCTGGAGAAGTTTCCAGGATTCGACCTAGGAACCACCCAGGTCCGGTAGTACCGCTCCTAGTCTGGTAGTACCGGTTCTGCCTGATTCTATAGCCAAGAACAATAGAGGGGTTCTTGTGCGGATTAGATGAGGGTATTTCAAGGAAGTAGAATGGCTTGGGTTGAGATAATCACACTGTGTGAAGAACATGCACTTTGAAATAAGGATAAAGATATCAAAAACCAAAGGAGAGTGCATGAAACTAAGATCAACAAAGAATCAACAAAGAATCAACAAATGACAAACACGAGTAAACGCCAACCTCTCGAATGAGAGAGGGCGATGGCATAGGCCACCATGTTTGAGTATACTCGACTTGGCACCACAAAGATATATCTTGGGTCCATTACTGAAACTCGTCATTTAAGCTCACATATCACAAAATGATATTAATAGGAATGATTTTTACCGCTTTGGGCATAATGGGGGGAGGGATAGTCCAATCAATTAGGACCGCACTCCCCCTATATCCATGCCTGCACCTAAACCAAATAAGAGTCAAGACATAGGTGAGTATGCAAGGTGATCAAGTCAAGCTCCTTGAATCTATGATATTTAGTTCATTCCTCAAATAACAAAACCTTGATTCTTCAAGTGGCTTCGTGAAGATGTCGGCAAGTTGGTCTTTGGTTGACACATATAATAGATCAATATCACCTCGAGCAACATGATCCCTAATAAAGTGATGACGAATCTCAATATGCTTTGTCCTTTGTGATCCACCGGGTTGTAGGCAATCTTGATGGCACTTTCATTGTCACATAGAAGAGGAACTTTGTCACAAAGGACACCATATTCCTTTAAAGTTTGCCTCATCCATAGCAATTGGGTGCAAGCACTAGTAGCTTCCACATACTCGGCTTCGGCGGTGGAGAGAGATATACAATTTTGCTTCTTAGAAGACCAACATACCAAGGACCTACCGAGGAATTGGCAAGCCCCGGATGTTTATTTTCTATCATCCTTATCACCAGCCCAATCCAAATCCGTGTATCCACAAAGAGCAAATGTTGACCCTCGAGGATACCAAAGACCATAATACGGGGTATGAACCAAATATCGAAAGATTCTCTTGACCACCATTAAATGGCTTTACTTAGGAGCCGCTTGATATCATGCACACACACCTACACTCAACACAATATTGGGTCTAGATGCACAAAGGTAAATCAAAGAACCAATCATAGACAGGTATACCTTTTGATCCACATCTTTACCATTTGGATTTTGTTCTAGATGAGTCTTTGTAGCAATGGGAGTAGGAGCTCCATTTAAATCTTGCATATTGAATCTCTTGAGCATATCTTGAGTATACTTGGCTTGGTTGAAGAATGTCCCTCCTATAACTTGCTTGATCTCAAAACCAAGAAATACCCTTAACTCCCCCATCATATACATTCGGAACCTACTAGTCGTAAGCTTTGAGAATTCATCATTAAAAGCTTTTTTAGATGATCCAAAGATAATATCATCAACATATATTTGGCATACAAAAAGCTCCCCATTGACCTTCTTAGTAAAAAGAGTGGGATCGATTTTCCCAACCTCAAATCCACGGTCAAACAACAACTCTCTAAGGTGCTCATACCACGTGCGTGGGGCTTGTTTGAGCCCATAGAGCGCCTGATCAAGTTTGTAGACATGGTTTGTGAAGTTGGGATCCTCAAATCCTAGGGGTTGCTTTACATATACCAACTCATTTAATGGACCATTAAGAAATGCACTTTCTACATCCATTTGTTGCAACTTGAAGTTATGATGTGCCGCATAAGCAAGAAGGATATAGATGGACTCAAGGCGAGCCACGGGTGCACATGTCTCTCCATAATCAATGCCTTCAATTTGAGAGAACCCTTGTGCAACCAATCTTTCCTTGTTCCTTACTATAATTCCATGCTCATCTTGCTTGTTCTTGAATATCCACTTGATGCCTATAAAATTGCGGCAATCCTTTGGCTTCTCAAATAACTTCCATACTTTGTTTCTCTCAAAGTTGTTGAGCTCTTTGTGCATAGCTTCCAACCAATCTGAATCTTCATGAGCTTCCCACACTTTCTTTGGTTCAATCATCGAGATGTGTGCTTGGTGCTCACTAAACCTCTTCAATTGTGCTCTTGTGGAAATGCCTCTCCTTAGGTCACCAGCCACATTTTGTAGAGAGTGGTCTCTTAATTCCAACATCTTATCCGTTCTAGCTTCACGACGAGTGTGGATCTCCTTGTTGTTTCTTGGGGGGCCCTCTTCATCATTTTGGTCCTCGTCTTGACCATCATCTTGACCTTGATCAACATGTGAATCATTCTCTTCATTAAGAGGCAAAGATTGACCTTGGACTTGATCTGGCACATTTCTAGCATTGAGTTGAGCTTGTCTTAGGGCACTTTGTATGGATATCCCCTATGTAATTGACTTGGCACCGCTTGACATTCTAGAGATTGGAGACTCAAGCTCATCCTCACTAGATCCGTCACAATGCTCAACATGTTGATGGTCCACAACTAGTCTTTGGCTTGGGTCATTGTCCTCCTCGGTGGATGAAGCTTGTTGATGTTGTGAAGATGAGGGCTCCACTTGAGTAGAGCATAGTTCTTCTCGATCCGCCATAAGGAGTTCCTCAACGGGGCGGATATATCCCACACCCATTCTTCCTATGGCATCCTGAGGCATTTCATCATCTGCATCACAAGCATCAACACTCCCCCCTTGGGGACCATCATATTCTTCGAAGGTCACACTACAAGATTCTATGACGGATCCAGAGAGCTTATCATAGATTCTATAAGTGTGATATTCGAGACCATAGCCAACAAAACTACCGTCTAATGCTTTAGACTCGAATTTAGACAAACGAACACCTTTTATGAGATAGAAACACTTACAACCGAACACTCGGAAGTAAGATATGTTGGGCTTGTTACCGGTAAGTATTTCATATGGAGTCTTGTTGATTTATTTGTGGAGGTAGAGCCGGTTTGATGCATGGCAAGCGGGGGAGATGGCTTCGGCCCAAAAGTTGTATGGAGATTTAAACTCCGCCAACATGGTCCTAGCCATCTCAATAATAGTCCGGTTCTTCCTCTCGGCAACACCATTTTGTTGAGGGGTATATGCAGCGGAATATTGATGTTTTATCCCCTCATCACCAAGGAAATCATTCAAGGTGTAGTTATTGAACTCGTTGCCATTGTCGCTTCTTATTATCAACACGGGGACATTGTATTGATGTTGAACCAAATTCATGAAGTCGATGAAGGTCTTTTGGGTCTCACTTTTCAACTTGAAGAAATATACCCATGAGTATCTTGAAAAGTCATCAACAATCACCAAACGACAATATTTCTTCCTGCCAAGACTTGCATGAGATGAGGCCCAAAGAGATCCACATGAAGGAGCTCCAAGATCCTCGTTGACTTGACGCGGTTGTTTGGCTTGTGGGGAGCATCATGCATCTTTCCTAAAACACAAGCCCTGCAAACACGATCTTTGGAAAAGGAATTTTTTTCTTTTAGTCCAACAATACGGCCCTCCTTGTGGAGACTTTGAAAAGTTCTCATATTGACATGGGATAGTCGGTGATGCCATAACCAACCCACATCGGCCTTTCCAAATAAGCACATCGCACTTGTAGTGGTTTGCCCCGAATAGTCTACCACATACAAGTGTTCGACGTACCCAACAAAAGCGACCTTGAGAGAGTTGCTCCACATGAGGACCACAATATCATCATCAATAAAGACGGCAAAGCCCATCTTTCCAAGAGCACGGCCAAAAAGTAAATTGTAACCAAGGGTTTCAACAAGCATGATGTCCACGAGTGTAATATCGTGGGCAACCACTACCTTGCCGAAACCCATTACCTTAGACTTTGACTTGTCGGCATATGTCACGGTTATTTGATCATCATTTGGCCTTAATTCTTTGACAATAGACGAGCTTCCGGTCATATGACTTGTGTAACCACTATCAAGTACCCATTTTGACCCTCCGGAAGCATATGTCTCCGTTCCTCTTGCCATAAGGCAAGTGACGTTCTTGATGGGAGTATTCTCATTTGGAGAATCGGAGAGTGAGAATGTCGGAGTAGATGTAGTGGCTAGAGAAGCCACACCACTTGATGTTTCCTCTTACTCATCTTCATCATCTTCATTGTCGGAGGAGAATTCTTCATGACTGATCAATACAATTTTGCCCTTCTTCTTATTGATTGGATTCTTCTTGATGAAGGGTTTCTTGTAAGGAGCTTTGGAAGTTATCTTTGGCACAAGTTTTCCCCCATGATCTTCTCTCTTCTCATAGGGACAACCCACCACAAAGTGATAGCGGTCACCACAATTGAAGCAAGTTCTCAATTTAGTGACACTTTCTCTTCTTCCATTTGGGTTGCTTCTTCGTTGCATTTCCATCTTGGCCTTGGCGGGGTTCTTCCAAAAGTTCTTTGCATAGAAAGCCACATATTGACCATGAGCAATCTTGACATCATCGGGGTGGCTCATGGAGAGGCCTTTATCACTATCATCTTCATCCCCATGTTCCACAACTTTGGCCTTAAATGCAAGGTTGACAACATTGCTCATTCCAAGGGCTCGAGCACGGGCATCTTTGGCATTCTTGGCGGCAACCTTGAAAGAGGCCATCTCTTGCATAACTTCATTGGAGGTCATGAGGTGGTAGTTGTGTATTCCTTGTAGGCTCTTCAAGTCGGTGGGCTCAAAGGGCATGAGTGTACTCACATATTTCCTGTTTATCCAAGCATCATCCACATGTGAGGCACCCACATTCCTAAAAGCGGTGGCGGTGGTCTTGAGCCTATGGTAAATGTCTTCATGATCTTCACCTTCCTTCATGTATAAGCCTTCGGCTTCATTTCTTAGTGCATCATACCGGTTCCTTCTCATGCTCTCATTCCCAACAAACAACATTGTGAGAGCATCCCAAGCTTCCTTGGCGGTGTTGAGGTGCCCAATGTGTGGGTAATCCTTTGTACCCAATCCTTGTTGAATCATGTGCAAGGCGGTGGCATTGAGTTGACTATTGACAACTTCTCTTCTTGTCAAGTTGTTTGGATCCCCAATATAGAGTCCTTGTTCAATGATGTTCCAGAATTCAATGCAAGAGCTGCGCACATGAGTTTTCATTAGAGATTGCCATTGAGCGAAAGTAGATGCTTCTAGCTTTGGTGGGTCTCCATTATTGTTTATATGAGGGTGAGGAATAGGAGGGTCGGGAGTGTACCATCCATGAGAGTCATGGTGCTCTCCCTTCTCACCAACCCTTTTTGTTGAGGAGTTAATGTTGCCTTGATTATCCCCCACCACCTTATTCGTGGGAGATGCCGGGGCATTCTCTTTGGATAATGGTGGCAGTTCCTCTTGAGGAGAAGGGGATGATGAGCCAACCTTATCTTTAACAAGTTGCTCAAGTAACTTGTGCAATTGTTTGATCTCGTTGGCCATGGTGGAGCTCAATCTTGTTTCCAAGTTATTGAGATCATCCTTGGTCACCGTGGTAGTCTCACCACCACCTTCCCCATCGTTGCTACCCATATACTCTTAGGCGGTAAAGCCCGAATAAAGAGTCGAGGCTCTGATACCAATTGAAAGGATCGTATGGTCACCTAGAGGGGGGAGGGTGAATAGGTTCTACTTCAAATTTTCTTCTTTTCAAATTAAGGCTTGACAAGAAAGATAAATTCTATAGATTATGCAACTAAGGTGAATTTACCTATATGTCAAACAAGCACTAGCTAGCACAACACTAAGAAAGAACAAGTAAGTAAAGTGCGGTAAAGGATAGAAGTAACCAAAGTGGTGGACACGGAGACACAAGGATTTGTTTCCCGTAGTTCCTTCCTTTTGAGGGGAAGTACGTCTATGTTTGGAGAGGGGGTGGTTTCAAACCACCAACGCCACGAGAGGCCTCCCTTGTTCTCCGATGAATCTCACCCCAACGGGATCGATTCACCTTCCACTATATCAGCAACCTTCAAGGTGGAAGCCGACACCTTTTCAACAAGTTCGGGGCACACATCCACAACTGAATTGGAGGATCCCAAATACAATCAAGCTGTCAAAACAATCAAAGACAAGCTTGTAAGAACCAAATCCAGAACTAGGGTTTCCAAAGAAAATAGTAGAGAAAGGGGCCCTCAAGTGAATGAGGGGGAAATGAAGATCTCTCTTGGTGAAGTAGTAGATCAAGGTCTCCTCCTTCGATTCTCCAAAGATCAACGACTTTGGATGGTTGAGTGAAGAGATCTTGGCGATTTGGTGGCTTAAATGGACGTGGTGTTCTTGAGTGGGATGAGCGACCTTCCAAGGTAGGTGAAGGGTGCATTTATAGCACTTGGAGGGAATCTTCCCGTTGGGCATTAAATGCATCGGTACACAAGCAGTAGTACCGGACGCAACCGGTACTACCGGTTAGGTACCGGACCAAGTACCGGGCATGCGCCACATGGTTGAGCCAACCTCAGTCACCTCCGGAACCACCTAGCGGTACCACTACTAAGCGGTAGTACCGGTCATGAGGAGCGGTACTACCGGTCCAGGCGGTAGTACCGGCTCCAGGTACCGGTTGGTACTGAGAGAGATGAAGAGGTCTTGTCTACCCTCAGTGTCGCCCGGTACAGCCGAGCGAAACTACCGTTGTCAAGCGGTAGTACCGCTTGGTGCAAGCGGCACTACCGGTTGGAGTGGTAGTGCCGCCCCGCGGTACCAGGTGGTACTGAGGATTGACAAGACCTTTCCTTCACAATCAGATGCGACCGGTACAAGGAAGCGGTAGTGTTGGTGCCAATCGATAGTACCGGATGTAACTTCTGGTACTACCGTTCAGCACTGGTGACTTTGGCACGTGCCAACTGTGGGCAATGCATTTTTCGTGCCACAACCTTAAAGACCTGAGATACACTTAGCGCAGGATTAAACTAATAGGTGTGTTATCATCAAACATCAAAATCATAAGAATAGGAAGTGCACTTTCAGATGTGATGTTGCTACTACACGGAACAATTGTATTGTTTACTTTACACACATTGCTTAATGCAATTATCTGTTGCTTGCAACTTAATACTGGAAGGGGTTCGGATGATAACCCGAAGGTGGACTATTAGTCATAGATGCAGTTGGACTACGGTCTATGTATTATGTTGTAGTGCCCAATCAAATCTCGTAGGAGTCAAGATGTCTAGTATGCATTGTTATGCTTTCTCAGTCTGTCAAATGCCCTGCTGGAATTTGTTCACCCAACATGCTATCTATCTTAAGGAGAACACCTCTAGTGAACTGTGGACCCTGGTCCAATCTTTATCATTGATACATCATTTATTGTTACTGTTTACTTTCTGCAACAAATCACTATCTTCCACACTATATGTTTAATCCTTTGTTTTCAGCAAACCAGTGAGATTGACAACCTCACTGTAAGTTGGGGCAAACTTTTGAGTTTCTGTTGTGCAGGTTCCAAGTTGTTAGCAACACCTTGGAGTTGTTTCCTTACAACTACTGGTTCGATAACCTTGGTTTCATAACTGAAGGAAAACTTGCTGCTGTGCTCATCACACCTTGCTCTTAGGGTCTCCCAATGAGGCTCTACAGTCAACTGAGCCGCATCAAGATTTTCTGGCGCCATTGCCAGGGAGTTAAGGACAGCTTCAATCTCTTCCTCCTCGTCATTCACCTTTCAAGGAGAAAGAAGATTCTCGCAAGGGGAGTCTCTCACAACCAATCTCTTTACTTTGTTTTTTTTTGCTTAGTCTCTTTTGCTTTGTTTTGCTTGTTTCTTTTTATCAAAAATACAAAAAAAATAGTTCCTACTTTAGTTACTATTGGCTTGCTTCACTTTTTCAAAAAAGAATACTCCTAAAAACACCAAGTTGGGTGACTTCACTAGCACAAACAACAATGATTTACTTTGCACGCATATTGCTCCACCTGCTCCTGATGCTACTTTTTATGAAATTAAACCTGCCTTGCTAAATTTGTTATGAAAGAGAAATTTTCTAGTGCTAGTTCTGATGATGCTGCTGCTCACCTTAATAACTTTGTTGAACTTTGTGAGATGCAAAAATATAAGGATGTAGATGGAGATATTATTAAGCTTAAATTGTTTCCTTTCTCCTTGAGAGGAAAAACTAAAGAATGGTTGCTATCCTTGCCTAAAAATAGTATTGATTCTTGGATTAAATGCAAAGATGTTTTTATTGGAAAATACTATCCTCCTGCTAAGATTATATCTATGAGAAGTGAAATAATGAAATTTAAACAACTTGATAATGAATATGTTGCTCAAGCTTGGGAAAGAATGAAATCTTTGGTAAAGAATTGTCCCACTCATGGACTGACTGCTTGGATGATTATCCAAAAAAATTATGCAGGACTAAAATTTTCTTCAAGAAATCTGTTGGATTCTGCTGCTGGAGGTACCTTTATGACCATTACTTTGGGTGCTACAACAAAGCGCCTAGATAATATGATGGTTAACTACTCTGAATGGCACACTGAGAGAGCTCCACAAGGTAAGAAGGTAAATTCTGTTGAAGAAACCTCCTCCTTGAGTGATAAAATCGATGTTATTATGTCTATGCTTGTTAATGGAAAAGCTCATATTGATCCAAATAATGTTCCTTTAGCCTCTTTGATTGCTCAACAAGAGCAAGTTGATGTGAACTTCATTAGAAACAATAATTTTGGCAACAATGCTTATGGTAATTATAAGCCTCATCCTCCTAATAATAGCAATAATTATCATGTTAAATCTGGAATGCCTAGTTAAGAAAGGATTTTGGAAGTTGAAAGATCCACTAAAAACTTCATGAAAATGCAATATGAGCAGAATAAATTATTAACTAAAACCATGGAGGAACAATCTAATATTTTGAAAAATATTAGTCATCAACTTGAGAATTTAAATAGGGAAATTCCTGGTTTGCAATCCAATTTTGAATGCTGAAAAAAATATTTCATCTTTGTCTGAAGCACAATCCTGCTACCCATTCCATACAAGTTATAATTGATGAAAATGTTAGACTATTAGCTAAATTGCATGCTAAGTGGGAAAGAGAAGATGAAATTGCTAGAAATAATAGTATTTGTACCATTACCACCACCAATGTTGATGCTAGCAAACCACAAGAAGTCCCCACTCCTAAACCCAATAAGAATGCTAAAAAAAATTCTAAATATGGGAAACAATGGTTCTACTACCTTGGATGCTAAGTTTGATTTTGATCTTGATGGTTGCAATATTTCGGAAGTAATTATGTTCCTACAAAAGCTTGCTAGAAGTCCTAATGCTAGTGTTATGAATATGGATTTTACAAAACACATTATAGATGTTGTCATGAAAATTAAGGAAGAAAAAGTGAAACATAAAGCTTATATTCCTAGGAAATTAGAAGATGGTTGGGAACCCATCATTAATATGAAAGTGAATAATTTTGATCTCAAAGCTTTATGTGACCTTGGTTCGAGTGTCTCTAATATGCCTAGAAAGATTTATGAAATGCTTGATTTGCCACCTTTGGAAGATTGCTATTTAGATGTCCAACTTGATGATAATGCTAAAAAGAAACTTATGGGGAGTATTAATGATGTTCTTATTATGGTTAACAATGCCTTTGTCGCTGTTGATTTCTATGTTTTGGATGTTGAATGCAATACTTCTTGTCCTATTATTTTGGGAAGACCTTTTCTTAGAACTGTTGGTGCCATTATTGATATGAAGGAAGGCACCATTAAATATCAATTCCCACACAATAAAGGTATAGAACACTTCCCTAAGAAGAGAGATAAGATACCTTTTTCCCTCCTATTAAAGCAAAATTTGGTGTTGATGCTTCTTCATTTGTAAATACTTGATTATTGCTTTCTATGCCTAACTTAAAGGCGTTAAAGAAAAGTACTAACTGGGAGATAACCCAAATTTTGTTAGGTTTTTATTTTGTTGAGTCTTGGAAGTTATTAATTCTGTAATAACATCTCATTATCCTTTTTTCATGGCTTTTGTGCCAAGAATAACCTCTAATGAGAGAGAAGTAAGATTTGGGGAAGTTGCTATCCCGAAACAGATTTTTGTGCTTCACTGTAAAAATTCGTGAAAAATTCATGTATGTCGGATTGAGCTGTAATTTTCTGATCTTATGCCCCAGGTTGTTATCTAACTTCTTTAGTTCAACACTTCTCTATTTGAGCAACAGAAGGTCTTCGAAAAAATCGGTTTCTACCTACTGGTCTGTTTTGACAGATTTCTGCCATTATTTGCATTTGCCTTTTATCGGTTTCTTTTTGAGTTCTCTTTGATCGCTTTAGCTTTTACAAGGAATTGCTACAGTAGCTTGTGTTTTAATTAAAGTTTTACTTGTGTTAAAACTAAACCCAAAGGCTTGTTATCTTGAATGCACTAATGTTGCTAATGAAGATTGTGTGAAGTTTTGTATGAAGGAAATTTTCAAGTGTAGGGGAAAAATTATATAATGAGATGAAGAATGGAAAAAATCTCAAGCTTGGGGATGCCACCCCGTGTCACCCCAAGAAATATTCAAGAGGTACAAGCGTCAAAGCTTTGGGATGCCCAAGGCATCCCGTTCTTCATCAGTAAAAATCTCAGGTCTCTTTCTTGACACTTCATTTTTATTTTTTCATGCACTATTGCGTTGTTCTTGGAGCGTCTTAGTTTTCGTTTTTGGTTTTAGTTTGTTTGGTTTGCTTGAATAAATTAGTTGGACCCCCATATTCATGTTTTGTTTCAAATAAGTTGATTGGTGTTGGAAAGGAGTAGAAAGATTCATGCTTAAGTGGTACAAAAGGAGCATTGTTTTGACTGTGGCTTAGACTTTATCATGTCATGATAGATGTTTCTTTGACCTTATGCTTAGTGATTATTGTTGTAGCATGACTTGTTACAAACAATTGAGATTGTTTAATGTGCCTTGAAAGAATCATGCGTTTTTTAGCATACAAAAGCATAATATTGTGGTATTCTCCATTGATGCTTTGTTTGGGTTGACTTGGCACATGCTTACACCATGTTAAGACTATGAACCAGTCACCTTAGCCTCTATGATCATTTATTTTTTGACTTGTGATACCACTTTATGCTTTGATTAATAATGTTTTGTCGCTCTGCATGATTATGGTCATTATTGCTCTCTTAGTTGGTTGCTCCTAGTCTTTTGCTAGCCTCCACTTATACTAAGTAAGATCTACTCATGCATCCAACTCTCAAGAAACCAAGTTATTCCAAAGAGTTCACTACAAATTCCTTTGCATGGTGTGTTACACCATTCCAAGTATATTCATGTTTTATCTATCTTGCAAATTAAACTTGTTATGTGAAAATTAGTGATTAAATCTCTCACAAACTTGATGGCACACTTTATTTCTTGCACCTAATGAACTTGAACGATTGTGTCATCTATGTTGTATATGCTTGCACTTATAAGTTGGGAATTAGCAGAACCATGCTGTCATGGGGAACGCTTTCAACACTTGTACATATTACCCAGTTGATATCATGATCTTTTGTTTATGGATGTCGACAGTGTGAAATAAAAGGGGAGCTTTTAAGTCGATGGAGTATTGTATATGTGTTAGAGAAACACCTGGGCGGCTAGCCTAAGCCATGCCTAATCATGGTAGAAACTTGCAGCATAACCATAGTGAGCAATCTGTGAAGCATCCTCAATAAATACCTATGCAAATAGCAAATAAAAAGATCATTGAGATGCTCATTATCTCTTGCCTTGTCATTTTTATATAGGATAGCTCCTGTGTCATGGGGCAAGGGGTACCCCGTTGGCGTTTCTCTATGATACACATATACATACAATGACAAGAACTTGCTTGTGACTAAAGTTGAGTAGCATGAGGAACGGCCCTCGTACTCAAGGGACATGAGATTGCCAACTTATGATTTGTCAAGCATATACTCCATACTTGTTTCACTTTAACCTTAATCCCTTCAAGATGCTTATGATAGGGGCAATGAGAGCTGAAAGCTAATAAGTAACATAATTTTTGGAAGCTCTTTATGAAACTTGAAATCCCTACTTCCCTCTGTGAAGGGCCTTTCTCTTTACCTTTATGTTTAGTCTCCATCATCTATCTTTATGCACCAATTAAGAGAGCATAGTTGCCACTCTTAGTTTTATGTGCATTGTCCCAAAACTTATTGATTGATTCATAATGTTGATATTGCGTGTTCTTGAACTATTTGTATCTAGTCACCCTTATGACCTTTGAAGGTGTCCTATGCATTTATGTTTTGATGTTCCATGAGGGACAAGATGAATACCACTCTTACTATGTTTTCTGTATGTGAAACAAACAAATTTCTTTCAACGCATTGTTATTCATGATCTTTGTTTGTACCTTTTCGTGTTACAACATAGTTGCTTTGTCTTATTGTTAGAACTACATCTTTCATTCTCATGTTTAGAGTACTTTGATCCCAGCTATCAATGCTTTACAAATATTTTGATCAAGATTGTGATGGTGCATGTCACCTCAAAAATTATTCTTTTTATCACTTACCTACTCGAGGACGAGTAGGAGTTAAGCTTGGGGTTGCTTGATACGTCATAAACATATCTATAATTTTTGATGCTCCATGCTTGTTTAGTATCAAATTTGTTATGTTTTGTCTAAACTTTGAGGTATTTTTATTCATTTTCTGGGACGAACCTATTAACAAGATGCCATAGTGCCAGTTGCCTGTTTTCTGCTGTTTTTGGTTTCAGAAAAGCTAGTAAGGAAATATTCTCGGATTTGGACGGGACAAAAGCCAAAGTCAATATTTTATCGGAGCGAACACGGAGTCAGAAGGGCAGCCGAAGGGGGGCCACGAGGTGGCCACACACTAGGGCCACGTGGCCCAGGGGGGCGCAGCCACCAGGTATGGGCCCCTCAGGCGCCCACCGAATTTGCTCCTTCGCCTATAAAATCACCCTGATGCAGAAACCCGAAGTACCCGATCAAATCTCCACAAAACAGTATGTATCCGCCGCCACCATCGTCCCTAGATCGGGGGATCTGAAGCTCTTCTCGGCACCCTGTCGGAGGGGAGAGATCATCCTGGAAGCCTTCTTCGTCACCATGCAAGCCTCCGGAGTGATGCGTGAGTAGTTCACCCTTGGACTATGGGTCCATACATTAGCTAGATGGTTGTTTCTCCTCCTTTGTGCTATCATGTTTAGATCCTGTGAGCTCCGTTCATGATCAAGATCATCTATTTGTAATCATACATGTTGTGTTTGTGGGGATCCAATGAATATTGATATACTATGTCAGATTGATTATTGATTCTAACATGTCTATGTTATTTGTGATCTTTCATGCTCTCCGTTGTTAGTAGCTATCTTGGCCAAGTAGATGCTTGCAACTCCAAGAGGGAGTATTTATGCTCGATAGTAGGTTCATGCCTCTAGTAATCTGGGGAAGTGATAGAAATATTTAAGGCTGTATATGTGTGATGACCCACAAGTATAGGGGGTGTATCGTAGTACTTCCGATAAATTGGAGTGTCGATCTCAACGAGGAGCAGAAGGTGTTGACTAGTGGTTTGGATCAGGAATTCTCTGTAAATACTTAGCAAACCTATTTTTTGGGGGTTTTGATAATGCAAAGAAATAAAGTGCGAGACAATAAAATACAATAATAATAATTTCATGAAGTGGCCCAATCCTTCCTCAGCAAAGGACAAGCCGGTTGTATTACTTATGAGGACTAAACGTTCTTGAGGACACATGGGAGTACTGTCAAGTGCTTTTGCTTCATATAGTTGATTAATCTTCTTTGGTTGAACAAGTGCTGTGTGGGTGAACCTATGCTAATGTACCGACCTTACTTGGACTAATACATACTTGTGATTATACCCCTCACAAGCATCCGCAACTACAAGAAAGTAATTAAGATAAAAACCTAACCACAACATTAAACTCTGAGATCCTACACTCCCTCGTGCAAAGGTTTCCTAACGGGGGTTCAGGTTTCTGTCACTCCGGCAACCCCACAATTAGTAGCCAAATACAAAATGCATTCCCCTAGGCCCATAAATGGTGAAGTATCATGTAGTCGACGTTCACATGAAACCACTAGAAGAATAACACCACAACTTAAATATCAAACCATTGAATATTACTTCAACACAATTCTACTACTAACGACATGACTTCTCCCATGTCCTCAAGGACTAAACTAACTAGTCACGAGACATCATATGGATCAAGATCAGAGATGAAATAATGATAATTAACAATCTTAACATGAACAATAATTCAATGGTTCCACTGAATAGCATCAACTACAAAAGTAATCAACACCGGAAAAGTTTCCCCTAAGAACTATGCAAGATTCAACCCAAATGTTACAGCGGGACGGAGTGGTAGTGATGGTGGTGGTGGAGATGATGATGATGATGATGATCCCGATGAAGTCTAGCTTGATGACGGTGTTGATGGCGACGATCTCCCCTCTTCGGGAAGGAATTTCCCTGACAGAATTCTGCCTGTCGGGGAGCTCTTTCTCTCTCTGTAGTTTCTGCCCCGCAGAGGCGGCAGAATCTTTCTGTGGTTGCTCTCTGAGTCATAGGGTTTCGGGGGGATGATATAGGCGAAAGGGCGATGCCAGATGTGGGCCAGGGTGGCCACACCACCTGGTGGCGCGACCCAGGGGGGCGCGCTAGGGAGTGGTGTGGCCCCCTATGGCCCATCTCCACTTCTCCTTCTAGCTTCCTTCATCTTCTGGGAAAATAGGAACTTCCATGTATTTTCTGTAATTTTCCGATCTTCGCAAATATTGCATCTAGACACCTCTTTTTTCCATCAGAATCTTGATTCCGGCAGTTCATCCTCCAAAAGTCATCCAACATGCAAAAATAGATGAAATAACATAAGTATCACCTCTTAATATGAAATATATCAATGAATAACAACAAATTATGATATAAAATAGTGATGCAAAATGGACGTGTCAACTCCCCCTAAGCTTAGACCTCGTTTGTCCCCAAGCGAAAATTGAGCTCAGTAAACATGACCACAAGTTTATGGAATGAAGTGTTGATAAAAATAATACGAACAAGAAGCATCACATTTATCAATACACAGATCATACTAGAAATCAACTCACTATTATATAACTTAACTTGCAATGAGTATGGGAAATCACGATAAAGATGCATAAATACAATCATAATTGGTAATGGAAAACTTCTGTTCTTGGTCAGAGTACAATTGACAAATCATACTTAGTTTTCAAGAAGAGCTTCTATAATGAAGTTTATAAAGCAGGAATCTTTTGCTCAAACATAAAGGGCTTTTCACAACTATAGCTTTCAAAGTAATATTCATTCAGATAAGAGCAATGTGCAAAACAAGGAAGATAGGAAACAAGATTGAATAAATCATCATATGAATGATTGAATCACAATAACTCAAATGCTTGCTGGAGATTGAAAGGGATAGGTTTACTGACTCAACTAAGAGGTAAAAGATAGACCCTTCACAGAGGGAAGCAGGATTTTCAAGTTTCATAAAGAGCTTCCAAAAGATTATGGTACTTACTAGCTTTGAGCTCTCATTGCCCCTATCATAAGAATCTTGAGTTGATTAAGGTAAATGTGAAACAAATATGGAGTATATGCTTGAAAAATCATAAGTTGGCAATCTCATATCCCTTGAGTACGAGGGCCGTTCCTCATGCTACTCAACTTTAGTCGCAAGCAAGTTCTTGTCATTGTAAGTATATGTGTATCATAGAGAACCGCCAATGGGGTACCCCTTGCCCCATGACACAGGAGCTATCCCATATCAAAATGACAAAGCAACAGACAGTGAGCATCTCAGCGATCTTTTTTATTTGCTATTTGCATAGGTTTTTATTGAGGATGCTTCATAGATTTCTCACTATGGTTATGCTGCAAGTTTCCACCATGATTAGGCATGGCTTAGGCTATCAGCCCAGGCCTTTTTAACACATATACAATACTTCATGGACTTACAAGCTCCCCTTTTATTTCACACTGCCGACATCCGCAAATAAAAGATCATGATATCAACTTGGTAGATATTTATAGGTGTTGAAAGCGTTCCCCATGACAGCATGGTTCTGCTAATTCCCAACTTATAAGTGCAAACATATACAACATAGATGACACAATGGTTCAAGTTTATTAAGGGCAGGAACATAAAGTGTGCCATCAAGTTCGTGAGAGCTTTACTAACTAGTTTTCACATAATAAAATAATTTTTAATTTGAAAGATAGATGAATCTTGAGAATTTACTTGGAATAGCAATAATGCCAATAGATAGATATGGCGGACACAAATGGCATAGGTTTAAGTTTGAAAGGATTGGATGCACGAGAAGCGTTCCCTCTCAGTACAGGTTTTTGGCTTGCAAGGCTGGGTAGCAAGCAAAAGAGTTGAAGGAAACAAACAAACATACAAGTGATAAAGTCAAACATGCGATCTTCCTTGAAAACACAAAAGATCTTAATTAAAGAATACTAAGCTTATGAGCCAATCAAGAAAGAAAGAAAATAATATAATATCTATAAGTACTTTTCTATTTTTCCTTTCAATCCTCAAAATAGTGTTGCTACTGACCAAAGCTAAGTTTGCCAAAACCAACTATATTAACTTGATGCTCCCAAAGTGACACCAATACTAATCAACGAGATCAATCATAAAACAGAGATTGCAAACTAAGATAAGATGTGCAAAAAGTAAATGATGAAACTTCTTATTAATATTCCATAAAGGCACTCACACCAAGGGATACAAAGATAACCAACTCGAGGAGAGATACTTCCACAATGCAAACCATCCTATATGATAACTTCTCTATTCATGATATGACTCTACTAAAAATGTAAAAAGATGAAAGATAATGATGTCATACCGCGACACTCCCCCAAGCTTGGAACAAACCAAGGGGATGCCAAAATCTGATGACGAATTACTCCTTCGGTGGTGGTGTGGTTTCCTTGTCATCATCAGACTTCCAAGGTAAGGGCTCCGCATCAACAAAGGACGTCTTGGTTTCCAATATCCTGAAACTAGTAGCAGAACTTATGCGTTTAAACCTAGCCTCATACTCACAGTTTTGATTTTGCATGTCATAGAGTTGTGCTTGCAATTGGTTGGTGCTCTGATGGAGCGAGAGGATTTCATCCCGAAGCTTGGCAGTCTCCTTCTTGTGCTCAATGACGAGTTCTGAACTTATCTTATGGATGACTTCCACTTCGCATTCTGCCATCTTCTTATACCTAAAAACTTCTTGCTCCAATGCTTCCATCCTATCTTCCAGACTGCCTTCTCCTTTAGGGCCCTGAACCTCCTTTATTTGTACCTTCCCGTCCTAGAGCAACAACTCCTTGGGGTGAATCTTCAACTCATACATGTACGGGTTGATGATGTCCGCGGAGGAATTCTCCTTGGGTGATCTAGAGGAAGACATTGTAGCTCCAAAACTGAGAATTTGCTTGACAAAAACATATCAAAACAAAAACACGACGAGAACACGATATACTGACCTCGGGGGGATCCGGGTGATTACATATAACAAATTTTTACGACATAAGGAAGGTACAAGGCGAAAACGGGACAGAGACGGGCTCCGGGATGGTCACACCCCCTGGTGGTGCGGCCAGGTGGGCCCGTGCTACGGGGTGGTGTGAGCCACCCGGGCTTTGTTTCCTTCCCTCTTTCGACTCGTTATCTTCCATATGGAATAAAAACTGCAAAAATATAAATTGCAAAGTTTTTCATGAACCTTTTCTTACCAGAACTATTACCTATTCAAAAACGGGCTCTATAGGTTCCTGAATTTGGTCTTTAATAAATTCTTCTGGAGTCACCACTTGAATAATACCACATCTTCATTATAAGAATCTTCAGAAATATAATATTTGAGCCTTTGACCATTTCTCATCTTTTTACATCATTCTCTCCCAACATTTGAAAATCTCTTTCATACAAAGCTTCACACAATCTTCATTTGCAACATTAGTGTATGCAAGATAAAGAACCCTTGGGTTCAATCTCAACTGAAGTTCATCAAAACATAAGATACTGTAGACACTCATTTCAAAATCCCAAAAATAATTTAAAATGAAATTGATTTAAGAGGAAAATGCAAATAATGGCAGAAATCTGTCAAAACAGGCAAGTAGGTAAAGATTGATTTTTTCGAAAATCTTTTGTTGCTCAAATCAAAAAGTGCAAACCTGATGAAAGTTGGATAATAACTTGGGTCATATGCACAAACAATTACAGCTTAATCCGACGTATTAGGATTTTTCACGAATTTTTACAGTGAAGCAAAAAACTTTTCTGGCACAACAACTTCCCACAACTCACCTCCTTCTCAATAGAGGCTAATCTTGACACAAAAACTAAACAAAAAGGATAAGGAGAGGTTATTACAGAGGTAATAACTTCCAGGACTCAAATAAACAAAAACAAGATGAAAACAAAAAATAAAATTGGTTGTCTCCCAAAAGCTCTTTCTTTATAGCCATTAAGATGGGCATGATAATTTCAATGATGCTCACATAGGAGATATGGATTTGAAGTGAAAGAGAGCATCAATAAGCAAATATCCAACACATTTAAGTCTAGGCCAAGGAATTTTGTAAGAAAACAAATTACTGAAAAAAGAGGCTACTAGCATAGGAAGACAAAATAAGTGCAACTTCAAAACTTTCAACATAAAGCGGGGAAACTTAACATTATTGAGATGCATAGAACCATGTTTCCCTCTCTCATAATAAATTTAAGTAGCACTATGAATAAAGTTAACAATATAACTGTCACAAGGAACATTCTTATTATCAGAATGAGCATACTTAAAATCATCAAACAGAGGTTTAAGGTCAAAAACTGGATCAATAGAAGCAAGTTGTTCAACTCTAAAATCCTTATTAGGCAATTCATTTTCATAAGGAGCTTTAGCAAACTTGGAAAAATTAAACTCGTAAGATTCTCCATCAAACTTAGTTAAAAATTTCTCCTTCTTACAACCTATAATAGCTCCACAAGTGTTCAAGAAAGGTCTACCAAAAATGATAGGACAAGTTTTACTAGCTGCTGAATCAAGTACTAAAACAACAGGATATTTAATCTTATCATAAAGAACTTCCACATCTCTTACAATACCAATTGGACAGACGGTCTCTCTATTAGCAAGGTGAATAACCACATCAATGTCTTCAAGTTCACAAGGACCAATTTCATGCATAATTTTTTTGTAAAGTTCATAAGGAATAACACTTAAACTTGCACCAATATCACATAAACCATAATAGCAATGATCACCAATTCTGACAGTAAGCACAAGGACACTAGCTTTCCTAGTTTTACTAGGATATGAGACAATATAAGAAGCATCTTCACAAAATATAATGTGCCCATATTCTATATTTTTAGTGACAAGGTCTTTAACAATTGGTACTGACTAAAGGAGAAAGCATGTATGTGTATATGATTTTTACCTTCCTCCGGCTCCCTGTGATCTCCTTGCGGACATCGATGTCGCCATTTATCTCTGGACGCACTTTCTCCTTGTGCAACATAGTGTCCACCGGTGGAGGCGCTGCCACTGCTCCCTATTGAAACACACAATAATCTAGGATATAACATTAGAAATTATGTAGCTGGTATTATACAACATGAGTTCAGGTTGCATCTACACACATGGAATTTTAGATCTTTCAAAGTTAATTTAGATCTTTCAAAATGACATGATGTATGAGTTTATAAAAACAATAGTGGCTTTTGAGAAATCAAATGCGACCCTCATGGTATTTATATACATTTATATACCTTGTTCTTACTGCTCTTGAATTTCTTGGACCTTGGAGATTCATTACGAACAATTCCTGAATTGTATTTATCTCTATGGATCTCACCTTGTTCCACTTGTAGCTGATACACCAGTTAAACAAATATAAAAAAAAATCAACCACAGATGTCTAGTGGTAGATAAAATAAGCAACCAGAGATTCATTACGATACAACTAATTTTGTTTAGGATAACTGAACTCTACACTAGTTCAATGAGAAAGAACCATCAACCAATCAGTGATGTTGAACCGTACCATACAAGCTGTTTGGGTCAACAGTCAACTGTATGCTATGTACAGCTAACAGTGCATCAGTAGCTATTGATATGCTATATCATAAAAAACCGGGTTTCCATCATAACAATAATTGGAAGGAAAATGAGGTTGTGACTGATCAATAACCCGAAACTGACTGTAAGCGAGACGAGCATGTCCAGTGTACCGTAAACGCCACTCATCTAACACAAGCTCTATCAGGCAGCACAAATGGATTAAGCGCATCAATTCCTAATACGAGTACAAACTGGCACTTACAGCCGCCCAATAAAAACGCTAGTTGAACATGGAGACGATATAGAAGCACGATCGTTGTGTATAAAAACACCATCTGCAGCAGACACAGAAATTGGTCTAGGTGCATACCAGATTACACGAGGATCAGACCAGGACCAATAGCTTCTAAAACATACATGGACAAAGTTGCAACTTCACTTGCCGCATATCATTCAGTAGTAGTACTCTTTCTGAAGCAAAAGCAACGGATCAAGCATAGAATGTGTAGAGACTGAGCTATCAAATATGTTCGGACTGAAGGCATGTTCTGGAGAGAAAACAATCATGGAGAAAAAACAAAAATATTATAGTGTCCAGCAGTATTACCTATTACAAGGTGTACCAGCATGGATAGGCAGCAAATGGATTATGCTAGTTATATTGCTTTATCTGAAAGGTTAAGCTATTTCTTTTCATCAACTTTCAGCAATCAGTTTATCTATAAAACTGTACAATCAAAGACTTCAGGTCACCACATTGAGCTAATGAAGGTAACATCAAATGAAGTTGCATGTACATACAGAATGGCTGAAAAGAACAGATTCATATGCATCATGTTACCATTATTACCATATGGAAAGTAACTTCTCTTTAAACAAAACCATAGCTACATGGTTCAATTTGTGTATCTAACGCATGTACACAACATACAACACAAACTTGCAGCTATTAATTGATATAGCTTCTGGTGCGTGGAACATGTGAATCACTTAACTAGTCCATGACGAAACCAAACCAGGAAACAGGGCTTGCTAGAAAGATACATGAGCTGAGACTGCAATTGGTCATACGACACACACATTCTCCATGGCTGGATAGAAATCTGCTAGAAAGATACTGAAATCTTGAACATCTAGGATAGGAAGATACTGAAACTACCTTATGCTTTCTTTTCTTGGAGATTCCTTGCGGGTGCCCATACTATATGTGCATCCATGGATTTCCTCACCAAACATGTGCTCCTGGCTGAGCACGCCCCCAAGCTGCCTTTCCTTGCAAAATTCATCGCCACCAAGAACCGAAAGAGGAGCGGCGGCCACCGGGATCGGAGGAGGAGCGTAGACCACCGGGATCGGAGGAGCAGCGACCACCGGGATCGAAGAAGGAGGTATGGGGAGAAAGGAGGGTGGATGAGTTGAAGGAGGCGGGAGTGGACCTTCTCCTGGAGCCGGAGGAGGAGCTTTCATGGCGGAGCTCCATGCCCTAACGATAGGAGGAGGTGGAGGTGTGTTGAATGAAAATCTGGGCACTCGTTCATTTCTTGGGGTCGATGTGGGCTTCCCATAGATGTCCACATTTTTTTTCTTTACCCGTGGGTGTTCCACATAGCGTCTTACGTGGGCTTGGGTTGTGAGCTTCGTGGGCAGCCCACTCCCACCTGCACCCTGATGTGAGAGGCCATCCTTCCTCATCCAGACCTGTATAGTCCGTTTGATCGTCGAGCTCTTGGATTTTTTGGAGGATAGGTTGTTTTTATCTCCGTTGGTTTCGCCAAGCTTCGCTCCCTAGCCCTTGAGGTGTCTCCGTAGCCCATCTGATTGTGAGTTCCAAACATCAATTGGATCTCGTCTTCTTCTATGCTGAGCTAACAGGTTGTTTCACACTAAAACAACCATGTTTTTGAAACCGTGTAGGCCAAGCCAACTATTTTTAAAGAATAACCTATTTTTTAGGGGTCGGAAGACAGCGTAAAATTTTATTGATCGATTACATGTAGCTACAATAATAGGAAAAAAGCTGGTAACAAAAAATATAAGCGCAATTGAAATTCCTCGATCAAAATAAGGATTTTGTGTGAAACGAGAGTGGCCCGTCGCAGATAATCATCAAACCTCGATCGGCCACCACTTGCACGGCATCAAATTAAGGAGTGGCATATCTTGAGGAATGGCGTGACGTGTTCCTCCTCTAGGGCGATGAGGACATCGACGCCGCCCTTGTTGTCCACACAGGGCATGAAGACCATGATCCCCTCGGCCGGCATGTCGGGAAGCAGGAGCAGGGATTGCGGGCCCCCGCCGAAGTCGACTCGGTGGTACCCGAAGCCCAGCCAGCTGTCCACTTCTATGTCCGGACCGCACATGGCAACATAGGGCGGCGCTGTGGCCCTGAGCTCCTGCCCCCGCGCGTCCGCCGCCGCGCCATAGTCCAGGAAGGACTGGATGTAGTCGGCGTCGACGCGCGCCACGGCTTGGCGGATGACGGAGACGACATGGCCGTAGGTGGAGCTAAGGACGTCCCGGGCCTGAAGCCTCGGAAACGCCCAGAGCACCATGTTGCCCAGGTAGTCGGAGGGCACGACAGGTCGGGCCCTGCCCCTGTAGTTGACGGCCACCCTCACCTGGGTGAAGTCCTCGGGGCTGACGCCGCGAGCCAGGGTGGTCTTCTTCCACATGTGCGCGAGCAGGCACTGGAACCTGCCTGGTGCAGGTGGTGCCGACGCGGGCCTTGAGCTCGGCGATGAACTCGGGCGTGAAGCTCACCATGACAGTCTTCATGTCGCGGCAGATCCCGCGCCCGCGGTGGTCGTCGCTAAGGGTGCAGGTGGGACTGCCCGCGGGAAGCTCGCATACGCCTGCACAGTCCCACACAATTTAAGTGGATGTTCCACGGGAGCCCACGAAACTTATGCGGGTGTCCACTATCCCGCGTATACCCACATATACCCGCAAATATGTTACTATAATTATTGCTTGTATAATGTTTATAAAAATATTTTAGTATATAATACGATCAACATTTAGCACTTCAATGTATTAATTATTTTTTCTACTTTTTGAGTGACTCGCCATTCTTTCTACTAGACATAATATTTGCTTGATTGAGAAATTCCTACTCCTTATGATCCAAATTAATGTCCTCATATTTGGCTAGATTCGGATGTATCTAACACTAAATATGTCTAGATATATTCGAATCTAGACAAATGTAAAAATATTGATTTGGATCGAAGTAGATTTTTTAATGTTCGCGCTCGATCGTGGGCTTCCCACGAAAACCCACTATTTTTTCTTGTTTACCCGCGGGTGTCCCGCATAGCCTTTTATGTGGGCTTGGGTAGTGGGCTCCGCGGCCAACCCACTCCCACCTGCACACTGAGTCGTCGCCGCTGGAGGTTTTGAACTCGGTGGACCCGTGGTCGAACAGTGGCACTCGGCCTGCGTCTGCGTCTGCGTCTGCCAAGAAGAACCCGCGGTCCAGAAGAGGGGATGGAGGCGTGAAGTCGGCGCCTTGGCGCACCGCCCTGGACCAGGTTGTGAGGAAGCCGTCTAGGGCCGTGCCGTCGAGGACTTGGTGGTGGAAGGTGAGGCCGACCACAAGGCCGCCGCAGCTGTACCGGGCCAGCTTCATCTGAAGCACGGCCGAGCCGATGCTCTCCTACAAGCACGAGCGAGAGTAGCACCGTTAGATCCGGTCAAGACCACACAGCAGCTTCGCTGCCTCCTAAACATGAAGGTAACTTACCTCCGGCTGGGGCAGCCTAGGGTACATGGCACCGATGTCGGAGACAACTCTGCCGTCCACCACAAAGTCGACGTTCGCCAGTTCGACGGACGCCGCTGCCTCCAGGACAAGTACGCCCTGGTTGTTGACGTGGATGGAACGCCTGCCATGCTGGTCCGTCACGAGGCGTCCTGCTAGCTGAGGGTACGCCGCCACGGCCCTGTGCAGCCCCTCCTTGAGAGCCTCGTTAGACGGAGTCGGCGCCGGGAACACAAACACGACAGGGACGAAGAGATCGAAGGTGGCGCGGTCGAAGAGGGACAGCGGCATCGAGTAGTCCATCGCTTCGCTTTCTCCTCCACAGCAAGATGTGGAAACCAAAACTAGTACTACTACTACTACGGACTAGAACTACTTATACTCCTCTGCCTCCGTGGGGTACGGGGTGTAGCTGCATCCCTTATGAGTTAGCCCGCTTCTGTCCAAATTAACACCGACAGTGGTACTATATACCAGTTTGTTCGCTGCCCTTCAACTTTCAATATTGCACTTTGCTTTGTTCGCTTGCATACACCTCTGCACCTCATTTCCTTTCTGCTGTAGAGAAATGTAGAGCAAACAAGATTACCAATGGTTCCCGAGCTACATTCATGAAGCCCTATCTATCTATATTTTTCGGAACTTGAAAAGTTAATTTCAAAATACCCAAAAAAAATCTGAAACAAATCTCAGGACATAGATAATGATGTACTCTATCAAACACACAAATTCTCAACCCGAAATACCTCATATTTTGGTCTCAAAAAAATTGAAAAAAAAATCTGAAAAAAAAATGGTGGTTTGAAATTTGGCATCGTTCACTACTTTAGATGTCTAGATATTTCGAGTTGAGACTTCTTCACGGTGGTAGAGCACATTGTTTTCTACATCCAAAATTTTTGCTTGGAATTTTTTAAAACTTTGAAATACATATTCCTAATGGTTCAAAAAAACGGGCTCCGTATAGCTCGGGATCCAAACGTCCAGCAATTTCTTGCTACTTTATGTGAAGAAAGGACAGTAGGATCCATATTTTTATGTTCTATATACTGGTATATATGCAGGCCATGTACCGGCCACGTGCGTGGATAGAATCAGCAGTGCCATGGCTCACTATAGGAAAGAACTAAGGTGCCGACGGCCGGACAGCTACGCCAACGGCCAAATGTCGGGGCCGTCGGCATAACTTCCTTCCCTAGCCAGCCGACCAGCCCGGCCATCGGCGTAGGGACGGCCGTCGGCATAGATGACGGTGTCGAGGGTAGCCCTCGTAGCGTGGTTGTCGGCGTAGTAGAGAGGGATGTGCCGAGGGTAGCCCTCGGCGTAGGTACAACCCTCGGCGTAGCCCTAGTTTAGACACCGTGATAGAAACGGCGTTAGGCAGCTAGGCTGTGCCGACGGCCTGCCCGATTTGTTTGGTCTGTGCCGACGGCTAGGCCGTCGGCGTAGGCCTCCATATTTTTTCCTTTTATCTCATTATTTTTTGAAAATTATAACTAAATTATTCTAATTCAGAAAGATACAAATAATATATCAAAATTTGCAGAAAAATAAGATCTATCTATCTACACTCAAATATTACACATTTATAAAAAAATTAAGTGAAATATAAGACATTATATATAGTTTAAAACGGCCATTAGAAATTCAAAAACGATCCAAACAATGCGAAACCTTCGCATGGTGTCATATTATATGACATAGTTAGAAAAAAAATCAAACTTGGTATATTGATTATGTCTCAAAAAAACCTTCACAAAATGACCTATTTCGTTCGAGATTTCCTGGCTTTCGGGTCAAATGACCAATGTTATGGCTATAATGAAGGCATAGTTTGTGATAATGTGTCTATATTATGCATAAGTGTGCATCATGCGATGTCTAACAATGTTTCAGGAGGAAGTTTTCCTTTTCGTCGCACCAAAAAGCCGTTTTCCATTTTTTGAGTGCAAAAAACAGACGGTTTTGTCAAGCAACCACCAAATGGCTAATTCAAAATGCTACCATCACATTTTTCAAAAATATTAGACCACTTACATGGATAATTTCATAACAGGGGGATCTCATACCTTTCCCTCTATCCCTGGTGAAAAAGACAAATTCCTGCCGGCAGGAAGTGGATCAGATATGAACTACAGGTACATGATCGGATGCTCACGATTTAAAAAAAAATTAGGTTCAAAATATGTTGTTGCATCATAGATCCACTTCAAGTTTAGCGAGTCTCAGCCCCGAGCTAAGAATCTCCATGCCCGCCCTTCGACATTTAACGATAGTTTAAAACAGGCATTATAAATTTAAAAACGATCCAAACAATGCGAAACCTTCGCGTGGTGTCATATTATGTGACATAGTTAGAAGGAAAAATATCAAACTTGGTATATTGATTATGTCTCAAAAAACCTTCACAAAATGACCTATCTTGTTTGATGTTTCTTGACTTTCAGGTCAAATGACCAATGTTATGGCTAGAATGAAGGCATATTTTATGATAATGTGTCCATATTGTGTATAAGTGTACATCATGGGATGACGAACAATGTTTTAGGAGGAAGTTTTCCTTTTCGTCGCACCAAAAAGTCGTTTTCCATTTTTCGAGTACAAAAACGGGCGGTTTTGTGAAGTAACCACCAAATGGCTAATTCAAAATGCTACCATCATATTTTTCAAAAATACTAGACCACCTTACATGGATAATGTCATAACAGGGGGATCTCAATCCTTTCCATCTATCCCTGGTGAAAAAGACAAATTCTTGCTGAATCGATAGGAAGTGGGTCAGATATGAACTACAGGTACATGATCGGATGCTCATGATTTTTTACAAAAATCATTTTTAGGTTCAAAATACGTTGTTTCATCATAGATCCACTTCAAGTTTAGCGAGTCTCATTCACGAGCTAAGAATCTTCATGTCCGCCCTTCGACAAAGTTTAACGATAGTTTAAAACGGGCATTATAAATTCAAAAACGATCCAAACAATGTGAAACCTTCGCGTGGTGTCATATTATGTGACATAGTTAGAAATAAAAATATTAAACTTGGTATATTGATTATGTCTTAAAAAAACCTTCACAAATGACCTATCTCGTTCGAGCTTTCTTGTCTTTCGGTTCAAATGACCAATGTTATGGATAGAATAAAGACATAGTTTGTGATAATGTGTCTATTTTGTGCATAAGTGTGCATCATGGATGGCGAATAATGTTTCAGGAGGAAGTTTTCCTTTTCGTTTCACCAAAAAAGCGTTTTCCATTTTTCGAGTACAAAAACGGGCGGTTTTGTGAAGCAATCACCAAATGGCTAATTCAAAATGCTACCATCACATTTTTCAAAAATACTAGACCACCTTATATGGATAATTTCATAACAGGGAGATCTCAAATCTTTCCATCTATCTCTGGTGAAAAAGACAAATTCGTGCCGAATCGGCAGGAAGTGGGTCAGATATGAACTACAGGTACATGATCGGATGCTTATGATTTTTACAAAAATCATTTTTAGATTCAAAATATGTTGTTGCATCATAGATCCACTTCAAGTTTAGCGAGTCTCAGTACCGAGCTAAGAATCTTAATACCCGCCTTTCGACAAAGTTTAACGGTAGTTTAAAACGGGCATTATAAATTCTAAAATGATCCAAACAATGTGAAACCTTCGCGTGGTGTCATATTATGTGACATAGTTAGAAGGAAAAATATCAAACTTGGTATATTGATTATGTCTCAAACAAACCTTCACAAAATGACCTATCTCATTCGAGGTTTCTTGACTTTCGGGTCAAATGACCAATGTTATGGCTAGAATAAAGGAATAGTTTGTGTCAATATTGTGTATAAGTGTGCATCATGGGATGACAAACAATGTTTCAGGTGGAAGTTTTCCGTTTCGTCGCACCAAAAATCCGTTTTCCATTTGTTGAGTGCAAAAAACGGACGGTTTTGTGAAGCAACCACCAAATAACTAATTAAAAATTCTACCATCACATTTTTCAAAAATACTAGACCACCTTAATGGATAATTTCATAACAGGGGGGTCTCAAACCTTTCCATTTATCCCTGGTGAAAAAGACAAATTCGTGCAGAATCGGTAGGAAGTGGGTCAGATATGAACTACAGGTACATGATCGGATGCTCATAATTTTTTACAAAAATCATTGTTAGGTTCAAGATATGTTGTTTTATCAGAGATCCACTTCAATTTTAGCGAGTCTCAGCTCCGAGCTAAGAATCTTTATGCGTGCCGTTTTAAACGGGCAAATGAAATTATGATAAGAATCACAACATAGTTTGTGATAAATTTATATTGATATCATATTTGGATTCCTCTCATTTTTCTAATCAATTTAGACATATTATTTGCCGAATTTCGATTTACAGATTTAAAGATATTAATTATTCCATATTAAATAAAAATACGAAAAAATCATTATAATTTTATTTATATTCAATAATATTTTTATTTATTCATTGTTTTTTACTTAAATAATTGCTTATAATTTCAAAAAATACAACCACGTGACATGATGATATAAGAGTTAATAGGATTAATATCAAATTATTGACAACAATGTGTAAATTGCTTTGCGGAAAGAGATTCTGAAGGAACGAGAAAGTTAAACGTATTAGAGTTGGAGTAGTGCTAGGATGGGTGACCGAGTTAGAATAGTGTTAGGATGGGTGACCGACCGAAAACTTTGACTAAGAATGCAATATAATAAATTATTAACTATAAATAATGTTAAAGATCATAGCGAGAGATTAACGAATCAAAAAATTCAAAGATTTAATTTAAAAAAATATTTAAAAAAATTAAAAAATCATTTTAGGCTATGCCGACGGCCTGGCCGTCAGCGTAGCTCCATTCCTGTGCCGACGGCCTGGCCGTCAACGTAGCTCCAGACTGGGCCGTTATCGAAGACGGCCGTTGTCTGACACGCAGGGCCCGCTGGGAGACGCTATGCCGAGAGGAAGAGGTTGTGCCAACGGCTACGGAGCTGTGCCAACCAGGACGTAAGCCGAAGGCGCTATGCCGACGGACTCCTTCGACACAACCTGTGCTGACACAATTTGATATTGTGCCGACGGCAGCAGCCGGCCGTCGGCACCTTAAAACTTTCCTGTAGTGGCTGACACTTACAGCCTTTGAAAATCAATAGACATGTACGTGTATGTGCACTCTGCAAACTAAATGGTGCACCCATATCCAAATATATGATATGCCTCTTGTCTTATGCTTCTGAAAATTTCAAGATGCATGCGTATGCGGACTCTGCAAATTAATCAATTAATTAATTGGTGCAGTGCTATCCAAAAAGTTCTCTTGTCTCCGACCCATTGCATACTCATCCAGACTTACTTTAATCGGTGAGAGCTAAAACGGTGGAGCACTCTACGTTATGGTCTTAGTTTGTCCTTATTATATATAAGAAAAACTTCAACCATGTCCTCTGAATTTGAAGGATTATGATTGCAACCACAGGAGGTGCCAATAATGCGGCAAATCCGTGATATGTACAGAAACTGTACCAACTATACTAGCATCTCAGTTTTACCATTATTTTCTAATAAAATACGGTATGTTGTAGAAAGTCCTTGATCGAGTTCTTCCCTTCTTGAAAAAGTTCTTCATCTTCTTTATGGGCCCCTTGCTGAACAAGTTGGTCATTCTTCTTTATGGGCTACTTGAAGCTACTTTTTTCTGTCCATATTAATGTCTTCAACTTTATGTAGATACGAAAGGATCTGGTCTAAATACATAAGTAGGTACGTACGAATTTAGATAAAAGTTGAGGCGTCTTAAAAAACGCACCTCCCCTCCTGGGTCGCTCGTGCGGTGGCGGCTCTGGAGGGTCACCATCCCCCCCGCCTAGGACCATCCCCCCGTGGCTAACCTGGCCGCTGCCATCGCCGGCGCCGATGATGGTGGCGGCGCCCGGCCGCCAAAGGCGGGGGGCAAGGAGGCGCATCGGGTGGAATCTTTCCCACGCGGAGGCGAAGTCTGATGGATGCGCGGCGGCTGTGCCCTCGATGGACGACGTGGGAGATGGGCAGCGGGATGCGGCGGTCTAGCCCGCGGCAGCACGACGGCGCAGTGTTCGCCGATGACCGGCCGGCCTTGCGGCGGCTCGATTTAGGCAGCGCGAGCCCGATATGCGCAGGTCGCGGTTGTTGCAACCTCGTGCATTGATTTCCTACTGCGGTGGAGGTTCTTCTTCCTTCGTCGTTGTTGGGTGGCGGATGGCGGCGTGGGGCCCTGCTCGTTCGCTTGTTGAATAAAGGCAGCAGTCCTAGGATTCCTTTCGTGCCAAGATGAGGATTTACTTGTTGATTGCCCTTTTTATCTGGTCAGAGTGGCGAATTCCGGAAGGCTTCGTCAGCAAACTCTCTTGGACGAATTATGCCCAGAGATTGCCGGATTGAAGGGATACGGTCGCGTGTAACCATGTTTTTCTGACCGTTTGGTTTCAGAGAGAGCGAGGCAAATCTCGGCAGCCTGTTACCATCGTGGAACATGTATTTAGTTCCATGATGAAGTAGTGTGCGATGAACGCCATGAAAGCCGAGATCAGAGGAATACCAATGGTGGTTCGAGTCCTAGTGGTGATGTGGAATTGGCTTGGTGATTCGTGACCTATAAAAGTGACGTCGAAAAGTGGGGGCAGTAGCACAGGAGAACTTCACGATCTTATCTTGCAGGGTGAAAATCCAAGGTATAACCTTAATGCCCCATTTGGAATGTCGTATTTTAGCCAAAACCACCGGATTATACGGACTGTTCCTGCTGAACCTCTTCACAAATTCAAAACGACAGGACTAAAAAACAACAATCCAAACAAGGTATAATTGGTTGTGCCTGGCAATTGCCTTGTTGAAGCCATTGTTTCGTGAGTGATGACTTTCTCCAGGGTGAAAATCTATGATCTTTGATCAGACGACGATGGCGCTTGTGCACTGTTTTCTTGTTGAAGAAGTCGCTATTGGAGAGGGCGGACTTTTTGTGTTGTTCTGGTGGTGTTAGTGTCGCTGCTGCAAGTAATTGATCGCTATAGCGGGACTATTTTTTTTGTAATTCCTTTTCTTTTTTTCTAGGCTGTGTCCGTAAGACTTCTAGATCATGAGTGGTTGTAAAGGCCAGATGTAATTGGTATCTCCGTGATATTAATGTATACTCATTTCCAAAAAGGATAAAGTTGAGACTATTAATATGAATCGGAGGGGTTATCTAAATTGGCAGCAGGATCAGGTACTAATCCTATGAATCCAAACCAGCTCATAGTTTGAAGCCAAATCCTTTCCAAACCTCCATTCTGTTCTGGTTGATAGACGGTCTTCCAATTTACTAAGAAGTGTCCTCCTTTTACCGCATCAGTTTCTTTCCAAAGGAACGCTCTTCTTATTTTGTCGATGGATTTAAAAACCCAGGGAGGTGGATCAAGCGACATCAAGTGGAAGATGGCAATTGCACTGAGAACTGATTGAACAAGAATCAATCTTCCACTTTGAGTAAGCATATGAGTCTTCTAGGAAGCTAGCCTGTTTCTAATCTTGTCTATAAGCGCCTGAAAATTCTCTTTGCAAGCTTTCCTAAAATGCAACAGCAAGCCCAAGTAGGTGATGGGGAGTGCAGTGACTACAATTATACCTGGACACGGGCTAACTCGGTCGGACTCGGGCCGAGCCAGAGAAAAGCTCGAGCTTTTCCAGCCGAGCCCGAGCCAGCTCGTTGCCGCCGGCGAGCCTCCAAGTAGAGCTCGGCCTGAGCTTCCCCCAAACTCGGTCTAGCTCGGTCCGGCTCGCGAGCCCAGCGGCGATAGACACTGATAGGTGAGCCATCTATATGGGGCGGCGATGGCGGTGGAGGCAGCGGCGGCCGTGCGGGCAGGGCGGAGGCCATGCGGGAGGCAGCGGTTGTCGCTCGGGACGGGTCGACATCCAATTGGTGTGGAGCGGCCGTGCGCGGCGGCATAGAGGAGGCATCGGCAGTGGCGGATCCAAGGGAGGGGCGAGCGGTGGCCAGGCCCCCGCCATGGTTCGGCCACCCCCATGGTAAATTAGCGGGGACTAGTATTAGTTTGAGGCTTAATACTCCACTAGCAAAATGCCCGTGCGTTGCGGCTAAAAATGTTAGTATTTGTTATGTTGGTGGTGATTTTTTTTTAAAAAAAAATAGTGGTCCTCGATCAATTGATTGAGTCCCCTGTGAGTTTATTTTTTCTTCCGACGGTTTGACTATAAACAAGGTATATATAAGTGATGGCAATTGTGGGTAATACATGATTTAATGCCCATGATCTGATATTAAGTTTGTTTTGAAAGTAGCAAGTTTTTTAATTATTTGCACTTTCTTAAACTTCTTAAACTCCTTTGTACTTTTTATAACCCCTAAAACCTTCTCTCTATTCCTATTTTTAAAATAAAAAAAAAGTTTTTATTTAAAAGAGGTGCAAAGGAACCGGTCACCGTTTTGGCCCATGATGGACAAGCAACCTCACGAGCCTGCCTAGCCCACACACGAAACCTGCCCCCCACGCGTTACCATCGTTGTCGATCAGCGCGCCACCATCGACCGTGAGCCGCCCCCAATCTCACCCCATGCTCTCCCGTCTCTCTCTCCGTCCTCAACCCGACGCGACTCGCCACCAAGGAGCGCTCTGATACCCCCAATCCCACCCCACGCTCCTTCGTCTCTCTGTGCGCCCTCAACCCGATGCGACTCGCCGCCAAGGAGCGCTCTGATAGATCGATCATAAGCCGCCCTCATCACATCGCACGCTCGCCCGTCTCTCTCCCCCCTCAGACCCGAGATCCATGCCTCGACGAACTACGCCTCCGCATCTGCCCCATGACCTTCTCTAATTAAATTAAATAGGTTATTATAGGTGGATAATATATACGGGGATGTGTATGTAATTAGTGCTCGGAATATGGGTAGAAGAGAAGTCCAAATAATGTTTGTTCTATCATTTGCACACACTAAAACCCAAGAATATTCTAGAAATTCATAAAACATGGAATTTATATAGTACGAACAGCAAATAAAAGTTGATCAGAGTATCCATTATAGACGCATAATTATCAGAATTGCTAAAAATACATTCACTTTTAAATATTGTTCTTGAGATGGACAGAACAATTGGTGGACCCAATGATCAAGTTGAGAATCGAGAACCAAATCTTTTTGCCTTACCTGTTTTCCAAACGGATTCAAAACAGAGGATCCACATTTTTCACATGTGAGAATCCACATCCAACATATACTCTACTTCTTTCTTCCTGGGAGTTGCTCGGAACGGCTTAGTCTCATTGATACCATCTGGGCTCAGATTGTCCTGCCGTGTGAGACAGACAGTAGCGGTTGTGGACTGAAAATACAACTGCATCATGTTTACAAGCGAGAAGCATGTGAAGCGAACAGCCACTTACACTTCCACCATCTTCTTCACACCCGTGGAAAGCAAAATAATGAGCATGCTTACAACAGTGGTCGTAGACTCTATCAGCCTGAAGAGTGGAAGGATATGGGTCCGTAGCTTGCTAATTATACCATCCTTCTTACCAATTACCAATGGCCTCTCTCCGTGCAAGTGACAGTTATCAAAGACACATCATTTTTTATACTCCCTCCTCCCTCCGATTCATATTACTTGACTTGGATTTATCAAAATTTAAATGAATCTATATACTAAATAGTGTCTAGATTCACCAAATCTACACAAATTTAAGTCAACTAATATGTGTCGGAGGGAGTACATGGATCAGACACATCCCATGTGAATTGCATGGTTGCATCCTTGCCGGCTTGAGAGCTGAGGGTGGAGGGAGGTTTCTTCAAAGTGCAGCCCGCGGGGGAGGTTTCTTCAAAGTGCAATACAGGCATGCTGCAGGTCCATCATCTCGCCGCCGAACTTGTTGGCGTCAGCGTGCACAAGGACGGCACCTCCCCTCTAAGATCTAGCGCCCTCCAGAACCGATCTCGTCGGCGAGGCGGGACCTGCCCTCTTGATCTACTGCATTCTAAAACTTCGCACGTGTGGGTGGGGTCGCGGAGGACGATCAGGGCCCTGCGTTGACGACAAAAATCTCAATTTTGAGCTGTGATAGTGAGCGAATTCCAGCTACCTCGTGCGATTGGTTTGGTTGGACCTTTCCTAGGATTTCTGTGGGAAACAGACGTGGAAGAGAGGCGTTATATATATGCGTTGGAGCACCCCTGCCGACTGGCCGGTCCCGAGGCTGTTTCACATTCGAGAAGAAGACTAGAGTAGAAGCCACACATATTACACAAATAAATGATACAGGAAACAAAGGAAAACTTTATTGAACTTTCTCTGGTAAACTCCCGTACAGTGATTGTTCCTCTATTTAGAGACTAAAGGGATAGGATACCCGCATGGGCCAACCCTAGCCTGGTAGAGGCCACACCGAGTGGGCCTCTACCGGCCCAGTTTACCAATACTCCCCCTGGGTATCTTATCTGTATAATCATGGCTTAAAACTCCGAAAAACCAGTGGAAAAAATATGGAGAAATGCACACGGTATACTTCTTGCTATGTTGCACGAATTGCCTCATTAAAAATCTCATGTGAGAAACTTCATAAAAACTCACTAAGGGAAAAAGAGTACAATTCACTTAACTATAAAGTTAAGCACTCAATCATCGGGATCAAGATTTCAGCGATGAGTTTGTGAAGATTCTCCCCCTGAACCTTGCATCTCCCTAAGTCTCATCATGCCGATCCCACGGACACATCTCTCGAAAGAAGATGTTGGCAATGATTTAGTGAACAAATCAACGAGATTTTCACACGACTTAGTATGCAAGACTTTCACTTCGTTCATCTTTTGCAACTCATGTGCATAGAAGAACTTGGGGTTTATATGCTTTGTGAGATTGCTCTTCACGTAACCCGTCTGGACTTGTGCAACACAAGCGGCATTATCTTCATAGATAATTGTTGGGGTTTGTACGGTGTTCAGTCCACATGACATCTGGATGTGGCTGACTACTCGTCGAAGCCATACACATTCTCGTGATGCTTCATATAATGCTATGATTTCCGAGTGGTTCGTCAAAGTTGACACAAGAGTTTGCTTAGACGATTTCCAGGAAATAGCTGTTCCACCACAAAGGAAAACATATCCAGTCTGCGACTTGGATGTGTGCGGGTCCGAAAGGTACCCAGCATCTGCATAGCCTACAACAGATAGGTCTTGGTTCTTTTGGTAAAACAAGTCAAGGTCCTTTGTTCCTTGTATGTACCTAAAGATGTCATTAACGCCTTTCCAATGCCTCTTGGTAGGCTCAGAACTATACCTTGCAAGCAAATTGACGTCGAATGCAATATCCGGTCGTGTACAATTTGCGAGGTACATAAGTGCGCCAACTGCACTTAAGTAGGGGAATTCCGGTCCCAGAATTTCCTCCCCCTCTTATTTAGGCCTGAACGGGTCCTTGTCTTGCTGCAAAGATCTTCCGACCATCGGGGTCTTAGAAGGATATGCCTTTTCAAACCCAAATCGTTCCAACACCTTCTCGGTGTAGGCCGACTGGTGAACTAGAATCCCAGCAGGGGAATGCTCAAGTTGCAGACCCAGGCAGAACTTGGTTTTGCCTAAGTCTTTCATCTCGAATTCCGACATCAGGTAGGAACTCGCTTCCTCAATATCGTCAGGTGTACCGATTATATTCAAATCGTCCACGTACACCGAGATAATACAGAAACCATCCTGGGATCTCCGTATAAAAACACATGGGCAATCTTCATTGCTCGCGTAGCCCTTCTGATGAAGGAAATCGCTTAAACGATTATACCACATCCTACCTGACTGTTTTAGTCCATACAATGACTTCTTAAGCTGAACACTGTATAAGCTTTTGTTTGCTCTATCCTGGTTCTGGACAGGGATACCTTCTGGTACTTTCATGTATATGTCTGAATCCAAGTTACCATATAGGTAAGCGGTGACAACATTCATTAGTTTCATTTTTAAGTCCATGTTTACTGCCATTGAGATCAAGTATCTAAAGATAATTCCATCCATGACCGGGGAGTAAGTTTCCTCAAAGTCGACACCTGGTCGCTGAGTAAAACCTTGAGCAACGAGCCTTGCTTTGTACCTTACTACTTCATTATTCTCGTTTCTCTTTCGAACAAAAACCCACTTATGGCCAACGGGGCGAATGTGGGGAGGAGTTAGACAAACAAGTCCAAATACCTCTCTTTTGTTCAACGATAATAATTCAGCAGTAATTGCCTTCTGCCAATCTTTTCAATCCGACATTTTCTTGCAATCAGCGAGCGTGTTAGGCTCAGGGTCAAGATCTATGATTGAGGCAATTTTCTTGGCAAAATTAACGTCAACATTTGCCATGGCTCGGTTGTATGACTCGACCGAATTAAAATAGTTAATGGCCATTTCGTCATGGAGTGCATCAGGCACATCCTCTTGCTCCACCGGATTTCCCAATCCAGGAGCTAGGTCCTTTAGCTTTCCCGCTCCGATGTGTGCGCACACAATTTCGCTGGGTATTTCCGATATAGGAAAGTTCAAGTCCGGAATTTCGTGCACTGAAATATCCGTACTTGTGCCAGGTCTCAACTGGCTCCCCTCAACAGGGGCAGACTGTAATAAATCTCTCTTATCCTTTTTCTTCGGGCGTCCCTAGGTACTTGGGATTTGAGAAACCGGAATCCGCGCCCTCTTAGGCCTTGGAGCAGGAGCGGGTATACCATCATTTTTCTTTGGTATTTCAACCCTTTCCGGTGCATTGCGTGCATGCACATGCGACTTTATCACAGTCTTTAAATCACTAAAATGATCGGGCAGTTGATTCGCTAGGGAGTGCAAATCTAGTATCTTTTGGACTTCTCTATTAGTCTCAACAGTGCGCGGGTCATGAGCGTGGATCCCCGTGGCTTTCCACGTGATTTCTCGACTTTTGTCATCCAGGGGTTGATTACCTCCCCCTAAAGTCGGAAAAATATCCTCGTAAAAAATGCAGTCAGCAAAACGAGCCGTGTGACAGTCACCTGTCAAGGGGTCCAAGAACCTGATTATGGACACAGTCTCATAACCAACGTATATTCCCGACTTACGGAGCGGTCCCATTGTTGATCGCTGGGGTGGTGGTATAGATACATATACCTGGCATCCGAACCTACGTAGGTGGGAAATTTTCGGTTCCGACCCTTGCGCAAGTTGGATAGGAGAGTGGATGTTGTAGGCCGATGGTCGAAAGTTGATGAGATTAGCGGTGTGTAACACCGTGTGTCCCCAACATGTAGTTGGTAAATTACAACCCTGAAGGAGTGGTCTGGCAATGAATTTAATCCTTTTAATCAATGCCTCCGCAAGTCCATTTTGAGTGTGGACATGCGGTACGGAGTGCTCAAGTTTGATTCCAGTTGCCATGCAATAATCATCGAATGCCTTTGAAGTAAATTCTCCGGCATTGTCCATTCGAATAGACTTTAAACGATAATCAGGGAATTTATTCCTTATTTGTATGATCTGGGAGATCAACTTTGCAAAAGCATGGTTCCTTGTTGACAGCAGGCAAACATTGGACCATTTAGAGGAAGCATCGATGAGCACCATGAAGTACCGAAACGGCCCTGAGAGGGGCTGAATTGGACCACATATATCCCCTTGAATGCGTTCCAAGAACGCGGGGAGTTCATCCTTCACCTTTAGGGGGGACGGTCTAATGATCAATTTCCCCGTAGCGCATGCGGAGCATACGAAATCATCGGGATTCGGGAAATTTTTCACATTAACATTATGACCATTCGAGTTGTTAATTATATTTCTCATCATCCTAAGACCGGGGTGGCCTAACCTATCATGCCAAAGGCAGAATAGTTCGGAGCTTCTAAAGATAGTCTTAAGGGTAGTGTAAATAGGTGGTGCTACTATCTTAGTGTAGTACAGCCCAGTAGCTAATGAAGGGAGTCTTTTGACAACATGTTTACCATTTTCGTCGCGCTTGGTAATGAGTAGGAACTCCTTTCCATTCTCATCATCATCGGTTTCGACATGGAAACCATTTGCGCGGATGTCTCTAAAACTCAAGAGAGTACGAGTCGACTCCGGATACAACAATGCCTTTTCAATGATCAGAGTTGTTCCATTTGGGAGTATTATAGTTGCTCTTCTGGAGCCAACTACATTCGGACCGCAGCCGACGATCGTCATTATGTTACCAGGGTTTTTGGTAATGTACTCAAAATACTTTGTTTTTCTCAAGATGGTATTTGTGGTGCCGCTATTAGCAAGGCACGTTTCCTCCATTTGGGCGCCACACGCGTTCTAAAATATAGTGCCTAATTAATATAATGGAGCGAGGAAGATGCTACATCAAGTAAGTAAAACACATAAACATTTCAGAACATCACACAACCAAATAATGGAATTAATGAATGAAATAAATGTCATCCAAACGCCGAAAAACAAATAAATGTTATGCTCTCATAGAGCTTACAACCATATCGAAAAATTGTATCTGATTATTGCGGAAAAATGAACCATCACAACAAAAAGGAGCTCAGGTGGATTCTGCAAAGAAACCATCAATCTCAGCCTGTATCTCAAGATCATTGAGCTTCTCTTCGTTGGCTATCATCATCGAGGCAGCAGAGATGTCTAGCTGAGGCGGGGGGGGGGCACAATGTGCTCAACCTCCATGGGCACAGCGGCGTTCGTGGGAACCACCGAAGGTGCTGCCACTTGTGCTACGTCGTGCACCACTACGGGTGCGACGTTCTGCACAGGCGCCGCTCCGGGCGCCAGTGGTGCCTCAACCTGGACAAGGTGCGCCTCGCGCTTTCTTGTTGGCCTTGAACGCGTCCACGACGTGTTTAGGGGCCAAACACTGCTTGGAGAAGTGAGTCTTGGAGCCATAGCGGAAGTAGTCCTGGGGCCTTGCCTCCCCCTTGCCCGCCTTGCGTTGCTTGGCCGGGTTGGAGGAGTTGGGGCCCTTCTTTCCCTTCTTGCCTCTCTTCTTGTGGATGGGCTTGCGCACCTTGTAGGCACCGGCATTAGCCTCATGACTTGCCCCCCCCCCCCCCGCGAAGGGTTGCGTGGAGAAGTTCTTTTTCAGAACATTATCCTGCGCCTCGGCCACCTGGAGAGCATCAATAAGCGCTGCATATTCCGTGAATCCTTCCTGGCGAAAGTTTCGCGAGGACTGGATGTTGTCCGGATGGAATGTGGAGAGAGTTTTGTCTATCTTCTGCTGATCGGTGGTACTGGTCCCACACAGCTGAAGAATGGTATAAATCTGGTGCAACCTGGAGTTGTACTCTCCCACCGTCTTGAAGTCCGCAAACCTCAGACGAATCCAATCTGCCTCCGCCTGTGGCTGAATAGTGTACTTCAGCCTAGAGAACCGCTTGTTGAGGACGGTCCAAAGGGCAGAAGCACTCCGTTCTGCCATGTACTCGTTCTTGGGAGTCTCACACATGTGATGGCGGAGGAAGTGCAGGGCTTTGGCGTTGTCCGCCGGGATGGTTTTGCTGGGGCCGTCGGGGTCCCCGCAATCAACACATCCTTGATGCATCGGCCCTCGAGAACGATCTCAACGTCCGAGGCCCAAGTCAGATAGTTAAGCCCATCTTGGGTTAACTCCGGGAACTCGCGGCTGACGATTTCGGTCATCTGCAATTTATGCAATGTGTGTAAGATTACAGCAGGTAATCGGTTGCATAAATGCGATAATCGATACAATAATTCAAATATGACGGCGTTCCAAAATTTAATGAAAAAACGGTACAAGCTAACTATGATATATAAAGTATTAAAATCATGCGATAATTAATAACTGTAGTAAAACATAGCACAAAAACTTGTGTAAAAACGGTATGAAAACAGAGCCAAAACGGTCCAACAGCACAGCAAACGCGTTCTCCCACGTCCCACTGTTTTTTTCTATGGGCCAAAAAAATGACCTAAAACGCTCGGTCTCCCGTGGGCCGGCCCACCCTACACTGTCCCTGCCCGAGAACGGGGGAACAGAGCACGAACGTGCTCTCGAGTGGGGAGGCGGCAGCAGGCCGCTCCGGCGACGGGGCGAGGGCGGGTGGAGGTGGCGCGGCAGCTGCTGTGCGCGCGCAGCCAGCGGCGACCAGGCGGCGAGTGGCCGGCGCGGCGGCTCGGCGGTGGCCAGCGGGACGCGTCCAGCGCGCGGCGGGCCAGCGGCCGGCGGTAGCGTGGCCAGCTGCACGAGGCGCGCGGCGGCGTGGCCGGCCAGCGTGACGCAGGCGTGCGGGCGCGGGCCAGCAGCCGGGCGTGCAGGCAGCGCGGGCCAGCAGTCGTGCGTGCAGGCGACGCGGGCGCGGCTGGCAGAGCGCGCAGGCGGCACGGACGCGGCCAACTGCGGTCTAGCGGCAGCGCGTGGCGACGTGTAACACCCTCAGAATCGACCATATGCAAGTTTTAGCGATTCCCGCCAAACCCACATAGAAACGATTCAAAGGTGCCCACCAGGCACTTTCGTGCGGGTGGAAAACGAAGTAATAACATTACACAACAGTCCTCGATGGGACCCACAGAACAGATATATAACAGCGACTCAATGAGTCAAGAATACAGATATAATATACAAAGAGCCAAATCACCTTAAAAATGATAGAACGTCCGACTACGGACAAGATGCAAATGGGGCTAAGAGCCCTGAAGAATAACCAATGGCGTCCATAACCCTGCCCAGGCCAAGCCGGAAGGGTAACCCTGCTAACGACGTCGAACTCAAAACCTGCTTAAACAAAAGGGGTGCCGACGAAGGGCAAAAGAAAAAGAGGAGCGTCAGTACTGAGGCCAGTACACGGCGAGGCTAGAATTCGGCGGTCCTCGCCTACATAGGTATGGTGGACTGAAGCGGCAGCGACAACATGCACTAAACAACCTATAGAGACTCGATACAACTAGCGGCTATCAGAGAGGGGTAAGAAAGACCTATTCGGTACCAACCTGATGTTACCACCAAACATACCCATCCTGGTGATCCCCCTCGAGACCAAACGAGGAAGTCAACCGAGGAACTCACACCGTTAGCAGTTTTATTTATTCGGTTATCGTTGCAACAATTACTAGTCAGGTATAGATAGTCGTCCTGATATAATAAGCAGTTGGCACTTTTAGTTAACCATTCCGTTGTGGTTGCAACACTTACTAGTCAGATACAATTGGCATGAGATAACCCGAAACCCAGCAGTTGTTGGTACTTTTATTTAGCCATTCCGTTATGGTGAAGCTGATTACTAGTCACATCGGATACAAGTCAAATTATAGCAGTAAACTTTAGTTATAGTTGTCTATGATCAAGCACTGTGCTCCAAGTCGTCCATAACCGCGGACACGGCTTCTCGAAAAGATTTAACCCTACAGGGGTACACCAAAGTTTCCACACGCACTTCGACCCTTTTTGCCAGATCAATTAACATACACCCATCGGTATGTCGACGGGGCCAAAGTCATGACGTTTCCCAGACCCAAAGCAAGCACGGGGGGCCACCCCACTAAGTATACCCGCAATGAAGTCGGCCGGTCTCCGAGACGGACTCAGGGTTTGCGACAATGGCTGTAAACGACAGGGAATCCCAAAACTGGGCCTGTCGATACCGCGAAAACACTCCGCTTCCAAAACAGTACAGTGTGCTATCCATCGCACAATCGTAAATAAAGCAGTAAAGCATGGCATAGGTACAGGATAGTAGATAAAGCCCCAAACTACTTGTGGCCCCCAGTACAGTACTTTGAAATCAGGTACTAAATCGATGGGGTGCCCATACATCCCACATGTGGTTAGCGCGCTCGATCTCGGAACAGGTGTCAAGAACTCAGGGTCCTACGGGACACCAGTGAGCGGTCGGAAACCAAATATTATCTATCATCCACCGGTGCCTCTGCTTACCTACTTCAATTTTAGTTATTAAACAATAATTAAAGTGAACGATAATTAAAGCCCTGATCATCTCCAACATTATACATGCGGCAATACTCCAACAACTGTGGTACTTAATGACACGCAACAGCACTTGAGCAAGCGACTACGACGCGCAGGTCCAACTATCTACCAAACAACAGGTAATAGGAGCTGTCCAAGGCAATATAAGGCTGCAAGGGATAACACGGGTACGAAGACTAGAGCATCGCAACACAGATAGCAATAGATCAGCAGGAGGGAATAAATACTATAAAAGTAAGATAGGTAGAAAGGGGAAGATGCTCGCCTGAAAACATTGCCGAAGGTTCAACCGACGGTCGGGTCGACACTCGCATCAACTCAACGGCCTTATCCGCGAAGAACCAAATCACTAGAATAAACACCGGATGCAATATTTAATACTACGGCAAAAGATCGGGCATGATGCATGTATGATGTATGTCATGACAAAGATGCGATGCAATTAGGCAATATTAAACGGAACCGGGGTCCCGATATTTATTTAAACGGTTCAAGTTATTTAACTACCCCGCAATTTAATTGTGGTCTTAACATGGCAAAACATAGGACCGGTTCGCTACACAAATTTAAATGAGGCCAATATAAGACTAGATTTGCCCGCATATGGGCCCCATATTTAATTATAATGTGAATCGGCATAAGGCCCCCAAACCACATGACAAGTATGCATGCAAGTATGACAATTTAATATGCAACAATTTATTTAGATGGCATTTATAAAATAGGGGCCCGGGAAAAGGTTCACACATTAGGGTTCGACGATCTTGGGGTTCGGGGGTTTCGGGGTTTGGCCTCAGGGTTTCGGGTTCGACGGGATCGGTCTCGGATAGCTGAGGTAGACCTTGTCGCATCCGGGAAGTAGGACTTGGTTCGGCGTCGGGGCGCATCGGACTCGCCCTGGTCGGTGTCGATCTTGTCGCATTCGTGGTCTTCGGGTCCGCGTAGACGGTCTTGGCGTTCAAAGTGGAGAACTTGGCGTTCCGTGTAAGCGACCTTGGCGTCCGGGTTCTCGACGAACTTGGCGTCCGAGATGAAGGGCTCGTCGTCCGGGGATCCTCCGAGTCCGTGTTGACGTCCTTGGGGTTCCGACTTTGGTTGTTGGCCGTGAACTTGTTCCGCGAAGGTACGGTCTTCAAATCCGTGAGGCGATCTTGGCGTTCTTCCGGTTCGGGTCCTGGCGCCCGAGAGGAAGTACTTGATGGTTCCGAGAAGGAGGTCCTGGCGCTTCGGATCGGTCTTCAGATTCGGCGTCGGTTGTTACCCGAATTCGTGCGGGAGGTTGCCGATCTTGTCGAGATGATTCTTAGAAGACAGCTGCGAAAGCACTTGCTCGCCTGCCCGTAAATACATAGATCCACGAGCAAACAGACGTTTGCGAGACCACCGGAACACAAGCACAAGACATACACCCGTGCCAACACAGAGGGCATGAGAGGCGCCTTCGGTTATGGGCTTGAGCAGCAAAACTGCAAGCGAACTGGCGATACAAGGAGGAACAGAGGACGAGGGGACGCGGCGACCTGGACAGGGGACCTCGCGACGCAGGCACGGCGGTGCTGCTGTCGGAGGACGGGGCCCGGCGGCAGGGTCGAACGGCGGGGCTCGGGCCAGGACCGGCGACGAGGGGAAACGGCGGCGAGGCGGCCGCGGGCTCAGGGAAGGGAGGAGAGGAGGAAGACGCGTGGGGTGGGGAAAGTGGGGCGCGGGCCCAGGGAGAGGTGGGGGCCACGGGGGAGCGGGTCTGGAGGTTGGTGTGCGTGCGTGCGTTCTGTGGTGGGGGTGAGTGTGTGGACTGGGTGGGTCGGGTGTGTGAGTCCAGGGTGGAGGGAGTTGGCCAGGTGGCAGCGGGAGAGTGGGTAGGGCTTGAGCCAGGGTGATGTGGCGAGCGGCTATAGGGCGGGGTGAGGTGGCTGGAGGGGTGGGTAGATTAGGTTGGGTAGTCTTAGGATTTTTGGTGGACCGATTTTATTCTGGGGGTGGTCGACTGGGTCGAACCGGCCCGTTCGACTGCCCCCTAAAATAATATAGATTTTTATTTAAGTTAAAAAAAAATAACTTTTGTAATTAGTTTTTAGACAAATAAAAGACCTGGAAAAGCCCGGCGCTATAAGTTGAAATTGAGGCGGGGAATATTTAGAAACCAAACTAGACTTTTAGAAAATAGGTTTCGACAAACAAATGCATGATGATGACGATGCAATGCACGAAAACAACGCGATTTTCTAGTAGTGGTTTTTGCGGGATGCCACACGACGGCACGCGTCCGGCGGCGCGGGAGCGGCAGGCTCGCGGCAGCGCGCAACGTCGGCCTGGCCAGCGGGGCCAGCGCGTGTGGCTGCGCGGCAGCGGCCAGCTGGGGCCTTTGGCGGCGCGGCGTGGCGGACTCGGCCAGGCGGCGAGCGGGGCCGGTGGCACGCGGCGGCGCGGCAGCGGCCAACGGGGCCTGCGACAGCGCGGCGGCGCGGTGTGGCGATCTCGGCCAGGCGGCGAGCGGGGCCGGTGGCACGCGGCGGCAGCCAGCGGGGCCTGCGGCAGCGCAGCGGCGCGGCGTGGCGGCGACGGCCCGGCCAACGCGCGCGGCGGCGGCGCGGCACGCGGCCAGCCCGGCCAGCTCGGTCAGCACGCGGCGGCGGCGCGGTACGCGGCCAACACAGCAGCGCGCGTCGGCGACGCGCGGCCGGCTGGGCTCGCGGGTGGTGGCTGCCAGTGCAACATCACGCACATGAACATGCAGTGAAAAGAATGATAGATGCGCGTGCACAGTGAAAAAAAATTCTGTAGATCAATCGGATCTACTAAGAAAAATTTAGATCGACACAGCAGGTGCACGCATCGACGGTACAGTCAACAATATTTCGAGAGTGATTAGATCGACATTAGTCGGCGACAACAGGTCAGCTCGACTCCCGGGAAGAAAAATCTGCACCTTAGATGGGATCTGATCTAAGATCTAAACGCAAATCTTGAAAGAAAATCGCGAGACAAATCCATTTTTGCGGTCAGATTTAGGTTACCTTCAACGAAAGTCTGCGTGATGCAGGCTCGACGGTGGCTTGACGGAGGCTCGACGGAGAGACATGTGCTGATAACTTGTTGGAACACCCCCTGCCGACTGGCCGGTCCCGAGGCTATTCCACACCCGAGAAGACTAGAGTAGAAGGCACACAGATTACACAAGTAAATGACACAGGGAGCAAAGAGAAACTTTATTAAACTTTCTCTCGGTAAACTCTCCTTTATTTATAGACTAAGGGGATAGGATACCCACATGGGCCACCCTAGTCTGGTAGAGGCCACGGTACCGGCCCAGTTTCCAACAATATGGACTGATTTTCGTGAGCGAGGGGCAAGAAATTAAACGTGGACTGATTGAGGGAGGGGCAAGAAATTAAACGGAAACCGGATAGATCGTGTGGCTGGCCGGTTTTGTTTGCTTGTGCAGATGATATCAACCTTTTTGACTGAAAATGGGAAGGCATGGTGGGCCGTTAATTTGGCCTCTGTCAAATTCCTGCGCGATGGAACGACACCACCTGATGATGAAGTACAAAAGAGCAACGGAGGAATAATAACGCGAACGAGAACGGTTCGGTGGCAATCCGGTATAATACGTACTTTCTTTGTTTGGAAGTATAAAATATTTTAGGTTTGTGAATGAGATGTATCTAGATACCTTTTAGTGTCTAAATTTATTTGAACCTATACACTAAAAGGTGTCTAGATACATCTCCTTCACAAACTTAAAACATCTTATATTTTTTAATGGAAGGAGTATTTAGTATAGATTTATTAGCACTTAATCCTAATCTTTATTTATCAAACGTGCTGCATCTGAACGGGCTAAGCCCAAAAACGACAGTTAGCCAGTTAGGAGGGCCGAGGCCATAACCCCACGATGCCACAGAAACCTGACGGTAGTACTGCCTACCTATTGAAGCAAGAAAATCGACCAATCTATTTCTCTTCCTAAACAAATTCTTGGCTTTATTTCTCTTCCGCTACCGCTGCTCAGCCGCCAGGCGTTTTGAGATTCGTTGCTTGAGCCTCGTTGCCGCCAGCGAGAAGTTAGGAGTCAACGCATCGGCGATTAGAGAATGCACACCTCTCGGCTACTGCGTCTCCTGAACTGGCAACTACGATCTGCCGCCGTGTAGCACTAGGTAAAATGCGTCAATTCCTACTTCGATCTTTATAACATAATAATACTGCTCAGTGTAATTATCATGGTGTCTATTTTCTATTTTGATTCCTGTTAGAGTTGAAGGTCGTAGAGTTGAAGCTCGAATTATATAGTTTATTAATTATTTTGTGCTAACTAGAATAATAGAAATACTTAACAACTTAAGCCATGACTAAGAAGAATTTAGCATTGGGTAACTATTTCAAGTGAGGTGGTTCGACCTCCAACTCTATGACTTTTTCGACATTACAATGTTGTGTACTTCGAAGAAATAGCATCAAAATTCACTATTATGAAATTATTGTCTTTTTGATATATCCGGATGTAGATCTACACTCAAACAAGTAGAAATGTCCCTTTGTTTCAATTTCATAACTTATACTTCTATAATTTAATATCCATATTATACTTAAAAGACTTGAATATTTTCGTGTTGTACCTCTTTATGGTCATATATATTATACTTAAAATATCTTGCTGCCCAAAAATGAGAGATACCAAACTTTTCTCCATGTTGCAATTCAGCCCGGAGGCACTTCCAAAGGCCTCGAGCAGCCACTTCACAACCCTAGAATCCGGTTTAGAGGCCCCTAAAAGTAAAATTAAAATGACATCGCTGGCATGATAGTCGCTGTGGAATGGATTTGCCCACAGGGAAAGAGTAAATCATCCTTTCTTCCTCGGCTTTGGCAAAGAGAGGAGGCTAAGAGCATCCATAGCTATGATGAACAACATAGGGGAGAGGGCGTCCCCCTGTCTAAGACCACGAGCATGTGAAATTTGAGGCCCTGGATTTCCATTGAGAAGGATGCTAGAAGAGGCGGATCCGAGAAGCATACAAATCCAATCGTCCAAAACCCTTTTATCAAGAATTTCAAGTAAGAACTGCCATGAGACCGTGTCAAAAGCCTTTGCAACATCCAGTTTTAGAAGAAGGCTATTGAAATTTTTCCTCCGAAGGAATTTGATCGATTCCTTGACGAGCTTAAGGTTATTATGAAGAGAACGACCTTTGAGGAAGGCTACTTGGTTACTGCCAACAAGACTAGGCAGAATTGAGCTCAAACGTCTACCCAGAACTTTGGAGAAAATTTTCGCTTGGCTATGCACCAAGCTTATTGGCCTAAAGTCCGCTGGTCCACATGCCCCTGGAATTTTTGGGATCAAAACAATGTAGGCATTGCTAATTTGCTCAAAAGCACGACCATTAAAATTAGAGAAGCAATCGAACGCTTCTAGCAAGTCCTCCTTAATTATATGCCAACACTTTTGATAAAAAGCAATGGTAAAACCATACAGTTTTGGGCTTTCTCATTAAGCATTTGCTTGATAGCTTTAAATATCTTTTTTTTTCCAAAATGGGGAGCGGAGCCCCGGCCTCTCAAGTGATGCACATAGCCTTTATTTATTATTAGAACCACATTGTTTGATAAAAGACCATTACAAAGATTATACAAACTGAAACCGCCAAAGCAAAACACTGAGCAAAAAAACGATAACCGTATCGCCAGCTCCCGAACGAGATCTATCAAACCTCTATCTACCTGTTTTGACCCTGCCCCATGGTTACCCATACTATTGCTACTCGTCAAGAGAACTTGTAGTGCCTTGGCGCGGCAGCACGAACTCAAGCAAAAGGAGGCCTAGAACCGCTCAGCATATCCACGGAGTTGTGTCCATGCACATTCTCCAGATGTCGCCGCCTTCATAATCTTTCGCCAACCCATCGTCGGCATGTAGATCGATGCGCAGACTATCGCCAAACCAGCCACCGACACCTCGGTGACAAGTAGCACCACCCCTCGCGCGCTAGCCGCTCCACCCCTCCTTCCACTTCCATCCAACGCTGCTCCACAGGCGATGCTCCCAGGAGAGAACGCGATACCGACACCGTGGCACCGCCATCCCCTGACCCGAAGATCTTAGGGTTTCCTCTGGAGTAGCACGAGTGAAGTCGACACAAGGTGCACGGCGATGCCTTCATCAAGGTAACGACGTGGTAACGTCGCCATCGCCTGCCAATGGATCGGTTTTCATCGGCACCTATGTCTCCCCGCCTCGCTGCTGGGACTAGAAGACGGATCGCGAGATCTGCCAATCCAGTCGTAGGCTGGCCGCCTTCGACGGAGAATATGACCATCTCCACCAAACCTAGGGCCTCCGCCCGGGCACTCTCATGATGCAAAATAGGCCGCGGAAGTCCTCCGGATGACACAGGCCGATGTCGAGGAGGCGAGGACGACCGATCTAGGAACCCTAGATCTCGCCATCATCGGCCACCCCGCCGCCCAGGGACCGCTGCCGTCAGAGCTCACCGTCCGCCGCCCACCCGCCACACTGCTACAGATCCGCTGGAGCGCCGCTGCCATTGCCTGGATCTCAAGCCGCTGCCGCCATGGAAGCGACACGCGAGAGGGCTAGGGTCTCGTCGCCACCTCGCCGCTAGATCTTTGTTTGGCGGCTGATCCGGCAGCGGCGGAAAGAAGGGGGTGGCTGGCCGGGGGCGTGGGTGTTGACCCGGTGCGGCGGCAGCGGCGCCGCACGGGGTCGGGAGGAGGAGGGGCTCTGAAAAATTATTTTCCAGATCATTTAAATTCACATTCTCCATCCCAATGTATTCCAGATTTGGACTAGAGGTTCTAGTAGCTGGAACCCCAAATCTGTTTGTGTAATGATCGAACAACGTGTCATCCATATTTTCTTGAGTGACCATCCAGACTTCTCCCTTATACTACCAATGTGATTTTTTTCCTTCTACGGTGGCTGTCATGAGAATGAAAATATTTAGTATTTGCATCCCCGAAGCTAAGCCACGTAAGCCTTGATCTTTGTCTTGCCATTGTTCTCTCAATCAAGCACAAACCCAACAACTTCTTTTTTATTTCTCTACGTAGCCATCTCTCAGACTCTCACGGGAGGACAGGTTCCGAGAGTCCTCTGCCTTGTCTAGCAGGCCGATAATAGTATTCGCCCACACAATCCGTTGTTTGATGTCGTCAAAGTTCTTTGCACCCCAGTGTAGAGAGAGAGGATCGTAACATGTTGTATTACTCTGGTACAAAGCATGTACATATATAGGCACAATAGGAGGCCTCCATACTTTCAGACATAAAATAGAGGAGAGGCCTAATCGCTAATGTAATATACATAAAATATCTACTTAACACACTACAGTCGAAGCGTCGGCCGAGCATAATGGTGAGGAGATATTTATACTATCAAGGAGTTGCCTAAGTGTGTGTAACATTAACGCTTATTGGAGAATGTGTTATTCATTTTCTCTCTTTCTATGTTTATGGGTGTCCTTTGTAGGAAAAGATGTCACCCCAACATTTGTCTACTACATATACTAGATTTAGTGGTGCGCCTTGGCGCACGGTCCCGTTAAATTCGCATTGATTTATATTCAGTACGATAGTGGGAAAAATACGGCGGTAAAATGATAATATTATTTTAGACAAACACTTATATACAATCAGAGAAATAGGAAAACATGATGGACTTAAAAAAGGTATGCATCTTACAGTTCTACTTAGAATGACGTAGACAAATAATAGAAGAGAGTAATTAACCATGCTTCTCGTCTAAATTACAAAGATTGAGCTATCTGAAAAATTATTTGAGAAACTCTATAGTTGCAACCTAAGTTATATGTATACAAAGGTTAAATCTGTATAAAATTGACTGCAGCTAGGTATCTACATCTTAGAATTATTATCTGCAGCGAGACAAAAAAAATCTGATGATTTGATTTAGTTTGCTGCAAATTTGTCCAAATCCATTCTATGGATTATTTGAGAAACCCTCTAAACTGCAGCGAGATAAAACTTTCAGATGACAACACTCGACAGCGCAGGGCGAACAATGCCACGCAGAAAACCTTATCCAGTAATCTAGCATTTGTGAAAAATCCACAACATTGACTTTATATCTCAGATATGGATTTTGAAATATAAAACGATATCTGAGCACTCTAACTTTCTTGGAAATGATCCTAGACAAAAGTCAACATCTGGACAGAATTTCCCACACGAATGTTTCCCCACTAAAGTATTCACATCGATTTATCAAGGATAGCTTACACAGGCAAAGTACCATAACGAAAAGAGGCAATATATTATACATTTTGATACATGTCTCGCGCATATTATGCATTATTATATCTAACACGAAGCTCACGGTTTGCTCTCTTCCTGGCTTACACCGCCGATTCTTCACCTCAACTGGACTTGAGCGGCGGCGGCAGCTGAAGGCTTGGTGCGGGGGCATCCAACAGATACCAACCGGAGGGGCGACCCGCCATCACGGTATCCATGGAGCTTGGCGGTGCGCCATGGCCCGGCCGCGTTGCAGCCCCCGCTGGGTTGCCGGTATCCATGGAGCTTGGAGATTGTGGTTGCCTCCCGAAGCTCGGCCATCTTGCATGCCGGCGTTTGGCGATTTGACAGTGGACCTCGGGAACAACAATCAGCTGCAGACGGTGGGTACAGACACACACATTGTGCTTTCGTTGCATCTGTTTCAAAGCACAGGTAAAATCAGGAATGCACCATAAACAACTGGGTTTCAAAGAAAATCAAGCAAAGGAATCGTGATTTTTAGCAAATGGTGGTGAAGATTATGCGCAGCTAAAGGGGTGATGTTTTTGGCCAGAAGGTGAGTGATGTTCACTACTGTTCAGTATTACCGTGAAAATTTCTGGTTGTTGTGCAGCGCATCAACTAATAGCGAGGACCATCCCAGGTCTCCACCAGACAAGGGTAAGGCCAAGGCGGCCCAAAAGGGGTCGTGAGTTTTTCCTCGGCATGCTCCAGATAGGACGACACTGCTGCCAGGATACCGGTATGTTAGCAGCATAACCTGCAAAAAAATTCATCAATGCATTAAGTCAGGCAGAACTTACTGAATTATGTATCTTGTAGAAAGAGTTTTCTCCACCTTGTCATATAAAATATGGTACAAAGGTTTGGGATTAGATATGTGATTATAAATTATATCCTTACTAATCTTAGTAACAATTCCGTAGCAAAGAATTAAATCCTGAAAAGAACAGTTAGTGGCTAAAGGCTGTAGCACGGTGAAATCATCCATCGGTATCAATCAAGGTAATGAATAAGAATCGATATAAAGATAAGAAAACAAGAAATGTACATTATATTCTGTAGAGAACTTCTAGAAATATGTTTGTACATGATCACTGAATACCCGAAAATTTATTGCTTTCGCAAGTGCTTCTTCAAACTGGTGAAGACTTACTAAAATAGCATATCATGCTTTCTCAAAATTTATAAGAACACATTATGATGTTAGAGGCTGCAATACAGTAACCATGTTAAATACAAAGCGTTGCATTCCTATAACAAGAAAGAGAAGTGTGAATAATTGTTCTGTAACATCAAACTTAGCATGCAAGCTTGACAAGTGAGATTATCCAGCTACTATAAACAATATGACATTGCAGTAATGTAGTACCAAACAATCCGTGTGTTCAAGTCTGACAGGCTTTTACTTCTTAAAATCGGAAATAGCAAGCATACACACATATGAAAATTATATAATTCTATGGTAATTTAAGCACACAAGAAAGTACATATATTATTAGAAAGGCATGGTCAAATAGCTGCTTGGTACGATAGGCAGATCAAGGCATATTAATTATCGATAGAACTCTTCATGTTATGTGGCGGCGAGTGACTTGTGACTTGAGCAGTAGCCAAGGACTATTCACAGAGAGCCAAAGCTTACCATGAAGAATCAAAAGCTCAAGGAGTTCTAGCTCCAAAAAAATACCAATAGGGTCTCGGTATGTGGGTGTATCATTACAACAAGTGAGTAACACCAGAAATGTGTTGTAAATACAATGAGGCCAGGTATACAGGGAGGATGGGGAGGCAAGGTAAGGATCTGGTTTACCTAGGGTGGTGTGGTTACAGCAAGGTCGCCGGCATCAAGCATTCACGCCATATATTCCACAGAAATTTTGCAGGTCAAAGCGAGCCCCAACAATCAAAATCCTAGACCAAAATTAGAAGCCCATTCACTAAGATCTAAAAACATAAGAGGGAAACCATCAGTCGTCGATATTCAGCAGAAATATCATCCAAGAACTGAACTCTAAATTATAGAGGCACATGAAAACAATAACACAAAAAATGAGAAACCAAACATCTAACAGTTCAATGAAAAATTATTAATTACTGGAAAATACACCTTCTCTTTTTTGCTGGATTTTGTTTTGGCTTGCAGATAAATATAGCTGAGATAGTCATTTTCAGTCCAGTTATAAATTGATAATTGAAGTAATTATTGATTCTTTTTTTCACAGCATAATCAAATAAAAGGGAAGACCACGGATTTTATAAACATAATTTTATCCACAATACGCCTGACAGTCACATGTTTATTGGTCAGTTGACCAGTTGTTCAAAGACATACACATAATGATCCGATAAAATGGCCGAGAAAAGGCAATTACCTGCAGGGCGTCAAGGTTGCTGGAATGATTGCTGAGAGCACACTGGGAGCATGTACATGTGCTTCAGTGAAATACATGTTTGAAAAAGGCACAAAGCAACACCTATTCAATTTCTCTTTTAACAAAGAGTTGGTGCACATACTTTAGCAGATACACCAGAGGACAAATTTTCTGATTCCGATCAGCATAGCTCTAACTAAAGAGTACACTAACCATTGTTCAAACGTTAGAGGACAATGTATAACATTCTAACCAGCTGGTACACCGTGCAGGCGTCATGAAAATCAAGTACAGATCATGTTAGATGGTAAATAACAACATATACTAATTTATATTGGATGCAAGTTATCATCTTGGAAAGCAAACTTTTAGTAAACTGCATCATCAATGATTTAGAGAAGAAAAAACATGGATTCAAATTTATGTACAAGAACCAGAAAAAATCAGAGTCTAACAAACATATGCATAACACCTTCTGCAGCGGCTCACCTCAGATCAACATATTATTATGTGTCACCGATGTTTGCAGCGATGAGGGGTCGGGCTGGAGGAGACAGAACCGGGCGGCCGCCGTGTACGATGGAGATGCCGGGTATGGAAGGCTGAGGAGCTTGGACACACGTCTCTCCAGAACCTCCGATGTTGCCGTCGCATGAGCGGTAAGAAATAAGTTGAAATCCACAATGAATAGAATAAATGAAACAACCTATTTGAAGTTCATATGAAGAAATGGATAAGAAAATTATGTAATTTGTAGAGAAAATAGACTTCACTTAGCAACAAATGTTACTGTATATACCTATTTATCTTGCAAACACTGTCATTCTAAAGGATCAAGTGCTGCTATGCTGTGAATATATATACCAAATAAAATGCTCATTGTATGAGTATTTTTCTGTCTGAGTTCATGGTTGAGTGTAAAACTGCAGGGCAAAAAATATTTGAGTGAAATCTCATAAAGCATCTAAATAACCATTATGGATTCGAAAACACATGTTATTTATTAGTTTACCAAACATCAGCAGCCATTTTAGTCTCCACACTAACTATATATGAACAACAGGTTTAGCCTGTGTGAGATATTGTATTTTGAGGATGTTTTGCTCATGGAGACCATGAGGTACAACTTGTTGTCGTATACTCTTAGTAGGGCTGAAAAAATGTGAGTAGCTTTTGAAGCCCTCTCGCCAGCTGGTCTGCACAAATGAATTTTCCCCAGCATGAGGTACATACCATGAACAGTAACAAAAAAAGGAACACAAATGATTTATACTGTAGAACATGAACTGATAAGTAGCAGCAAGGGGCATATGGAGGTCCAAGATCTGTAATGAACAATTGATAAGAAACATCCTGAGACCAAATCAAAGAGGGAATCATCACAAAATAATATAGGAGGCAAATATGAGGAGTAAAAGGGTATCATGACGAACCAAGACCTATTTTTAAGATTATTTAAGAACTAATAACAAGGATGGTTTCTACACCGAACCCAATTCCTAGCACTTTTTTTCTTGTGCCCTTGGGTCACTGCTCCCCTTTATCATGTGCAGCCCACTGGACTAAATCAACATGACGCCGCAAAAACTACATTCACCATAACGCTACAAGGTAATTAAGGAGGCTGCAAGTAAAAATGGAGATATCTTATCACTTCCAGGCTGCAAATAGATTTATTTCACTACATATACATTTTCAGTCAAATATTTCAATCTAAGTAAATAAGCCCGGAACAAAACATCGCTTTTATAAATTAAAGCAAAACTAAACATGAGCCATCTTACATTGAATAATATGGACAAACTAAAAATAGATTCGCACATGAGGGAGAGAGGGAGAGAAATACCTAGGATGCATGGATGCGGAGGAGGGCATGCATATGCAGCACTGGAAGGCATCCTCCACCACCAACGCACCTCAGCTTCTTCAGCTTCTTCTCTTACTTCACCGAGCATAAGGAGATCCTCCTGTGTGGTCAAGACGTGTATGAAGAGGCAAAATAGGCGATTCGGTCCCTATCCTCGCTGCTGCCGGAGAAGGAGATGTGGAGCCCCGGATGGTTGTAGACGACCATGTTGAGGCGATGTGCCGCGTCGGCTCCAGGACTGGGCTAGCACAACGCCACCACCCTTCGTGCTGCCGGCCTCCCCCGTGTGTGCTCCCGCAACACCTCCTCCAGCTGGCCACTGCGGTCATACAGGCGTGGCGTGCTGCGCCGGCCCCTCGGCTGGCGCTCGCCACCCGTTGCGCCGCCCTGCAGCCCCTCCTCTAGCCCGCCACCGGCCCCTCGGCTGGCGCGCTGTCGCCACCCGTCGCGCCGCCCTGTAGCCCCTCCTCTGGCCCGCCACCGCCGCCCTCCCCGTGCGCGCTCCTGCAGCTCGCCACCCGTCGCGCCGCCCTGCAGCCCCTCCTCCGTGCGCGCTCCTGCAGCCTGCAGCCCGCCACCGAGCCATCCGAGCTCCTCCTACTAGTAACCAAGGAGTCCAGTACGGGAGGAAGAAGGAGAGGCGTTAAAGGAAGAGGAGGAGACCACTAGCGGCAGGGCAAGGAGGAGGCGAGGGGATTGGAAGAGAGGCGAGCTGAGGGGATCGGGGAGAAACTCGCCGGAGGCTGGATCCGAGGGGATTGGGCGCTTGGTGGCTAGGGTTTGTCATTGGGGCACGTTTTATATCACCAGAGTGAAAAAGTTAACGACACTATCGGAAGTAAGATCTAAAGGCTGAGAGGCGCTAATCGTTGTGGAGGCTCCTAGGGGTCTCCCTAATTACATCTTTAGATAAATCTGCCCTCAACCTAGTTTGGAACCGTTCATTATAGTGAGAACGCAAAGTGCAATCAATAGTCTAGTAATGTGAAGTACTTTATCGATGACAATCCTATCGGAGTTTTGCCGTTTCTTTTTCAAATCAATGGTTGTCTGAAACTCTTTGGAGGAAAGCAAGTACCAACTTTTCCATGTGATGTTTGATATTTTACAGTACATAGGAGGATCAGAATGAATACCACTGCACCACTTGCAAACCTACGCTTTCTTTCTTCTCACATATATATGACCATAAAGGCAACATCTTTATATACTTATCCTGAGGCTAACAATAAGACTCGCCGAATTTTTATTATTTTTTCCAGCTGCCTCTTAAATAATATGGTGTTAGCATGCAACCTGAGTCATCATTTTTGTTTATCTTTTTTACACCTGGCCCCATAGTTAGCATAGTGCCAACATGCACAATAATGTTTTTAGTATTTTATGGTTGTATTTTGAAGGACAAGCCCACTACAAAATTCATGAACATTAACTAGGCACATTAAATACAGTGTCATAGGATATGAATGTGAAGCTATGTGCTGAATTCTCTGCTAAAGAAACCGAAGATGCTTTATTTCCAATTGGTCCGGTAAAGGCTCCAAGACCTGATGGTTTCCATGCAAGGTTTTTTCAGCGGAATTGGGGAGTTTTGAAGGAATTTATATCAGCGGCGAAGCTATTTTTTGGTAATAGGGTTATGCCGAGTGAGGTTAATGACACTGCTTTGATTCTTATCCCAAAGATAGAAGATCCAAAAAGATGTCCGATTTCAGGCCTATTAGCATGTGTAATGTCATATAGAAGGTGGTTTCAAAGTGTCCAGTGAATATGCTACGACCTATTTTGGGTGATATTATTTCTAAGGAGCAAAGTGCTTTTGTTTCAGATCACCTAATTACGGACAACGCTTTGCTAGCTTTCGAGTTTTTCATTATATCCATACGGAGAGGAATTCATATAACAATTATTGTGCCAATAAATTGGATCTCTCAAAGGCATACGATAGAGTGGACTGGGGTTTCTTGAGGCAAATGATGAAAAAGTTGGGCTTTCATCGCCATTGGGTGGACTGTATAATGACTTGTGTCACCACGGTGAGATACTCTGTAAAATTCAATGGAACTCTCTTGGATTCGTTTGCACCATCCCGTGGGCTACGGCAAGGTGATGCCCTTTCTCCTTTTTTGTTTCATATTTGTTGGCTCCGGTGAAAGTTTGTCCTAGAGCACCTGGGGTTTCGCACTTGTTATTTGCGGATGATACTCTCATATTTTTTCAAGCAAGACAAGCGAAAACTACCCATATTTCTTAAATTATTGATACATACTCAGCTGCAATGGGTCAGTTGATTAACAGAGAGAAGTGCTTTATCACTTTTGGCGAGCGTTGTCCGTTGACTTTACATGAGCAAGTTAAGACAATTCTGCAAGTGCAAGCGGATGGTACATAGGAAAAATATCTTTGACTCCCTCCCCGGATGGGCTTATGCACAAAGGAAGATTCTCAAACCTGCAACAACAATTGATGAATCATATCCTATCATGGGACCATCCTTCTCAAGGTGGAAAGGAAGTTTTAATTAAGCCTATCGCTCAACCAATACCCACATATTTGATGAGTGTTTTTAAACTACCCATATCAGTATGCAATGATTTAACAAGGATGGTACGGAATTTCTGCTGGGATCAAAAGAAGGGAAGAAGAAAACCCATTGGAAATCTTGGGATTATTTGTTACGTCCAAAGCTTGTGGTGGGCTTGGCTTTCGAGACTTCGGGATTTTTAATCAAGACCTTTTGGCACGACAAGAATGGAGGTTGATTGCACAGCCAGAGAGTTTATGTGTGAGGGTTCTTAAAGCGAAATATTACCCTCAAGGACAACTTCAAGATAAGGTTTTTACCGGCAATGCTTCGTCAACTTGGCAGACAATTCCGTATGGCCTAGAGCTATTGAAAAAAGTACTCATATGGAGAATTGGCAGTGGTCGGCATGTTAGAATTTGGCGTGATCCTTGGATTCCGAGGCCCTACTCTTATAGACCTATATCAAGTCAAGGATACTGTCGAATAAGGAGAGTTTCAGAGCTGTTGGATGCACACGGTGGATGGGACATGGACCTTCTCCGTCATCTTTTTATGCAGATGGATATTCAGGAAATTGTGAAGATTCAACCTTCTATGCGGCATCTCGATGATTTTCTGGCTTGGGATCCAACAAAAAATGGGATCTTCACTGTTAGAAGTGCGTACTGGTTGGCGATGGATGAACGTCAATATCCTTTTATAGGATCCACGAGCAGGGAACCAGATGGTCGTCGAGCCATCTGGACGGCTTTATGGGGTGTCGTAGTGCCCTATAGGGATTTGGGTAGTCGATTGGGAAATTTTGGTAGAGTTTTCTCATGGTAATCGGTCGGGATCTGATGATATGCGACGAGGTAGTTGGTGAAGAAAAAATTACAGCTAAGTGACACTAATTTAGATCATCTTTCTTACTTCTCATTCATGGCATAGCTGGCTCATATATAGTGTATTTATTACATTCGATAATAATTGGGGTAAATGGTAAAGCAATAAATGCGTCTGAGTAAAACAAGATAGACATTGATCTCTTCTTCACATGTCCGCTTCAGGTGGACCGTTGGATAACTGAACCCAGGTGTGGTGTATCTTTAGGGTACTGACAATTCCGCCCCCTTGAGACAGTCCTTGTCCTCAAGGATGAAAAGAGGAAAACCGGGATTCGATGAAGCGAAGGTCTTCCCATGTTGCATCCTCGGGCCCGAGGCTCTCCCAGTAAATGATTAGTTGTTTCACTAGTGTCTTCTGTCGTTTGATGATGCGTTCGTCCAGGACTGCAAATGGTGTTGTTTTGATCTTGCCCTCTACAGTCACCATCGGAACATGTGGTAGGTGAATGGCTTGTTGCCAACATGTTTCTTGAGTTGGCTGATGTGAAACACTAGGTGGATGGTGGTTGTCTCAGGTAGCTGTAGACGGTAAGAGACCTCTCCCACACGAGCCAAAATTTTGAATGGCCCATAGTACTTGGAGCACAATTTGAGCGATCCTATGAGACCAAGTGTGTTCTGACGATAGGGTTAGATCCACAGGTATACCATGTCACCCACCTGGTACTGTCTGTCTGTGTGCTTCTGATCAGCATAGACCTTCATATTGTTCTGAGCTGCCAGTAAATTGGACTTTAGTTGTGTCAGCATGTTCTCACATTATAAAAGTGTGAGATGTGTTGTTGGACAAATCTCCTATGTGATGTGAAACTCACCCACCATTGGAGAAGGATAGTGGTATAGTGCCTCAAAAGGAGTCATTTTGAGGGATGAGTGGTAGGAGATATTGTACCACCATTCTGATGTTGCTAACCATTTTGTCCATTGTTTAGGTTCTTGGAACACCATGCTAAGGAGATAGGTCTCTAGGCATTGATTAATCCGCTCAGTTTGACCATCATTCTGCAAATGGTATGTAGTGCTGAATTCAGTGTTACCCTCATTGCCTTGAATATTTGCTGGTAGATCGTACTGGTGAATATATTGTCACAGCCGGATATAATTTCCTTTGGTGGTTGATGCAGGCGAACAATGTTATCCAGGAGCAATGTGACTATTTGATCCACTGAGTAAGGGTGAGCAATGGCCATGAAATGAGGATAATTAGTTAAACGATCCACCACCACTAGGATTGCCTCTTTCCCATTTGACTTGGGTAATGCTTCAATGAAGTCTAGAATAATAGAAGACCCAGGAGTGCCCGGTATTGTTAATGGTTGTAAGAGTTTGGCTGGATTTATGTGTTCCACTTTGACCAACTGACAGGTAGGGCACTCTAAGACGATTTTCCACCATTTTCTTGAGATTTGGCCAGCAAAAAAACTTGTTGATTCTCTGGTATGTTGCTTTTGCTCATGAAAGCCCCCCTAGGTCTGATTGATGGATGTTTTCCACGAGGGTGAGTCTCATATTAGTTGATTCTCCCACATAAATTTTGGCACCATGTTTGAGGGTTCTCAGAAACATCTGATGCCAGCTTTGAAGCATTTTACCATTGTCTTTGTCTTGGATGTAGTTGAGTTTGACATCTTCTATCCATTATGGAGCATAGATAGTTAGAGCATGACACTTAGCATCTCTTCTAGAGAGGGCATCAGCTACAATATTTTCCTTCCCCTTCTTGTATTCAATAGTGTAATCAAACTCCAGAAGTTTCAGCAGAAGTTTGTGTTGTATCCCATTAGTGAGCTTTTGAGTTTTCATAAACGTGAGGCTTTGGTGGTCTGTTTTTGATGATAATAGGGTTGCCCAGCAGGTAATGTCTCCATCTTTTTAGAGCCTCCAGTATGGCCACAACCTCCTTCTCATAAGTTGATTGAGCTATAGCTTTGGGGCCTAGAGTTTTGCTAAGATATGTAATTGGCATGCCAGCATGCATGAGTATAGATCCTATGCCCTATCCATAGGCATCATCCTTCATACAAAAGGTTTGGAAAATTCAAGTAAAGCCAGAACAGGACAGGTGGTCATTATCTCCTTAAGTTTGCTGAATGCAGCAGTGTGCTCAGCAGTCCATTGGAAGGAATTATTTTTCAATAAATCATGAAGAGGTTTGCAAAATTTGCCATAATCTTTTACAAATCTCATGTAGTAACCAGTCAGGCCAAGAAATCCTCTTAGTTTAGAAACATTGGGAGGTACTAGCCAGTTAACAATAGCAGAGATATTTTTTGTTTTGGCGGCCACACCAGCTCTAGAAATTACATGTCCCAAATAATCAACTTGGGAAGTAGAAAAGGAACATTTGGATAACTTGACAAATAAGGAGTGTTGTTGGAGCAGTTGAAATGTGATCTTTGGGTGTTCCAAATGTTCATGCAAGGTTTTGTTGTATACCAAGATATCATCAAAGAAGATCAAGATGAAGTTCCTGAGATGTGGCTTGAAAATTGTATTCATAAGGTTTTGGAATGTAGCTGGGGCATTTGTCAACCCAAAGGGCATTACCACATACTCGTAATGTCCCATGTGGGTTTTAAAAGTAGTATTTCGAATATCTTCCACATTCATTCTAATCTGATGATACCTAGATCTTAAATCTAATTTGTTGAATATGACTGCTCCATATAACTCATCTAGTAGGTCCTCAATTACTGGCATAGGGAACTTGTTCTTGATAGTGATTGAGTTGAGGATCTTGTAGCCACACATAGTCTCTAACTACCATCTCTTTTTCTAACCATTATAGCAGTGTAAGGAATATGGGCTCAAACTGGCTCTTATTTTGGCATTCTCGAGCATTTTGAGGATTATTTCTTCCATTGTTGCTTTTTGCATATGTGGTACTCTTTAAGGTCTCAAGTTGGCTGGTTGGGCTCCCTCCACTAGAGGAATTGAATGGTCACAGTCCCTGCTTGGATAAAAAAAATATCTAGACTTTTTTTTGGTGTTAGATTCACTTCAAACTTAAGTGAACCTATATGCTAAAAGTAGTCCAAATATATTTGTCTCACAAAGCTAAAATCTCTTATATTTTAAAACGAAAGAAGTCCAAATCACCCCGTATGTATAAGGTTTTGGACGGAAAACACCCCCAAGTTTCAAGTGGGGCAATTAAACCCCTCAAGTATGAAATACCGGATAGAGAGCCCCCTCCGCCGTGTGAGGCTCTTCTGCTCGGTGGTTTCTCATAGGTGGATAACAGAGCAGTTGCCAGGGTGCAAAGTGAGCCCGGCTTGGTCCAAACCACCCAAGTGAGCGCGACCTTCTTAGACCGAACCAGTTCTGACTCTACTCTCCACTGCGATGGTTCCTCCTAGAGGGCGGCGATAGCGGATGATCGGCGACAACTGTGCACTCAATGTGAAGGGAATATGTCCTGAGAGGCAATAATAAAGTGGTTATTATGTATATTCCAAGTATATGATAGATGTTTATTTTACATGCTATAATTGTATTAATACGGAAACATTAATACATGTGTGTTTAATAAACAAACAGAAAGTTCCTAGTTATGCCTCTCTCATAAACTAGCTCATTGATTAACAAGATGATCAAGGTTTCCTGATCATGGACATTGGATGTTGTTAATAACGAGGTCAAAATATTAGTTTAATGGTGTGATGAACATTCATCTGAAGTATAGCATTACGATCAAAGTCATTGAGTTTATACTGCTATAACATCATACGAAGTGATCCTAATCCCTAGACCATGAGATCATGTCAATCACTAACACCGGAAGAATATCTCTACTATATAATTTATGTTAAGGTGGTTTTCGTCACCCCGTTTTTCGTCCGTCGTGTGTACCGTGCGTTAGTCCATCGTTCGTGTACCTCTTCAGATCGCTAGAAATAAAAACAGACCGCCTAGGGCTCCGCCGCATGCTGGTCCACCCCCGCGCGCACACAGGCTTCTGGGCGCCGACACGACCTAGCCCTTCCCCGCGCGTCATCCTCCATCGACGCCGCCACCGCCTAGACCTCCACCTTCCCCCACCGACGGCCCTCATCGCCCCGCCAGAGCTGTAGGGGTTCGTAGCATGGAAAACAAAAATTTTCTATCGCATACAAACAAACAAGCCAAGATCTATCTACTAGATTGTAGCAACGAGTCGATGGAATAACTTACCCTCGAAGATTCCAAAGTGTTTAACGAGAGCGGATTCTCGTGGGTGATGTAGTCGTACTCTTCCCGATCTCAAGATCGTGTAGACGATCCTTCCGGCGCTGCGTTCCGGCAGCGCTCCCGCAGTCGGTCACACGTTCGGTACTCGACGAAGACCTTCCTCTCCCTTGTTCCAGCAGGCAGCGGAGGTTGTAGCACTCTCCTCGTGATTCCGGCAGCACAACGGCGTGGTACCGAAAGTAGAGGGGAGATCCCGCAGGGCTTCGCCTTAAGCTGGAGCGAGTATGGTGGAGTATGAGAGAGGGCTATTAGTGGTCTAGGGATTAGACACACCAATTAGAAGGCTCTAAACCGAAGGCTAGGGCAATTAGAAGCTCTAAACCAAAACGGCTCTAAACCGGAGATTAGAGGATAGGAACTTGTGTGTCTAGAGGAGGAGGCCCTGCCCCTCCTCTTATAGGTGGGAGGCGCGGCCAAGGGGAGGGGAGTCCCTCCCCAAGTCGGCCTTGGGTGGCGCGCCGGCTTGGAGAGGAGGGACTCCTCCCCCAAGTCGGTTTTGCCTCCTCTTGCTTGTTTCCCACAGTTTCCTGTTTTAGCCGTTTGACTTTCAAACTGGACATTTGACTTTTCTGTTTTAGGATTCAATTTAATCCTTTATTTGGAACAGCAAGAACACTTAGTACATGATGCAATCATTCCAATATGTAATGACACATTCATGTACCCCTCCCCCCTCCCGGAGTGCCGGACATTCCGGAACCTTCTAGAACATTCACCGGAATCATTTCCGAACTCCGAAACGGGACTTTCCTTATATGAATCTTATTCTCCGGACCATTCCGGATCACCTCGTGATATCCCGGATCCCATCCGAGACTCCGAACAACATTCGGTCTCTTTCTCATAATACCATAACTACTCAAACAACGCCGAATCCTTAAGTGTGTCTCCCTACGGTTCGTGAATTATGCGGACATGATCGAGACACTTCTCCGAACAATAACCAATAGAGGAATCTGAAAATTCATATGGCTCCCACATATTTCTACGATTACTTTGCGATCGAATGAACCACTTACATACGATACCAATTTCCCTTTGTCTCACGATATGTTACTTATCCAAGGTTATGATCGTCGGTATCTCTGCATACCTAGTTCAACCTCGTTACTGGTAAGTACTCTTTTCTCGTTCCCGTGATATGTGATCCCTTGTGAGCCAGTCACATGCTTGCAAGCTAATTGGATGACATTCCACCGAGAGGGCCCAGAGTATATCTATCTGTCATATGGATGGACAAATCCCACTCTTGATCCATGTGTCTCAACCAATACTTTCCGAACACTCAATGCCACCTTTATAGCCACCCAGTTACGGTGTGGTGTTTGATGTCATCAAAGCATCCATCCGGTAAAGGTGATATGCATGATCGCATGGTCGAAGGAATTAGGTTACTATGTATCAGAAAGCATATAGCAATTGAACTATTGAAATGACTTGATCTTTATGCTACGCTTATCTATAGGAGTATGTCCACCATATCATTCTCCTAACGATATGATCTTGTTGTTGATAACATCTCAATGTTCATGATAGTGAAACCACAATCATTAATCAACCAACAAGCTAGTGAAGTATAGAGGCTATACTAGGGACTTCAAATTAAGTTTACAAATCACACAAGTATTAATGTTTCCTTGTTAATACTATTATAGCATGAATGTAAACATTTACCATAAACACAAAGATATAATAATAACTACATTTATTATTGCCTCTAGGGCATATCTCCAACAGTCTCCCACTTGCACTAGAGTCATCTAATCTAGATTACATGGTAATATACCGAACACCCATGGCAGTTTGGTGTTGGTCATGTTTTGCCCTCGGGAGAGGTTTAGTCAACGGATCCGCCACATTCAGATTTGTGTGTACTTTGCAAATCTTTATATCCCCATCCTGGACATGTTCTCGAATAGCGTGAAAACGTAGCTTGATATGCTTCAGCTTCTTGTGTGACCTTGGTTCTTGCGCATTGGCTATGGCACCCATGTTATCACAGTAGATAGACATTGGGTCCAGCGCACTAGGAACCACACCCAGCTCTGTAATGAACTCTTTCATCCATATCGCTTCTTGTGAAGCCTCCGAAGCAGCCATGTATTCCGATTCAGTTGAAGATCTCGCCACAACGCTTTGCTTTGCACTCCTCCAGCTAACTGCTGCACCATTCAAAATAAATACGTATCCAGATTGTGATTTAGAATCATCCGGATCGGTGTTCCAACTAGCATCGGTGTAACCATTAACAACGAGCTGTTCATCACCTCCATAAGAAAGAACCATATCCTTAGTTCTTCTCAAGTACTTAAGGATGTTTTTGACCGCTGTCCAATGATCCACTCCTGGATCACTTTGATATCTGCTAGTTAAACTAATAGCATATGCAATGTCGGGTCTAGTACATAGCATGGCATACATTAGAGATCCTATGGCTGATGCATAGGGAGTCTTACTCATCCTTTCTCTATCTTCTGCCGATGTCGGACTTTGAGTTTTTCTCAAGATCGTATTGGGCAACATGGGCAAGAACCCTTTCTTGCTTTCTTCCATTCCAAACCTCTTTAGAACTTTGTCCAAATATGTACTCTGTGACAATGATATTTGGCGTTTCGATCTATCTCTGTAAATCTTTATGCCTAATATGTAAGCTGCTTCGCCAAGATCCTTCATTGAAAAACTATTATTCAAATATTCTTTGACACTATTAAGAAGGTCTACATCATTCCCAATCAACAATATGTCATCCACATATAGTATTAAGAATGCTACAGAGCTCCCACTCACTTTCTTGTAAATACAAGCTTCTCCATAAGTTTGTATAAAACTAAAACTTTTGATTACCTTATCAAAACGTTGATTCCAACTTCGGGATGCTTGCTTCAATCCATAAATGGACCGTTGAAGTTTGCATACCTTGTTAGCATCTTTAGGATCGACAAAACCTTTGGGTTGCATCATATACAACTCTTCATCAATATCTCCATTGAGGAATGCTGTTTTGACATCCATCTGCCATATCTCATAATCATAATATGCAGCGATTGCTAACATAATCCTCACAGACTTTAGCTTCGCTACCGGTGAGAAAGTCTCATCGTAGTCAACTCCTTGAATTTGTCGAAACCCTTTTGCGACAAGTCGAGCTTTATAGACAGTAACATTACCATCAGCATCTGTTTTCTTCTTGAAAATCCATTTGTTCTCGACAGCCTTTCGGCCATCCGGTAAGTCCACCAAAGTCCATACTTGGTTTTCGTACATGGATCCAATTTCGGATTTCATGGCTTCTTGCCATTTATTGGAATCTGGGCTCATCATCGCTTCCTCATATGTCTCGGGGTCATCGGTGTTGTCCACCAACATGACACTCATAACGGGATCATACCAATCTGGAGTGGTACGAGTTCTCGTTGACCTCCGAGGCTCTGTAGCAACTTCAACCGAAGTTTCATGATCACCATCATTAGCTCCCTCTCTTATTGGTGCAGGCACCACAGGAACTTCTTCCGGTGCTGCGCTACTCGCAATTTTGAGAGAAGGTTCGACAACCTCGTCGAGTTCTACTTTCCTTCCAGTCACTTCTTTCGAGAGAAATTCCTTCTCTAGAAAGGATCCATTCTTGGCAACAAAGACTTTGCCTTCAGATCTATGATAGAAGGTATACCCAATAGTTTCCTTCGGGTATCCTATGAAGACGCATTTTTCCGCTTTGGGTTCAAGCTTGTCCGGCTATAACTTCTTTACATAGGCTTCGCATCCCCAAACTTTAAGGAACGACAATTTAGGTTTCTTCCCAAACCATAATTCATACGGTGTCGTTTCAACGGATTTAGACGGTGCCCTATTTAAAGTGAATGCGGCTGTTTCTAATGCATAACCCCAAAATGATAGCGGTAAATCTGTAAGTGACATCATAGAACGAACCATATCTAAGAGAGTTCGATTACGACGTTCGGACACACCATTACGATGTGGTGTTCCCGGCGGTGTCAATTGTGAAAGTATTCCGCATTTCTTCAAATGCTCGCCAAACTCGTAACTTAGATATTCACCTCCACGATCAGAACGTAGAAATTTAATCTTCTTGTTACGTTGATTCTCTACCTCACTTTGAAACTCCTTAAACTTCTCGAAATTTTCGGACTTATGTTTCATGAAATAGATATACCCATATCTACTCAAGTCATCCGTGAAGGTAAGAACATAACGATAACCACCGCGCGATGCTACACTCATTGGACCACTAACATCGGTATGTATGATTTCCAATAAGTCCGTAGCTCGCTCCATCATACCAGAAAATGGAGTCTTAGTCATTTTTCCCATCAGACATGCTTCGCATCTTTCAAGTGATTCAAAATCAAGTGATTAAGAAGTCCATCGGAATGGAGTTTCTTCATATGCTTCACTCCAATGTGACCAAGACGACAGTGCCACATATAGGTCGAATTATCGCTTGATTTCAAACGTTTAGCCTCAATGTTGTTGATATGTGTATTTCCACTATCGAGATTCAATAAGAATAGACCATCTATCAAAGGTGCATGTGCGTAAAACATATTACTCATATAAATCGAACAACCATTATTCTCGGACTTAAATAAGTAACCGTCTCGCAATAAACAAGATCCCGATATAATGTTCATGCTCAACGCAGGCACCAAATAACAATTATTTAAGTATAAAACTAATCCCGATGGTAGATGAAGGGGTAGCGTGCCGACCGCGATCACATCAACCTTTGATTCGTTTCCCACGCGCATCGTCACCTCGTTCTTCGCTAGCTTCCGTTTATTCTGCAGCACCTGTTTCGAGTTACAAATATGAGCAACCGAACCAGTATCAAATACCCAGGCACTACTATGAGTACTAGTGAGATACACATCAATAACATGTATATTAGATATACCTTTCTTCTTGATGTTGCCGTTCTTCAAATCCGCCAAGTACTTTGGGCAATTCCGCTTCCAGTGACCTTCTCCCTTGCAGTAAAAGCACTCAGTATCAGGCTTAGGTCCAGCCTTGGTCTTCTTCGCCGGCGTGGTAACTTTCTTACCACCCTTCTTGAAGTGTCCCTTTTGCTTAGACTTGCCTTTCTTGAATTTGGTGGTCTTATTGACCAACAACACTTGGTGCTCTTTCTTGATCTCCACTTCTGCAGATTTCAACATGGCAAAGAGTTCTGGCAACGTCTTGTTCATGTTCTGCATGTTGTAGTTCATCACAAAGTTCTTGTAACTTGGTGGTAGTGATTGGAGGACACGGTAAATCCCCAAAGCATTAGGAATCACTATACCCAAGCTTTGAAGTTTGTTTGCGTGCCCAGACATCTTAAGCACATGCTCACTGACGGAGCTGCCCTCTTCCATCTTGCAGTTAAAGAACTTTTCAGAAGCCTCATAGCTTTCAATTGCCGCATGAGTCTCAAAAATCAATTTGAGATCCTCGACAATATCATATGGGTCTGAATCCTCAAACCTTTTCTGAAGCTCCGATTCTAAACCATACAAGATAGCACACTGAACTATGGAGTACTGATTCTTCCGAGCGAGGTAAACATTCTTTACTTCATCGGGAGCATCATCTGCAGGTGGGTCACCCAGCGGTGCATCCAGCACATAGGTCAAATTACCAGCTGTGAGGACAATCCTCAAATTGCGGAACCAATCCGCGAAGTTGCTTCCATTGTTTTTCAACTTTTCTTTCTCTAGGAACGCATTAAAATTGATGGTAGGGGCTGCCATTGATCTACAACATATTTGCAATAGTTTAGACTAAGTTTATGACAAATTGAGTTCAAATTAATTAATGTAATTAAACTAGGTGAACTCCCACTCAAAACAACATCCCTCACATTGTTTTAGTGATCTCACGAACCAAATCCACCATATCAACACCGATCATCACGAGAGTTGACATAGTTTCAATGGCGAACAATCGACATGTTCATCATATCTACTGTATGATTCATGCTTTACCTTTCGGTGATCCGTGTTCCGAGACCATGTCTGTACATGCTAGGCTCGTCAAGATCAAACCTTAGTTTACGCATGAGCAAATCTGGCTTGCTCACGTTGTATACACTTGCAGAATCTAACACACCCGATCATCACGTGGTGCTTCGAAACAACAAGCTTTAGCAACGGTGCTAACTAAGGGTGAACACTTTATGACTTGAAATTCATGTGCATGAGGGATCATCTTATAATGCTACCGTCGTCTACTAAGCAATACAAGATGCATAAAGGATTAACATCACATGCAATTCATAATATGTGATATGATATGGCCTTTCTTCTTTGTGCTTCCGATCTCCATCTTCAAGCACGAACATGATCTCCATCATCACCGGCATCGCATCAAGGTCAATGACGCTTCTCCATGGTTGTCGTCCACCGGATTCAACTATTACAACTACTTTGAATAGACAAGCGGGTCTTAACATAAATTAAAGACAACCATATGGCTCCTGCCGGTTGCCAACTTACAATAAGGAACATTGCATACATCAAATATAATCACAATCATGGCCATATCACATCACTGCACACCCCTGCAAAACAAAGTTAGATGCCTCTACTTTCTTTGCATATTTTACGTGGTTTGGGGCTTTCAATAAGTGTCGTTCTAACTTACGAACAAGAACCACAACATTGATACTAGCATTGTTGATCACCCGTTGTAAATTGGATCTTAACTATGCTAGGAGAAACAGGCACCCGCAAAGCCACTTATGCAATACAAGTTGCATGTCAATCGTGGAGCAAGTCTCATGAACGATGTCATGTAAGGTTAGCCCGGGCCGCTTCATCCCAACATACCGCAAGATGCAAAGTACACAAGAAGCAATCGACAATAAAAGCATCAACGCCCACAATGACCATTGTGTTCTACTCGTGCAACAGATCTACATATAGACACGGCTCTGATACCACTGTAGGGGTTCGTAGCATGGAAAACAAAAATTTTCTATCGCATACAAACAAACAAGCCAAGATCTATCTACTAGATTGTAGCAACGAGTCGATGGAATAACTTACCCTCGAAGATTCCAAAGTGTTTAACGAGAGCGGATTCTCGTGGGTGATGTAGTCGTACTCTTCCCGATCTCAAGATCGTGTAGACGATCCTTCCGGCGCTGCGTTCCGGCAGCGCTCCCACAGTCGGTCACACGTTCGGTACTCGACGAAGACCTTCCTCTCCCTTGTTCCAGCAGGCAGCGGAGGTTGTAGCACTCTCCTCGTGATTCCGGCAGCACAACGGCGTGGTACCGAAAGTAGAGGGGAGATCCCGCAGGGCTTCGCCTTAAGCCGGAGCGAGTATGGTGGAGTATGAGAGAGGGCTATTAGTGGTCTAGGGATTAGACACACCAATTAGAAGGCTCTAAACCGAAGGCTAGGGCAATTAGAAGCTCTAAACCAAAACGGCTCTAAACCGGAGATTAGAGGATAGGAACTTGTGTGTCTAGAGGAGGAGGCCCTGCCCCTCCTCTTATAGGTGGGAGGCACGGCCAAGGGGAGGGGAGTCCCTCCCCAAGTCGTCCTTGGGTGGCGCGCCGGCTTGGAGAGGAGGGACTCCTCCCCCAAGTCGGTTTTGCCTCCTCTTGCTTGTTTCCCACAATTTCCTGTTTTAGCCGTTTGACTTTCAAACTGGACATTTGACTTTTCTGTTTTAGGATTCAATTTAATCCTTTATTTGGAACAGAAAGAACACTTAGTACATGATGCAATCATTCCAATATGTAATGACACATTCATGTACCCCTCCCCCCTCCCGGAGTGCCGGACATTCCGGAACCTTCTAGAACATTCACCGGAATCATTTCCGAACTCCGAAACGGGACTTTCCTTATATGAATCTTATTCTCCGGACCATTCCGGATCACCTCGTGATATCCCGGATCCCATCCGAGACTCCGAACAACATTCGGTCTCTTTCTCATAATACCATAACTACTCAAACAACGCCGAATCCTTAAGTGTGTCTCCCTACGGTTCGTGAATTATGCGGACATGATCGAGACACTTCTCCGAACAATAACCAATAGAGGAATCTGAAAATTCATATGGCTCCCACATATTTCTACGATTACTTTGCGATCGAATGAACCACTTACATACGATACCAATTTCCCTTTGTCTCACGATATGTTACTTATCCGAGGTTATGATCGTCGGTATCTCTGCATACCTAGTTCAACCTCGTTACTGGTAAGTACTCTTTTCTCGTTCCCGTGATATGTGATCCCTTGTGAGCCAGTCACATGCTTGCAAGCTAATTGGATGACATTCCACCGAGAGGGCCCAGAGTATATCTATCCGTCATATGGATGGACAAATCCCACTCTTGATCCATGTGTCTCAACCAATACTTTCCGAACACTCAATGCCACCTTTATAGCCACCCAGTTACGGTGTGGTGTTTGATGTCATCAAAGCATCCATCCGGTAAAGGTGATATGCATGATCTCATGGTCGAAGGAATTAGGTTACTATGTATCAGAAAGCATATAGCAATTGAACTATTGAAATGACTTGATCTTTATGCTACGCTTATCTATAGGAGTATGTCCACCATATAATTCTCCTAACGATATGATCTTGTTGTTGATAACATCTCAATGTTCATGATAGGGAAACCACAATCATTAATCAACCAACAAGCTAGTGAAGTATAGATGCTATACTAGGGACTTCAAATTAAGTTTACAAATCACACAAGTATTAATGTTTCCTTGTTAATACTATTATAGCATGAATGTAAACATTTATCATAAACACAAAGATATAATAATAACTACATTTATTATTGCCTCTAGGGCATATCTCCAACAAGAGGCTCCCTAGATCCCCTGTACCACCGGAACTCTTCCCCTACCCCCGCATCACCGGAGCTCCTTCCCGGGTCCCCGTACAATCGGGACCCTTGACCCCCTCACATCAGCCAAGTGTTGGTGGACAATGAAGGTCATGTTGGAGGAGTGCAGGTTGAAGATGAGTTTCTCCTACATCTGGATCCACCGCTTCCTCATTTTTCATTTTTCTGAATTTTCGGCTCACGATTTTGAATTTCCTCATAGCTGCTTTCAGCAAGGTGGTGTCTTGGCATGCACGAGTCAGACACTGCGTGGATCGTGCCTGTGGTGAGAGACCCATGAGAGACCGCGAGGCAAAGCAACGTGCTGACAAGAACAACCCTTTTCTCTTCATATCTACAGAGACTTTGTGAACTACGTATAGAAGTTGCTGAAATTCAGATGATTGGCAGCTGCAATGGAATGGATCGATATACCGAGGCTCCCTATCTTTGTTTTTGCTCCAGCTTATCCATGTGTGAGAGTTTTATTCCACGATCTGGTCCTGAAGCTTCTGATGTGTGGCAATGTGTGCTACCTGTCGTGCCGAAGCATGAAGATCATGTGCATGAAACGGTAGAACTGATGTTTTTTTTGTTCATGATGTATATGTGTTCCATAAGATATGTATTGAACAAATCCGGCAGTATTGTATTTGCGGTGTTCCAAAGAATTTGTGCAATCTTCTAATTCAAAAAATTTAATAGTATATCCATCGGTTCAGAGACTTTAGATAAGTATAAAAGCAATAGTTCAGAATTTGTGATATATAGATTTTCAAATGATTTGTATGTAGCCATTGTCCAATGATTAAACAAGATTCATGTCATGGTTATGAGAACGTAGATGTTACCCCAGAGGAAAGAGGACAATGTGTGATACATGTGTGGACCAATGATTAAAGCCCATAATTAAACAAGATTCATGTCATGTCGTGATACAAGATCTCAAGGCGGGCGGTTTCTACTTAGCACCAAACCGTCGCCCTACCCCATAGGAAAGAGAACAAAGTGAAGGATAAAGTGAGAAGAAATCAAAGAGTGTTGGCCATGGAAGAGATAAATAAGCGTTCCTTTCAAATTTGACTCTTCGGCTGTGCCATTCTCTTCGGAATCATTCTCTGCATTGCGGTACTAATCCTTCATCTTTTCTGCTATCCCATTCATGGATCTTTCATCTTTTCTCCGGAATGATTTGTATAGTTTTATTTGACATAGAGAACACTCCTTGACAGTACTCCAATTCCAGTGAAACTGAATGAAATTTCCAGGCACACGTCTCGGTTTGGAAATACAGTTTTATTCCTCGGGCTTATTCAAATAGGCAACTTCACAACTGTCCAAATATTTTCACAGGTAATATGTACTGATTGATGTGTGATTATGTTTATTATTTGCGGATAAATGGAAGGATAGAAAAACTTAGATCCAATAGCAAAAATATGAGGATGACGCACTACGGGAGAAAATCACATAATTTTGACGGAACATAATGAACGATAGCAAAATGAGAGGGTAAAGGAGGAGGAGATAACACATTTTATTCTTGCACAAGGAGAAACACATTCAAGAGGGACAACACACACCGAAGTATCGGGTGTCATTGCTTCTCTAAAAGTAGCTAGCATATGTGGAATAGAACAAAACATTATGTTCATAATTTAATTTGGTTGGTCTAAATTTGTCTGACCGTGGCAACGCACGGGCATTCAACTAGTCTTGATAACATCAAATGTCACACCATAACAGGGTGATTATAAAGATGGGTTCAGTACTACTAAAGTGTTATGTTGAGGCCCATGGATCAAGAGTGGAATTTGTTCATCCCGATGATGGATAGATATACCCTGGGCCCTCTTGGTGATATCACATGGATTTGATCACTAGCAAGTGATTTTATCACTAGCATGTTATATCACAGGAACGAGAAAAGAGTACATGTCAGTAACAAGATCAAACTAGGTATGGATATACCGATGATCGAATCTCGGTCATGTAATATATCACGAATCTCAGACATGATCACAAGAAAGTCATTGTTGAATGTGTGGGAGTCAGTACGGATCTCCAGGTCCTGCTTCTGATTATTGATCGGAGAGGGGTATCAATCATGTCCGCATTATTCGCGAACCATAGGGTGACACACTTAACAGACACTGACATCCATTTGGAGCAAAAGTTTCATGCCAGAAAGAATAACAAGCGCAGAAATTTATTTCACTAGATATCGAAACGGGTTTTTGGGTGAAATTGCAGAAAGTGTTTTTGCATGTGAAATGAAATACTAGCAAGGGGTTATATGTGAATGTTTGTCATTAAAGTAATTGACAAAATTCTGAATAAATAAAAGGACTTTTATTTAATGAGAGTTTGCATTAAATTTGGTGGAAATTTAATGGGAATTTGAGTGGGTTTTTAGTGGAGGGAATTGAAAGGCATTTTGTGAGTGGAGTGTCCATCCACATCAATGGAGGGAGGGCAAGGGGGCATCCCCATGTGCCAGCCACCCCCTTGGGGTGCCCTCCTCCTCCTATAAAAGGAGCCCCCTCCTCACTTCTCACTCACACATCCTCGTGAAGGATCTCTCACCCCCTCTAGTATTTATCCCCCATGGTCTCGGACTAGCGAGATAAATGTTCCCGGTGGCTATTTGGCAAGAAAGAGTTGTGCTTTCGCTGCATCGCTGGAGCGAGGAGGCGGAGGTTTCTCGGTGCCTCGGACGTGTGTGCAAGCACGGATGCGCCGCTGATTTGCGGTGCTAGGACTTCCTCTCGATCTTGAGATCGGCAAGAGATCATATACATCAACCACGAGTTTGAACTCGTTAAGCTTTGTCGGTCTTCAAGGGTATGTTCTCTATGGATATACATCCGGCCGTTGTTTGTATCTAGTATATAGATCTTGGTACATAGTTGTTCCTATCGTAGGAAAAATTTTGTTTTCTATGTTGCGAACCCTACAGTGGTATCAGAGCCGGATCTATGCGTAGATGCTTTGCACGGGTAGTGCACATATGAGTATGTGGGCAATGATGATCATGTTATTTCTTCTTAGTTGTATTTTGGATATTGGTGGTATAGTGGGATGAAGCGGCCCGGACAAAATTTACATGTCCTCGCACATGAGACATGTTCCACGCTTGACATGCAACTAGTTTTGCATAAGTGGCTAGCGGGTGTCTGTCTCTCCTACTATAGTCAATATCTAATTTGCAACGAGTTGCCAAAATTTTGGTTATCCTCGTTGTGGTTCATGTTCGTAGGTAAGAACGGTTCTATCTTCGAAATCCCTAAGCCACGTAAAACTTGCAATGGATAAATTAGAGGCGTCTAGTTTAGATTGTTGCTAGGCTAGTGTCATGATATGGTGATGTTGTAAGTAGAAGTATAAGTTGATACTCTTACAACACGCATAACGTGTAAGTTCCATAGACCTTGGCCTTACACATAGAGGTATGATAGTGATCATACCACGATGCACATGATGGAGATCAAGTGCAAGAACCATATCATTTCACTTATAAACATATGATGTTTGTTGCATCTTATATTGCTTGTTTGGCGTTTTATTAGCATAATAAGATGATCCCTCATTTAGATATCAAGATAAGAATGTGTTCTTCATTAAGTATGCATGGATTATGTTTCGTCGCTCTAAGACATCACGTGATGATCGGGAGTTCTTGGATCCACGACCATATTTCGGGTGTAAGACAGTTACACACGCGAATACTAAGGTTCTTACTTGGCGAGCCTAGCATGTATAGACATCGCCTCGGGACACGGACCGAAAGGTTATGAGTCATATGGTAGCTATGATGCCTATTTGATGCTCGCCTTTGAAGCTACACCGACTCACGTGATGATCGGACTTGGTGTAGTGGATTTGGTTCATGTAATCACCAAAAAGGCACGAGGGATGTCGTTTTTGAGTGGGAGTTCATTCTTAGTGTGCATTACTTGAACTCAATCTATCATAAACTTAGTCTAAACTTTACAAATTTTGTTGTAGATGGCACCACCTGCTTTTAATTTCAATGTGTTCATGGAGAAAGAGAAACTTGCAACGAACAGTAGCAACTTTGACGAATGGGCCATGAAATTGAGGATTCTCCTCTCTGTTGCACAAAAGCAATATGTGCAAGAAGCGCCGCTAGGCCCCCCACCATTCGATGATGCCCCTGACAAGGAGAAGAATATCTATCAAACTCGTCAGGAGGACCACAACTTAGTTCATTGCGGCATATTGTATGGGCTAGAGCCAGAACTTCGAAAGCGTTTAGAAAACGGCAATGCATTTGATACAATGGGTGAGTTGAAAATGATTTTCGACACACATGCTGCTGTAGAGAGCTACAATGCTTCAGAAAAGTTCTTTAGCTGCATGATGGAAAAGAACAGCTCCGTAAGTGAGCATGTACTCAAGGTGTCGGGTTACGCCGATAAGCTTGTGTCCTTGGGAATAACGATTCTCATTGACTTAGGCATCCATCGTGTTCTGCATTCTCTGCCACCTAGCTATAAGAGCTTCGTGATGAACTATAATATGTGTCAACACCCGATTTTTTTATCCCAGATGCCTGTTATGCCATACATCGCAATCCCAGGATTACCATTTTTGTGAGACATAACAAATTGGATATCACAGTACATCATCCATTACAAACCTTACATAAGGTCTTACAACAAATAAAGGATCTCATGATCCAGTCTTAATACAAATCAAGCAGCGGAATAACGTAAAAATAACGATAGCATAGGCGAGACTCCATCTTCATGGTCACAGGCAATGCTGACGATGGGAGATGATCCTAGTTGTCGTAACCTTCCTGCTGTCCATCCTCCTGATAGTCCTCTTCATAGTCTGGCCATGGGAATAGCCAGGGACAAAGCCATGAGTACTCGCAAACTAATACTAACAAGTGAAGTGGTTTTTGAGTGGGAAATGCTAGACTCTAGGTTGTTTTGCAAGAAGCCAGATTTATCTCTACTGAGTTCAGAAGCAAAGAAAGCTAGTTGAAAGTTTTATAACACCTAAGTGGGAACTTGAATTTCATATCACAACCCTGTCGTGTCAAGTCAAAGTCATGAATCATTTCACAAGTCATTTGGAAAACATCCGACAACGGAACATTATGGCCACTCCTACTGTCCATAACAGCGGATGCGGCTATTCGAATAGTTTGACACTCTGCAGAGGTGGTACACTTTCACCACAATATTCGATACATCCGTGAGGAAAAAATCCTGAATTCACCATACTTAGTATGCGGATAATCAATCCTAACCTTTCAATTACACGCCCTAGTATAGGCACCTCTCCTATGAGTTTGGCCTCCCAACCATGACCATCTGTCATCTTGAGAACTACACAGGTGGACAATCTTCACAAGGTAGCCTCAGCTCAAACCTTGGCTGCAAGGGAACCCATACTAAGGTATATAAATTTCCAGTCAAGCCCTACCCAAATTTCGGGTATTGTGGTTGTACGGTAAAATTGGAATGATATCGCATCCAGACAACCATAAGTTTTATAAAGGGCTAAGGCTCATGCCTCAACATTTTCATCATAAAAAATAATCTGGTGTTCAAGAACACATGTCAAAACATTTTAGTAGAATGAATCATCATTCTAAGCTTTTCATAACCATTTTCACCAAGTATTCCCATCTAAAGTGACCAAGTTTTATGCTTATCACTAGCATCTACAAGTGGGGGATAAACACTAATGAGGGGTGGTAAACAAGTATGAATGATCTAGGTTCAATCTCATGCCTCAGGATGACATCAAGATTATCTAACTTATGTCAAGTTTTATGCTCTTTATGCTACCTTTAAATAATCTTTCTAAGCTCTACAAGTCACTAAGTAAACTCCAAAAGAAAGCTTTGATAAAGAAATAGAATAACTAAGATTGCACATAAAACTAGGATTGGGTATCAAGTGGGTAAGCTTACAAGTAAAACTTGCATGGTTTAGTTTTCTAAGATAGTAGTATAAGCTTGCTAAGTTGCAAGTGTTAGCTTGCTCAGTTAATAGCTTGCCTTGTGCAGAGCAGTGGTTGAAGTTCTCCTCGGCTTCATCCTCATAGTATCCTCCTTCCTCCTCGTATCCTTAGTCGGTACTAACGTCTACAAATAAATACGAGGTACACAATCACCAAACAATACTTAACTAGTTTTATTTATCACACCAAGGTTTTCACTAGATGATCTAGATCATCACAAGCATCATAAAGATTAAGGCAAATAGTTTTATTTCCTTTATTTTAGAAAAGTAATTTTTACTCATTGAAAAACTACTTAAGATTTAATATTCTCCAACTAAAACATGGGATCATGTTGACACATGTCATCACCATATATTTCAGTACTTGGGAATATGATTTAAAGTGGTGTCACAATTTAATAAGGTCTAACCTTTTTATTTTAATTAAATATAGTGACTAGAATGGCCTATGAGGCATTATTTTATTGCTTGACCATTATTTCTGAAAGTAAACCTAGATATTTTTATATATTCAGAAAGGTCTTATCAAATGTGATTTTTGAGAGTTGGAATCAACTCAAAATCTTTTGTGATTGAATTTGGAAAAATGTTTGAATCCAGAAAAGCTTCTTCCTTGTTAATTTTACCATAGGTGATCTATAATTCCAAATGAATTGGATCAAACGGGCTTGGATTAAGCATTCCAGTACCTTTCTAACACAATTGGTTTCATGAAATTTGGTTCAGTGAATCGACCTGGGTTGATTTTGGAATCTAGGTACAGAACTAGGTTTGAAACTAAATTGGAAAATACAAATTCAAACTAACTGGGTTGCGCGGGATGCTAACTGGGCCGGCCCACGGTGCACAACGCACGTGCAGGTGGGTTTAAGTGGATGACCCCACCAGTAAGCGAGATAGGGGGTGCGAAGCGGTACGGGTGATGTGGACCGCACGATCAGACTCTAATCCAACGGTTGTGACCTATCGTCTCCATCGGGCAACACCGGCGAGACTAAACCCTACCACGGTCAGTGGGGTCTAAGAGGGCTCACCAGGGCTCAGGCAAGGGTCAGCGATGGGGGCGAACAACGACGGCGAACCTCATGGTACCGGCGGCTTCTCCTGGGGCCGCGGCAGACTCCAGCCAAATTTCGGCGATGTGCTGCTCGCCTTGCTCCGAGGTGAGGTGGGGTGCTTTTAAGAGAGAGGGGAGCGAGATGGTGTGAAGAATTCGAGCGGGGGTGGCCTCTATTTATAGTGCCATAAGGGGACCGAAGGGCGCGGGTGGATCTTGTCGTGGTCGTCGGCACATCGAGCTAAAGGCATGGGCGACGGTAGGGGGCGGTGATGTGTTCCCTGGCAAATCTCAATGGCATGGTTACGTGGCGTGGGGCGATGCGAGATGGTCAGAACACGTCGACGCTCTGAGCGGGTCCGACTGGAAGTTTTATGGCGCACGGGCTCTCCTGGTCGCATGGCGACGAACGGGCGTGTCTGCGGGGTTGCTGGGGTGGTGGTGATCACACTTGTGAGCGGCGAGGGCGGCGCGCGGTCTGTGGGCATGTGTCACGGGTGGTGCTCTGGCGCGCTCTCGGCATGGTTGCAGAGACATTGGGCGCGAGCGTTCTGTGTGGTCCAGTGGCTGGCAGGGCTCGAGCGCTGGACATGGGGTGGTGGTGGACGGTGGCATGCGTCTCAGACATGGTGGCTGGGCTTGGTGCTTACTCTGGCTAGCAAGCCATGGTCGGCTGGCAAGGGTTCCTTCGGGTTGGCATGGCATGGTGCAATGGGTAGGGGCAAGGGGTGGTCAAGGCACTGGTTGGCACTAGGGGAGACAAGCGTGATCAATGGTGAACAATGCTTAGCTAAATTACTGCTCAAAACAGTGAAGTTTGGCCAGTTTGATTTTCTGTCTCCAAGTGTTAGATGAAATGGCCACAAGAAATTCAAATTTGAATTTTTGATTCAAACTTGGTGGGTGCACTAGTTATATACTCAGTAGTCTCTAGTTAGTTGTAAATGTCAAGGGGTACTAGTTTGGTTGGTTTTTGAAAATGGGTGATCTTCCCATATGTTCAAGATTCAATTTTGAATTGTCATTTGAATCAAGTTGTCAAATGTTTCTGTAAGTTTGAAAGGTGGACTTGGGTTAAATTTTACTTGGTCTAGCAAGGGCTGAAAATAAATGGAAATGTTTTTGTTTGAAATCTTGGACTAGAAACACTCAAAGTGGCCTAGTGAGCAAGATTGGCAAAAATGACCATTTGCTTTATTTGGTTTGTCTTTTAATTTCTCTTGATTTGTTTCTTCTTGGATTTGATTTAGATGATGTTGTTTTCATCTTTAAACCATTCCTTGCTATTTAGATCAATCACACAAGTCCATTCATGCATTCATACAATCATCACATACACACTTGCATTCATATGATTTTAATTCACCAAAGTTTTTGTTAACCCTAAATTTGGTGATTGGAATTTGATAATAATTGTTCAATATTTTTGGGATGTTACAAACCTTCCCTCCTTAAATAAAATCTCGTCCCGAGATTTGAGAACGAAGAAAACTAGGATTTTAAAAGACCGAGAAACTCCGTCTTGATGTGATCTTCTCGCTCCCAGGTAGCTTCTTCTTCAGTGTGGTTACTCCACTAAATCTTGAGAAACTTGATGCTTCGGGTCCTGGTGGTTCTGAAAGCTTCCTCCAAAATACGGATGGGTACTTCGGTATATGTCAGGTCATCGTTGATCAATATGGTGCGGTGATCAATGTTCTTGAAAACTTTGGTCTTCTCCGGGACTTCAAGGCATTTGCGAAGCAACGATATATGGAACACATATGCTGACATCTCCTCTGGTAGTTCCAGTTGATACGATACTTCTCCTCGACAATTCAGAATCTTGAAGGGTCCGATATATCTGGGGGCTAACTTTCCTTTGAGCAGGAAACGCTGCATTCCCTTCAAAGGCGACACTTTGAGATACACAAAATCTCCGATATGGAAAGCGAGGACTCGATGTCTCTTGTCGGCATAACTCTTCTGTCTGGATTGGGTGGTCTTTAGGTGCTCACAGATCTTGTGCACTTACTCTTCTGCTTCTCGTAGGATGTCTGGTCCAAAAATCTGACTCTCTCCTACTTCCGACCAATTCAAAGGGGTACGACACTTCCTTCCATACATGAATTCAAATGGGGCGATTTGCAAACTGGCTTGATAACTGTTGTTGTACGAAAATTCTGCGAAAGGCAAACAGTCTTCCCATTTAGATCCATACTCTAGCACACAGGCTCTCAACATATCTTCGAGTATTTGATTTACTCGCTCCATTTGTCCATCGGTTTGAGGGTGGTAAGCTGTGCTGAAATCTAGTCAGGTTCCTAATCCTTCTTGGACTTTCTTCCAAAACCTCGAGGTAAACTGAGTGCCTCGATCCGACATGATGTTCTTGGGGACCCCGTGCAAACTGACGATCCTAGCAATGTATAACTCCGCTAGCTTCGAGCTCTGGTAGGTGGTCTTGACTGGTAATAAATGGGCTACCTTGGACAATCTATCAACTATGACCCAAATAGAGTCATTTCCCCTACTAGAAGTAGGCAATCCGGTGATAAAGTCCATTCCTACTGAATCCCATTTCCATTCCGGATTCTGTAATAGTTGCAACAGTTCTGCGGGTCTCTGATGTCCCGCCTTGACTCTCTGACAAATATCACACTTGGCGATATAGCTTCCGATTTCTCTCTTCATCTTATGCCACCAAAATTGTTCCTTCAAATCCTGATACATCTTCGTTCCTCCGGGGTGGATAGAATAAAGGGTATCATGGGCATCTTCCAAAATATCCTGCTTCAGTTCTGAGTCTGCTGATATATAGAGACGTCCTTTGTACCACATAACTCCTTCTTCATCTTCAGTGAATCCGGGTACTTTGGATGTACCGATACGACGTTTGATTCCGTTGATACTAGCATTTCCTTTCTGCGCCTCCTTGATCTGACTGATCAAAGTGGGTTGAAGTTCTATGCTAGCCGAGAATCCTTCACTTACTAATTCCATTCTGAAATCTTCCAACTCCTTGTGCAAACTTGGTTGCTCCTTCAGAATCATAGAGTTCAAGCGGCACGGCAATCTGCTAAGGGCATCTGCTACCACTTTGTCTTTACCGGGGTGATAGTGAATGTCTAGATCATAGTCCTTGATTAGCTCAATCCATCTTCTCTGTCTCATATTCAGCTCCTTCTAAGTGAATATATATACTTCAGGCTCTTGTGATCCTAATAAATCTCACAACGGTTTCCCATAAGATAATGCCTCCATGTCTTCAGGGCTAGAACTACGGCTGCTAGTTCAAGGTCATGGGTAGGATAATTCTATTCATACTGCTTCAGTTGTCTGGATAGATAAGATATAACTTTGCCTTCTTGCATTAACACACATCCGAGACCGATCTTGGATGCATCACAATACACATCAAAGGGCTTCGTAATATCTGGCATGATCAAGATTGGGGCTGAAATCAATCTCCTCTTGAGTTCTTGAAAATTCGCTTCACATTTGTCCGTCCATTCGAACTTCTTATCCTTGTTCAGCAATTGGGTCATGGGTCTGGTGATACTCGAGAATACTTCTACGAACTTGCGGTAATATCCCGCTAATCCGAGAAATGCACGAACTTGGGTTTGAGTGGTTGGGGCTTGCCAATCTTCAACATCCTTCACCTTTGCAGGGTCAACGGCAATTCCTCCGGCTGATACAATATGTCCGAGGAATCCTACCTCCTGTAACCAAAATTCACATTTGCTAAACTTGGCATACAATTGATGGTCCCTAAGGGTTCCAAGGATGGTCCTTAGGTGTAGCTCATGTTCTTCTTCTGATTTGGAATAGATCAAAATGTCATTGATGAAAACAACGACAAACTTATCTAGGAAGTCCATAAAAATATTATTCATGAGGTTTATGAAATAATCGGGGGCATTAGTTAATCCAAAATACATGACAGTATACTCGTATAATCCATATCTTGTGGTAAAGGCAGTTTTTGGGATATCCTCTGCACGAATCTTGAGTTGATGATAACCAGTTCTAATATCAATCTTAGAAAACACTTTGGCACCAGTTAACTGGTCAAACAGGTCTTCTATCTTTGGCAACGGGTACTTGTTCTTGATGGTGACATCATTCAACTTCCGATAATCCGTACACAAACGGTTACCTCCATCTTTCTTGTCCACAAACAACACATGTGATCTCCATGGCGACGCACTTGGTTGGATCAATCCTATCTCCAGCATAGCATCCAGTTGCTTCTTCAGCTCCATTAATTCAGATGGGTTCATACTATAGGATCTCTGGGCTATGGGTCCGGTTCTAGGGATTAGTTCAATGATAAACTCGATATCCCGATCTGGGGGCATACCGGGCAAAACATCTAGAAATACATTAGGTTATTCATAGACTATCCTGACTTGGTCAATGGTTGGTTGGGCTATACTCTTGTTGCATTTGAATTGGCGGGGCAAGGTTTCAGATACATGCTCGACTGATATTCCATCTATACTGGTCATGGTTATGGATTTCTTGGCACAGTCGATTAATCCTTTATGTTTGGACATCCAATCTATTCCTAGTACTATTTCCAAACCTTTTGTTCCAAGTACTATTAGATTACCATAAAAATCTATGCCATGGATTCGGATAGGTACGGCCTTGCAAATTTGTCTAGCTTTGGTGGTTGAACCAGGTATTTGAACTATCATGACATGCTTCAATTTGGTTGGTTGAATCTTACTAGTGCATGCAAATTCTTCGGTAGCAAACGAGTGTGATGCTCCAGAATCAAACAACACTCTGGCAAGTACTGAGTTAACAGAAAACATACACAACACGACATCCGGCGCTTCTTGGGCTTCTTTAGCATGCATGAGAGAGAGACGACCGTTGCGGTGAGCGAATTCCCTGGGGCAAATCTTCTTCCCGGTTGAACACGGTGCTGCTACTGAGCTAGGGCATTAGCATTGGGGGCTGGGGCAGTCTTCTTGGGGCACTCATTGGAATAGTGACCCTTGGTTCCACATTCATAACAAGTCACCTGATGTGGCATCCCGCAAAACCACTACTAGAAAATCGCGTTGATTTTGTGCATTGCATCATCATGACCGCATGCTCGTGTCATCATGCCACATTGCATTTGAGCATTGTCATCATCTTGCATTTTTCTTGCATAAAACTATTTCGGAAAAACCTGTTTGTGTTTTCTAAACGCCCCGTCTTTGTTCAAACGCAAAACCCGGGTCACCGGATTATTTTGTTTTGTTTGCTATCGGGTTGCAAAAGTCTGTTTGAAACAAATAAAATATTTAATTATTTTTGTGGGGGCAGTCGAACGGGCCGAATCAACCCAGTCGACCACCCCCAGTATTAAAACGGTCCAACCTAGAAACCTTTTCCTACCTAGTCCTAATCTACCCACCCTCCAGCCACCTCACCCCACCCAATCTCTGGCTGCCACCTCACCCTCTTCCTTTCCCTATCCTATCAAACCCTGCCACCTCACTAATCCTCTCCCACCTCCTCTTTCTCTCTCCCCCCTCTCTCTCCCTAGGTCCCACCCGCAGACACACCCACCAGCCCCCACTCCCTCCCAAACCGACCCACCCTGGTCAACCACCCCCTGCACCCGCTCACCCCGACCCCACCTCTCCCCGCGGGACCCACCCAACACGCTCCCCACGCGCGACCGCCCCCCACCCTTCTCCTTCCTCCCGCTCGCGTCTCCCCTCCTCCTCTCTGCCCCGCTCCCTCTGCTTCCCACCGACGCCCCGCTCCGCCCCCCTCGAGCTCCTCCGTGGCCGCCGTCCGCCCGCCTCCCGCGTCGGCGCCGGCCCTCCTCCGGCCGCTAGACCCCGACGCCGCCGCGTGCTTCCGCCACCAGCCCGCCTTCCCTTCCCGTCGCTCCTGGCCGCGCCGGCCTCGCCGCGGAGCCGCCCGGCACCTCCCCTTCTCCGCGTCGGCCGCCGAAGCCGCCCGCCTCCCTTCCTGCGAGCCCCGCCGGCTGCCTCGAGCCCCCGTCGACCTCGTCTCCGAGCTCGCTCGCGCCTCCGGAGCTCCCCCCTCTCCACGCCGGCGTCCTCCTCGGGCCGTCCCTGCTTCCCCCTCTCCGACAAGGCCGACGACCGCCTCTCGCCGGCCTCTCGTCACCGCCCCGCCGGCGAGCCCGTGGCTCCCCCCCCGCCTGCAAGACCGCCGTCCCGCCGCCGGCGACCACCCTCCACCGTCCCCGTTCGTCTCCCTCGCCTCCAGCAACCCCCGGAGCGCCGCCGCCCGCCGCCCAGCGCCGGCCGCCGGCCTCGTCCTGCGCGACCACGTCGGGTCCACGTCGGCCTCTGCCTTGTTTGTTGCGAGGTTCCCTCAGACGGTTGTTGTTCCCTTGGGCCACATCGAGATCTCTGGGATACCATGTTGCCTCATGGCGTTGACTCGTGTCGCTGTCTCGCTCCTAGTAATGATGCTTCCCAAGTCCGGAGTCGAGGACCCATGTGACTCCAAGTTCCCCTACGACAAGATCTTCCGAAGGCCCCAACAATCAAAGCAAGATCGTCATCGAAAGTGGAGTCGCGAACCCCAAGATCGCCGTCCCCGACCCAAAGGTGTCGAGATCCCGAGCCTCCGAAGACCGATCCGACAACGAACCCGCCGGAACCTCAAGATCTTCCTCGCGGCGTCCGAAGACCCGAACCCTGTCGAATCCCTCTCGGTGAACGCCAAGATCGCCTCACGGACGCCATGGCCTCCTTCAAGGATCCGATGGCCGAGACCCTGAAGACCGATCTAGAGCGCCAGGACCTACCACATGGAGCCGAAGACCGTGAACGCCAAGTCCCCGGGTTCAAAGGCGACAAGACCCCGATCCCGACGACCGACCTCGGCGAAACCGAACCCTCGGCACTCCATGTTCTCCTTCATGGTACGCCAAGACTCCCGGCGCCCGAAGCCGAGAACCCCGACAAGAACCACGACACGGGTACACCAAGTACTCCCTCGAGGACGCCAAGATCTTCACCCCGAACGCCAAGACCGATCTGATTCGAGGACCCGACAAGTTCTCGCAACGACAAGAACGACACCGACCCGGAAGAATCCGATGCGCCCCGGCACCGAACCAAGTCCTGCTTCCCGGATGCGACAAGACCTACCTCCGTTATCCGAGACCGAGCCCATCGAACCCCGAACCCCAGATCCGGACCCCGATACCCGACCCCGAACCCCGGAACCCAAGGTCGCCGAACCCTAATGTGTGAACCTTTTCCCGAGCCCCTATTTTATAAATGCTAAATATAAAACCTGTTGCATATTAATCATTCTTCTCGCATGCATATTTGAGTGGTTTGGGGGCCTTATGCCGATTCACCTCATAATTAAATATGGGGCCCATATGCGGGCAAATCTAGCCTTATATTGGCCTCATTTAAATTTGTGTAGCGAACCGGTGCTATCTTTTGCTATGTTAAGACAACATTTAAATTGTGGGGGGTCTAAATAACTTGAACCGTTTAATTAATTGTCGGGACCCCGGTTCCACTTAATATGACCTAATTGCATCGCATCTTTGCCATGTCATACATCATACATGCATCATGCCAGATCTTTTGCCGTAGTATTAAATAGTGCATCCGGTGTTCTTCTAGTGTTTTGCTTCTTCGCGGATAAGGCCGTTGAGTTGATGCGAGTGTCGACCCGATCTTCGGTTGAACCTTCGACAATGTTTTCAGGCGAGCATCTCTCCCTTTCTACCTATCTTACTTTTATAGTATTTATTCCCTCCTGTTGATCTATTGCTATCTGTGTTGCGATGCTCTAGTTTCCGTACCCGTGATATCCCCTTGCAGCCATATATTGCCTTGGACACATCCTATTACCTGTTGTTTGGTAGATAGTTGGCCTTGCGCGTCGTAGTCGCTTGCTCAACTGCTGTTGCGTGACGTCCAGTACCACAGTTGTTGGAGAATTGCCGCCTGTTTAATGTTGGAGAGGATCATGGCTTTATTTATTGCTCACTTTAATTATTGTTTAACAACTAAAATTGAAGTAGGTAAGCAGAGGCACAGGTGGGCAATAGATGTTATTTGGTTGTTAACCGTCCACTTGTGTCCCATAGGACTCCGAGTGCTTGATACCTGTTCCTTGATTTATCGCGCTATCCACATACGGGGAATTATGGGCCCCCCTTAGCCAGAGCTTGATTCATTCTTATTTCTTGGGGCCACAAACTAGTTTGAGGTTTTATTTACGATCCTGTACTTATGCCATGTTTTACTGCTTTATTTACGATTGTGCGAGGAGCACACTGTACTGTTTAGGTAAGCGGAATGTTTTCGCGGTATCGACAATCCCAGTTTTGGGTTCCCAGTCATTTACAGCCATTGTCGCAAAGCTTGAGTCCGTCTCGGAGTCAGCTAGCTTCGTTGCGGGTCTACTCAATGGGGTGGCCCCCTGAAATATTTCTGAATCCTGTGATTGCTTTGTCGTGAAAGCCTCGTTGGGTTTTGATTTGGTTTTTCCGAGGTTGATCGTGTGTGTGTTGCTATTGGTGCACCCCGGCCGGGTAAAACTTTCTGAAAGCCGTGTCCGCGGTTATGGACGACTTGGAGCACAGTATCTCGATCATAGACAACTATAAATAAAGTAGTGCTATAAATTTGACTTTATACTGACTAGTAATCAGCTTCACCATAACGGAATGGCTAAATAAAACTGCCCACCATTGCTTGTTTGGTTTGTCGCTTGCGACCATTGTACCTGACTAGTAAGTATTGCAACTATAACGGAATGGCTAAATAAAAGTACCAACAACTGTCGGGTTTTGGGTTATCTCATGCTATATGTATCTGATTAGTAAGTGTTGCAACTACAATGGAATGGTTAACTAAAATGGCCCACTGCTTATTTTATCAGGATGATTATCTATACCTGACTAGTAATTGGTGCAACGATAACTGAATAAATAAAGCTGCCAACTGTGTGAGTTCCTCGGTTGACTTCCTCGTGTGGTTTCGAGGGGGAAACACCAGGATGGGTTTGTTTGATGGTAGCATCAGGTTGGATCCGAATAGGTCTTTCTTACCCCTCTCTGATAGCCGCTAGTTGTATCGAGTCTCTATAGGGTGTTCAGTGCATGCTGCCGCTGCCGCTTCAGTCCACCATACCTATGTAGGCGAGGACCGCCGAATTCTAGTCTCGCCGTGTACTGGCCTCAGTACTGACGCTCCTCTTTTTCCTTTGCCCTTTGTCGGCACCCCTTTTGTTTAAGCAGGTTTTGAGATCGACGTCGTTAGCAGGGTTACCCTTCCGGCTTGGCCTGGGCAGGGTTATGGACGCCATTGGTTATTCTTCAGGGCTCTTAGCCCCATTTGCATCTTGTCCGTAGCGGGACGCTCTATCGTTTATCAAGGTGATTTGGGTCTTTGCATTGTATATCTGTATTCTTGACTCATTGAGTCGCTGTTATATATATCTGTTCTGTGGGTCCCATCGAGGACTGTTGTGTAATGTTATTACTTCGTTTTCCACCCGCACGAAAGTGCCTGGT